>OZ035998.1:43662030-44139530 GCA_964035015.1 Corallium rubrum | reverse complement strand
TATTTTAAGTTTCTGTGACATGTGTAACTTTTTAAAATGTCCAAAATGTTCGCACCATTGCTCGTCAAGTAATAATAATGGATTCCCGCAACTGTTGTAGAATTTCGGATATTGTTTTTAAAATACATAACGCGCAACTTTGGAACATATATCAAATAGAAGATACTTTAAAATGCTATTTGCGGTACAACTTTCAAGTTTCTAGTTTAAGAGAAAGTATTTTAAAACTGATGGGAATTGGGAAAACGTACTATTATCTTGGTCCGAGTTGTAAACAAAACAAACTTAACAATTCATCCATCAGACCAAGATAATAGTAAGTTTTCCCATTTTTAAAATACTTCCCCTTAAGCTAGAAACTTGAAAGTTACACCACAAATAGAATTTTACAGTATCTTCTGTTTGATATACATTTCAAGGTTGTACGTTGAATATTTTAAAAACGGTATTCGAAATTCTACAACAGTTGTGAGAAGTCCATATCATATTTATTACTTGACGAGCAATGGTGCGAACATTTTGGACATTTTAAAAAGTTACACACAACACAGAAACTTAAAATATACATCAAATGAAAGCCTATGAAATGCCTAACAACATACGTACACGATGTATTTCTACCATATATAGTTTGGACGTTATTAGCCATCTTCTTCCATAAACAGATGACGGGATTACTGATAATCAAAATTGTTGAAACTTTGGCCTGGGAGCCTCGTTTTCATGAAGCGTGACGTAATTATCGAAAAGGTCTATTAAGCGCAAAAAAGCCGTAACACAGGAACAAAACACCAGAATAAAAGTCTTTTTAGCATATATTTGAATGTACAAGTTCAATTCCTAAGTAGGCTGTTGTTTACTCTTTTTTTGAAATTATTTACTGACAAAGACTTGTGGCTTTTGCTTTGTTTACCGGAAGCAGGTGATTTTGTTGATAAACAAGGCTGCTGGTAGAACAACGAGAAAAGTCAACAAAATTAAAGGGGGGTTACAGTCCGTTCTGCGCATGTGCAATATTAGCTTTCAATGCTACATCCTCTAGTGATAAGTCTACTCTAACTCAGCCTCATTGCCTAATTGTTAATTATGTCATGGGTTTCACTTTGTAAATTAGACAGTATGTAAATATAGTATAAGAACTAGTTATTATGGGCTTCTACAAGTGATTTACTGAAGGGGGAGGAATAGCAGATATGTTGGGAGCAATCCTCATTGGGTCTTCACTTACGATACCAATTCTTTGATTCACAGTTCCCTCAGAACTGGCTCTTTTCTCAAACACATTCAAGAGAAGTTTAGGGATATAGCTAGTATACATTTTAGGCTTCAGGACTTGAACATGGCAGCAGCCTTGTCGGTCTTCACATTATTTTTGTCCCGAAATTCCCTCCATCGCGTAGAAGTATCAAATAAATACACTCTGGAGACATCCCTTCTAGTACAATATTCTTTTCTACTTGCTCCTTTGTCCAGATTGCCCGTACTCGACAGATTCGGATTCGAACTCGAAGGATTTGAATCGACCATCTTGCTCGATACGCGCATAGCAGATTGGTTAGACTGGGAACCTGGGAACGACAACATCCGGTGGAGGCTCCTACGATAAACATGCGCAGAACGGACTGTAACCCCCCCTTTAAGTAGAAGAGTGTCCACAGGTACGTTTCTTTACAATTTTCTGGCTATTAATGTATTCAAAAGTTGTAAAAACGGTTTTGTCGACAAATATCGAATACGCGAAGTTGTTAGAGGCCGCAGTGTCTTTATTGTCTTGTATAAAAATATCGAAAAGTACAAGAATGTTAAACTTGTCATTTCATTTATGAGGTATATGCTAAAACAATTATTCACCTCAGTGAGGGGGGCATTGGGAGTACTCCGCCGCAGTATACCGAGTCGAAAACGTAATGAATACCGAAACTGCTAGCTAGAATGGATAAAACCGAATACCGTACTGAAGCGGCCAAATTACCGAAATACCGCACGAAAAACACCACAATACCGCAACACCGAAAATCCCAATGTCCCCCTCCGATGAATAGTGTAGATATTCACCTCGCCGCGACATCCAGCACAATTCACCTCCACTTTGGTGAATAATTGTTAATTAGCTATTCGGACTTTGCAGTAAAACAGCAAGGGCTTGG
Source organism: Corallium rubrum (assembly GCA_964035015.1). Lineage (NCBI taxonomy): Eukaryota > Metazoa > Cnidaria > Anthozoa > Scleralcyonacea > Coralliidae > Corallium > Corallium rubrum. The sequence goes on along the minus strand of OZ035998.1, from coordinate 44,137,383 downwards.
TTTGATTTATATCGTAAAGACCTCTCGGCCGCGCCTCCCAGAGAGCCTGCTCGCAGGCTATCGGCTATATAAAGTATAGTTGATATCTATTCTTGGCACATACGACATCTCGTTACCATAGCGACGTCACGCGGGCGATTGGCCAAACCAACCGGAGGTGCAATTTGACACTTTATTATTTAGTTACTACCATTTCCAACATATTCCTGCATCGTGCCACAGCTCAGACGTATTTATACTTTTACGTTTTAAAAATACATTTTTTGACACTAACAATGGCTTTATCATTCACTTGTCAAAAAAAAAATGCGTGATTAATCGTGATAGTTGAAGTGTCAAAAGTTTTCTCAAATTAAAAATGTGCTTTCAAGACGTAAAAGGACGTGTGAAATGTGGCATGGTCGGTTGCAAATGGTATATTTGACACATATCTTTTATCTGTCTAGGCTGTGGTCTGGGTTTGTGTGTGAACGGAGTGTTTTTGTGTTGTAAATAGCGTAAATAAAATCGAAAGCGAATTTTCGCGACGTAAGACGACGATCGAGGCAAAACATTTGAGGTCCAGAGCACTTTCAAACTTTCCGGGTGATGCCTCGTGTAGAGGAGAGACAAACACTACGGCACAGCTACATTTATTAGCGTGTATTTCGGCTTCTAATCCCAACCAAAAATCAAATACTAAAGCCTAGCTAGTAAGTTCAGTTACACAAGCAAGTTTTCCTTGACAAGTTTCTTGCCAAAGAATCTTGCTCGTGTGTACGGGTCAACAATTTTTCCTTGACAAATCACCCTTAACAATGTGAACGGTCCGAACAATTTTTTACTTGTCATATTTTCCTTGACATGTCGTATACGCGGGCAATTTTCGCAACATTTCGGAATTCGGACAAGTTTTCTTTGACGAGTCTCCTAGTGTTGAAAAGCTCCAGCTTTTCAACAAGAAGACATGTCAAGGAAAAACTTGTCACATTTCCTCGTACACACGGGCAAAATGGCAAATAGCGTAACCCTAACCTTATAAGAAAAGCAAATGTCCACTCGAAACGAGCCGAAAAAAGAAATTCTTTGTCTTTTTCGAATTCCCTACATATGCATGGTAACAATAATAATTTTTACACTTTCTTGTCAATTTCCTACCCTTTAGAAATCCCATCGCAATCTCTAATAATCTTGGACTTGGCCACAAGTCCATAATGGCGAAAAAATTGCATCAACTCTTTTGGTGTACACTGTATAAAAAGGGAGAAAAAAAACACCACCACGGGCATAAACGATAGTGAAAGCGCTCACGTTATTAAACTGTGTGTTCATTCAACTTCTTAGGTTTTATTTCATAGTCTCAACTTTTGCACCATAACAGGCATCCATAATCCTACAAATCATGTTTTTCGATTTTTTTTATTTTTCGCGGAAAATGACGTCATGTGTTTGGCGCGTAAATTTTGCTGTAATATATTTGCATGTTTGATGACTGCTTCAAAAACAGCATGTCATGTGCTTATATTCAATCCAAAGTTATAACGTTTTGAAATCTGAATTCTCATCAATTTTGAGCTATTTATAGAAAGAAAATGGCGAAAATTCACATTTCAAACCGTTATAACATTTTATTGAATAATTAAGATATTTAAATTTTCGTTTTGGTTTTAGAGTCCACATAATATGCTGTTTTTGAAGCAGTCACCAAACATGCAAAAACTTAAAACAAATTTTTCGCGCCAAACATGTAACGTCATTTTCCCGCTCAAAATAATAATAAGGCCCATCCGGTATAGTGTGAACAGACTCGGCACGAAACGAACAAAAAGCTATCGGATAAAAGATATACGTACCTCTTTCGAGATCGGAGCGGCGCAGCGGCACAGGAAGAACCAAAGACTTGGTAAGCTAAAATACTTTGTTTGCTTTTCACACTTGCACGGACTCAATGTTTTCAACTGGCGCAAAATTTTCTGAAATATATTGGATTATCTTTTTTTCCAGTCAGTATCCTATGTAATCCTGCTATCTGATTGGCTAGCGGTCTGTATGAGCATATAACCTGAATGTCAGGCCTTTGACTGCGCGAGTTTTAAACCCATTGAAATGAACTCAGACGAAAATAATGCAGTTGAGGATCAAAACACAAGCGAAGATATCGACGAAATTCAAATGTTTATTGATGAAAAAGACAAAGGGCCAGATATATTTTGTCGCGAACGCCCTGGGGACGAGGTTTCCACATATGGCGTAATCATGTTTTGTTTTGTTTTGTTCATCGTGTCGATTTGTTGCTTTATCAATTTCAAACAATAGACATATAATCGATAAATAATTTATCGAGAGACGAGACTTTACTTACGTCATATGGTATCCCACCTACAAAGATTCTGTTCGGAATTTTGATTCCCGAGTTCGGACAAATATTTGGCGGCGGATCATCCGTCTGAAATGAAAACAGTGATTACGCCAATAGCACTTAACTAGCACTTTATTTATTAACCCTAACGTTAACGCTAGTACTAACTTTAATAACACTAACCCGGAGCTTAATTCTAACCTGAAGGGGTTTTTTAAAAGTTTTTACTTTTACCATAATAACGTTAGATGCGAAAGTGCATAATTGCAGAAGGGACAAACGCACCGGTTTTACCCTGCAGCCCATGTTAAACTTATTGACCAATGTTAGCTCTGCCACTTTACTATAATAATATCATACTATTTAATGACAGTAACATACCATCTTGGCAGAAACCTTTTGAATGTTTCGATCCGTGTTTCAGTTTTAAAAATTCCGCCGACGACACTACAATATGACTCAGACACAGAGACTCAGACACTATGCATGTCGGTTGCAATTGCAATCTTTATCTATTTTTAATTATTGCTAATTAGGGTAATTAGTTAGCTTCCGTCGTTTGCAATCGCGGGCATGTTGTTGTATTCCAGTGGACTTCTTGGATCGTAATCTGACAAAAAATTTGAGTGTTCACAGGCCCGAAATATACGTTTTCGTTTGAAAATGCACTTTCCCCCTCCGTTTTTGAATCATTTTTGCTATTCAATCATACGAGGTTTCCGCAACGTAAAAAGAAAATCGCGTTTCTGAATAGATGAAGTAATGATCGGGGCGTGTCCACAGTGTGTACGGCAAAAACGCCAAAAAAGTATAATATAATAAACGTTGCGTTTTTAAGATAAAAATATTGCGTCTCTCAATGAAAATGTACACGTGTAGATAGAGTTAAAAAATATTGTGTTTCTAAACTAAAATGTGTACATGTATATATAGACAAGGTCCACGACTAGACGGTAACAACCATACTAGTACTAGTTAAAAGAACCAAGTACTGATTTAAAAAGAACCAAAAACGTTGCGTTTCTAAACTGAAGTGCACACATATCGGTATAGAGTCCACATGCATGTGTACGGCAAAAAGTATTCAAAATAAAAGTTATGAACTTATGACGGGTAAGAAAATATAGATGACGTCAGGGTCGGATTGTCCCCACCCCCCTGCGCTTTATGGAGAAAACGCGGCATGTTCCGTGGGCTCGTTGTTATGACGCTCGGTCCAAACAAAATTATAGGTTAATAGTCTCTCTCCTCCGCAGAGGCACGGGCATGCGGGCGAGGGAGAAGACGCGACGTTCCCTGCGCGCTTTACCATAGCCCGCGTGCCTGCGACAATTGCCTGTGACTAACCAGAATAGAAGCCTCTGCGGAGGAGAGAGGGTTAATAGTTACCATGCATCTGAAACCAGAACCTGGTGAGATTAATTGCGGTGTGTAAAGGGTCTTTAGTACTTTACACAAGAATGCAAGACAAGTATGTCATCTATTGTAATGTAAGGAGCTTTTAAAGAAGTGGAGACAAAATGAAAAAATTGAATTCTAAATTTTATCCTATTTAGCAGAGCCTATTTAGTAGCAATCTCGTTCCCAGACCCTTCTCACGTGGGCCGTGCTCTGGGTCAAATTCCCTCGCTTCCTGTCTAGCAGCCCCGCGCGCTTCATGGCATTTAATAAACTATGGGGTCTACACGTACCAGTGGACGGATAAAAAACTGTTTATTTCATATGCGTACATTAATGCGTACATATGATCGGCAAAAACTAAAGGCATAAAAAACGGATAAAAAATGCATTGTGTGTTTCTATTTAAAACGGCGAACATGCATGGATACAGTAGATGAATGTGTACGAAATTGAAAATAATTCATAAACAAATAAAAAACCGCTGTGCTTCTAAATGAACATGTGTACACCTACATGGCAAAAGCAAAATAAATACAAATACAAATAAAAAACGTTGACCGTCTCTATTATAATAATATACATGACAAAATTCTCAATTTTGATTGGTCGTATAGACCACTTTCGTAATGACCACTACTTTAAATATTCTTTTATGTGCATCTAAATGAGCCTTTCTAACCTCGTTATGAAGCAAAGATTCTTTTGAATTGTAGACACACAAACGAGGCAAGAAAGGCTTATTAAGATGCAAAATAATAAAAGAATATATTCAAATCAGTCGTTAAGAAAGTGGTGTATATGAGAGCTGTACATTTTTTTTTGCTGCAAATGTTTGGAACCGATCAAAAACAATAAAACTGAAACGAGCCAATCACATTTTACAGCGGATTTTGGTGAATGGCATTTTCCACCTCATACTCAGGCTCTTCCTCCACAAAACAAACAAAGATGGCGGCTAACATTAGAATAGTGGAGGACAATTCGTTCAAATTTAAAGTCAATTATTCTTTAATATTGCTAAGTAAAGTGTCTGAAAAAAGACTACAAGATTCTTAATAGTGCTTTGAGTAATTAGAAATGAGCACTAATGTTGTACTGTAACTATAGTACACTTAGTTGACGTGAATATTTTTCATACATATTATTATAAGTACTCGCATACTTTTTCGAGCAATTTAGAAAAAACAGAGTTGTTTAGATCTCAAGGAAGGAAAAGATAGGAAAGGCCTGAAGACTGCCGACTCATATAAAATAACAGCTCATTACAAAATTTATGCGTTTTGAAATTTGTCCGGTTTAATAGACGTCCATCTCTTCCAACAGAAAGTTTTCTCAAGAAATTTCCACACTATGCACCTTTCGTTAAAAACTAAAATGCTTAATTAAGATTGAGGGTCGGAAAACCTAGGGGGTAAAAATAGTTTGATGCTCACTGCCCCCTTACTATCATGCATTCTGAAGTACTGATATATCCAACACGAAATAACCTAATAGTTTATATTTAATTAATTCTTTGAACGTTTTCATGGCGATAAAGTAATATAAATAAGTTTTGTGGAAACACCACGTAAAATATTTCTTTGCTGAGCTTTCGGCCTGTTGACTCAGGCCTTCATCAGAGCAATGACAACAAGTTGTTGGCTCACGTCATTTATAAACTAAGCAACTGATCAATTTAATCACGTAAGAATACAATGGCGTATCACGTTAATTTTATTAATTAGAAAACAAAATCAAGAATGTTCTCCGAATAGGGCACGCCACGTGCTATTTAATGGCTGTCCCTCCTGAGAAATAGTGTGATGTTTGGCGATCTCAGTGGATTCTCTAGTTCTTCGCGTGAAGTATTGCTTGTCGCTGGCTAAGAGTGATGGCTCTTCCCATTTAACACGATGGTCATACTTCCAAGCGTGTTTGGCAACAGCAGACTTTTCTTGTTGCGCTTTTATGCAACATGTCTTGTGTTCCTTCAGGCGAGTTGAGAGATTCCTTCAATCAGATTCACTATGGAATTACAAAATCAAGACAAATCTATCCCATTCTTGGACTTTTGGCTTTCCGTTAAATCAGATGGGACTTTAAGTCATACTGTGTATCGAAAACCAACACACACTGACAGATACCTTAACTACACTTCATTCCATCATCCAAGTATTAAATCATCTGTGTGCAAAACTCTCGTTCATCGAGCGCGAACAATTTGTGACGAAGAACATCTTCAGAAAGAATTAGATCACCTTAAGTTGGTTTTAACTAACAACGGTTTTCCTGGGAAGATGATTCAAACTTCTATGACTCCTTCGGTACATCCAGAGCCGAATACACAGCCCCAGCAAGAACCACCTTCAGTTTCTCTTCCGTATATCGGACCAGCATCTCACAAGATTGAGAGGATTCTAAATCGTGCTGGTATGAAGGTATTTCACAGTAGTCAACACAAATTGTTCAAGGTACTTTTCACACATAAAGATGAAGTGGATAGCTTATCTAAGCCTGGAGTGTATCGCATTCCTTGTGAGTGTGGCTTGGTATACATCGGAGAAACGGGAAGGAATCTCTCAACTCGCCTGAAGGAACACAAGACATGTTGCATAAAAGCGCAACAAGAAAAGTCTGCTGTTGCCAAACACGCTTGGAAGTATGACCATCGTGTTAAATGGGAAGAGTCATCACTCTTAGCCAGCGACAAGCAATACTTCACGCGAAGAACTAGAGAATCCATTGAGATCGCCAAACATCACACTATTTCTCAGGAGGGACAGCCATTAAATAGCACGTGGCGTGCCCTATTCGTAGAACATTCTTGATTTTGTTTTCTAATTAATAAAATTAACGTGATACGCCATTGTATTCTTACGTGATTTAATTGATCAGTTGCTTAGTTTATAAATGACGTGAGCCAACAACTTGTTGTCATTGCTCTGATTAAGGCCTGAGTCAACAGGCCGAAAGCTTAGCAAAGAAATATTTTACGTGGTGTTTCCACAAAACTTATTTATATTAGTTTATATTTAGTTAGTTAAGGTGGTTCAACAGTCTAAATCATGAGAAATTACATATTTTCTTCATGAAACGTTTTGCACAGGTCTCATGAGTTTCATTTTAGTTCATTGCGTAGCTCTAGTGGTGGTCTTGATTATTGAAACGTTTTGCGCTTGCGTATCTATAGATCGTTTTCATCTGACGTCACGGCGGCCATATTGGTGTACCAAAACAATGAAATGGCGGCCATATTGGTGTACGGCATGGGAATTAGCTCTTTCTCATTCAAATATTTCGTATTGTTTCACCATCCCAATGGGGCCACCGATCACGTGAGTGAAAACGATCTATAGAGAAATTGTGTTTATGGTAAGCGACAGATTTTATGCAAATTAGATTTTCTGCATTTACTGGAAACACGATTTCTTTACAGAGTAACCTTTGAGGGTATATAAAACTTTTCAATAATCAAGACCACCACCAGAGCTATGCAATTTAACTAAAATGAAGCCTCATGAAACCTGTGCAAAACGTTTTATGGGGTGAAACGATAATTTATTGTGATTTAGTATTTTAGACTGTCGAGCCAGTGAGCCACCTCAATAAACTCAAATACTGAACAGCTCATTTATTTTTTTTATAAAAGTCGGATTCTATTAAATCTAAATTGTTTTAATTAGTCTTATGTTGTACATCATGCGTTATTACACCTCAGCTTCATTCTTTATTCATAACGCGTTTAATTGATGCATTGTAGAACTGTTATTGTATATAGTCACGGTTGACTAGTTTTTGTTTAGGACAAATACGTACTGTCTAGCCTAGAGCATATATAAGGGACATGTTTTACTTAGCTTTTATTCACTTGATAATGATGTTATGATGACATCGAAACGTCGTGTGAATCTTTTATCGCTCACTTTTATATTAAAATGTTTGAAAAGAAGTCTTTTTATTCAGCTCATTTATTGGTTAGTTAACTTTTTTCCCTTTGAATTTTTCGTAGACTTTATCAATTAACGTGAGAAAGTATGAACATGCTGGAGTTAAGGGGGGAGAACAAAAACATTTTCGGGGGTGACCTTGAAGTTTGTTCCTCTTCGTGTTTCTTCGAGATGATTATCCCTGCCTGGCTGGATGCAGTTTAACTAACTTTTGTATTTTCCCACAATCTTATACCATCGTTTTTCATTTCCCTTTCGTTCATCTCCCGCTGTTATTTGCAATTGAGAAGAAAGATTGTTTGGGACAAAGAACCTTAATGATGATCTACAGTCCGTTCTGCGCATGTACGAAACCAATGTTTACATCTTTACAGGCGAGTTTCAGGGTGTTGCGCGCGCATCATTTTTCAAAGAAACTACACTCAAATTAAACATACTGTTTAAAATAAACAAAATATAAATAGAGTTTCTGGATGTTCAACACTGTTATTCTGCTGTTGTTGGCTCGGCTCGCTAGCAAGTCTGTTTGCCATTGCTTACTTTGTGGGGAGCCCGCCAAGAGCCCGCCAATTTCTTTGCAAATTGATGCGCGCGCAATACCCTGAAATTCGCCTATTTACAGAAAAGTATACTGATACTTTATTCAAGATCGTAACTTTTTCTTACTTCCTCTTCATTACTTGCACTTGAAACAAAACATTTTTAGCGAAAATAGAAGAAATCCAAAGAGATATCCTCGCCGAATCGCTTGACCGTTTTCTGTGTTGCTTCGAACGGTTTACACTGATTACACTACACGGTTTACACTACCTACATGTATACGTACAACTTATCATGTCACTGAGCTAGGTACTTCATGTAATTATCTACGAATATCTTGTTTGTGAGACTCCCAAAACAAAGATGGTGGATTATGCGCTGACGCACTGTAGATCACTTAAGCTATATCAGAAAACGCTAGCAGGTTACCGATTTCTGATGTATGACAACGACTAAATGACGATAACTTTTTATTTACAAAGTCTTTTAATTAATCTTTTCTGTCAAAAATGCCGCGATTAGTTTAGTCACAGCCTAACCTTGGAGTGATATTTTGGATAAGGATTGTGAGGAAGTTACAGAAGAAAACTAATACATGCAGACACTTTGTAAAGAGTCTGTATTAGCAGGCTACTGTCTACTGAGGAAGTATAGCTATATCATTTTAAGTCCTTCCCGTGGCACGTAAAGCGAATCGATTCTCGACAACTATGTTTATTATAATAGGGAGACCTTTTGGAAGTTGAACAACCTTGCTTTTGGAAGAGGAGCAGTTTTAAAATAATTTTATGTATAAAATAGCTATTTATACAATTTCATAAATCAGTCCGAACAATGCATTATAATATTTCTAAAGGGTCACTGAACTAGCACCTGCGTGCCGCAAACGACTAAACCATCGCAGGGTACCCTAAACGCGTTTTATGTTTTCACAAATGCCGTAGCTCAGTACAATAGTCATTACTTTTGCTTCCCATGATAAACTATAGGCAGTAAACAAACTGAGACTAAAAAGGAAAGCAAGCAATAATGATGAAAATTTTGTTCCCCCACCGAGTTCCTGAAGACCCTTATAATGACACGTTCGAGTAGGGCAACTCCCATTTTGAGAACCCCTACTTCAGTTCAGGAACTATAGGGCTGTCCTTCACTGGGGCTGTCCTAGCTCCCAGCCCTAGCTCCTGAACTGAAGTAGAGGTTCTCAAAATGGGAGTTGCCCTACTCTATAGAAGGTACTAGAACGTGTCATTATAAGAGTTCTCAGGAACTCGGTGGGGGAACAAAATTTTCATCATTATTGCTTGCTCTCCTTTTTCGGCTCAGTTTGTTTACTGACAAGAGAATGTAATATCACCAAGGACTTTATTTCTATCGAAATTCATTTCTTTATATTTCGCTGACCAAAGAACCACATTTTATTAAAAAGTCTGATGTAAATTTTGTATTTTACCCTATACTGACCAGGAGGTCTCCTATATTGACGAGTAAAATCGTCTGGCGTTAGCCAGAGTAAAATGCTAAAGGCTACAGTGGTCGATAAAGGGTTAAAAGTGATTGTAATTTAGATTAAGATCAGGTAAAACGTTCTTAAATTGTTACGTAATGTTATTCATTAGTAAAGGCTATGCAGCAATATTTTGAACCTGAAACAGCTGGTGCATAGTGAAAACTCAGCTGAGGCTCATTCACGCTTGCGTCCTTGCTGAATCGTATGTGAAAATGGTACACAAATATTAACTTTCTAGTTTTATTCATTTTAGCTTTCTTTGAAGATATTAATAATTTCTGTTTCTGTTTCTGTAAGCAGAGACGCCAGAAACACGGAGGCTGTTCCCATTGACCGATGTGGGGCGGGCGCCGCGTGGGGGCAATCCAAAGCCCCTTATTAACTTGAGAGAAGCAAGTCGATCAATATTGTCACTGACAAATATAGTGAGGCGAAAACAGCTGAGTCGCTATACAGGTTCAAAAGCAATATTGCCTTAGTTGGGTCATATCTTCTTCATCTTCTTTCTTTTTGATAACTTTTAGTTTTTAGCTTAGTTTTTGTAATGTGATTTTAGTGAACATTTGTATTTCTTTATTTTAATAATTAATTTGTATTATGCTATTTATATCTCTTATATTCGCCAGACACGCCCTCCATGGAAATCAGGTAATGTTGTTGGGGCAAGCGTGTTTCTTTTAAATAAAGATTTACATACATGCATAGCTGAGTTATGCATGTTCAACTCTTATATTGCTACAAAGTCTTAATTATTCACACCTGTTATTGGCCATAAATATGACCTGATAAAGTCACGACGTACAGCACAACATTTTTACAACATTTAGATGGGCGGTTCCGCAACTGTTATACGAAGTCCAATACACTTAGCAAAAATCAGTGTATAATAATTCCTAATCCTAAATACAGTAATTAACCCTATATTGCAACCTTAAACCTAACTCTTACCATAGTGTTTCAGAAACAGTTCATTTTAATTTTGTATTTTATTACCCCGTAATCGTTATTTCGGAATATTATATGAAAAGTCAACCAACATCGTAGACTCGTAGTATACTGTAAGACATGATTTTATTAGATGACGTTTAGGATATAGTCTGCATAAGGTTATCAGTATCACTGGTCAAGAGGCAACTCCGTCTCTATCCTGGGCGTTCGTGAGACAATGGATTACAGTGATAAACTCTTATACCATAGATACAGCTTATACAGAACGGGAATGCGACCACAATTGCAAACGTATAGCGTTCTAGTAGTGATGAGCAATCCAATGAGAACAGTCACCCTGCAACCAGAGGCTTCAGCGTTTCCTGGGAGGTGAGTTGGCTGCTCGTAGAAAACGAGGCCTGGGAGACTGAACATCACAACAGTTTTAACAGTTTTTAATAGTTTGGACTAGGTTTAGGCACTATCGGATAAACTCGGCTGGAGTGGGCAAATGTAAGTGGGGGTGGAGTGTTGCAACACTCCACCCACAAACTGCACAGAGGCTGATGAAGGTTTTTTCCTTACTAGTGAAGATATCGATGACGTCGTGCATTGAATCTAGATATAGTAAAAAGAAAAGATGGCTGTATATGACGCGTAAATTAAGTTTGTCTTATTTGAAAGAACAATTAAATTGACATAGTAATAAGTTATTTTTTAGATTTTTGTTTACTTGCTTCGTTTTTAAAATAATTTAATGACTTATTGACGAAGGTTATATCACTTCAAAGAAATTATGTGCACGTGTTCCTCCCAGAACACCAAGCATGTACATTGTCAAGTGATTTTGTTTGATATTAGCAGAGATATATAACATGCTTCGACAATTGGCATTACTAATTGCTCCAGGCAAAATGGCACAATAGTCAGTCCAAGCTTGAGAAACACTATATTTGTCTCATACGGGCTCGTATTCCCACTACGATTTCTTCAGTTCTCCCAAATTTCCACTCGTGCTTCTACAACTGTATGAAAACACGGAAAACTTGTTTATTTCACCCTACTGGCTGGAAACCGAGATGAGAACAGAGATGAGAATGCTACGTTGGGCGCAGGGTATCTCCTTGAGAAAAAAAAGTGAGAGCGGCAGAAGTAGAATGTATATTGAAGAGAAGCTGCGAGATGCCCGTCTACGACCTGGTATGGACACGTATACAGAAGAGAGGAAGATTATCCATTGAGAAGCGATTGGTGGACATGCCAGTCCCATGAGGAAAATGGAAAAGAGGAAGACCACACAAGAGATGGGAAGACACAATAAAAGAAGACATCAAAACGAAGAAATATGACAAATGAAAACGTCAACGACAGAGCTCAATGGCGACGGAAGCTCCTCTCCAGGCTTAATTATCTTTACACCACTGATCAATATACTTTACACGAATAAAAAGTTGAAAAGATATATTTTTTTTCTCCTGGCAGTGGCGTCGGAGCGACACTAAAAGTGGGGGGCGCCCAAAATTTTTAGGGGGTCCGGGGGCATGCTCTCCCGGGAAATTTTGAAATCTAGAGTCTCTGAAATGCCATTTCCTGCATTTTAGGACAAGGATTTACAGAATTCTAAAGGTCCAAAAACGTCATAAAATACTCAAAAGACAACACTTTTCCCGACATTGAATATCTGCATTCAAGTTTCTTTATTATATCTTTATTCAAAGTCGTGGGTTAGCTAGGATTAGTGATTTTGTTAATCATAACTTTATTACTGGCCTTGTTAAAAAGTGTGTGTGTGTGTGTGTGTGTGTGTGTGTGTGGGGGGGGGGGGGGGGGGGTCAAGCATATTCTGCCGCCCCCCCCCAAAAAAAAAAGGGGGGCAGGCCCCCCCGCTTCCGACGCCCCTGTCTCCTGGATTTAATATTTCTTCAAATTTCTATCTGTTTAAGAAATATTATAATTCAATCCTCTCATTAAACCAACTTTTAGCAAAAAAAAGTAATAAAAAATTTATAATAAATAAAAATAAAGACTTTAATGAAAGCTTCTGGATCCATTAGTTTAGGAATTCAGTGATCATTCAGGTTCGATTGCTATTAGATATTGTCTTTTTTAACAGTTTTTTATATCAATTGAATAATAAATGTTCGACAAATGTTCGCAAACTCGGGTGGAGTGGGCAAACTCGGGTGGAGTGGACAAACTTGGGTGGAGCGAGTGGACAAACTCGGGTGGAGTGGACAAACTCGGGTGGAGTGGGCAAACTCAGAGAGTTGCCTGTCATGATGCATGCCATTTGGGGCAGCACTTCACTTGCGATAGTAACTTCTAGTATTTAACAAAAAAAAATTAAAGCTCCATGCATATCTACTCTTATAAAGGTTCGTTTGACGTCATTTGAAAACGAAAGAAGTTGAGTAGGGGCACGAGGCGATAAACGAACCTTTATAGTAGAAGACATATTTTATATAAAGAAATAATTAGGTATTTTATTTTCTATGTAGAAGACGTATTTTACAATTGGCGGTCTTACAGTGCCGCACATTTGGTGGTGGTTTGGCCTAGAAAGATATCTAGTATTCATGGAACCAATTACAATGAAGAACTAAAGTAAGATATAATGAAGAGACTTTACACCCACTGATTGACATGACAGATTATATTATTTAATAAATAATTAAACAAATAAAATTGCAAACAAGAGAGGGGTGGGGTGGGGTTAGTTTTGGTATTTTTCTTTATTCCTGTCAGGCATTTTACCAACTGACTTTGTTCTCTTTTACAAGCAGTTGTTTCGGGATATATGTCAATTTGTCAAAACATATATATCTCCTGATAGGCACATACTTTAAGGGCTTAAGCTACCCACTTCATATATCACTATCTTTGGTAAGCTTTTTGTCGGAAGGCGTCTGTGGCCGATTTCATCCGCCATGGCATTCACATTTGTCTGTCTGGACGGCTGGAGATTAACTGATTTATCGTGTCGATCTGACAACAGGTACTTGAACATAGAATGATCAAGAATTTTCTCACCTTTTAGAGAGGCTTTTCAAAATGACAAAGCAGGGAACATTTTTTAAAGAATAACAGTTTTAACGTCTGATTTAAAACATATTTCTTTTTTATTCAAGGCATATTGTACAAATTTGTGCCGTAAATTTCTCAGGCCGTATATTAAAGAAGTCGAGCAATTGTATACAAAAAACCCTGGCAGCAGAGGCGGCGTCAGAAAGTAAATTATTAGAATTCTTAGAGGCAGATGGGCCAAAAACAAATAATTCATAGGCGGCGGAACCGGGGGGCGGGTGGGCTAACGCACCCCAACTTTGTAAAAGTGGAAAAAAGGGGAGCTGACCCCCCTTGCCTTTGCGCCGAAGGTAAGGGTGATTATACGTTGAATATTTATATAACTTCGATATATAGCACTTGGAAAATTCCATATCACTGCAGGGTGACAATTGTAAGAAAAATCGTGATCGTGTGATAGCTCAAAACTCATTTCATGAAGTGCTAACTCCACGTATTAGCGTTTGATGACTGCTGACCAGAAATATACTCGAAAGACGCGCGGGGAACTGTGGCACACTCCTACGTTTTTTCAGCCCTTTTTCCCGCTTCCGGTAACCGTTTTTAAATCCCCTGCCACTGTCTCCCACGCGTCTTTCGAGTCCGTCACAGGTGCCCACGCGTTATGAGTATTAAACACGCTTGTATCTATCCATTACCTATGATCTATTACTCTGTATCGGTTGTGGATGCCGACTACACATCGGCATGAAATATATATTAATTGAGAAAGTAAGTTAGATCAGAATCATGGGTTTAACAGAAAGTTTTTTGCAAAATTACACTACTGTGTCTGATCATATACTTTATTTAAACATAAAAATTTGAAAATAAAAATTACTATAAACCTATAACCCTTAAACATGAAAATTTGAAAATAAAAATTACCATATAAACCTAACCCTATAACTGCTTCAGTAATACTCTTTTTCAGTAAAACAATTGATTTCAATTTTGTGAGTTTCCTACCCGGGAATTTATGTGAGAAGACAATCAGATTTTTCAGGTATCTTTAAAATTCCATGGGTTTTTCTTTTTAATGATTTTTGAGTTGCTCTTTTTTTTTTTAGATTTTGGGAGATTTTCGAGATTATTTTCGAGTATACGAAATTTTTGGATGAAAGTTCAACACAGTTCCAGGCTAGTGAAGCCATCGTAATTTATAGTTTACTATTTCATGTTTCGTGATTTAGTTGTAAAACAGATCTTCCAACAATAAACATTCTGGTCATTTCGATCCCTTCGGTTTATTTTTTCAGTTTTTTACGACTGTTTATAGACTTATTAGAAACACAGTGTCATGCATGTTCACAAATCGGTTTTCAGACACAAACTAGCTAGGTTTTCAACGATGGGGATAACCCCAGAATTTGGTGGGCCTACCCTACAAAAATATCTGTGGCGCCTTACCAAAAAGTATATACTTTCCCGAAAATATATGTATTTTCATTAATTCAGAATAAAAAAAGTGTGCCACGAAATTATATCATCAGTTGAGTTAGAACATGAGATATCAGATATGTGTAATACACGAGATATATACGTGTAAAAGAGGCACGTTACACTCTAGCGCCACAAATCGGCTCTCTACCGAAAGAACTCATGAACACATGCATTGCTTGGTTTGAGGCTTCGGAGTTCGGGCCAACATCGATAACCTTTGAATCTGTGCCTTCCTTCTCAGCCGTGTACCAAAAAAAGTGAAAAGATCGAATCCTGGCGCCGCCCCTGCATGTTGTCGGCAAGTCTTCAGTTCATAAATTATCCGTTTTTGAATGACTTCTCAAAACTATTTAATTATAGCAATATAGGATTTGAAATAGAATTTCCAGTCTTATAGAAATAAAAAAAGTGCCGCCCAGTTCAGGTCATTCACGCGGCGTCAATTATTTCCTGCGCATGCACTTATCGGCATATTGCCTTTATTGACAGCTAGTTTAGCTATCACATGCAAGAAACGTTATTCTGACTTAAATTATATGCTGATTTTTCTGTGTGTCGGATCAGTGGCGTAGCCAGCGTTGACCAATTGGGCGGGCACGAAGTGACATTTCTAAAGAAGGGAGTAGCAATTTGGAAAAATTTTTCCTGCATTTTAGGGAAAGAATTTGTAGAATTCTGAAGGTTATAAAATACGATAATTAAATATTTACATTATTTTTTGGAAGATTGCGGCAAACATTTTAGTCAGTTTGATTATGTATTTATTGTGCATACAAGTATGTTAGTGAAAATAGCGTGCGGTATAAATTCTTTAGTCACGACGAGTACGCAAATCACGTATGGAAAACGCGTGGCCAACTGGCCAGGAAACGGACTAGTAGAATAATGAATGACGTCATTGACGCGGATTGGCTACGCCACTGTGTCGGATCCGCGAAGTTTTGAAGACTTTTGTGTCGGCGAAACCAACAGAAACCTTATAATTTCCAAAATACAATTGTGGTCTATATAGCTATAGTCACAGCCAGTAGCTAGTCGAACACATATAACGTCCGAAACTCTCTATTGATTCAAATGATGGACAATAAATTGCCACTTGGAGATTTTTATGTTTCCGACTCCGAAACCACGTGCATTTCATTGGCTACTTTCAAATACGTCACTCTCTTAGCACATATAAGCCTTCTATGATCAAGTTCATCACGTTTTAGGTTGATGAAAGACTCCCGCTTTGAACGTCAGTGTTTCGTTGCTAAAAATATACTCAACTACGAAAAGGTGATATATTTTAACTTTTATTTCAAAGTAATTATCAAACCAACTAAAATATTATAAATAATAATTTTAAAACAAACAAATAAACAATGTTGTTGTTGCCTGTCGGCATAGTTACCAACCACCGACTTTCCTTGACCAATATATATATATATATATATATATATATATATATATATATATATATATATATATATATATATATATATATATATATATATATATATATATATATATATATATATATATATATATATATATATATATATATATATATATATATATATATATATATATATATATATATATATATATATATGTATATATATATATATATATATGTATATATATATATATATATATATATATATATATATATATATATATATATATATATATATATATATATATTATATAGCTATTATAAAGTTTGTTGTAACTTTTTCTTTTAGAAATTCAATAAAAGTAATTCAACGTAACAATTTCTGTTACTTGTCGATCAAAAGACAAAACGCCTGCAGCTGCAGTGCTGACAATTCATGTTCATGCTATTTTTACAGTACTTATCTCCGGAAACTGACGAAATTATTGTTTAAATTTTGTGATTATCAGCCCTTAGGGTAGGCCTACCCTTAGGGTCGACTAGCTAAAAAACCTGCCTGATGATCTTCATCGCTTGATTTCTTTTTCACGCCGACCTTTCAGATCCGTAGAAAATTGTCGGTAAAATTGCGTAAATCATATAATAGTGACAGCACAGCTTAATGTAGAAACAAGGACATAAACAAATTGTCACAAATAAAAAGAAATCAAGCAGATATCTTGTAATATTTTATGAAGGATTTTATCTAATAATCAGTTTGTCCATGGTTTCGGTCCGAAAATCGTGACTTTGGCCATTCTTGGAACTATGTTTCAGTGATCAGTTGGTTTTCAGCTGTGACCTTTAATTGTTTTTGTGAGCAGAAAGCTAACAGTATAAGCTGCGATTTACTTTAGCACACATCGGTTAGGCCATCGGCCAGGAAAGTCATCAATTTCTTTACTTTGATTGCGCGGAGTAGTATAGTATAGTGCAGCGACTATGACTAAGGTCGTGTTATTTGTGTTTTTCTCAAATTTAAAACAAGTTTGCAACCCGTGGCAATGATCGATGTTAGTTTAGAGATCAATGGTTGCAAAAAAACAATACTGTAAATCATGAATCTTAATATAAATCTCAAAATATAAACTCATCACATTTGAACGTTCACTCATGTTAACTCTCTCATTATTCAACGAAAGTAAGCTAGCATCCCAGATATTCACTGTAATATTGTTAATCTCTTTTAGGAATTCCTTTGGAATAGTTCTTGCCATCGAGCATGAAAACCTTTCGGCTTATGAATTTCTGGACTTTTCAGTTTTATCTGCGACAAATCGGCAGAGAGGACGTTGCAGCACTTGGCAAAGACATGATGCAGGTGGTCCGGTCCGCAGACATAAATAAGTAATAAATAATACATCTTCTAGTCGTCTCGGATATCATCGTTTTGACAACCACAGTTAAAATTTTGAAATTATTTCTCGTTTTTAGCTGCTTAGGCAGAACAATTGTTAAGTTTCGAGGACACGCCGTCTGATCGCGATTGTACAATGTCACTCAACCCACTTGTGGCCATTCGACTTTGGAACGCAGACTGGCAGTTGTTGATAGATATTATCCTTACTGAACAGAGCATTTATGCTTCTCATATACATACAAACGGGACAATAACATTCACATCGTCTGACATTTTCAACGTTTTCCTTGATCAAAAATATTAGAATTGGAAATTTAGAAATTAGTCGTATACAGTAATTGTCGGTAAGTCGCGTTTTCCGCTCAAGCGTTTAAAAAATTTTTTACGACTTTATCTGCGGTGTCGATTTACTTTCAAAATAATTTCTGGGGTTTTCGCTAATAGTGACATTTCCCGTTCCTGGCCAATGTGGTCATTTGAAAACTGGTAAGTGTCTGCGATACACGGTTGATCAATTAGCCGCTAACGTCTTTCATTAACATCAGTATTTTGTTTTCAGAAAAAAAGGCATGTACCTTACTACCTTTGTGAAGAGAAACGTAATCTGTAAACACTACTATGAATTTCTAACTGCGGTAGACAATACAAAACAAATAAAGCTCTGCGGTATGTTATCTGTCACGGGTAGCTGTCAAACTGAAGCAAAGAAGCAAGACCAAAGCTCCTACGTCTTTCATAACAACGACAGCCGTCAAACCTCTAATTAGCACCAAGGTTGATTAGCCAATCACAGCGGCTGCAGCTAATGCGCCTCTGTTCTGATTGGCGGGTAATCTCGAGCACATTTAGTAGTTCGGCCATGATGCAGGTTATAGGCACTTGAAGCTGGCTTGTATCATGGGGATCGAAATAATCCCTTCAATTTCACATCGACTTTCGGCATGTATGCGTTCTTTCTGACCGTTCTCTGTGCCTTGGCAATTCAAGGATCCGCCTGGGGTAAGTTTCAAAGCTTTAATTGCTCTTTAGAGGCGACTGTGGTTGCTACAAAATCTAAAGGTTATTCAGTGTTTGTCTTTGTTGTATTTCCTATTTCACGCGTCAGTGAACCTATCCTTCTTCGTTCGTTTGCACGAGCTATTGAATAGAAACTAAAATTAGACCATGTTAGCTAAAATGATTGTGTATTCAAAACATTATTGGCATAGAATTGGAAAGTTTACCGTTTCATTTAAAACCTAACTGTAATCTCATTTGAGTCTCAAAAGATTGTTGGAAAAACGCGGGTTTCCGGTCGCATTGTGGTTTCTACTATTGTGTATTTATTACTTGCATAATGGTTTCGTCCCTCCTCAATTTTCATCTCCCACAAACATTATTAACCGATGTATTTTTATATCTAGACTCTTCTGTCCAAGGCGAATGCTGCAATAATATCAGAGGCTTGAAGGAGTGCAAACGGGAATGTGAGAAGGTATATATGCCCTTCACCTTTTAAATACCTCTTCATTTTAAAAGATTTTAGAGCGACAATCGGATTTCCAGCCGTAGCACAGTGCGAAATAATAATAATATAAATGATTATAATGTACACGAATCTTCAACTATCGGAACAACTGTGTCTATCGTGAGCTTTTCAAATTATTCAACGTTAAAGTTATGGCATGGCAAGTTGTTGACATGCATTTATACTGGGAGAATTTAATACGCGTCTCATCTCTTTATTTTTATTTCTCTGTGAGACGTACAAATCATTACTCTGGTTGTGAATGAAGTTATTTTATTGTCTATGCATTTAGGTATGGGTTGAAAGCAAATCTGGCTTGAAATTGAAGCTTGCCTTGAGTTTGCCTAGAGTGTGTCCTTCACATTTGGTAAGTGAAAGACGTCGGCACTACAATATTTAAAGCTAGAATTTTACGTGTCAATTGTTTAGCCTATTGTGTGAAACCATTATTTCAAAGTTTGTCCTTTTCAATTTTGTTAGAATTCTCTATGGAAGTGTTTCAACTCGTCGATTAAAGGTAAGTGTTCAGCCGGTGCATGTCGGCATGCTGTGAGGAGGACGGCCTTTAGTTGGTGTCGTAAGGAGTTCTACAAATAACGCATTAGCCGAGAAGAATAGACCAATTATATTAGAAAGTCAATTGATTGCTTTTTCTAAACGAATACGCAAGATATTTTGGATCGTAGGCGAGAACTTGATGTTTTGAACGTGAACTTGTTTGTCCATGTTTAAGTAGCGAGCAGACGAACATGTGAGCGGAATATGTTTGAGAGATGTTTGTGTCTGATGAAACAAGCCTTGCGTGACTTGTGCTCTAATAGTTACCAATCTCGTATTCTTGTTAAATGAGTAAAGATGTGGCTGGCATGATCCATGTCGAAACCGGGGGAAGAAGGGGAAGACGTTGAAATGGGTGACGGAAAAGTGATCAACGTTTATATGATCATCAGAAGTCGTGCGGGTTAAACACTAGGTGATCTGTAATGGACATTTAATTGTTTCGTGCATTATTTCTCTTCAATCCCTTCATGTTCGCACTATAATGATTCCGAATAATTTTATGCTTTCTAGCCGAAGTTCTTCTAATCGCGGGTGACAAAGGAACGTACGAACATATTCAGTTGTTCGTGTGAGCTATTTATATTTTTATCTTGCTTTGTCTTCGCCTTGGCTTCGATGGCTAAAACCATGTGAAACCTAAGCCGAGGTCGGTTAATTTGCTATTTTTTGATTTTTTTTTAAAGTTTCGAGTGCTTGGTATTTGACGTGTTCCAGAAAGAAAACCATTTGTACTTTTAATTTAGTGAGATGCTTAGGAGTTAGGGCAATATTGAATACCCGACTTGTTGGCTTTTTGTTCGAACCTAAATGCCGTAAACATCCTGCCACGTCCTTTCTTTCCGAAAACACTAGTACCTGTGCAGAATATTTTAAACGTTGACTGTCTGCGTGATTCGCATTATTTCTGTGATACTGATACCCTTTCATTGCTCGCCGCACATGTCCTTTCCAGAGGTTAAAAGACACTGTCGCGAGCCTTATTATTTACTCTTTCTTGTAGCAAAGCTTTTTTAGCGGATGATGTATTACAATTTTTGCCTAGTTTGGCGTTTTTATATCGCGTATTCTAGATGGTACAAAACATGGGTCTTTCGGGTTGAACTTGGAAAAGAAAGCCTTGGGGCTCGCTATTCCTATTATCTCAATTTTCTTGATAAGATCTAGTCGTGTTTGAAATTTGCATAAAGCTTTTACTGAATAAATTGATCCATTACCACAAAGCCACCCACTTTTATAAAATGATAATCAAATTGACTTGATATTTACGGCGTATTGTGCTTTGAGCGCTAGTTTAATTGCGTAGCGTAGTGTGTGAAACTGATGATAAAAAGACAGATATCTTCACTGAACAAACGCATTAATATTATAGACTATATTTCTACAATCGTTGTAAACACAACATATTAACATTGGATGTTTGCCATTTATATGTTAATGAGGCTGTTTGGAGTCATACTTCTTCATATAAATTGCGGTTGCTTACAGTTACTTTTAATACTCATTTATTAGTGCCAGTTAAATTTCAGCATAACTTAAACTGTAATGTTCAGGACTATATGAGAGTAGTGCAGATATTACATATAGTCAAGTTAGTCAAGTACTTACCAGTAGTTTGTCTGGAAACCTTTCAGACTGTGCTGACCTTAGGGTGTATATTATAGTGTGATTTAATACGATTATAAAAGGTGTACATTTTTAAGGATTTAGGGAAAGGAAATATGTGATTTCCTTTTACAGTAAGCCTCTGGGGCTTAACTATTTATCATAGTGCATGCATTCCACTATATCATGAGATAAGAAATATGCTAAGTCTTGAAAACAACTGAATAAATATTTAATATTGAGAAGAACAAAGAAGTTAATTCACTACATTTTGAAAAGGTTGAGGTGGTTGGTCTATATTTTATGTTTCTGTATCAATATAATTAAGAGAATATTCTGTAAAATTTTAAAATTGAGTAGTATGATGTACTTATATCAAAACCCATATCCAGCTGATCATTTAAGAAAATAAAGAATAAAACATAATCCGAAAAATATCAACACCTTTCATATTGCAACTTCCTATCTTGTTTTTATTAAACTTGAATATCAAGTCACAAGATAATGATTTTTGGATTATGAGCATGTTATATTTCTCATACTGTCTTATCTTGTTCTTAACTTGAATATCAAGTCACAAGATGACAATTTTCATGATGTACATGTACTTATATTTCTTAATTTTCCCAAGGAGTGAAGCTGTCACTGTCACACACTAAAATGTACATAATTTTACATAATTGCCAATTTTCAGTATGAATAAATAATCACATAAGCATAATTTATATCTGCACAGTAGAAACACTGTTTGCACAGTAAACACTGTGTACTTTTTATTTTTATATTCAATATTAGATATCTCAAATCATGTAACTCATTACTACCTGGGTGATCAGTGACTAAACCACAAGGTTCGAATTAACTATTGAAAACTGGTTCGTGAATTTTATAAAAGTTTCATCAATATCATGCCTGATTTTTACCCCCATTTTAAAGTAGCCATCAATGCCTTAAATACTAATACTCTCAAGAAACAAAAAGGTTTATTTTTTGTAAAATAAAACTGTACTTAGTGTCAGCAAACATCAGCATCAATTCAATCAGTTCCCAGAGTCTGCCATGCGTTCTCTGTGACTTGCAGACTTTACTCAGTTCCAGTCGACTGCATTGTTGTCATTCTCATCTTCCAAGTCCAACATTGGAACTTTTGGAACTTTTCTCCAATTTGCTGCACTTTTCAGGATACTTGTATGATGAGGAAGTTATGCAACAAACAGCTGACTGAAACCATAAATCAATACTGGGCAGTGGATCAAACTGTTCGCATGAAGTCCCCAATTGAACGGTACCATCTTTCTGGTTTGCTGATTGGTTAATTTTAGACCTAACAAG
Organism: Corallium rubrum; assembly: GCA_964035015.1. Classification (NCBI taxonomy): domain Eukaryota; kingdom Metazoa; phylum Cnidaria; class Anthozoa; order Scleralcyonacea; family Coralliidae; genus Corallium; species Corallium rubrum. The sequence continues at coordinate 44,114,459 of OZ035998.1, read as the reverse complement.
ATGGTGTCCTGTCAGGGTCATCTGTGATTGGTCAATTTTGCAGCTCAGACCTAACAAGATGGTGCCTGATGGTGTGTAATTGGGCCATTTTTTCATGAGGCACCCGCAGTCCAGTTATATAAAAGTCAGTGGTTCCAACTTTGCCTTGGTTCCGAATATGCGATCATATAAAGTTTCAAAAGCCACTTGTTATTTTCGATTCGTGATTTTTATTAAAATCTTGTGTTTGTTAAGTTCGTAATTTGGTTTGTGAATCACGAATCACAAACTGTTAATTCGAACCTTGGGCTCCCCTACCTGGCATGCCAGGTGAGCCCACAGCACATGGATCAATGTGCAAAGTCCCCAACAGCAACAAACATGGTGGATGAGGGCTGTAAAAGTGTCCTTGAGCAGATCGAAGGTTCGGCATCTTCCTGCAACCAACTTCTCTAAGGCTAAGGGAGGCTAAGGTACACTAAGGGAGGCTAAGGTACGCTAAGGTGGGCTAAGGTACACTAAGGGAGGGTAAGGGAGACTAAGGAATGCTAAGGTACACTAAGGTGGGCTAAGGTACCCTAAGGTGGGTTAAGGTAGGGTAAGGTAGGCTAAGGTAGGCTAAGGTAGGTTAAGGTAGGTTAAGGTAGGCTAAGGTAAGCTAAGGTAGGCTAAGGTACACTAAGGGAGGCTAAGGTAAGCTAAGGTAGGCTAAGGTACGCTAAGGGAGGCTAAGGTACACTAAGGTAGGCTAAGGTACATTAAGGTAGGCTAAGGGACGCTAAGGGAGGCTAAGGGAGGCTAAGGAATGCTAAGGTACGCTAAGGTAGGCTAAGGTACGGTAAGGTAGGCTAAGGTACGCTAAGGTAGGTTAAGGTAGGCTAAGGTAGGCTAAGGTAGGCTAAGGTACACTAAGGTAGGCTAAGGTACGCTAAGGGAGGCTAAGGGAGGCTAATGTACGCTAAGGTAGGCTAAGGTACGCTAAGGTGGGCTAAGGTAGGCTAAAGTACACTAAGGGAGGCTAAGGAAAGCTAAGGTACACTAAGGTGGGCTAAGGTACCCTAAGGTGGGCTAAGGTACGCTAAGGTAGGCTAAGGTAAGCTAAGGTAGGCTAAGGGAGGCTAAGGGAGGCTAAGGGATGCTAAAGTAGGCTGAGGTACGCTAAGGGATACTAAGGGAGGCTAAGGTACACTAAGGGAGGCTAAGGCAGGTTAAGGGAGGCTAAGGTACACGAAGGTAGGCTAAGGGAGGCTAAGGGAGGCTAAGGTACACTAAGGTAGGCTAAGGTACACTAAGGTAGGCTAAAGTACGCTAAGGGAGGGTAAGGGAGGCTAAGGAATGCTAAGGTACGCTAAGGTGGGCTAAGGTACCCTAAGGTGGGCTAAGGTACGCTAAAGTAGGCTAAGGTACGCTAAGGTGAGCTAAGGTAAGCTAAGTAGGCTAAGGGACGCTAAGGGACACTAAGGGAGGCTAAGGGACGCTAAAGTAGACTGAGGTACACTAAGGGAGGCTAAGGGACACTAAGGTACACTAAGGTAGGCTAAGGTATGGTAAGGTAGGCTAAGGTACACTAAGGTGGGCTAAGGTACACTAAGGGATGCTAAGGGAGGCTAAGGAATGCTAAGGTACACTAAGGTGGGCTAAGGTAGGCTAAGGTACGCTAAGGTAAGCTAAGGTAGGCTAAGGTACACTAAGGTAGGCTAAGGGAGGGTAAGGTAGGCTAAGGGAGGCTAAGGTAGGCTAAGGAACGCTAAAGTAGGCTAAGGGAGGCTAAGGGAAAGTGAGGTAGTTTAAGGCAAGGGAAGGTATAAATAAAGTTCCAATTTCGGTTATTCATATATCGAGAAAGGGCCCACATATTCAGGACATAAAAGTGAAGTAGACTAATAAAATTATATTTACAGATTGGCCCTGTGGCCAAAATGGTGGGTGGGTGGTAACACAGGTCAGGCCATTGCAAGGCAACAACAAAAAGTGACCGTTAGTACCTGGAACCCACCCTTGACCCAGTCCCCCAGCAGCATGTGAGAAACACATTTTCTGCCTTTTTTGTCTCTCAGCTGGCAGAAAATAACACATTTTGGCCCTCAGTGAAACTTGAAGTGCCTCAGCTGCTTGTTATAAGCTCTAAAGCAGAGTATTTGATGTTAAAGAACTGAAAAGAACCACCAAATTGCAGTTTATATTAGGCAGTTATTCTCCTGGGTGACTTACTGGAGGCACATCAAGGGTCTTGAGAAATTTCAGCAATCCATTGCATGCTTTGAAGTACAGTATCCTGCACATCCACTGGTCGGAATGACAAACAAACCTCAGTGTTCTTGAGGAAGCCAATTACTGCACTGTTGAGAAGCACTCATAATCAAAGCTCAGTTAAGGTGGGTAGGCCATGTAAAACGGATGAAAGATGGTACCATTCCAAAGCAGATCTTACTTTCTCAACTCAAGCATCAGGCAGCAGAACAGCTGAGGGCTACGTGAATGGTATAAAGACCTAAAAGCGAACCTACTGTAAAAGCCTGCCATATCAGTCATCACTCCTGGGAAGCTAGTGCTAACAACAGAACAGAGTGGTGAAATGTGTGTCATCAAGGGATTCAATCCTTTGAAAGAAGATGAGTCCTGAAGATCGACAAGGCTTGGCAACGACGACACTCCACTGGCACCCAACTTCTACTCCCTCAAGGTCGACCATAGGTGTTGTGGTCTCCTGTTTGGTGAGGCTTGCTGGATAGGTTTGAGTTCTGGGTTTTCATCTTCTTCATTTGTCTTCATTATCTGTTGCTGTATCATATGGTGGTTCATCTTCTGCATTGGTTGGTTCTTTAGATTTCCTTAAAGTGTCACTGAGACGAAATTTTTACCCCTACTTTTTTCTCTATGAGCCTAAAGTGCATGTATCGAAGACTTACCAAACGAAGTTTCATGCTGATATTCGGAAAAGTAAAGCAGATATTGACGAAAGAAATACGCAAATTCGCGGCCGCCATTAAAATGGACGTGTTTATTTGAGACTGGGTCTAGGATGTCTGTGACGTCATAGTCTCAACCCAACAAAATAGTAAACAAGCGTAGTTTGGAAGAATCGCTCATTAAAATTACATTATTCCGTCATGCCATCATTTCGCTTTGTTGTACAAGATTGCAGCAATCAATATGATATTAAAGCAGGAATATCCTTACATAGGATTCTATAGTAATGAATGGGATTATTCTGCAGGATTGCGCAGCATATAAGCCCAATTGACAAATCATACGGGGTTAGGTCCGTTTGTTCGGATATTAAACGCGCCGACACACAATTTAAACCAGATGATTCATAGTTTGTTTCAATCCATTTTCCATGAAGATTTTTAGAGCGACCTTACTACAAACAAGAGTTTTTCAGCGTGGTAATATGCCTATTATTTGAAAGACTAACAAAACTTTGGAGACAGAGGCAGAGCAGTCTCGAGCTCCAAGGAAATGAACCGTTGGAAAATAAGCGAATATTTCTTGCCCCTTGTTCTTATACCATACCATGCTAATCATAGTTCCACTATACTTTAATTTAAGATCATAAAATATATCATGTAAGTAAATCAAACGAGAAGGAAGGTTGAATTTGATGTATTGTATTTGTATATATAAAATACATGTATATACTAGCAATTCATTTAGTATTTTAAAACTTAAAGAAAATGCTATTAGACGTTACAAAATAAATAGCATAACTATCTCAATAAATATACAGCCTGATTTGCAAAACAACAAAGCGTAAATACTAATCTAACTATTTTAGGCGTAGAAAACAAACAATTCTACAAGCTGAAGCAGTTCAGCACATTATTGATACTTTAGTTATACTTATGCGCGAGCTTTGTGAGCCACGTCAACAGGCCGTTGCAAATTGACAGAATTATATACTGAGACCAACTAGTTTTCTTTTTCTTTTCTGTCGCTGTATAATTTCCAACAGGAGAGAAAATGCTCTCGAACTTTTGAATTTCTATGTAAGTAGTATCAAATGTATCAGGCATCAATACAAGCTAGAGCCAGATTACATATACATTATACATACATATTTTTATACACATTCATACCAACATAAAGATAGTGTCTCTAGCCGACTAATACCGTCTTTCTCAAGAAGAAACCACGACGTCAGAATTGAAATGTTGCTATATTGAGAATGTATTGTACTTTTCTTTGGCAATATCTTGTTCGTACTGCGCGATTATCAATCTCGTCAGCCGAAGCAATACAATCATCATCCTGGCAAATTCTGAAACCAGATTCGTCCAAATGGGCTACCATATACTCCAAACATATAACGGATGATTCCGTTTCGATCCATAGCTAGAAGAACAACTAAATGATGTTGAATTTGACTTTTTTGTTGTCAAATTATATGCGCTCTTGTTGTTTCTTCCTTGGTCACGCAAGCTTGGGTTGAGACTATGACGTCACAACACTTCTCAGGTATCAATATTCACGGTGAAGAAAATTTTAATGGCGGACACAATTTTCAGCATTTCAAACGTTTATAACTTTAAACCTATTTGTTTATATCGGTTTAAATTTTGTACACGGGGTATTTATATCTCAATAAAGTTCGTCGAAGTTAAATTTTCGCAAAACCTTGCGGTCGATTTTTTGTCTCAGTGACACTTTAAGTGTACAGTACTCTATTTCACCAGTATTCTATTCCCCCATCTTCTGTCTTGACTAGGTATGGTCTGTCATTGTAACGAGATGTGACGGTTGCTTTACTCCATTCATGCTGGCCAAGACGAGCTTGTTTTATTCGCACCACATCTCCTTTCTTGAGTTTGTTTTGGTCTTGCTGCTCGATTGTAGTAATGTGCCTGGGTCTTCTATTTCTCCACAAGCTTGCACTGCTTTGTCTCATATTAGCATGACACAAGGTTGCAACAGATTGGTGGTTGTGGGGAGTAGGGTTCTTGATTGCCTGTTCTCTTCTCTGTCTTGGTGAGAGCACAACTCGCGTAAGCTACCGGCTTCTCGTCTTGAAGGAGGGCGACTCCCAAGCCACCTTGGCTTGTGTCACACTTGACCTGGAGTTCCTGGTTGGGATCATAGTAGTGCAAGATTGGGGATTCAGTAGCTAGCTCCACATCTTCAGAATCTTGTTGTTGCTGTTGGGACCATTCCCACAGTGTATCTTTCCTGGTTAACTTGTGGATGGGCTCCATATTAATTGCGGCAAGCTGCAGGAGGAACTTGGCCAGGTAATTCACGAAACCATTTAACCTAATTGCACCTCTTTTACTGTTGTGGGCACCAGCATTTCCACAATCATTTTCACATTCTCTGGGTCGATCTTGATGTGTCCCATGAATTCTACCTCCTCCATTCTGAGCTTCAGCTTGTCGGGGTTTAATGCAATCCCTCTTTCTTTCCACCGATCCAGGATCAGAGGTGGGCCAATTTGGTGTTGTGGTCTTTCTCAGCTTCCGCCTTCGTTTCACCAACACCGTAGAGCAGAATGTCATCGGCTATGGTTAGTATGCCATCGAAGCCATCCAATGCTTGTTTCACCCTTCTTTGGAAGACTTCAGCATAGTCAGTGCAGACGAGGCTTGTGCTTGACTGGAAGATGATGGATTACTGCCTGAGTTCATCTCTGGCTCTTCTATGTTGGGATTACTCATTCTCAATTAGTTTTTCATAGTTGTTGTGGGTTTCAGACCCAACGCTGCCACCATGTGTTAAGATGGCACCAGGGGCAGCGCAGAGCGTAAATGTTTTGGTATTAGTTGCGGTATATATAAGGTAGGGGAAATAAGTTGTGGTATATAAGGTAGGAAAATTTTGAAATCTAGAGGCTCTGAAATGCAATTTCCAGCATTCTACAGAAGATATTCTTTGAAAAAATCAAGCGAGATGAAGATCTAAATGCTAAGTATTTAACACAGTTCGATGACTTCACGACCAAATGAACGGAAACATCCATTGAATTATATCTGTCTATGACTGTGATGTGATTTAGTGATTAATAATATTGTAACGGTACATTCCTTATATTAACGGTAAGTCTACTTTAAAGGGTAAAATTGGAAATCAGGATTGAATGTCAATATGCGACATATGGAGAAACTCGTTGGATTGTTGGAAATACAAACCAGGCACAACTCAGTTAGAAACATAATAGCCATGCATAAACAAACTTGTTCACTGTTCTCTTACTTAGTTTGCAAGTTTACACTTAACAGTTGTGACTCGATAGTAAAGAAAAAAGTTTTGAAACATCCCAACGAAGGCCACATGCCTTGCCACTGTACCGCAAGCCATTCACAACAGCCGTCAACTCAAAACTCATCCCGGTTAGCTTGCCTGATGCACCAACAATACATATGATCAGCGCAACGTCTGCCTGCTTTTGCGAACACCAGGCAATCAAGGTACAATGAAACCTGAGTTTTGCGACCCCCATGTTTTGCGACCACCTGTCATATACGACCACTTTTTCTGGCACGGACGACTTGTAGTTGAAATATACCTGCAATGAGCGACCACCTGCCTTACGCAACCAGCGACAAGTTTTTTCTGTCCCAAACAAGATATTTACCTGTTATTAGCGGCCAACTCAACATAAAACTGCCGAAATACATTAAAGAAATACCCATGTTTTCGTAGTAAACAAAATGCGAATGCGACCACATGTGAAAACAAGAAACCGGAAGTGTTGCCCAATTGCCATGTTACTGTATTTTAGACTTGTTTTGCTTCTCTTTTGAACATTATTTGATGAAAATCTGTGTGAATTTCTCCTGCCAAAGCCAAATACTTTTTAGTTGAAATTTGAGAGTTAATACAATGACTGAACAATCCAAAACCATGAGTAATATTTGTTAACTTTGGACAAGTTGATCTTGACGATCGTTTACCGCGACAAGTTTGTATATTTTACAACGGCTTTTTAACTTGGAAAGGAAAGTGACAAAACTGAGTGTTCACATCTAATAATTAATAAATGACTACTGGAAGATCGTAAATAAAGCCAAGAGCTTTTAACAAGACCAAACCAGTGCAAAAATTGAATCTGAAACGTAACAAAAACACAGCACAAAAACTGAAGTGAATGACAGTACGAGATCATTTTGATGTGGAGAACATCGCTCTAATAAGGCTATGATATTAAACACACAGATGTCAAATTTCTTTTATTTTAATATCCAAATAACATATTAACATTAATAAATCAAGACTGCACTTCTTTGAAGTGCTCTTGCTTTTTCCATTTCCCTTGTAAATCTTTATAAATCGCCATTTTCCTAACCATATAAAGAACCGCTGCGTGTCGCGGCACTGCCAAAATGGCTGCTATGATGTCACATCACTACCTGTCTGAACGACCACCTGTCCTTAACGACCACTTTTACGTGGCACCAGGGGTGGTCGCAAAACTCAGGTTTCACTGTATTAGAGTCACAAAACTAATACCTTGTAGGATTGCATTCTTAGATATACAAATATTTGCATCATTCTTACCTTTGAAGGAGGTATTATGCCTTTATTTTGTTAAATATGGACTCAAGAAGGGTTTCCTTTCATCAGATAAGTTCTACTCACCATATCAAAGCTTCAAAATTGTTATAAATAATTGCTCTTTGTTTCTGTATTATTGAAGTATTGAACTCCAGTGTTGGGAGCTTTTCCTTGTGAAATAGGCGATACAGCCGATACTACATGGATGATTTATATATTGAGATGTTATATATTGTTAATGTAATGAAGTGAAAAGAATATCAGCGAGGATGGTTGCTGCGGAATACTAAACTTTTTAGTAAATGGAAATAGGCCATTTTGAAGGGAATTTGTGACGTCTGTGTTGCCATAGCAACTGACTAAATGTTACTAAAAATAATGGCTTCAAAATTAGAAATATTAGTTTATCTATATAAACAGTACTAGTATCTGTTGAATGAAGCTTAAACATGCATAATAATCTGATAGTTTCGGCTATCACCTTGTTTTTAAATCTGATAGAACACTGCTGTTCATGTTTTAACCCTTTGAGGCCCGACTTAATTGACCTTGTAATGTAACCCCTGCCCAAGTTAATTTGGCTTCCAACAACAACATATCATACATGGCTCAAGTTTTTAATAAATACTAGGGAAACTATAGCATTTCACCCCCTAGTTCACAAATAAAAGTTGAAGATCATAAAATTTTGAATCATTTACATACTATAACATGGTCATCAGAGTACTATAGACATGATTGTCGGAGTCTGAACTAGAGATTGAAGTTCAAATTTTAAATTTGGCACCATTGAAGGTTAGCCAATTATCATTTAAAGTTTATATTTGCATATTCTTCTATTAAAACTATACACACAAATAAGAATACATTTCATAAAGTTAACACAAACAACTAATATTCAAAAATAAGAAAATTTAAAGTTATTAGTCTGCGGAAGGTTGGCTATGCCACTCTACCCAACAGTCGCCTTTACACAAGATGATATTGCATCGCCGGCAACCAAAACGCGATTCACGAGGCCGCTTTCCTTCGCGATTTGCGGCCTTTTCCCTCTTGCGCTTTCGCTGGCAGTTCTTGCATTGCTTGCCTCTTGAACCAGGCACAAGTTCGACGTATTGGTGGTCGACGTTGGCAGAAATTGGTTGAACTTGTGGTCGGCCAACGGTCTTTCTTCCAGAGAATGTGCCAATAAGTTCCTTGGCCAGTGCGAGACAGAAATCTATGTGTGGGATTCGATTTCCCAAACACTTGTTCCTCAAAACCCATGCATTTATAATGGCCACATCAAGTAAAAAATAGAAAATATATTTCCACCACTTGACATTTCTTCTTGATTGCACAGGATAATAAGACCTGTTTTGGTCGCTGAGATCAACGCCACCCATGAACTTCGAATAATTGGTTATGTTAGGTGGACGGTTGATTTCAAATTCTTGCATGGTGCCATCAGCTGCTTTTCTTTTTCTCGTTACTTTATCTTCTCCCAGAGCTGAATACATGGAAGACAAGACTTTCACGGGTTTGTTCTTGGCCTTATCCCTCCAGACAGAAATAACCAAGTTGCCACTTTGAGCGAAAGCGGAGTCCCCTTGTTGTGAAAGTTCCACATCCTTCAAACAAAGAGGAAACCCCTTTCGGTCAGCACGCAAAGTGCCACAAGCTTGAATCTTTCTTGCCTGGAGTTCTAAGAACAATTTAATACTAGAAAACCAGTTATCCATAAAAACATAAAAGTTCTTGCCTTCAAATCCTTCCAATAACTTCAAAACAACAGTCTCCGCTAAGTTCTTTTGAGGTTGGTTCCCTTGCCGTCCGATGTAAACATCGAATTTCATCAGGAAACCAGTGCGCGCATCACATAAACAGAAGACTTTTATTCCTCTTTTTACTGGTTTGTTGGGCATATACTGAACAAATCCGAGTCGTCCTTTATATTTTATCATAGCTTCATCGATTGAAACCTCTTGCTCGATTGGGAAATATTGAAGGAAGGTATTCAAACAGAACTCTTTCACGAAGTTTATAAGTGGCTGAACACGATACAGTTTGAACGATGGGTCATCTCTTGGAGGAAGGTTTGTGTTGTCGTTCAGATGGAGGTATCTTAAAATTACCATAAATCTGTTCCTTGGAAAGACTTTGGCAATTTCGGGTTGATAAAGAAATGGCTCTTGTTCATTCCAATAACTGCGCATTGTTGGTAGACGGACAATGCCCATCATTATCTGTATTCCGAGGAAAGCTTTTAGCTCTTCGGCAGTCAGTTCAATTGGGTTGCCATCTCCATCAAACCAGTCAGGGTCCTTCATTTCTTTCTCGGCATTTTCTTGCACAGCGTAGAGATTAGTTTGCTTTACAATGTGTTCGAACACCTCAAGTCCGAAGAATAATAAAAAAAATCCCCACGCCGACTAATGTTGGACAATTCAAAGGACCAAACGAAGGAAAAAAAGCTGGCACATTGACACGGCTTGCTTCTCTTGACCATTCGAGATCTTCTACCCATATTCCTTCATCATTGTTAAGTTCATCAACAATGCCAACGCCATCTTCGTTGTTGTCGAGTTCAATGTCTTCAATAAAGTCTTCAGGTTCAAACCCGTAGAATTCTTCTTCGCTGTCCGAGTCACCAAAAATCTCTCTGAACATATCCATGTTTAACGCAAAATATGCTAATACACAAAAACATGTTCACGTCGCGATTTATAAACGTTAAAGCAAGCATAACAATCTATTCTTAGCGTTAGGTTCTTAGGAATATTCAGGAAGTCGAAGTAAAATTTCACGCTCTTTCTGATGGTGCAATCGGTTTTACCTTATATGGTAAGCCTGCTGAGCTATGATTGGCTAAACCATACCAACTGAAAAATACAGAAAAGTCCGTATCTGGGCAGATCAGGTCAATTATGTAATACGGAAAAATCCGTATCCGGGTGTCAAAGGGTTAAATATTACTTAAGTCTCCCCCGCAGCTGCTCTTTATTTAATAGCTCATCACTAGGGGAACCCACTGACATCTGTGAAAGAGGCTAAAAACTTGTATTAGGCTGGGGGTAATTAATTGGTTGAAAAGACATTACAGTACTTAAAAGGGTTGGGTAATTACCAGGGCAGTTGATGTCAAAAAGCTTTATTCATATGTACTTTTTGTTTTTACAAGGCACTGCTGCTTCCTAGTGTTTGACCCAATTGACTCCTAGACTGGCTAATTAACCAGCTTCTTTGTTTTTTACTCTTAACACATACAAGACAAAATTAATTTTGGAAGTGAGAACATCTAGTGAAACTAGTGAAAGGTTTATATAAAATCCAATTTGACCATCAGTACATGACTGGCCACTGGTCTCATGCTAGTACTTATCTTGTTGTCTAGGCTTTCATCTTTACACAAAGTGGAACTTGCTAAATGGAGCGAGTTGTTGCCTACTTGCAATTAGTGAGTCTTGTAGGGAAGCGTGTTTTTTTAACACAAATGTGAATTATTTACAACAAAGTAGATGTCCCAAAAGTAAAGAGGTAATTTAGCATTTGATGATATTAGAACTGAAAATGTCTATAGATAATTTATTTAATTTATACTCTTGAATAACTAGCCAGTGTTCACAAAGTCATGCATGGCCCTGATCAACCTCATACCCTGGGTATTATCTCTGCAATACAATTTGCATGTACAAATATTAATTAATCTTTAGTTAGTGAAATTACTGATATTTTTTTGATTATTTTTATTCCAACAGAAATCATTGTTGAGTTGTATTGATAGAAATGCAGGTATTAAATCTAATATTATTTACAGCATATTGTGTACATTGCAGTACAGTGTACATTAACAGTATGTATATTATAGACTAAATTAAATCAGATACATTGTCATGTGACTACTGACTATTGAGACATGTACTGTGTACTATATTTACACGTAAAGTACTATATACTAGAAGTTACTATCGCAAGTGAAGTACTGCCTCAAATGGGACAACAACCTTTGTGGCTAATGTGACACCCCCTTGCCCACTCCACCCAAGATTCCCCACTCCACCCATGTTTGCCCACTCCATCCGAGTTTGTAGGGGTGCACCGGAACTTGGTTCCAGCCGGGTAGTTCCGGCCAGAACTCTGATTTTTCGGAGATCCGGTTCCGGCCGGAACTGATTAAAAAAGCATGGCCGGAACCGGAACTCTGTTGTTTTCAGAGAGATTGAATATCAAGTTTATTTATTAAATAACATTGATCAAACAGACTGAACAGATCACATTTCAACAACTGTGAAGTATAATTTACATAAAGAGCAAGAAACAACATGCAATCATTGAAAAAAAAATAATACTCTTGTCTTTTTTATAACACAGCGTTTATTTTTTCACAGATTTTATTCAATAATATATTTTATCACACATCAAAAGACGGTCAGCGGTTCAGAATGGTGGATTAGGGAAAGTACTTCATATAAAAAAGCACATACTGATAATTTAATCATTTCATACTAGCCATGCAAATGAAAGGTTGAAAATTGGTGTGAAACATACAAAATAAAATGAAAACAAGTGATTTTATATATGCTGATATACTCTAGTTACAACCTCGTTCCCAGGCTCTTTGCTCCTGTGTAGATAATACACTATACAAGGATATATTTGTATACCATTAAATTATTAATACCAATACATGAGCATTTCATGAAGATGTTTTACACAATTACGTTAACATTATTCAATATTTAGTATGCAAAGATCTCCCTGATCAAAAAGTCAGAAAGTTGTTGTACTGTGCTCTTGTACGGCCTAAACTTGAGTACGCCAGTAGTTTGTGGTCACCGTATACAGTAAAACATCGTTCGTTAATTGAAAATGTTCAGCGGCGAGCGACTAAATTTATACTCAACTATCCCCCGGATGTGAAATACGCTGAGAGACTTATCAAGACCAGTCTTCTTCCACTTGAATTTCGCAGAGAAATTACCGACTTAATACTCCTTTTCAAATCCAGAGCAGGACTTATTTCTTTCTACAGACGTAAATGATTTTCTATGTACTTTTAAGCCAGGATATAGATCTCGGAATTACGACGTTAACAATTACAATATACTGATTAAACACAAACAGGACTATTTCAGAAAATCGTTTTTTATTAGATCAGCCGAACTATGGAACAGTCTGCCTTCTTATCTTAAAGTCTACCACTCGCTTCTCGAATTCAAGTCTACTCTAACTAAGTTGTACTTTAAAAAGTTATCAACATACAGCCCTCCTGGCTCTACCTAAGTTATAATATCTGAACTCTAGATACATTTGCTATTATTATGGTCAATTATAGATTAGTTTTATATTTTTCGTCATGTTAGTCATTCCCATATATGTGTATTGTGTGCATTATGTACATGTATATGTATATATGGGTATGTATGTATGTATGACTATTGAGTATACTGTTTAAGTTTATATTATTTTGAGTATATTGTTTGAGGGGTCAGGTCTCAATAGGGACGCAAGTCCTGTTCCTTTCTCCTGTCACATCTATTTTATCTGTTGTTTTGTAAGCGTTTTTTATTGTTCTTTGATTGTTGTATTTGCTTATGTACTAGCAACCTTTGTATCCAATTTATGTGATTATTTACTGTGACAAATTCAATAAATAAATAAATAAATAAATAAATAAATAAAATAAATAAAAATATTTGTATTCCAACTTTTGCCCCCCCCCCCCCCCCCCCGGTGCTTGATAAAATAGCATATAACAATATATGGCTTAACAAACCGGTTCCGGCCGGATTTCTTTTTCAGTTCCGGTCAGATCCGGTTCCAGCCGGATCTTAAAATATTGGTTCCGGTGCACCCCTACGAGTTTGCCCACTCTATTGGTAGACCAAGTTTTCTTTTACAATGATGTGCATTCTGTATCATTTTAGCCAGTGGAAAGTGCTGTAAAAATATCCATCACAGGAAATGTGAAAGAGCTTGTGAAAATGTAAGTTTTACCTTTTAATTTGCAAGCATTGGTAATGTACTGTAACTGACAGTATCAAACAACAATCATCGCAGGCATTGTAATGAAAAAACAACAACAAACAAAACAAAACAAAACAAAACAAAACAAAACAAAACAAGACAAGACAAGACAAGACAAGACAAGACAAGACAAGACAAGACAAGACAAGACAAGACAAGACAAGACAAGACAAGACAAGACAAGACAAGAGATTGACAAACTGGTCATGAGTCCTGAATCATAAAGCTTCAGTTGGTTGATTTTACAAATATTGCCAGTTTCAATAACTTGTGTACCAAAAACATCAGATTCTGCGTACACTGTGCATACTTCTTGTATTTGCAAAAACAACTGACATTTCACTTTTTGTATTGTTTGTTTTTAAGGTTTTTTCATCTGACAAAGAACCCAACAGGAAAAAGATTCGAGGTGTAAAAAGGAATTGTAAAAAAAAGAGAAGACATGTTTTCAAATGTGTTGATAATTTCATAGGTACTGTACCATATATGGTACATTTTATTAGTGATGTGGTTCTAAGTGACTATCAAGAGATTATTATTAACATAACTTTAATGCATTTGTAGGATCTGCTAATAAGTCCAGTGTACCAGGTGAGTTTAACGTGCAAATAATATGCCTAGTGTATGTACAGTGTATAACTAAGACAATTATTGGATAAGGCTGAGCATTATATCAAGAATTATCCAGACTGAGGTCAATGTTATCTGCTGAAGACCAAGGCACATAACAATGACCGAGATCTTGATCATTCTTGATATCATGCTTAAAATCCAAAAATTGTTTTATTGTACATTCAAAACAGTTATACAGTAGTGTTGTACTAACTTGCAAGCAAAGTCTGACAGTAAAAGAGTTGTCTTTGCATGCAGCCCTTCAGATTTAGGCCGGCGAATGGCGAATTTTGCCGGTGGTTGAGTGGATTTTGCAGCAAATTCGCCGTGTCTCCATCGTATTTCACCGTCGCTGGATAAATAAATAATCCATGAATGATTTTAAATTCCCCAACGCGTGTTTTGAAACCCATTTTGTGTGAAAATGTTCGAAGTAAACTTGCTCTTCATCACTAGCGGCTAAATCTAGAATTTGCACATTGGCCGCCATTTTACGGTGCGCTGGAGTCTGGGATCTACCATTACCAATATGGCAGCCAAATGCAGACAACCTTGAAGTGTAGTGATTTATTCTAAGACTAGAAGTTTTTATCAAAAGTGAAGTGCTGTGAGTTGCTACCATTTAGTATTTTGTAGTAAAATACTTGTTATTGTCCGAAGCATTTTCAATTAAAGAGCTTAAGCATGCGATGTTTTCCTCAACATGGACGTCACGCGTATAAACTCGAGCCATTAGAGTGATGGCATCAGCACTCTTGCTTGAAGTGAAGAACGGCAATCTATGCAGTTTTAGGTTGTTGATTTGCAGCAATAAAGCTGTAATAATAGAACAAAGACTTGTATAAATACACTGTCTGCCCCTTGAAATGTCACTAAGCCTTTTGTGGCCTTGATATATACTTTCAGCAACAAATAGAGTTGTGTTTGATATAATAGTATAGTAGAAAAATACACTTACTTCTCTTTAATAAATCAATATATTCCAGCGCCAAACAATGCCAACTTGCCCACTATTTAATAATGCCTGCCGCTGATCAGTAGACATTGCGTATACCGAAGATCATCGCCCACGAAATCCTAAGAATCGAGTTTGTTGAACGCATATAAACTCGGCCCAGACCTCGTCAAGATTAGTGAGCTGTTCGCCAATAAAATGCATCATATCCAATTCAGTTGTATGGCATTTTTTACCTCGGAAATGGCATTTGAGAGCTCCAAAATTTCCTTGGGGGTGGGGGTGGGGGTGGGGGCATGCCCCAGGATCCCTCTAGCAGGATTGGTCCTCCGGAACATGCAGGGCCTTCGGCCCTGGTTCTCCGGGTCATCAATTTCATTCTCCAGACCCTTTCACAAAAACCTGAAATGCTGTGCATGTCAACAGAGGAAAATCTAGCCATTTTGATATTTGTAATTTCAGTGTCCAATAATTTTCAGTATTCAATGGAAATAACATCACATCCATCCAATAATTGTTAATTATTATATGGCACAAGTTACTTCCGTTGAAATCATGTATTCGCTGAGATGTGTCACGTGCTGGTCGATTATTTTCTGTAATTAGAAAGAAATACTGTCGTTTGGAGCGAGTCTTTTAAGAACGAAATACTGTCGTTTCAAGCAGAGTCTTTTAGGAACGAAATACTGTCGTTTGGAGCAGAGTCTTTTAAGAACGAAATACTGTCGTTTGGAGCAGTCTTTTAAGAACGAAATACTGTCGTTTGGAGCAGAGTCTTTTAGGAACGAAATACTGTCGTTTCAAGCAGAGTCTTTTAAGAACGAAATACTGTCGTTTGGAGCAGTCTTTTAAGAACGAAATACTGTCGTTTCAAGCAGAGTCTTTTAAGAACGAAATACTGTCGTTTGGAGCGGAGTCTTTTAATAACGAAATACTGTCGTTTGGAGCAGTCTTTTAAGAACGAAATACTGTCGTTTCAAGCAGAGTCTTTTAGGAACGAAATACTGTCGTTTCAAGCAGAGTCTTTTAATAACGAAATACTGTCGTTTGGAGCAGAGTCTTTTACGAACGAAATACTGTCGTTTGGAGCAGAGTCTTTTAAGAACGAAATACTGTCGTTTCAAGCAGAGTCTTTTACGAACGAAATACTGTCGTTTGGAGCAGAGTCTTTTAAGAACGAAATACTGTCGTTTCAAGCAGAGTCTTTTAGGAACGAAATACTGTCGTTTGGAGCGGAGTCTTTTAATAACGAAATACTGTCGTTTCAAGCAGAGTCTTTTAGGAACGAAATACTGTCGTTTCAAGCAGAGTCTTTTAATAACGAAATACTGTCGTTTCAAGCAGAGTCTTTTAAGAACGAAATACTGTCGTTTCAAGCAGAGTCTTTTAGGAACGAAATACTGTCGTTTGGAGCAGAGTCTTTTAGGAACGAAATACTGTCGTTTGGAGCAGTCTTTTAAGAACGAAATACTGTCGTTTGGAGCGGAGTCTTTTAGGAACGAAATATTGTCGTTTGGAGCAGTCTTTTAGGAACGAAATACTGTCGTTTGGAGCAGTCTTTTAGGAACGAAATACTGTCGTTTGGAGCAGTCTTTTAAGAACGAAATACTGTCGTTTCAAGCAGAGTCTTTTAGGAACGAAATACTGTCGTTTGGAGCGGAGTCTTTTAATAACGAAATACTGTCGTTTCAAGCAGAGTCTTTTAGGAACGAAATACTGTCGTTTCAAGCAGAGTCTTTTAAGAACGAAATACTGTCGTTTGGAGCAGAGTCTTTTAGGAACGAAATACTGTCGTTTCAAGCAGAGTCTTTTAATAACGAAATACTGTCGTTTGGAGCAGAGTCTTTTAGGAACGAAATACTGTCGTTTGGAGCGGAGTCTTTTAATAACGAAATACTGTCGTTTCAAGCAGAGTCTTTTAGGAACGAAATACTGTCGTTTGGAGCAGAGTCTTTTAGGAACGAAATACTGTCGTTTGGAGCAGTCTTTTAAGAACGAAATACTGTCGTTTGGAGCGGAGTCTTTTAGGAACGAAATATTGTCGTTTGGAGCAGTCTTTTAGGAACGAAATACTGTCGTTTGGAGCAGTCTTTTAGGAACGAAATACTGTCGTTTGGAGCAGTCTTTTAAGAACGAAATACTGTCGTTTGGAGCAGTCTTTTAAGAACGAAATACTGTCGTTCAAGCAGAGTCTTTTAGGAACGAAATACTGTCGTTTCAAGCAGAGTCTTTTAGGAACGAAATACTGTCGTTTGGAGCAGAGTCTTTTAAGAACGAAATACTGTCGTTTGGAGCAGAGTCTTTTAAGAACGAAATACTGTCGTTTGGAGCAGAGTCTTTTAATAACGAAATACTGTCGTTTCAAGCAGAGTCTTTTAGGAACGAAATACTGTCGTTTCAAGCAGAGTCTTTTAGGAACGAAATACTGTCGTTTCAAGCAGAGTCTTTTAATAACGAAATACTGTCGTTTCAAGCAGAGTCTTTTAATAACGAAATACTGTCGTTTCAAGCAGAGTCTTTTAGGAACGAAATATTGTCGTTTGGAGCGGAGTCTTTTAGGAACGAAATATTGTCGTTTGGAGCAGAGTCTTTTAGGAACGAAATATTGTCGTTTCAAGCAGAGTCTTTTAATAACGAAATACTGTCGTTTGGAGCAGTCTTTGAAGAACGAAATACTGTCGTTTCAAGCAGAGTCTTTTAGGAACGAAATACTGTCGTTTCAAGCAGAGTCTTTTAATAACGAAATACTGTCGTTTGGAGCAGAGTCTTTTAGGAACGAAATATTGTCGTTTGGAGCGGAGTCTTTTAGGAACGAAATACTGTCGTTTGGAGCAGTCTTTTAGGAACGAAATACTGTCGTTTCAAGCAGAGTCTTTTAGGAACGAAATACTGTCGTTTGGAGCGGAGTCTTTTAATAACGAAATACTGTCGTTTGGAGCAGTCTTTTAAGAACGAAATACTGTCGTTTGGAGCAGAGTCTTTTAAGAACGAAATACTGTCGTTTGGAGCAGAGTCTTTTAGGAACGAAATATTGTCGTTTGGAGCAGAGTCTTTTAGGAACGAAATACTGTCGTTTGGAGCAGTCTTTTAAGAACGAAATACTGTCGTTTCAAGCAGAGTCTTTTAGGAACGAAATACTGTCGTTTGGAGCAGAGTCTTTTAAGAACGAAATACTGTCGTTTGGAGCAGAGTCTTTTAGGAACGAAATATTGTCGTTTGGAGCAGTCTTTTAGGAACGAAATACTGTCGTTTCAAGCAGAGTCTTTTAGGAACGAAATACTGTCGTTTCAAGCAGAGTCTTTTAATAACGAAATACTGTCGTTTCAAGCAGTCTTTTAGGAACGAAATACTGTCGTTTCAAGCAGAGTCTTTTAGGAACGAAATACTGTCGTTTCAAGCAGAGTCTTTTAAGAACGAAATACTGTCGTTTGGAGCAGTCTTTTAAGAACGAAATACTGTCGTTTGGAGCAGAGTCTTTTAGGAACGAAATATTGTCGTTTGGAGCAGAGTCTTTTAGGAACGAAATACTGTCGTTTGGAGCAGTCTTTTAGGAACGAAATACTGTCGTTTCAAGCAGAGTTTTTAGGAACGAAATACTGTCGTTTCAAGCAGAGTCTTTTAGGAACGAAATACTGTCGTTTCAAGCAGAGTCTTTTAATAACGAAATACTGTCGTTTCAAGCAGAGTCTTTTAAGAACGAAATACTGTCGTTTGGAGCAGAGTCTTTTAATAACGAAATACTGTCGTTTGGAGCGGAGTCTTTTAAGAACGAAATACTGTCGTTTCAAGCAGAGTCTTTTAGGAACGAAATACTGTCGTTTCAAGCAGTCTTTTAATAACGAAATACTGTCGTTTCAAGCAGAGTCTTTTAGGAACGAAATACTGTCGTTTGGAGCGGAGTCTTTTAATAACGAAATACTGTCGTTTGGAGCGGAGTCTTTTAAGAACGAAATACTGTCGTTTCAAGCAGAGTCTTTTAGGAACGAAATACTGTCGTTTGGAGCAGAGTCTTTTAAGAACGAAATATTGTCGTTTGGAGCAGTCTTTTAGGAACGAAATACTGTCGTTTCAAGCAGAGTCTTTTAGGAACGAAATACTGTCGTTTGGAGCAGAGTGTTTTAGGAACGAAATACTGTCGTTTCAAGCAGAGTCTTTTAGGAACGAAATACTGTCGTTTGGAGCAGAGTCTTTTAGGAACGAAATACTGTCGTTTGGAGCGGAGTCTTAGAAACGAAATACATGTACTGTCGTTTGGACTTTGGAGGAACGAAATACTGTCGTTTGGAGCAGAGTCTTTTAAGAACGAAATACTGTCGTTTGGAGCAGAGTCTTTTAGGAACGAAATATTGTCGTTTGGAGCGGAGTCTTAGAAACGAAATACATGTACTGTCGTTTGGAGGAACGGAGTACTGTCGTTTGGAGCAGAGTCTTTTAGGAACGAAATACTGTCGTTTGGAGCGGAGTCTTTTAGGAACGGAGTACTGTCGTTTGGAGCAGAGTCTTTTAGGAACGAAATACTGTCGTTTGGAGCGGAGTCTTTTAAGAACGAAATACTGTCGTTTGTAGCGGAGTCTTAGAAACAAAATACTGTCCTTTGGAGCAGAGTCTTTTAGGAACGAAATATTGTCGTTTGGAGCGGAGTCTATTAGGAACGAAATACTGTCGTTTGGAGCAGTCTTTTAGGAACGAAATACTGTCGTTTCAAGCAGAGTCTTTTAGGAACGAAATACTGTCGTTTGGAGCGGAGTCTTTTAATAACGAAATACTGTCGTTTGGAGCAGTCTTTTAAGAACGAAATACTGTCGTTTGGAGCAGAGTCTTTTAAGAACGAAATACTGTCGTTTGGAGCAGAGTCTTTTAGGAACGAAATATTGTCGTTTGGAGCAGAGTATTTTAGGAACGAAATACTGTCGTTTGGAGCAGAGTCTTTTAAGAACGAAATACTGTCGTTTCAAGCAGAGTCTTTTAGGAACGAAATACTGTCGTTTGGAGCAGAGTCTTTTAAGAACGAAATACTGTCGTTTGGAGCAGAGTCTTTTAGGAACGAAATATTGTCGTTTGGAGCAGTCTTTTAGGAACGAAATACTGTCGTTTCAAGCAGTCTTTTAGGAACGAAATACTGTCGTTTCAAGCAGAGTCTTTTAATAACGAAATACTGTCGTTTCAAGCAGAGTCTTTTAGGAACGAAATACTGTCGTTTGGAGCGGAGTCTTAGAAACGAAATACATGTACTGTCGTTTGGACTTTGGAGGAACGAAATACTGTCGTTTGGAGCAGAGTCTTTTAAGAACGAAATACTGTCGTTTGGAGCAGAGTCTTTTAGGAACGAAATATTGTCGTTTGGAGCGGAGTCTTAGAAACGAAATACATGTACTGTCGTTTGGAGGAACGGAGTACTGTCGTTTGGAGCAGAGTCTTTTAGGAACGAAATACTGTCGTTTGGAGCGGAGTCTTTTAGGAACGGAGTACTGTCGTTTGGAGCAGAGTCTTTTAGGAACGAAATACTGTCGTTTGGAGCGGAGTCTTTTAAGAACGAAATACTGTCGTTTGTAGCGGAGTCTTAGAAACAAAATACTGTCCTTTGGAGCGGAGTCTTTTAGGAACGAAATATTGTCGTTTGGAGCGGAGTCTTTTAGGAACGAAATACTGTCGTTTGGAGCAGTCTTTTAGGAACGAAATACTGTCGTTTCAAGCAGAGTCTTTTAGGAACGAAATACTGTCGTTTGGAGCGGAGTCTTTTAATAACGAAATACTGTCGTTTGGAGCAGTCTTTTAAGAACGAAATACTGTCGTTTGGAGCAGAGTCTTTTAAGAACGAAATACTGTCGTTTGGAGCAGAGTCTTTTAGGAACGAAATATTGTCGTTTGGAGCAGAGTTTTTTAGGAACGAAATACTGTCGTTTGGAGCAGAGTCTTTTAAGAACGAAATACTGTCGTTTCAAGCAGAGTCTTTTAGGAACGAAATACTGTCGTTTGGAGCAGAGTCTTTTAAGAACGAAATACTGTCGTTTGGAGCAGAGTCTTTTAGGAACGAAATATTGTCGTTTGGAGCAGTCTTTTAGGAACGAAATACTGTCGTTTCAAGCAGTCTTTTAGGAACGAAATACTGTCGTTTCAAGCAGAGTCTTTTAATAACGAAATACTGTCGTTTCAAGCAGAGTCTTTTAGGAACGAAATACTGTCGTTTGGAGCGGAGTCTTAGAAACGAAATACATGTACTGTCGTTTGGACTTTGGAGGAACGAAATACTGTCGTTTGGAGCAGAGTCTTTTAAGAACGAAATACTGTCGTTTGGAGCAGAGTCTTTTAGGAACGAAATATTGTCGTTTGGAGCGGAGTCTTAGAAACGAAATACATGTACTGTCGTTTGGAGGAACGGAGTACTGTCGTTTGGAGCAGAGTCTTTTAGGAACGAAATAATGTCGTTTGGAGCGGAGTCGTTTAGGAACGGAGTACTGTCGTTTGGAGCAGAGTCTTTTAGGAACGAAATACTGTCGTTTGGAGCGGAGTCTTTTAAGAACGAAATACTGTCGTTTGTAGCGGAGTCTTAGAAACAAAATACTGTCCTTTGGAGCAGAGTCTTTTAGGAACGAAATATTGTCGTTTGGAGCGGAGTCTTTTAGGAACGAAATACTGTCGTTTGGAGCAGTCTTTTAGGAACGAAATACTGTCGTTTCAAGCAGAGTCTTTTAGGAACGAAATACTGTCGTTTGGAGCGGAGTCTTTTAATAACGAAATACTGTCGTTTGGAGCAGTCTTTTAAGAACGAAATACTGTCGTTTGGAGCAGAGTCTTTTAAGAACGAAATACTGTCGTTTGGAGCAGAGTCTTTTAGGAACGAAATATTGTCGTTTGGAGCAGAGTTTTTTAGGAACGAAATACTGTCGTTTGGAGCAGAGTCTTTTAAGAACGAAATACTGTCGTTTCAAGCAGAGTCTTTTAGGAACGAAATACTGTCGTTTGGAGCAGAGTCTTTTAAGAACGAAATACTGTCGTTTGGAGCAGAGTCTTTTAGGAACGAAATATTGTCGTTTGGAGCAGTCTTTTAGGAACGAAATACTGTCGTTTCAAGCAGTCTTTTAGGAACGAAATACTGTCGTTTCAAGCAGAGTCTTTTAATAACGAAATACTGTCGTTTCAAGCAGAGTCTTTTAGGAACGAAATACTGTCGTTTCAAGCAGAGTCTTTTAGGAACGAAATACTGTCGTTTCAAGCAGAGTCTTTTAAGAACGAAATACTGTCGTTTGGAGCAGTCTTTTAAGAACGAAATACTGTCGTTTGGAGCAGAGTCTTTTAGGAACGAAATATTGTCGTTTGGAGCAGAGTCTTTTAGGAACGAAATACTGTCGTTTGGAGCAGTCTTTTAGGACCGAAATACTGTCGTTTCAAGCAGAGTTTTTAGGAACCAGTCTTTTAATAACGAACGAAATACTGTCGTTTGGAGCGAGTCTTTTAAGAACGAAATACTGTCGTTTGGAGCAGAGTCTTTTAGGAACGAAATATTGTCGTTTGGAGCAGAGTTTAGGAACGAAATACTGTCGTTTGGAGCAGTCTTTTAGGAACGAAATACTGTCGTTTCAAGCAGAGTTTTTAGGAACGAAATACTGTCGTTTCAAGCAGAGTCTTTTAGGAACGAAATACTGTCGTTTCAAGCAGAGTCTTTTAATAACGAAATACTGTCGTTTCAAGCAGAGTCTTTTAAGAACGAAATACTGTCGTTTGGAGCAGAGTCTTTTAATAACGAAATACTGTCGTTTGGAGCGGAGTCTTTTAAGAACGAAATACTGTCGTTTCAAGCAGAGTCTTTTAGGAACGAAATACTGTCGTTTCAAGCAGTCTTTTAATAACGGAATACTGTCGTTTCAAGCAGAGTCTTTTAGGAACGAAATACTGTCGTTTGGAGCGGAGTCTTTTAATAACGAAATACTGTCGTTTGGAGCGGAGTCTTTTAAGAACGAAATACTGTCGTTTCAAGCAGAGTCTTTTAGGAACGAAATACTGTCGTTTGGAGCAGAGTCTTTTAAGAACGAAATACTGTCGTTTGGAGCAGAGTCTTTTAGGAACGAAATATTGTCGTTTGGAGCAGTCTTTTAGGAACGAAATACTGTCGTTTCAAGCAGAGTCTTTTAGGAACGAAATACTGTCGTTTGGAGCGGAGTCTTTTAAGAACGAAATACTGTCGTTTGGAGCGGAGTCTTTTAAGAACGAAATACTGTCGTTTGGAGCGGAGTCTTTTAAGAACGAAATACTGTCGTTTGGAGCGGAGTCTTTTAAGAACGAAATACTGTCGTTTGGAGCAGAGTCTTTTAAGAACGAAATACTGTCGTTTGGAGCGGAGTCTTTTAAGAACGAAATACTGTCGTTTGGAGCAGAGTCTTTTAAGAACGAAATACTGTCGTTTGGAGCAGAGTCTTTTAAGAACGAAATACTGTCGTTTGGAGCGGAGTCTTTTAAGAACGAAATACTGTCGTTTGGAGCAGAGTCTTAGAAACAAAATACTGTCGTTTGGAGCAGAGTCTTTTAAGAACGAAATACTGTCGTTTGGAGCGGAGTCTTTTAAGAACGAAATACTGTCGTTTCAAGCGGAGTCTTAGAAACAAAATACTGTCGTTTGGAGCAGAGTCTTTTAAGAACGAAATACTGTCGTTTGGAGCAGTCTTTTAAGAACGAAATACTGTCGTTTCAAGCGGAGTCTTAGAAACAAAATACTGTCGTTTGGAGCAGAGTCTTTTAAGAACGAAATACTGTCGTTTGGAGCAGAGTCTTTTAAGAACGAAATACTGTCGTTTGGAGCGGAGTCTTTTAAGAACGAAATACTGTCGTTTGGAGCGGAGTCTTTTAAGAACGAAATACTGTCGTTTCAAGCGGAGTCTTTTAAGAACGAAATACTGTCGTTTCAAGCGGAGTCTTTTAAGAACGAAATATTGTCGTTTGGAGCAGAGTCTTTTAGGAACGAAATACTGTCGTTTGGAGCAGTCTTTTAAGAACGAAGTACTGTCGTTTGGAGCAGTCTTTTAAGAACGAAATACTATCGTTTCAAGCAGTCTTTTAGAACGAAATACTATGGTTTGGAGCAGAGTAAAGCATTTTAAGACCTGATTTGAAAGCGGGTAAACTAGTGTCACCATGACGAAGTTTTTTAGTTAAAATGTTCCAAGCCTCAGAATCTCTTATGAAAAAGGATGTCTGGAAAGTAACAGTTTTAGCAAATGGTACTTGGAGTTTAATAGTGTCAAGTGGGGAGGTATTTCCATTTTGACTGTAAATAGTGTAAAGAAGTGTGCTGCATAGGCAGTGTTTAGGGTAGGTCAAAGTGAGATTAGTTTTGATAACGATATACGTCAGTATGATGATGATGATGATGATGATAGAACTTTATTTATACACGCTAACCCGTCAACCAAAGCTGATTTCCACAGGGGTGTGTAAAAAAGAATTACATAAGTGTTTTAAATATAGAATGTTATCAATAGTGTCACTAATAATTATAATAGTTAATAGTGCAGAACAGGAACATAATTTACAAGTAATCTATTTACAAAGTTATAATGTTGTTTTACGATTGAAAAGTGTGAGTAGCAATTTTCCTTTGAAAACTCGAAAGGGATTCGCTCTCTCTAAACTCGTTTGGAAGAGAGTTCCAGAGATGAGCACCGTCATACATAAAACTATTTTTCATATTATTTGTACACGGTTGTGGTAAACAAAGACCATTTGAAATATCTCGAAGTTTATAGTTTGTCACTTGACTTTTATAAGTAAATAGGTCAGTGAGTGACTCAGGACCCATTTTATTGTAAAGCTACAGAATGATCTACATCGTTGCTCATGTTCATGATGATTCGAGCAGCTCTATTCTGTAGCTTTTGGAGTGGCTTAAATTGTGTTTCGCCAAACACATCCCATGCTTCACAACAATAATCGAAGTGTGGGCGAACAATAGCGTTATTTATATATACAAATAAGTGTACCTTTATCAACAAAAGGTTTGACACGAAACTAATGTCAATTACTAACGTCAGTTTCGAGCGGAGCCCTGCATAAACATGTACAATGTTTTGGCCTGTTCTTGGATATTTAGCCTTTTTATTTATATTATAGGAGTGATTATATATATATTGAAAATGGAGTTTTTTGAATAGAATAGAGTTCATCGAATTAAAGATCTTCTTTTGATTTCATTTGTTAGATCATAAATGTTGTAAATTGACAACAACAACAAAATGCCACGATGTTTGCAGAGAGGTACTGTATGTTATATAATATTAAGCTGTATTATACATGAGGTGGTTTCATAGTTTTTTTTTCATGTTTCCGAGGATAAATATAAAATAGCATTGTATTTTCCTCAGAAACTGCTTATTTGCAATTCTACTTGTACTTTCATACGTCTTTGTACTTTTCTACTTTTTTACATCAAGAATTCCTTAAATGTGTCTATAAAATGAAAACCAAGTTTGTTTTATTTGGAGGAACTCTTGAAATGATTAACACTTTGAGGCCTGGACCTCGTCGTCAGGCTTGTTAAAGAGACACTGTGCTGAATAAAATCGTCTGGTGTTAGCCAGAATAAAATGCTAAACTGGACTCGTCGTCAGACTTCAAAGTGTTAAGTAACACCTTATACAGTTTTTGCGTCTACGTTGCTATAGAAACAGTAGACGTTACTACTATACATCTAGTTAACAAATAAAACAAAGCTCCGTGCATATGTACTGTACTCTTATAAAGGTTCGTTTGACGTCATTTGAACACGAAAGAAGTTGAGTAGAGAACACTTCTTTTGTGTTCAAATGACGTCAAACGAACCTTTATAAGTGTACATATGCACAGGAGCGGTATGTTTTATTTATATTTGTTTTATAAAATAATAAGAAGAAAAAACAAGCTATACGTGGGATAGTTTTGAAAGTGCACCGAATTTTCCCGCCAGGCGACGCCATCCTACGCCACTCCACACCATTTTACGTCATTCATGATCTTCATACTCTTATAAATGCACGGAGCCCAGCCAATCAGAGCGTGCGTAGAGGACACCTTATTTTATAATTGTTTTTATTAAATGATATGTATCATGAGAAAAATCGGATTATGTGAATAGATTGTTGCACATGACGCCACCATCATAATATATTGGTTGATTTTTTGCTTGGCAAACACTGTTGACACACCAGTCACCACCATGTTTGTTTTAGCAAGGGTATTAGAAATTAACGGAATTCAACCAAGATGGTGTCCAATGTCACGTGATTACAAACGATGTGCACTGTACTGTAGCCCTAAACGTAGACGCATGTACGCATTGCGTACCTATTTTTTTCATATCTCACCTCGTTCCTGAAAAGATATGTTTGACATGCAAATAACCCACTGCATATACGATACATCACATGCACTGGTAATTACTCGGGCTACCTGTGGTAGCCGAGTCTAGGTTTTGTCAAAACTGAGGCAGCTTTTTCACTAACGGCTGGCGTACTGTTAGCTAACTTCACGGGGTTGTCTATAACTTCACGAGGGTTTGTTGGAAATAGTATGAATCACGTAATCACAAATAAGTAAAAGAAAGGTTTTAATATAAAATCACATCAACACAATCGCCCGACCGTCTCACACCAGTCAAGTCCAACGAATCTCACGAGTCAAAGTCACGTGTTCGAAAACAAAGCGGAAGTACGCTCTCGTAATAATAACATAAATTAATTAATTAGCACAATTTCCGACACACTCCCCTGTTTGACTAAGAATTTGTCAAACACATAGAATTGTGCAGCTTCAACACATCATAAACTTTTACAACAAACTTGTAGTTCCTCACTAAGCATTAGAGTTTTGTTCATGTTCTGCAATCTCTCGTATACGCTGCTCGGCAACTACAGCAGCATCGCGCTTTGGTCGAAAAACAGTTGCATTCGGATTCAGCACTGCTTGTTTACGTTTCCGGAATTCTAGATCACCAGAAAGCTCAAGAGGATAAAGAAACTGTACAGGACGTTCGATATGGGACTTTCCTGTACGCAGCTTTGCTCCTCTGGTTACTCCGTCTCTCCCTGTAATAAGATGCTCGACAATTCCCAACTGCCATTTCCCTCGGTTTCTCTGCTCAGATTTAATGATAACGACGTCTCCAACTTGCGGTGTACCACTCCCTTCTTTCTTCTTGACTTTATTAACGAACGCGTGTCTTTCCCGAAGTCCACGGAGATATTCTTTCGACCACCTGGTCCACATCGCTTCTTTGCAGGAGGCTCGAGAAGATGGCTTGGTCTCACAAACAGCAAGGAATTCGGAGTGATGACTGGGCACTGGACATCTTCTTCTGAATAAGAAAGGGGTCGATTGTTAAGAGTAATCTCGACACTAATAAGAACTTGCTGAAGCTTCTTCCAAGTTAACTGACCGTGTCCGATAACCTTGTAAAGTGAAGCTTTAACCATTCCCACTAATCGTTCAAACTGCCCGCCCCACCAGGGGGCGCGGCTCAAATTGAACTGCCATCTCATATCATTTCTTGCTAGATAATCTTGTAGTTTCTCGTCACGAATAATCGCTTTTACCCACTTGGATGCACCAACAAAGGTAGCTCCGTTATCTGAGTAAATTCGCTCAGGTCTACCACGTCGAGCAATAAACCGTTCGAGGCTGTCAAGACACTCGGACATTTCCAAATTGGGTAGTAGATCGAGATATATTGCCCTGGAAAAACTGCAGGCATAGAGTAATATATAAGCCTTCCCTTCTTTTCCCTTACTAGTTTGATATCGTATAGGACCAGCATAGTCAATTCCAATCACCTGGAAAGCAGTAGTCCCTACCGTACGAGTGATGGGTAAGGCTCCTGGTGGTGGTTTAGCATAAGCTATAGCATGGTATCTCTTGCAGCCCTTGCAATTTATACGAATTTTCTTTACCAATCTTCTCAACCGGGGAATCCAATGTCGTTCCCGAACTTTGGTCATAGTAAGGCCTACACCTCCATGGAGCGTAACCTTATGGGCATGTGCAACAAACCTTTCAGCCAGAGTCGAAGAGTCTGGAATGTAGACTGGGTAGATCCCTTGTAGTCGTCCCCGACATTCAAGCAGTCCATCGGCGTTCTTTTGTAGATTTAACTGTAGACGATCTCTTCCCAGGGTTGGGGTTACTTGGTTCTGTGCTCGTAGTATGAGAAAGCGTTCTTGTCTTTCCATTTCTTCAGTAGTAAGTGGTCCTTTGATTCTGTTAGCTTTGGTACTCCTGGCGTTGTGGACGAATCTTGACATCCAGGCGCAGACTCGGAGGGTTCTCCAATAACTAGATTTAGCAAGCAAGGCATCAATTTCATCATCCACTTCCACAGCAGCGGCTGACAGTAATTTCTTGGTTGCTTTGACTTCTGCACTTGATTCTTCACTGGCTTCTGTCACAATGTCAGGTGGCCACTCTTCAGTTTTACTTAACCAGTCAGGCCCATTCCACCACAGATGGTTTTCTTCGCTTACAGGACCTCCTCGGCTAGCAAGATCAGCTGGATTCTGCTTGGATGGGACGTGTCGCCAGGTGACATCGCTGTGTTCTCGGATCTTCTGGATGCGGTTGGAAACGAATTGCTTGTACTGGCCTTCTCCCCGTACCCAATGGAGGGCTACGCTACTATCCAACCAGCAGTGAAGTGATGTTACGTTAAAGCCTTGTAAAGCCTCTCGAGTGTTGCTGAGGAGGTTTACAGCCATATGGCCCGAGACCAACTCTTTTCGGGGGATTGTAAGCCCTTGTTTTGCCAGCCTTGCTTTGGCAGTAACCAGTCCCTGGTTTGTCTTGGTAGATTGATTGACCACTGCATAGACCACAGCAGCCTCTCCTTTTCCACTTGCGTCTCCGAAAGCATGAAGCTGGATACTCTGGATAAGTTCTTGGATACGAGCAAGAGAACGTGGTACAACTACTCCCCTTGGAAGCTTCCTTTCCCACTTCTGCCAACGTTGTGTTAATCCTGGAGACAATGGTGCATCCCATTTACACTTTTCTTCACAAGCTTCACGGTAGAGCAGTTTACCTTGCAAGGTAGTAGGCGCTGCAAGGCCGAGAGGATCATAAATCCGAGCAATTTTTCCCAAAATACCCCTCTTTGTAGGATGGGCGGCATCAGTTGGAATGGTGACTTCTATGGTATCAGCTTCTTTATTCCACTTCAGACCAAGGAGTCGACACTCTAGCTTTAACTCCTAACTGTTGCTTAGCATAGCTTAGGTCATCTTTATTCTCAGGTGTTTCAGCTTGTTCCAAACCGTTCTCGTTAGAATGCCACTTGTGTAAATCGAAGGAGGCCTGCTGGAATATCTCAGTTGAAATTCTCTTCTTCTCAGTCACTTGTTGAACAGTTTCTCCTCCAGTGAGCAAGTCGTCTACGTAAAGTTCACGTTCAATCTCTTCGACACTTTGGGGGTGCTGGTCTCGACAGGAGTTTAGATGATGTTGGATCACAACAACCCCGAGTAAGAATGGTGAGGGACCCAGACCAAAAGAGCTCTGGTGAAACGTAGAGTGCGAACAAGCTGTGGATTTTTTCGGTACATCCAATGGAACCTGAGTACATCTCGGTCTTCCGGGCGAATTCTTACTTGTAGAAAAGCCTGTCGAAGGTCTCCAGTGAGAGCAATAGGGTGAAAACGTCCACGAACAAGCACTTGCCACAATTTGTTCTGTAAAGGTGGGCCAATCTCGAGGCAGTCATTCAGTGAGGGCTCAGAGTCGCTTGATTTGGCTGATGCATCGTAAACAATTCTCATCTTAGTGGATTCAGCAGTTTCTCGTAGGACAGGTCGGTGCGGAAGGTAGGACTCTTTCCCAATAGCCGGCATCTCTGCTTCTTCTATTATCCCCTGTTGTAATTGATCCTGAATAATTGCATCATACTCGTCGAGTTTCTCGGTCTTTCTCAGTCGTCGTACCAAAGTTCCAAGTCGTTTCAAGCTGCAGACTTTGTTGGAGGGCAAAGGTGGATGGTCTCCCTTCCATGGGAGACCGGTCTCATACCATCCTTCGGGGTCTCGACGAAGCCCTTCAAGGAACTCTGCATGTACCACCCCTTGATCTCCACTTGGGGTGTCAGCCAGGCCAATAACATCCATTCGACAGAGCTGTTCGTAGTCACCAATGGCAGTTTGCGTCAGCAACATGTTCTGCAGCGATACTTCTTTACCAGATGAAAGAATAGTCCAACCAAATCGAGTAAGTTCTGCAACAGGCTGTCCAATGGCTCCGGTTCTTTGCGGCTTGCGTGTCTTGATTTTGCAGTACTCACTGGCACCAAGGATCAAGTGGACTGGAAGCTGACTTTTGGTATCCATGTCCTCCATATACACACCTTTCAAATAGGGATAGCTAGCAATCATCTCACGATAATTCGGGTTGTCAACAGTTAACAGTTCTCTCCTATCCACCTTCGTTACATTCACAGGAATGGTGAATTTCTCTTTCAGGTCACTCACTTGTACATCAAAAGTTTCGATCTCTTTGGTCACAATCCCAGTAATAGTTTGTATCTGACGGGTTGTGGTACAGGTTGGCACAAGCTTCAGTAGATCCAACAGAAATGCAGAGGCATAAGAGACTGTGGCACCAGTGTCCAACAGTGCCCTGCAGACAGTTCCATTCACTTTAACAAGAATAATAGGGTGACAAACTTTCTCACCTTCGTGGGTTGTTGTCCCAGCCACAGTTCGTTGAGGTTCAGTTGTTGACAACGGACCAACATCTTCGCAAATTGAAGAATGATGTTTCCTTTTGCAGTGAAAACAGGTAGCTCGACTACGGCACTGAACAGCTTGATGTTTAGCTCCGGTGCAGTTAAAACACAATTTCTTGGCTTGTAATTTTTGCTTACGTTCAGCAGGAGATACAACTTTCTTGCATTCAAAAGATCTGTGATCCTTTTCTTCACAATACACGCACCCACGCGTGGGCGCCGCGTTTCCTCGCGAGAAGAATGATTTGTCACGATGTGGTTTGTCGTTGTTCTGGGTCGAAGAGCTCTCAAGTGGATGAATCGCTTTCCAATTTTCCAAAGCTTCTATCAAGTCTCCAAAACCCCAGTTTTGCCATCCAACTTTGTTGCTTACCAGCTCTGCTTTAATTCCGGGCAACTTAATCAAGGACCCCACGCACCAACGATAAAGATTCTGAAAGTTTACCCAGTGTTTCTAAGGACTGAACGTTGTAACTAAGGGTTTTGTAAAAGTCATGTATTTTACCTGGTTGACTCCCCTTTACGACTGGTAGGTCTTGAATATTCTTGACATAAGCTCTTACGATTTCGCTTTCGTTCCCATGATTTGTCTTCAGAATCTTCTTCGCATGAGCGTACCCTTCGGTAGTGAAAGGTAAACCATCGATTTCATCACAAACTTTTGGTTCAAGAAGTTCCTTCAAATAAGAAAACTTAGTAACGGCAGGAAGATCAGTCGAGTCGATCTCAGCCTCAAATTTATTCCAGAAAGAGAGCCACCGTTCATAAGTTCCATTGTATTTGGTGATGACTAATTTTGGCATCTTAACATGGCTGCTGTTAATCGTCGGACTGGTCTTTGTCGGAGTGGCGGCGTTTTGTTTGGCGATCTCCATATTCGCTTCTTGGTCGAGCTTTAGTTTCTGGAATTTAAGCTCTTCTTCCCGTTCTTGATCGCGCAGGATTCTTTCTTTGTCGCGTTTCTCGTTTTCAACTTTTGTGGCGACATCTTCGAGAAAGCTATCCAAGTAATTTATTTCAACATCAGCTTCGTCGACTTTGTCTTCAATTTCGCTTACCCATTTCATCACGTCGTCAATAGCTTCGCCATTTGCCAATTTCGCTTTCTCTGTTTGTACTTTCACATCATCTAACGAACGTACAATGTTTCGTAAAGTTTCTTTGTGGCGAAGAATCTTCTCGAGACTACCTTTTGACATAATGTCGCTTGTTTTGTTTCGTGTCGGTTGCAATAACTGTAGCTCCGTGTTTAGCTTCGCTTTTATCTCCTCCATTGTAGAGTTTACTGGGTTCTTCTATCACAAATAGTTATCCCGTCGGAGGTGCCAAGTGTTGGAAATAGTATGAATCACGTAATCACAAATAAGTAAAAGAAAGGTTTTAATATGAAATCACATCAACACAATCGCCTGACCGTCTCACACCAGTCAAGTCCAACGAATCTCACGAGTCAAAGTCACGTGTTCGAAAACAAAGCGGAAGTACGCTTTCGTAATAATAACATAAATTAATTAATTAGCACAATTTCCGACAGGTTGTCTAATGATTGCTTGAATCTACCGAATCTAGCACTGTAGGTTATTTTGTACTTTTTAACAAACGTTTAATATGTGCACGCTGTTGTGCTGTTTCGTACATATACTATGTCAAGCTGCATTGCTATGAGTAGTAGCCCGAGTGAACGGCTAAGCAGGCGTCTTGTTTACAATAAACTCAGACACGTGACAGTGGATTATTACTCGGGCTACCTGTGGTAGGCCGAGTCTATGTTTCGGCTCGTTTTTCCCTCCTCACGATTTTGCATTTTTGCACTTTTCACTTCCTCTACTATTCATGCTTCTGGTGAGTTGTTAGCCGTATAAAGGCGGTTTTCCACTAGGCGACATTTGTCGACCGATTCCACATTTTCCTGGCTAAATTAGTTCCACTCGAGAGCTTGCGAGACAAAAGAAAATGTCGCTTCGCGCGACATTTTTCGCCTAGTGGAAAACCACCTTAATGGAGTGAGGCATGTAAGTTCTTTGCTCCTTTCGCTTTTGGAGTTGGACACAAGATTGAACAGCTTTGCCTTTTGATCAAGGTGTTCGTGCACGTTGTTGGTAGATTTTGAAAGTGACTGGCTGACTTTGTATTGTAGTTCAACAGTGATCAGATGTGGCAATTGCGTTTCAAGTTGCAAGACAAATTTTCTTGTGTAACATGGTCTTTAATTTACTCTTTTTCGTTGAAGACCAAATGTTTTTGTTTTGTAAACTCAGTTTTTGTTTATAAAATCGATGAATTCCCTTCCATCTGGAGAGCAACAAAGGCTTAGTAGCAAGAAATGAAGGTTGTGTTTACGCTTTAATTTTATTTAGGTAATGTCTTCCAAGAAACCAGGTGCAGAAAAAATTAACCTTCTCAAAAATAGTTGCCGTGCAGACCATCCATTCCATGTAAGTGTATAATGTTAAAGCCTGGTTTCCATATAGTTGTAATTGTTGTAATTCAGTCGGCGACTGTCGCCGAGCAAGTCTTACAACAATTACAACTTAATTGAAACGCTTGTTATAATCCAATCGGCGACAGTCCGCGACTGTTGTAGAAGTTGAATCAGGTTCACCTTCTACAACACTTACAATGCAGTCGCCGATGCGACAACAGTTAATGGAAACACCAATCGCCGACAGTCGGCGACTTTTTGCTAGATGTTTGCAACGTAAAACACAAAATTATTTACAAAAACCGGCCAAATCCTTTCAAAAAACCCTCGATATTGCTCTTGCCACAAGAACATAAAATCCATATCTTTGAGCAACCGTGTAATGTTCTATTTATTATATGGACGATGAAACTATGCGTGGAAATGATGTTGATAAACTGGGTTTAATGCAAAAACTACAACCGCTTGACCTAAAACTTTTAGAAAATACAAATGGAAAATACAACAGCTTCTTCGAATACGTCATTTCACTGAATTAAGAGAAGTTACTGGCTCAAATTTACTTGATTCGAATTTACGGCAAAAGGCGTAAATTTTGACTTGTCGATATGCCACACGCGAGCGTTACATACGAGAAATACGCCACTCGGTTCCCGGATGTAGTGAAATATAGAGTCCACGGGGGGTCGAGTCTATGGGTGTTATAGTTGCTAGTAAAATACTCTTCTCCATATAATAAACATGCATATGTTTGGGGTTTTTTTATTTGTTATTGTCCAACTTTTTTAATACAAAGTAGCTAGCAACCCAAATTTTCTTTCCTATATGTAAATGCACATTTCATTTTATATATTTTTAGCATAAGGTGTGGCCTTGTTTTCTCCGCTACTCAGTTCCTGTAGGTAAGTATTCATAGACATTTGCCAATGATGGGAGTTTCAATATTCAATATATGACAGACTCTCATTAAAACTTTTTTTTGCAGAGCCTGTAGTAAATCGCAAGCCAAAAAAAGGTTTGTCTCTTGTTGTATTTTAATGAATGTTGTATGATAAAGCAGGTGCAATTTTTAGTGCCAAAGAAACGTGCACGGCGTATCGAAAATTGTGAATTAATTGTACCAATCAAGATGGCGGCTTGTAAATTTAGCTACAATCTATTGAGCGTATAAACGTTTCTTGCATGTAGAATTATCACGAGATAGGGCTTCAAAAAAGTCAACTTTGGTAGGAAGGAAAGTTTTGTCTACTTTGCACGATGAACAATGTTTAGCTGTTATTTGAACTAATTTGAGGTCGCGAAGTATTTATGTTTAACTATACAAGACGCCATCTATTTCTGTACGTCATATTATAATGAAATAAATAATATCAACAATTATTTTTGATTTCTCTCTACAGATTACAAAGTAGATGTTACGTTACATTGTTGTTTAAGAGCAAAGACAGAACAGTGCTTAAAGCTGTGTTTCAAGACTTACTCAAAAGGAGGTGAAGTTGCTCGTGACTTTCAGAGAAGATGTGAATTCAAACCAGACGAGGTTTGTAGTAAATTGGCGAGAAAATACAGTACTCTTACATAATAAGTTTACATGAAGCCTCTGTATTTTGATTTCCAAAATCGCAGCATTTCCACATAAAGCTTTGTAATACATTATAACAAGCTGCCTGGTACTGTGCAATACTCTCGATCGAAGCGGGGTTTTGCTTTTGTCTTGGCTAATTATTAGTTCCACCTGAGAGCTTACGAGACAAAAGAAAATGTCGCTTCGCGTGTCATTTTTCGCCAAGTGGGTACAAATCCAGCTTAAATATTCTAAAATCGCAGCAGTTTCGCATCTTTTTAAAGCTTTGTAATACAGCGGTTAACAATCGAACTACGATTCATGTTGAAAGGTACCTGTATGAAGGTGCAGACAACGTCGAAATAGCGTCGGTGTTGTTGTCAAATCGTTTGTTTTAGCTTTAATTAATATTTAAACGGTACGGTTAAGTGATTTCTTTTTTTTAACGGTACGGTTAAGCGACTTCATATATATATATATATAGCAATTAATTATATCTTATTAGATGTTTTGGTGTGTAGTATCGCTGTATATTTTTACGAGTTGTGCCGTATGCGGGCGAGTCAAAATACAAACGAGTAAAATATACAGCGATACTACACATCAAAACATCTAATAAGAGATTTATTATACAACTGCTCTGATCAAGAAATTTTTATGGAAAAAGAAAACTCTAAAAAGGCCAGAGAAGTAGCGTGACTTGCACCAGGACAAAATAATAAGCATACATGAAGTAATCTCCCGTGTGTAAATTTGATTGGCTAACAAGATCTGTCAAACCGGTTTTCTACTATCCAAATAACTAACTATCCAAATATCGTTGTATATTTGTACTCATTTTTAGCGTTATTTGGACAGTTTTTAATGCAATTGTATAATAAAACACCTTATGCAGGCAGCGTTTGACTATTCCTCATGGAGGCATCAGCTATGCTGTATGACCTACTCTCATTCTGAATACAATTTTGTGTACTTGAAACGTCCAAAATGAAAATTATTTTATTTTTCTGCGTTTCCATGGTTTTGTATTACAGTATTGGTTTTCGTTAATAGAGGGTGTCTGCTTAATGCAGAGCCTGAAATAATTTTAAAATTTGTCCGGCAAAACTTCCGAGCAAAATGAAATTTGACCGGAAATTTTCAAATTTGGTCGGAAATTTTTGAGTTAGTTGGACCCCCTCCGTTGAGTAAATTCTGTCAAGCATTCAGTAAATCACTCTAGTTGTTATTTGTAATACTAAAACACAAATGTTTAATTCTGAATTGCGTATTAGTTATAGTGAATAATAATTTAATTAAAATGGTAACTATGAAACAACTTTAAACTGAAAAGCTGGATTACACGATAAGTTTCTGTGATTACAATGGCGTCGATCGCAGTTTAACTCATTCCTGTCCGGGGGCTTCCCCAGAGGTGAATAAAATCGTCTGGCGTTAGCCAGAATAAAATACTAAAGACCAATTCGGACAAGAAAGAGTTAAAGAGATAGTTTATAACTCATTCCTGTCCGGGGGCTTCCCCAGAGGTGAATAAAATCGTCTGGCGTTAGCCAGAATAAAATACTAAAGACCAATTCGGACAAGAAAGAGTTAACGCAATGGTTTTGAATTAAAAATCACGCACTGTTGTTATCTCGACTCGACAACCTGGAAGATAAAGAATACGTTTCCTCGACGTTTTGAGCTGAGGACCTTCGTCAGGAGAGTCAAATAAGCCTATTTGATCAGCCTATTTAACTGTCCTGATCATGAAGGGCCTTTGCTCGAAACGTCGAGGAAACGTATTCTTTATCTTCCAGGTCGTCAAATTAACAACAATGAAAGCAGTCACTCTGACTCGTAACTCACTGTCACACACTTAAGTTAACTAAACTTTGTTTAAAGCATACTCTGACCGGAGAAATTTTGATAGTGCACTGTAAAGTGTAAAACCAACTTTAACTCAAAACTGATGGAAAACCCAATGGAAATTTAACAAGATAAATGGAGTGTTGAGCGCCGACCCGATCATTTAAATAAACAGATTTTATTTTTTTTTCAAAATTTGTCCGGACAAAATTTCCGATCATTTCAGCATTTGGTCGGAAAAACTGAAATTTGGTCGGAAAACCGCCGGCCGTTATTTCAAGCTCTGTTAATGGAGGTTTCACTGCTCCATCATTCCCCGCGCGCCTAAGCCTCCGCGGAGGAGAGGGTTTCATCACTGATCTCTATATAAACTGGATGGGCCATTGGGCCGGATTTTGCGTGTCAGTTGTATGATGACGTGACCACTACCCAAGATGGCTGCCACTGAAGTTCATAGCTTTCGTAGATTGAAAACAGACAAAAAGAGTTATGTTAAGAAAATTTAAACGAATGTAAGGACACAAGAAGTACTCAATAAGGTTTAAGACACTAATTTCTTGTATTTGTTTCTGTTACTGAGCTATAAAACCTTTCAAATTTCGTTTTTCTTCAGTGCCGACAACGAAGAAACTTCACGATAATATAAACTGAAAAACGGACTATAAAATCTACGAAGAACTCAATTTCAAGTCTTAAATTGTACATGTACCTTTTATAGTAATCTTAATGCCTTAACAATATATCGTGTTGTGTACTTGCCATCTTTTGACTGTATTTGTTGTTAAACAGTGAAAACCAAACGAACCGGCATCTGTTGTTTGCTTTACGGCATTTCCGACTCCTCCGACACAGAGTACTTATTTATTCCTCCCCCGGATAATCTGATCGTGCTGACGTCAAGATTGCTTATGCTAGTCAACTTTGGGATTAGGAACAAGTTCTAAGGCCGCAATGCGTCATTTGTTCCACTACGTAAGATGGCGGCGACTGCCACGAAATGTTTGACTGCTGGCCATAGGGAAGGGCCCATCCTGTTTATTTAGAGATCAGTGGGTTTCACTGATGAGACATTTTGTTTATATTTTAGACTACCATGTTAACTTGCATCGCTGATGGTATGTTATAAATTTTAATCGAGACCCTATCGTGTTTCATTGAATTACTACTACGCTGCCTTTCTGTTTTTTCGCTCTTCTTTTTTCGTGTGTCGTTTTTGTAGTAATTAAGAACATTGTATTGTGTCTTCTAGTTTCCATGCCCTGTCATATTGGATGCAGTGGTCTTAGATTTTGTACAAACTTCAATCACAGGTTAGTGTTTGTGAAAGTTAAATGGTTAGAGTGTCTTACCCATAGAAATAATAGACATAAAATGCGGGCTTGTATCTATCATTTCTATGTTTTTTTAAGTCAAGGGCTGACTGGGCAACTTGTATACCTGGCGCCTATACAGACTCTAGGAAGTCAAAAGGACATTTGAAGCACACATTTTATCGGAAAAAGGTCACTTCTGGGTACTTAACGACAAAGGGTACTCTGCGACAAAGTTGGGGGGGGGGGGGGGGGGGGTTGGCATGCTTGCTCTGTCCCTGGTTCCTACGCTCTGTTGTTGTTTTTGATTAAATAGCTTTTAAAACTGAAAAGAATACCTAGATACAAGTTCAATCAATCCAGCAACACGACCAAATGCTTTGCGTGTAATTTTGGAAACATAGTCAGGAGTGTTATTGAATCATGATTTCATCGTGCATGTAATAAATCTTCCACCTTCATCTAATCTTTTAGACATACCGAGTTATTCCGAAGCTGCAACAGAGCGGCAGACAGTGCTGCAAAACGTGATTTTGAAAACTGGTGGGAGAAAGGAAGAGTTGAAATACCAACCATGGACTTTATTCCTGTGAAAGATATCAAGAAGTGTTTGCCTGATATGTGGAAGGTGAGACAAAAGTTTATGTACAAACAATCCAATGAAAATTGTGCTTGTTTATCTTTTTTAGTCGACATTTGATTTAGGATGCGTCCGTTTGGAACCATTCTGGAATAGGAATAGCTGGAATATAACGCGTATGCACGAACACTACTGTAGTTTAGGAGCTCTTCTTAATACAGTAACATAAAATACAAAACAAAAAACCCCCTGGATTATAGACGCTTATATGCCATTGGGCTACTTCTTTTAACCCTATCCAGACTGGGCTTTTTTTTGTCTTCTGGGACTGGAAGGGGGGGCGGAAAGTGCCCGCGGTCAATATCTCCTGATCCATTTGGTGTATTCCGACGAAACTTTTACAGGTGGATGGTATGCCTTGTTCAAGTATGTATGTCATGGCAACAAATTATGACGTCATTATGACGTTATTAATTGCCAAACCCCCGGATTTTTAGAATTTCCAAAATTCTTTTCCTTGTTGTTTTGTTAACATAAAAAAGGTAGTATATCAAAAAAATAGTTTCTCTTTATTAAAAAGGGCTTACTTTTGTTGTAACTATTATAAAAGGAAACTGGTCTTCAGAAATTTAGTGTTGGTAGGTGTTCACGACTACGCTGTAACTTTTTTTTGGCGTAATATTTTTTCACCAAATTTTCCACACATAAAGCCCATACATATTTAGGAAAAGTCATAAAATTTCAGAACCATACCTGTACTGGTTTAGGAGATATTAACTTTTAAATTCAGCGCGGGCACTTTCCGTCCCCCACCCCCCAGTCTGGATAGGGTTAAGTATGTTTAGTACAAAAACGTAGTGGGAGACTGGGTATACCAATATGTAACAGATAACTTAACTTTACAATATGAATATTACACTAATAAATAAATAAATAAATAAATAAATAAATAAATAAATAAATAAATAAATAAATGCATAATATATATTGAAACGAGTTAACTGTCAAAGCTTCTTGGATATCTACGTTTATAGAGAATTAAAAAATACAGGACCCTGACAGATCACAGAAAATTGTCTTATTTTGGTTCTAAGTAGGTTAGTTACCTCAACCTCGGTGACTACAGAAAGGAACATAAAATAGTTTAGAATACTTGGAATAACCCAAACGAACTCGTTCGTGTTCGTGTTCGTGGTCGTGGTCGTGGTCGTGGTTCGTGGTCGTGGTTCGTGTTCGTGTTCGTGTTCGTGTTCGTGTTCGTGTTCGTGTTCGTGTTCGTGTTCGTGTTCGTGTTCGTGTTCGCGTTCGCGTTCGCGTTCGTATTCGTGTTTATGAAATAAATGTATTTACATAATAATATGTTGCATCTTACGCGCGCTGCGATTTGTCATTTACCGTGTTTCTATTAAGCTATGCAAACACGGTTGTGACATGTGGAGCATTTCTTTGTCTTATTTCATAAAAGAAATAGAAAATGGTTGCCCTGTGTTTATATGATCTGATGCAGCCACTCGAGTGAGATTGGGATAATTTGAAATTACTTATGTAAACCTTCGCTTACGGCTTGGGTTCATGGGTACTGATTTGATATACGAAGAAACTGCTATTGAAACAGGGTTCAGTTTTAGGACCTTGCCAGGGATTTCTAATTTCAAAATATAATTAAACTTTGGGTTATCGGCGAAATTACTTTTGCCAAGATCAAAATTATGGTAATTTGTTTTGATTTCTCTATATGATCGTAAAAGAAATCAGTATTTGCAATATTTGCTTATACATGTATTACAAAATGAATGCATTTAATTTTGCCATTTTTGGTTTACATTACATTATTTGGGCCTATGTCCAGAACGTAACTTTTCTGCTTGGGAAACAGCCGGCAAAAATTTTGACCTACAAAAAACAGCCTACAAAATTAGGCAAATTTTCTGAACGTTATTTCGAACCCTGTGAAGTATTAAAAGATGTTGTTTCTTTTACCAGGCAGTTGCTTGTGTACTGCAGATTAAACCATGCCATGTCAAGTCTCATGGTTCTGCCATTTGCAGGTTAGAAGTGATAGATTTTAATCATTGTTTTTTATTCAAGATTTTTTATTGTGATTGATCTTGACTGTATTATTTTATTTGTTTTTCACCAGGGAAGACTGTTTGAAAGTGTTAGGCGAGTGTGCTAAGAAACAACAACTTGGAGTAAGGAATGTAGAAATGATTTGTAAGGGTTTGTCTCCTGATGATCAGACATCGTGTATTTCTCTTGCAAGCTACATTAGTAAGTAATATAATTAATAATTGTCAGTTGTTTGCTGTACAAGCTGTGTTAGTACTACTCAGAAAAACTCTGAGCTCTAAGCGGGACTCGAACCCACAACCTTCTGAAAATATCATTCTTGTCTATTACAACGGTAGTTTTGTCTTTTAACTTTATAGCCTCTTCGATTTACTTTGCTGAAACAAAATTTAGCATAGGCTGGGAACATTTTTGGTTCGAATATTATTAACTTGATAATTAAATCTCGTCTTTTATTTTATTATATTAGAACCTAGCCTGTACAAGAACGAAACAAATGAAGGTAAAGTAATCGAGTATTTTAATTTCTGTCGAAGCCAGGCCAAAACACCCCCTTTATGAATATTTGTGAATATGAATAATATGCCCCCTGTATGAATAACTTAATTTATAAAATAACATTTTTAAAACGCAAGCGGTGATTGGTTAAAAGCCGTGTTTCTATAACTCTATGGAAAACATGGATAGATTACACCATCCAATACGCCATCATTCTAATTAAAATTTGAACAGAAACACCATTATACGCCATCCAATACGCCATCCGTTGTGGGTAATGAGAATTTACGCTTTTTATTTGGATTAATTTTAACGTTTAATCTATTTTGACGCGTTATTTTATAAAGGAAATAGAAAACATTTTTCCCGTGTTCCTATAGAGTTATAGAAACACTTGTGGAAGTTTGGAAGAACTCGAAATAGTGTGGAAACACTCGCCCTGCGGGCTCGTGTTCCCACTACAATTTCTCGTTCTCCCAAACCTCCACTCGTGTTTCCATAACTCTATAGAAACACGGAAAATGTTTTCTATTTCTTAAATGTAAACTTTTTAGTAATTTATACTGATACCTTACTTATTTGTAACAGATTATTTAAGCCTGGTTCTCATATGGTCGGCGAGTTGTGATTTAGATGCATGTTAAAACGGGAAATGCAGCAGCATGTTAAGTCTTAACATGCATCTAAATCATGGTTCGGCGACCAGCGGCGACATATGAGAACCAGGCCTTATACTAATCATATGTAAATACGAGTGTCCCCGATTAGTAGACCGTTGTCGGCTAGAAGATTTTGACACACTGTAATATTTCTTATGCATGTGTCCTATACCTCACTGCTTTTTATAATCTCACTCCGGGCGCTTTGACTGGCTAATCTAGGTTCATGACAGTCCTATCAACTTTCCCATAACTATAACAATACACCACTACCACCACCACCAAAACAACAGAACTCCCAACCCACCACCACCACCACCACCAACATACCACCACTAACAACAACAACAACAACAACAACAACAACAACAACAACAACAACAACAACAACAACAACAACAACAACAACAACACCACCAACAACAACAACAACATACCACCACCACACCACTACGGCCACCACTAAAACAACACCACCAAAACAACAACACCGACAGCACCACCAACACACCACACTACCACCACAAACAACAACACGCCACCACTACAGTACCACTAACAACACCAACAACACAACACCACCACCACCACCACCACCAACGACAACAACACCACCAACAACACACCACCACAAACAACAACACGCCACCACTACACTACCACCACCAACACACCGCCACTAACAACAACACCAACACACCACCAACACACCACCAACAACAACAACACACCACCACAAACAACAACACGCCACCACTACAGTACCACCACCAACACACCACAACTAACAACACACCAACAGCAACAACAACAACAACACAACCAACAACAACAACAACACACCACCGCCACCACCACCACCAACAAAAACACACCACCAACAACACACCACCACAAACAACAACACGCCACCACTACAGTACCACCACCAACACATCACTATAACTACCACAACCAACAATAACGACAACAATGATTTTTTCCGGTAAAGCCATATAATAAACCTCTTAACTTTGTCCACTTTTGTCATTAAGAGAAAGATTAGACTAAGGTCTTTTATGTACAGA
Organism: Corallium rubrum; assembly: GCA_964035015.1. Taxonomy (NCBI): domain Eukaryota; kingdom Metazoa; phylum Cnidaria; class Anthozoa; order Scleralcyonacea; family Coralliidae; genus Corallium; species Corallium rubrum. Next base: position 44,071,674 of record OZ035998.1, on the reverse strand, counting down.
CTTGTCTGTATGATTTTTCCACTGTTAAGACCCTGGTGTGATATTTTTGGTTAATAAGAAGTTCGTATTTTAAGTTTGTAAACCCAGAGCAGATTTGTTACGTTTTAATCCTTTCCCATCGGTGGGTTTTTCTTGCGACGGGTAAAATCGTCTGGTGTTAAGCCAGAGTAAAGTACATAAGACTTGCATACCGGAAGCCTCCCAGAAAGAATTAATTAACGTATTTTAATATTCTGCTGTTTATTTTTTTGATATAATTTTTAGTCACTCATCCCTGCTATCCTAATCCGTGTAAAAACAATGATGTTTGTGAAATAAATCGTGAATTTACTGGTAGAAACAACAAGAAGTTTGTTTCGTATCGATGTACACCAGGTAGGTTACTTTTTCAAAAGGCCAAGTGAAATTACGTTGTTTTATTTATGCATGAAAGCACTCGGAATACCGATTGTAAACATTTGAAATGTTATTATCAAGGCATTACAAAATAAGACACTAAAAAATCTGGGGATAGGGGGTTTGTGACATAAACGATGTAGTGTTTTCACAGTCAAATGAGGTTAAAACAATTCCGCTGGCAAACGTTCGCGCATGCGTGAATTTGCTAGAGCAAACATCAACCAGACAGTGAAGACTAAGTAAGACTCGACTATTCATTTGTGTTTTAAAAAAGGGGCGTGAAAATTACGAAGGGGGTATGTCGGAATATGTTACAATATTAACAAAGAAACCGTAAAAGCCATGCACAAGTTACCTGCCTTACCCTTTTGGTTGAATGCTTATAATTTTAACTTTTGCGTACTCTCGGACCAGTCTAAATATTTCAGTGTTTTCCCGCTCTTTTTTTGACGTACGAGCTCGGACGTCGCGCAGGCGCAAAACGTTTGACAGCGGTATTGGTTAAAACGTATATATTTATATTTTACAATGCGCTGTTAAATCAGCACGCTATTTTTATACTACGTTTCTTTGTTGTGTTTACACTGTTCACGCAGAATAGTTTGCTGTAACGTGGCTACTACGCTTAGTACTCTGCATGCAAATGACTATATACGTTATACAATAAGTTATAAACATTCAGTTGTCCTTCAGCAGCGTATATATGTGAAGAAGAAGGATTTCAAATGAAGTCGAATCACTGCTATAAAGAAACGTTTTCTGACTGCCCCAACCGGGAATCGAACCCAAGGTATCTCAAGGTTTTAACGTACCAGCGCTCTACCATTGAGCTGTTGGGACTTCCGGCAGAGGCAGTACCTAGGATATTTCTGACTGCCTCTGCCGGGAGTCCCAATAGCTAAATGGTAGAGCGCTGGTACTTTAAAACCAGAGACCTTGGCTTCGATTCCCGGTTGGGGCAATCAGAAAACGTTTCTCTACAGCAGTGATTCGACTTCATTTGAAATTATTCTTCTTCGTTATACAATAAATTTGCTGTAGCGTATGAGTGTAACGCGCAGTACAATACGTCCCCGCATATAAGAAATCGACATATAGGAAACTACAGCCTGCAAGTAGAAAGAATATTTCCTCCTTTGCGTATAAGAAACTGAAGTCTGATTTCAAAAAAGTTGGTTTCTTGTATGCGGGGGCGTATTGTATATATTCGTGGGGAAAAATGCGTTTGATCGTTTAATTTACTTTTTTGGGAAGCAATTTTACTCTTTTGTCTGGTAATATATGTAAATCTCTCCTTTCTGTGCGCTTTACAAGTGCGGTGACCTACCTACACACGTAAAGTCTGGAAAGTCGTTTACCTAAACTTACGTTGATCGCAATACTCTTTGTGGTATATACAGCGTTGTGTTTAACTTGTTTTAGGGTGTCCAATCGATCATCAGTCCAAACTTCTCGTTAAAAATGGGGACTTTGCTCGTGTAAGTGTTTAAAATTTTAATTAATATATTAAATTGTATGTGTACGAGATTGGTAGCATTGACAAGTAACATCGCACTTGGTCTTGGATTGGGCTGCATGCTCACAGACAGTCTGGTTTGTTAATAGCCAAAATGGAGTTATTTTTTATGTGTAGTACGTCAGGCAGGTGGAAGAGCTAAAATACGATGAACGAACCAACCAATTCATGTGCGAACGAACGAACGAACGAACGAACGAACGAACGAACGAACGAACGAACGAACGAACGAACGAACGAACGAACGAACGAACGAACGAACGAACGAACGAACGAACGAACGAACGAACGAACGAACGAACGAACGAACGAACGAACGAACGAACGAACGAACGAACGAACGAACGAACGAACGAACGAACGAACGAACGAACGAACGAACGAACGAACGAACGAACGAACGAACGAACGAACGAACGAACGAACGAACGAACGAACGAACGAACGAACGAACGAACGAACGAACGAACGAACGAACGAATGAATGAATGAATGAATAAATAAATAAATAGATAGTGGATGTAAAAAGGAAGGAGGAAGGGAGGGAGGGAAGTGTGGATGGATGGTGGGTAGTTGAGTGAATAAAGAAGTAGATCATACAGTAATTGAATTTTATTCTTTGAGTTATCTCATTTTGTAACTTATTTTGTGAGAATTTAAAAAGAATCTTTACAACAATCACCTAGATCAGAAGTGTCGCAACGGTTGGGTCATGAACAGTAACTTTTAAACAAAGTATCAAACTTTTGTGTAACTTTTTTAGTTGCCTATAGTTGACAATTACAAATCGGAAGGATGTTTTAAAATATGCCAATGTGATCAGGAACGACTATCTGATTGTCCACCATCGCCAAGTTGTGTTAAGAGAAAGCCCTGTAGTGTGCAAGGGTCTAAAGGCAAGTGCTGTACTGTTGATAACTTTTCTGTATTTGGTCATGCAGTTGTTCCATTCTCTTGTTTTGTATATGTCAGTATAATAATCGCTAGAATTATCTTCACTGTCTTGTTTTTAGAATCGTATAAGCACCACGATAACTTTTATAAGGATTGTAATTTATGTGTTTGTTTTGATGGTGAGGTGACTTGCTCAAAGAAACAATGTCTTTCTGGAGCCGCGTTCAATGCCACTGGTAAGTGATTCAATTTGTTTTTGTTTACGTACACCATATGCATTTTGAGTTACGATTGATCGCAGCTAGCAAGCGAATGGCTCGCATCAGTAAATCTACTTGATCACATGCACCAGGATAACAAATCAATCTAAGGCCCGTTAAAAGAACCGTAATGGACTTGGACTAAATTTTTGTTTTAAACGTTGCACACATGCAACACATATTTTGTAGAGATTTAATTATAGTTTCATTTAACATGAAAATAGTTTCTGTACTTTGGTGCAAGTACTTTGCCATATGCATACCACGTTTTGGTCAATAAGTCTTAAGTACCGTTAGGTAATGAAGCTTTAAAAACATTGACCACAGATCATTCCCCTAACTGTTTCTAGTTTTTACACAGGCTTGAAGTTCAGTGATTTGTTGCTAGTTGCAAGAAAAATCACATCGTGTAACAGTAGCTTAAGTTTCTTTCTTGATTATCTTTTTCAGGTCGACCACGAAGAAATCATTCACCAAAAGATGACAATGATGAGCATGCTAACACTGGTAGTTAAACCTTTAATTATTGGAAACTTCATGCATGTTTTTCTTCACAAAATTACACGAGAAACTATGGTATTACAGTATTACCTATATTAATATAACATTCTGTCTGAGTTAATATAGTGTTGTACTTTTGACTTCTATTATTTCAGGTTTGCCTTGTTCTTGCAAAGCGAATTACAGTGCAAGTTGTGGAACTAATGGAAAAACGTACCGTAGTCTTTGTCTTGCTCTGTAAGTATATTTCCTCTTTCAACTGCGCATACTCCAAATCGGTGACACAGTCTCTTTAATATCGTAAACTTTGGTTACCATATGTCCTGGGCTTATTCTTCATTTTGCTACTCAAGATTTTCAGAAAAAAGGAGTGTTTTATCAAGTCAGATCAGCGGAAATTCAAACTCTTTGATTGATAGATCATTAGCGTGTCAACCAATAGATTGCGAGCGTTCGCTGCACGAAAAATAAAAATAGGCGCCTGCAGGCGCTCCTTTCACTGTCCATCCCAATCCCCAGCGCCGGGTACGCAGGCTATAGAATCTAGACCCCCGTTTGTCGTTTACCAGGGCCTTCAATTGTTACTTGCTAAATTTTAACCTAGGTGTGCTCGCTTACAAGAACATCAAATTTCTGAAGGAGCGTGTTCATCAAAAGATCCCTGTGATTCTGTGTCTTGTGGAACAGATAAGTTGTAAGTCTTGAATATGATAGTGAGAAAAATGAAAGTAGTAAACTTGTTAAGTGGTGCACAACAGTAGTTAGTATAAGTACACAGGTGATTATAGAAAATCTCACGCGCTGATTGGTCGAGCTACTTCGGACTAATTCTCGATAATCGCCTGCAGCTATTACTCAAAATGGCCGCCAGCCAATTTGTCAATGCGACAGACGAGGAAATTAACAATTTTAAAGAAAATGCTGTTCCTAAAGTATACGAAAATGTGTATTTATACTAAAACAATTATTCGCCTCAGGCTCAGTGAATATTGGTGAATAATAACCTCGACTTCGTCTCAGTTATTATTCACCGATATTCACCTCGCCTTCGGCGAATAATTGTTAATTAATTCACGATCACCTCGGTTTTCTTTGATGTACCGCGGTTGTTTATTTATAATAGTTACTCCCAACCACGCATAAATCAAGTTAGTTGCCCCAGGCTACTATATATATTAGCCCGGGGCATTAAGTTGATTTATGCGTGGTTGGGAAAATAAGGATTAATCAATGGTCACAAATGTGATAAAAGATTTATCATCGTGACTGAAGTGTTTTTAGACAACCTGAACGAACTCAGTATCTCAGTTTTCTTAGGCAACCTCTGTGATCTTGAACTAAGTAGGTTAGTTACCTCGACCCTTGGGCCTCGGAGGGCCTGGGTAAATAACTGACGTAGTTACCTCGGGTTTGGTGACTAACCTATACTTATTACACGTGTAGACACATTGCAGAGTCAATACAATGATATTCAGCGTACCAAAATAGATGGTGACGGCACATTTAACCAGAATGGTTTGCAACCTTTGTAAATCTTTTAAAAGGTCTTAAATCAGCTCAAATAATAACAACTAAACATTGTTTGTTATGCTAATGTGAAGACAAGAGCTTTCTCTCTATTAAAATTAATATTTTTAAAGCCTTATACGTACAAAGAATTGTGGTTAAATGTATTCAACGGCTATATATCTTGAGCAGTTATCCTTTACTTATCTGTTGATTTATTCTGAATTTTCTGAATTTTAATTTGTTTCTAGTTGCGCAATTGATAGGAAAATTTGTATCGGAACCGATTCGTTGTGTCAACAGTACACGTGTGGTAAGTTTTTGCTCGTTCATTCCGTGGTTCATTCTACAAGCCTCAGTCTTTAATGTTTTTATAATTAACTACTAAACTCGTAGTATTAAACTCGTGACCGTAGGGCATTAATCATTTTCATTAACCGCGTGAGCATTACGAAGAAATGTCGCCATTTTACAGTTAACGCTTTCTCATTGGCAAAAAGTCTGAAACTATTTAGTTGTAACTTCGAATATATTGTTTTTTTCTAGTACCGAAGTCTCAAGATTGCAGGAATGTAACTACTGAGCTTATTTGCGATACAGAGAATAACCAGCATTTTAATAGATGCTCCTTGCACAAAAGTGGCAAAGAAATTGCTTATAGTGGAGCTTGTAAGGTAGGATTAATTCTTGTATTTGGCATAATAAGGTGACCATGTCAAGTGTACTTTACCATTTCGTTACTATTGGGCACGCTACATTGTAGGGATCTTCTGATAATCAGTCGATTTCCTACATAGAACCTACGGTCCTTTCGTCCAGCGACAAGGCGTTATCGGCTCTGGTTGTTGTTCACGTCTCTCTAAACTAATCCTAGCCCCACCCCAATCCTAACCTTAACCCTAATTAGCGAGACATGAATCAACAGTCTCGGTTTTGGCCGGACCGGACTAAGAAAACGTGGATTTCCGAGAGAACGTATATGAGGATTCAAGCCAATCACGATACTGCTTTACTTTGTTCCGACCAGCGCCGATAACTCCTTGTCGCTGGACAAAAGGACGCAAAACAAAGCGCGGGAAGAAATGTGGCTATTGTTTATTATTTTCTACAAATACTTACTCTTCTTTCTAGGCTTCGTGTGCACCTGGCAGGCAAGAGGTTTGCGGTGTTGATGGTCAGACATACAGTAGTGAATGTGCCTTGAATCACGCTCGGATGTTAATGGATTATAAAGGACCTTGCACAACTATTGGAAAGTATACAAGTAAGAAATTAAAAACATACTCTTCTCGATCTTGGTAGTAGTATAGAAACGTATTATTTCGTAGATACTGAAGGTTTTTCAACAAAACATTTTACCAGGGGTATTTAGGAAAGTATAGCATTTTGGGCACTCAATTTCCCAGCGTGGAAAATCATTGGTACAATTATGAACTTTTTTGTACATGTACTTGAGATAGTTTGGCTCTGCTTCTTGATCTAAGTTCAAGTTGAGTTGATTTAAAATGCCACGAAGTTTTCAAAGTTAAATTAATGGGGTTTTTTTGTAGACGAAGATCCAACAGCAAGATGCGCGTATATTCAGTGTCCAGTTTTGAAGCCAAGTCGTTGTATTGGCATTACACCACCTGGAGCTTGCTGTAAAGTTTGCGGTAAGCGTCACTTTACATCGACATAAAATTATGGCCTTGTACCTGATCTGAAAATAACAAAACAACTAAGGACTCTAAGGGCCTGTTTATGTGGAGGCGAGTTACTTGGTCAGCCAAGTTACCCGGTTTGTCGGGATAAACTTTACGCTCTGTTTATATGAAAGCGAGTCACCTGGCGGGTTGTAATATTTGAGGTGATTAGCATCAACGAAAGTGACATAAAGCAACGAATACAGAAAATTCATCCCGCTATACCGAGTTACCGGGGAGAAGTGTTTATATGCCGAGTTCTCACCAGGGCGAGTTACCCGTCTGTCTCATATAAACACTGCGGTGGGAAAAACAGTGTTCTACTTACCAGGATGTTCTACTTACTCGCCATGTGCCGAGGAACTCGCCTCCATATAAACAGGCCTTAGCTTTGCATGTCGGCTGTTCCCATGCTCGCTGTATTCCATAAACAATGCAACTGTCAAATCTATTGTTTTATGTTAATTCAGCTTGTTTGTGAACATCAAAGATTTACATTATTAACTTCTTATTAACCGAACGCGAGGTCTTTACAGAGAAATATCGGACCGAGGTCTTTTTGGTACAGACCGAGCCCGTAGGGCGAGGTTTGTACACAAAGACCGAGGTCTGATATTTCTCTGTAAAGACCGAGCAAGCGAGGTTAATAAAAAGTTTATTATATGGCATTTTGAAACAACAAACCATACATTTATACCTTGTCATGATACGTACTTTAGTCAGTTTAGTGTGACCTCGAGCGTGTGACATAAACTCATCGTTTTCAATGGTGTTGCTTTTGTTGTCATCGCTTTCGGACTCCTAAACTCGCTTCCAGATTGCTCTCGTCCCAATCATACATAATTTAGTCCTCAGGTTGTTGAATTCACAAAATTCTTGCGGTTTTCTTTCGTTGTTTAGTTGCAAACAACTTGGCTGACAATATCCGTAATCGACCGGCACGTGACACGTCTCGGCCAATGAGAACACACGATTTCAACGGAAGTAACTTGTGCCATATAATAAATAAGGATAATGACTGTGCGCAGTCATGCATTTCCCCCCTCATTTCTTCTACATGAAGAAGCTGACATTCAATTTTCAACCAAAATTTAACCTGATTGATCCTTTGTCTATGGCCATCCTTGTCCACAAACGTACATGAAAATTACTCCAATATTATTAGAGTTATCTTGGAGACAGATGCAAACAAAAAAACATACAAACAAACAAACAAACAAACAAACAAACAAACAAACAAACAAACAAACAAACAAACAAACAAACAAACAAACAAACAAACAAACAAACAAACAAACAAACAAACAAACAAACAAACAGAAACAAACTGAAGGAAAAACACAACCTTCTACATCTTACCATGCACTTTATAATTGCTCCTTTAGGGTCAGTTAGTATGTTTGTATTAACGCTTGCATACAGACATGTTTCTTATTTATAACTTGTGCTAAGATGACTCACTGCATGTGCTCGAATAGCTTTCTATATGTATAACCAAGTTTGTCTAAACTCTTTTGTGTTTACATCTGGCTATATTCGACTCGGTTATATTCTCCCAAACTCTCTTTTCGTCTTTGCAGCAAACTTTACAAACACGCGGGCGGTTGTTTTGTATAATTATGATTTTTGTATATTATGATTAGAAATATCTATTTTTGTATTGGTGAAACTTTACGTGCATTGTGTGAGTTGAAGTATTTCTTGTTCTTTTTAGCTACTCAGCTCGTAGTTCTGTTTAGCGAAAACGAAGTTTCTAAGACGAACAAAATTGTGATGGATAAGACGCAACCAATCACGCAGGAACGGGTTGTTTCAAGAGTACGAAGATATCTATCAGTGGTAAGATTTTGTTTTAATTCCAGGGAATTTTCGAGGATTCGACAGCACTTGAAGTCTCTCAACCCGAGCGGGAAATTTTCCATCCCTCTAACCATGGACCTACTGAGACAGAAAACCAGGTCTACTAGTCATATAGTCTATTGTTGTAGGTAGGCCTATTTATTTATCGGCACATTTATTCTGCGTATATTGTTAAAAATATGAAAACTTGAAGAAAAAAGTGACTGCCATGGTAGTGCTGTAACACCCATTACAACCATGGCTGTTTGTCTATAACCTGGTCTCTGTTCCATTGTAGAGCGAATGTGATATATTTGGTTTCTACAGCACACATGGTGACTTCGTACTTCTGGTAAAAGCGATCACTGAGAACCCAAGTAAACTCCAGGTAAGACTGTTAACGCCGCTGGTTTAGATGCATGATAAGCAATAAAGAAGATTGAATGAATGAACTATAGCACTCGATTGGGCCTTGTTGTGATTGGTCAGTTTGGTTAAAGGTGAATTTTCATTGGTCTATCGCCATAAATTTTAAAATCTGGCTGAGCAGACGAAATTCTAATTAAGATGTCGGTCGACGCACCACCAAAGGACACGCGACGCAGAAAAAAATATAGAAAAGCCACAGAGCCGAATTTAATGCTCGAACCTAGAGGTAGCCGGAGTAATAATCGCTTAATGCACCTTTCTTCCGATTATAGTTTGTTATCTGCAATAAAGAAGCTCAAAAGATTGAAACACTAGTCCACACAGCAAGTCCGATGTTTACGTCTGATGAAATCCTATCGTCGTTTCGTGCAGTTTCATCAACTACACCGCAGCTTTCGGAAAACCTTTCGGAAAATAAATCCTCGGCTTTCACTTGCCGGTTTACTGGTCTCTCGTTATTAGTTCCTTTCATGGTAGCTTTTATTTGGTAACTCTTGGCCAAGGTAACCTGGGTATTCTGTTGTATTTCGTGAGTATTTGAAATACGGTGCTAAAAGATACATTCACCAACTGTTTTGTGTTGTCGAAGTGGTTAGTTTTTTACTTCACGAGATTTATCGTTTGGTGTCAACTTATTATTCACATTTCCAAGGTTCGCCTCAACGTTACATTGTGACTGCCTAAGGTATGGTTGCCGCAGACTTCATGCAGCTGTGTCCTATGACTTGTTAAAAGCATTTAAAGGATTCGCAAAGACTGCTCTGTACGGTTCTAAAACCACAACTCAATGGAATACACGTGCTATTCGTAAGACCAGGGTGGTTGATACCAAAACAATCAAGTTTTCTTATAGAAGTAATTACAGTTGCCATATTGGTTGTTTGTACAGTGAACATGCACGTTACGTCCAAGGGAAGTAAAGCAAACTAAGTAGACTCGAGTTCAATCCACCCAGGGTCATTTACCAACCTACGATCGGGTTGAAAATTAGGGTGAATTTACCCGCGGTTGATTGCATCTATAGTGTTTGCCAAGAAATGATACTCTTGTTTCTCATTTTGATACGTGTGGACGTAGCCTTAATGGCAAATATAGCGCATGAATAAGATGATAAATTGTTACTTTGTATAAAACGGATCAAATAATTGATATAGTTAAAAACAAGGTATAGTTAAGGGTAGTAAACATCCATATCACTAGAAATTTATTTGCTACCGCGGGGGGTAGGTTTGTCGGAAATTGACAAATTTTACACTTAAAATTCGAGGTTAAAGGGGATGACTCAAAGGGTCCAGAAGGCTATAGGCGGCAAACCAGATTTTTGGCTAGGGTTAGGGTTTTTGCTGTGGTTAGGTTATCTAGACGATTGCTAAAATCTTATAGTCAAAATGGAAATACCTTCCCACTTCTGCAGTTTGTTGTGTATTACTGTATTTCTAGCTGCTACAGAAACGTGAGAAAAATCTAGTGATAAAAGTCGCTTATCCTTGATCTATATTTATTTCTTGGTATCGATTTGGGAGAAACATTCGTTATATTATGATTAAATTCCATGAAAGGTAAATTATACTTTTTATTCACATTTTTCGACAAAAACTTTTTCATACGCTTGCTTCTGTAGTGGCTACAGAAATACAGAAATACAGTAATACAAAACAAACTTCAAGTAGTAGAAGTGGGAAGGTGTTTCCATTTTGACTGTAAGACTCACTGAAGCTTGACGACATGCATATTTTGGAAAAGTCGCAAGAAGACTAACAGCTTCCTTTGCGTCATCCCTTTTCACCCCGACCTCTGACAAACAGGTTTATTATTACGAGCTTTTCCATTGCCAAACTGCAATCTCCGACGGATTGGAGCTTGGCAATCAAAAGCAGCTTGTAAGTTAATATTAGGGACTTTAAGATTCAGACTACGGCTATGGTAGAAAGTTTAACAGTGATATTAAATGATATTTATACATTCAAATTTCAAGATACATTATCGCACGGACTCGCCTTGTTCTTAAATTCTTGAAGAGATACACTTGTTCAATCTATGTTAGTCGCGAGAGTAAGGTTAAGCTTTCCCAAGGCTTCTGTAGTGATTCATGTTTCGCGTTGTCTTTACAACGTAAAAATGCTTTTTCTACGTTGTCAACAGAGTTACGACGGCATGAAAATTACTCTCGGGACCGTCATTGAAAAAGCTTTTTGTATTTGACATAAAATTCTATTCTATTGTTCAAACACGTTGCCGTACTCGTTGTGTTTTTCTTAAAGTCCCTATACAGTAGAGCGTTTTCACTCGCGTGATCGGTGGCCCATTGAGGTGGTGAAACAATACGAAATATTTGAATAAGAAAGAGCTAATTCCCATACCGTACACCAATATGGACGACATTTCATTGTTTTGGTACACCAATATGGCCGCCGTGACGTAAGATGAAAACGCTCTATTGTTAGACATTTGATGTTGCGTTTACGACTTTGACTAATAACCTTGTAAAATATTGTATATAAGGTAATAGATTTCTATTTTTCTGCAGATAATATATACTGCAAAGGACAAAAAACCCCACAAATATATGTATAAAATTAAATTGTGTGATGAATAATTTTTAGTAGAATCATAAATCACGAGAATTATTTGCCTTTCTTCATTTTTGGATCAGCCGCTTCAGTGGTAGCGTCCTTTGCTAACTCGCTCGTTATCAGAATATTTTTCATTCTGTTTTCAATTTGGACTCTCCCCGCATTGTGAACGGGAAATTTCCCAAATTACACGAAAACGCTGCTTCGCCTATATCCTAAAAGTTTTAGGCTAAAACTATAGGACTGCATGGTTCCAGAAAGTTGTATTGGCCGCTGTATATTTAATATAAGCTGATTTATGCGAGTCAGTTGGTCAAGAAAGGTGTTGGTAGCACAGTGGTTAGCGCACGTGCCTTTCACCTCTGCGACCCAGGTTCGATTCCTGCTCTCAGCAGTTAAGGCGGATTTCCATTCAACTTCTTTTGTCGAGCGAGCGACTTTTTGCGATCGCTTTCTTTGTTTCATGCCTTCTCGGGTGGAACGGAGCCGGTCCAGAGCCCACAAGACAAAAGAAAGCGATCGTCGATCGCGCGACAAAAAGCACTGAATGGAGATCCGCCTATGATTGAAATTTTTACCTTGGCCGCATGTGAGAAGAGTGCTTCCATGCAGTTTGACCATACAAACACCACAGGCTTTCTCCAGGTACTCCGGTTTCCTCCTACTGGACCTCTAGGGATAACAGTTGAGATACAACTGATAGAGTTTCCAGTATAAATATAGTTTATAGTTAGATTCAGTCTTTCTAGAGATGGATCTTATCGGATGTAAATTAATCACAAAGTATACTAAAATTATAGTTCATTTTTACGCCTGCATGACCCGCAATATTTCCTACAGGTGTTTGAACTATAGTAAATTCTAAAATTACACAAAAGTAGGACAATGAAAGTGGATATATTTAGTTTAATTAGGATTTACAACAATAGGTTTTAAGTTCAACATTTGAACTAATCAGGAAAAAGTCAATCTTGTTCCCAGAGGTCGGGAATGGGTAGGATTAACAGCGCAAGATCAGTGGGTGTTGCAACAGGCTGGTGTCAAAGGGAGGAGCGACACTTTAGGGAGACTGGTCACTCGTCCCTAGCGATGAATGACCCCACTTACATTTAAAGTGCACCAAAAACGTTTGTAATCCGAACCTTATAGTGTACAGGGAATTAAGCTTGACTGACCAGGATCACTCATCTTTATGACACTGGAATTGACCCATGGGCTGCCTTGTGGGAACTTTCGATCCAGAAATAATATAGGCAACAAAATTATAAAAAACAGGTACCCAAGGGGAGGTGGTATGTCAATTTAAATACAATAAGCGAGTAATGGAATTCTTCAGCTTGCGTGGGATAGCATTCTCTTTTCAACTCGCGTGGAGTGATAGCAAAGTTTTACAATGAACTGTATTTAACGAAGAGGTACTCAATCCAGCTGGTGAGACTTCTTAATTCCTTGGTCATCTGAAAGAAAAAAAAGTTATTGCATTCAAAGTAAATTAGCAAAAGTACAGAAAAGAACTGGAAAGGCTAGTCGGTAAAAGAGTAACTGAGGAGGTGCTCATATGATCCTGCAAGCGGGCTGGCCCAGTAAACAAGACGAAGTATGTCTTGTGTTCATATGGTAGTTTTCATCCCTAAGGCGGTGTTACACTGCAATTTTTCGTGCAATTTGTCTCTCAGCGGCTAAATCTGTTAAATTGCAGTTGCGTGAGCAGGGGTATTACACTCTGCAATGTCTCGCAAAAACCACACAAGACCCTGGGGACGAGCTTGAAGGTGTATTTTTATTGGTTGATGACACGAACATTGCGAGACAGTTGCGAGAGGGGTGTTACACTGCAATGTTTCAAAAAATCTGTTGCAGCGTTGCCGCAATCGTTGTGAAAGTAGAGCTTGATTCTACTTCGTGCAACGATTGCTGCAACAAAAATGTCGTGAGACTTGGTGATGCAGGGTATATGTTACACCCACCATTGCAATTTTTCGTGCAACTTGCGTCAACAAAATTGCGAGACAAGTTGCACGAAAAATTGCGTAGTGTAACACCGCCTTATATCATAGTCAATCGAGATCAGATATGGTCTGGAAACTCAGCTAAAGTCTTTGCTCTATCTTTTTGTTCGCCTTTATGCATTTTTGTGCACGGTGCACGGTCACTGAACACATTGTATGTTAGTATAATGAACGAATTGTCCAATAGCAACGTTTCAGTTCAATCACTCAACCGTGCTATTTAAATATTAATAAACCTAAAACAAAGGATGTGCACGGTGTAAGGTACGGTTCAACATAAAATCACAGCTCAGTATAGGCGCTTTAAAGTTTGCCGAGTTTCGATTGACTATGCTTATATACGTGCATATGCACGGTAACGTTTCCGAGCATTTTTGTATTGTTTCAAGTAATGAGCTGATTGTTCTCGATTCCCTTGAGAACAGTAAACAATACGAAAACCTAAAGGCCGCGAATGACAAGTCTTTTTACATGCAAATCAAAGGAAGGCTTCGTTAGGGGTATTTTCAGCATGAGTAAGGGCGTCTATTGTTTCAGACCTTTTCAAACAGCTAAACGTGAAATGATAAAATAACTCACCGAACTATCTTGAGCAAGAAGCTTTGGGTCTGCTCCATGGATTTCTTCAATACTAACATGGCCAGTCGATGGATATCCGTGTTGTATTTTTAAGGTACAAACTATCTGACCAGCTTTTCCCAGCATCACCCGTACAGTTTGTTTCTCGTCGTTCCAGTCAATGGCAAACCTAAATTACATCGGATTTGACAGCGTAAACAATCTTCTGAAACACGGTGGTCCATGAATATTGGACGAATATTTTACAATCATGTACAACAGGATTATAGGGGAGCTGGCAACGACATAAGGTACTCACGTTGCGGCATTGCTTTTGCAGCATAATATTAATCAATATATGTGGGCAATTTGAAAGCCGCATGCATGAAAGGGTAAATGAAAATTTCCAGGAGGCAATTTCCCAAAACGAAGTGACACTGGAAAGTAACGCAATATTGGTATTTAGTATAAATACACAGGTGATTATAGAAAATCACGCGCGCTGATTGGGCCTACAGCGTTTATTCAAAATGGCCGCCAGCCAAGTTGTCAATGCAACAGACAAGGAAATTAACAATTTTAAACAAAATGTTGTTCCTAAAAGTACGACAATATGTGTATTTATACTAAAACAATTATTCGCCTCAGGCTCAGTGAATATCGGTGAATAATAACCTCGACTTCGTCTCGGTTATTATACGCCGATATTCACCTCGCCTTCGGCGAATAATTGTTAAATGATTGACGATTGTTTTAGCTAAAAGCAACCACTATACTCTAAACTGCGCTTGAGAACGGCGAGGATCTGCTATACCAAGGGCCTGTTCACGTGAGCCCGGATTATCTTCCCCCGAGATAGCCCTAGCTTTCATGTAACCTGAATGTCAGGCCTTTATTTGTTCCCGCCTTCCGCTAAACCCGGCAGCGCGGGACTCATAGCCGAAATGCGTCAATGAATTTAACAAAGCAGTTTCGAAAAATCCTTCTATGGTTTGATTTTGCGACATAATAAATGATTAAATGAATGAATTGGTCACAGAAACATACACCATAAACAGATTCGAGAAATGGCGATGACCTTGTCACGGTGTGCACCTTGACGGTGCACCTTTGGGGAAGTTGTTTATCTGAATGAACCAATCAAAATCCTTACTTCAATTAGTCAGCCAATCAGAGCTCCCGTCCATGAGATGGACGGAGAACCCACAGTTTTATTAAGAGTTTCCTCAGGCCTTTATTTTTCTCGCCTTCTCGCTCGCCCGCACCTGTGCCCGCGCTGCCGGGTTTAGCGGAAGGCGGGAACAAATAAAGGCCTGACATTCAGGTTAGCTTTCATGTGAATAAAAGAACGCGCCAGTAACGTCAACAATTAAGGTGGCTCCCTACGGTAATTTCAATAGGGGACTGGTGACTAGAAATAGTATCGCTACGCATGCGTAAATAGCGATCTTGTCGATTCGAAATTCTATGACCGCGTCGAGATAGATGTTAGACTTGTAGACGTTTTCTTCGGTGAATTTTGCTAAAATTTCGTAAATAAGTAGTTTATAAAAAGTTCTAAAGTATATATAATTTTAAAAAATTTTCATAAGACAGAATTAAATCGATAATTTTTATAGCGAAAAATCTGTCCCTACAACCCGCTCTGATTTTGTGCATGGATATTCTCCACAACAGTATCTATCATCTCAGCAATTTTTAAAAAATTTCTCCGAAGCAAAGTGAAGACATGCCACTTCAATTATGAAATATTTGAAAATATACCAAATTAAAGTTCCAACGTCATTATTACCATGGTAACAGCAAATAATTGAACTTTTTGATAGGAAGGTCTACTTAGTATTTATCTAAGAAATTTTTAAACTTGTGAATACATTAGATAATGAGCGTATGAAATAGCGCGTTATTATTGAAACTATAGGGAGCCACCTAAACGCACGCAAATGGCACGTGAACAAGAATAGTCGCATGCGTAATTATACAAATGTTGACCCTAACCCCCGAGATAACTCGGGTGAAAGCGTTCACATGGAGGTAGGGATAACTCGGGGGCTAGGGTTACCCTATCGCTCCAGCCAAGTTATCTCGGTGTCATGTGAACGGTTTACTTTTTTAACATGGAAATAAACTAACACCGAGTTATCTCAGGGGATAGGGATAACCCTACCCCCCGGCGATAACTCGCCTCATGTGAACAGGTCCTAACTATCTAAGATATCGAACCGAGTATTAGGCAATCATAATGCAAAGTTTTTAAGCACGGCCCATCTATGAAATGGCTTTGTGAGCCAGAGACGGACTGTGATAAATGGACTTGGCTATATTTTATACATCGTCACGGTGTACCTTTCTTGTAAGATTTTCATTTCCTGTAACAGTTTAGCTTGATTGTGAAACCGCTTTTGCACTTCAAGTACGAAAATGTTCAGTTTACTTGTTGACTTGACCTGTTCAATTATATCTTTGATGAAGAACGTGAGAGAATTTGTCTGAAAATAAAAGAAAAGGTTATTAGGCCAACGTCGTAGCTAGCATAATGCGTGCAATCATTAACTAGTTTTAGCCTTGTACCTTTCGTTCGTTAACTCCCTCCCTTCCCTCCTTCCTTCGTCCCTTCCTTCCTTCCTTCCTCCCTCCCTCCCTCCCTCCCTCCCTCCCTCCCTCCCTCCCTCCCTCCCTCCCTCCCTCCCTTCCTTCCCTCCCTCCCTCCCTCCCTCCCTCCCTCCCTCCCTCCCTCCCTCCCTCCCTCCCTTAGACGTAAACTATTTAAATAACAAGTCTATATAGTATAACATACTTTAACATCTTTCACGGCAATCTGGCCACCAACATCAACCAATTGCAAGGTGAGTTGTATAGTAGACCTGCTTGTAGCAGACTCACAGTCAGCAGAGTTCTCTTGATCGTGTATGTCATGGATTTCAATCACAAGCTTCTCGTTAGTGATGTCTATAATCCTAAGTCCACTCGCCATTAATAAATTGCTAATATATCTCAGGCTGTTAAAAAAACGAAGTAAGATGTAAGTTGTCTTTTAAAGTATCCCGTATTTGCAAATTTTGTCTCATGATATATTTCATGAAGTAAACGCTGCTTCCAGAAGTCATGCTGTATCCTCATCCAGATGGTGCAACCATGGAGATGGCAAAGCGAGAGTAACGAGTAAAGTACAGTTTTGTTCAGTGTAAGAAATTTCAAAATTTAGGCAGTTGTGTACAGTTACTGTAAAATCAAATTTAAAAGCTCCCTGCCTCTTTGGCTCACTTGTTTATACACAAACAAATACTTGCATTGTAGCTATTGATATAATTTTCAAAAAAGCCATAAAGTTTGGAAAAACATAATTTAATGTTAGTAAAAATTTAATTTTAATTTCAACGTTAGTAATTAAATTATGTTTTCCAAACTTAATCGTTATGGTTTTTTTGAAAATTATTTGCTGGAAATTATCTTTTTGTCAAAAAAAAATACTTGAATATTATAAGCCACCAAACCTTGCGGCTTCATGAATTTAACTGTCAACAGACTTGCCACAAGCCTGCAGAGAACGCATTTTGGCAAATTCGCTGGGTACCAAGTTGGCAATAAGCCTATATAACTGTGATTTCTGGCAGAGTAGTTACCTGTTTCGAAGATTGTAATGTAATGTAATGTAATGTAATGTAATGTAATATTATTATTCAAATAATACAGTTGATTGCATGTAAAGGGGTAGGATAAAGGATAAAGGACTGGGTGACTAATCATCCTTGCAGCCAGCGGCTGAATTGCGAAGGACGCAGATCAACGTTGGTCGTGTCGAGGCATATCAAAGGCGCACGACGCAGCCGTCAACGACACAGTTCAGACCACGGATCACAGCTAAGATGTTGGGTGTTGATTTTATGGAGGGAGGAAAACCGGAGAACCCGGCGAAAAACCCTCGAAGCAGAGTGGGAGAACAGTATTTCTATAACTATGTGTAAACACGGAAAATGTTTTATATTTCTTTTATAAAATAACTCGTCGAAAATAGGTAACAACGTAAAAATAATCATAGCATCAAAGCATAAATTCTCCTTACTGTAATGTGTAACAATATAATAATATACTGATAAACCGTTTACCGTTCTTGTTCTTCGTTTTTAAACGATTTTTCTTTCGTCTTCAGCAAGGATAATTCTTCTTCCAGTCTTTGCGATGTTTTCTGCATTAAATTCTGTTCTGACTCGAGTAACAACTTGTGTTCACTCAAGCTCTCTATCGCAGCCATGCACTGTTTCATTGCACCACTTGTCTGTTGCTGAAAAATTATTAAATTTAATTTTAAGAAATAGAAAACATTTTCCGTGTTTCCATAGAGTTATAGAAACACGAGTGGAAGTTTGGGAGAACGAGAAATTGTAGAAATTGTTGTGTTTCTATAACGATGGAAACACGGAAAAAATGTTTTCTATTTCCTTTATAAAATAACCTGTCGAAAATAGGTATAGAACGTAAAAATAATCACTCCATCAAAGCGTAAATTCTCCTTACTCTTCATAATGGCGTATGATGGCGTGCTGGATGGCGTATAATTCAAATTTTCCAAAACTTGCTCGAGTGTTTCCACCAGGCTATATAAACACTGTATACACTGTATTTCTTTTATGAATACCCTGATATAAACATGGTAAGCGGCCAATCACAGCCGTACGTAAGATGCAACTTATTTTGTTATTGATAGCAAAGCGCAGTTGCTATATATAAACCTATATATAAATGCGGACAAACAAAGCGAAATCGACTCTCAAGGATTCAAAATCAACGTTTTTCTATTGTTGGCAACTCAAAATTCAGGAAAAATGCGGACAAACATATTGAAATTGTCAATACTGACGTCATCTGTGCGGAGCGCTATTGTAACTACTGTAGGGATTATTCAATTTAAATCTGAAGTTTGCAAAATGAGTGACAATAGCGCAACACCACAAGCTTATATAAGCCTTATGGTTTCTTTTGAGGCTTCCTCGCCACTACCTTCTTTTAATTCTTCTTTATAGAATTAAGACAAACATTGTATTAAGTAGTGGCGGAAACAATTTCAATTTACCAAGCGTCCATTTTTAGTTCCTCGCTAAAGGACGATTGTCAAGTTCATATTCGTACAAAAATACCCAAACTATATACATCTATAGTACTGTAGTTTAGTGGAAAACACGTTGGCAATTTTTTTGTTTTAATGAACAGAAGAACATGGCAGAAGCATTCGCTTAATTTCAAGAGAATCTGGCGTACAGTTCTCTAGTTATGAACTCTGAAAGTTTGCCACAGTTTGTTCGTTTTTGGATAAATTTGGGCTCTTGGTGACAATGTCTTATGGCGTACGCAGATGAGTGCGTTCATAGTTGTCCACTTGCGTCCTAAAATTACCGAGAACGAATTTCTTCAGAAATGAAGTAGCCATGGCATACTTTGAGAATTTATAGCTTGAATATTATACGCGAGTTGCACGATCATACGCACGCATCATTTTGGCGGGCCACAGGCATAACAAATGTGGTAAATGAAAGAATTTTGACAATTTCTGAAGAAATTAGCTAAATTTCGTTTAGGCCAAAAAAAAGTCTTCTGTTTCTGGTCAGCGCGCGCGTCACCTTTTTTCTTGCGCGTCGATACTTTTTTTTAAACATTTTTAATATTGACTACCAATGACACCAGCGGATATTAAATATTTGATTCCTATGAAAACCGCTGGTATGTTTGCGGGCACTGATTGAAGGCTTCATATTTCAATCCTGTGTTCATGCTACATGTACATGTTCAGTATATCATGTGACAAGGCGGGGGGGGGGGGGGGGGGGGGGGAAACCCGCGTAGCCGCGTCGATTTGGGGCATGTGCCCTGACCAGAAACAGAAGACTATTTTCTGGCCTTAGTATTGGCCACGTTGCATGGCCCGCCAAAATGATGCGCGCGCAACATCGTGCAACTGGCCTATACATCAGATTCTCTTGAAGTTTTTGCTGAATGCTTTTGTCAGACCCTCTATTCACTACTACAACAAAATCTCAACAAGTTTTTCACTTCATAGGCACTTGGTAATATTCGGTTTAATCTTTTGTACTCCCCGACGACATATCAAAGTGTCATGTGATGCAAATTACACAACCAGAACTCACAGAATACAAAAAGTACAAAAATGCTCCGGCTGGAAAGTCAGAATGACAAAAAATATGACAATTTTGTCCAAGTATGGACAAAGCTTTGGTCACAAATAATGGTAACATTGAATTTGTTAAATAACTTGTTTGGTTCTAAAACGTTTTCTTCGTTCCTGGCATTGCTAGTTGTTGCATTGCGTTTGCTTGACTCGCTTAACAGTTTTGCGGCTTTCACCGGGTGATTGGAAGACCCTGGGGACAAAGTTTAGCTGAATAATACCCAGTTCAACTGTGTCCCAAGTTGTTAGCCAACGAGGCCGGAGCCGGATATCAGAGCTGTAAAACAGTCGGAGCCGGAACTGAAAAACCGGAGTTTGCACACCTCAAGAATATTAAAAAAATGTTTATAGTATTTTTGCATAAGATATATACAATACAATACATTATTTAAGGAGGAAAACGATGAGCTGCTGGCAGCTAGTTTACACATTTTCCACTTATAGTCAAACGGGATGTTCTCTGATCTTGCGTACGACTTTGCACTGTGAATATTGATACGCAACATTGCAATTTTGATTGGCGGATTCAATCAGCAACTTGCAAACGCTTTATCACGACTCATCTACGGGTTGCTTAAAATATTGGTTTTAAACATCGAACAACACATGAATGTGATATTATACAACAACACATAAATGTGATGTTATATATACTTGAAGGTAATGGCTCAACTTTATGTAGAATTTCGCATTATCCAAAGTTTGGCATTTTAATAAAACGATTTTTTAGGCCAACCCGTTGGGGAATCGTGATAAGCGTTTGCAGGTTGCTGATTGAACCACGATTCAAAATTGCAACGTTGCCTATCAATATTGCAAAGTCGTACGCAAGAGAACATCCGGTTTGACTATAAATTAATAAACTAATAATACAAAATGCTCTAAAGACTATAATTACTTTAAAGTGCCACTAACCCCAAAAACTTTTTCTCGCAAATCTAAGAGCCCTTATTGAGTGGATTAGGCCAGTTAATAAATTATTGGTATTGGACGTTTCGTTGATCTTCTGTGGACGTCCAAAGTTGCATCTGCATGTCCCATGGTGGAGTAGGAAAGGGAATGGGTATATTCCTGGTGTTACGTCACACAAGTCAAACAAGGAACTCTTTGAGCTCTGTCTGGTGAATACATAGAATTTCTTGAGTTGAAAAGTCATTTTCCCAACTAACTCAATGTAAAAATTCTATGCATTCAGCAGACAGAGCTCAAATGAGCTCCTTGTTTGGCTTGTCTGACGTCACACCAGGAATATACCCATTCCCTTTGCTTCTCCGCCATGGGACATGCATATGCCAATTTTTGCAACTTTGATGGTCTACAGAAGACCAAAGAAATGTCCAATACCAATAATTTATTCACTGGACTAATCCACTCAATAAGGGCTTTTAGATTTGCGAAAAATTTTTTTTGGGGTTAGTGGCACTTTAAACTAAACTAAACTAAACTAAACTAAACTAAACTAAACTAAACTGATAACAGGCATTTTAAAAAAATAGAGTAATGCGGTAATGAGTGATGTGGTGAGTTATTAAAACATAAGCTATATACTAACCAATTTCTCTTGTAAAACTTCGTTAGACAAATCTTTACCAGAACCCTATTATGCAAGAAACACTTCATCAGATCAACTACTCCATACGAAATTGTTGTGTTCCAATTAGAACAGGTAAGATAAACAGCATATATTCCGAACACGAAAACAGCGCTCAAAAACTTAAAAATAAAATGAACCTATTGCCATGTAATAAATTCCTTATTAACCTCGTTTGCTCGGTCTGTACGGGAAAGTATTTGCCCTCGGATTTATCGCACAAACCTCGCTCCTTCGTCGCCCGGTCTGTACGAAATGGTCTCAGGCAAATACTTTCCCGTACAGATCTCACACGCGGTTAATAAGTCTTTAGAATTGCATGTAGTCCGAACTGGAACAGTCTAGAACAGTTTAGCAGGTAAGAATAATGAAAGAAATAGAACTGTGCCGCGTACTAGTATCTATTTACTATTAACTATTAAGTCTGTTATGAGTGTTATCCAACTATTATAAGAACTATAACCAATAATTTATATAACCATTCACTATAATAAATGTTTCTCCAAGCTATATATTTAAGTTTGTCAGCACGACAAAACACAAGGAGCCCATCTCCGCAATTCGTCATGTCAAAAAGCGCGTGGGCACTGTGGCGGACTCGAAAGACGTGCGGGGGACTGTGGCAGGGGATTTTAAAAAAAGGAAAAACGGTTACCGGAAGCGGGAGAAAAAAGGCGGAACACACCACGACTGAGTGTGCCACAGTCCCCCGCGCGTCTTTCGAGTCCGCCACAAGGTGCCCACGCGCTTTTTGACATGACGAATTGCGAAGATGGGCTCCCTGTGGACAAAATCGTCATTCTATGTTATTAGTGTTTTCAGCTTGAAGTTGGTAAACTTTCAGTTTCGTTTGTTTTTGCTGTATATAACACAGAAAAACATTAATTTTACTGAAAATACTGACTGACTCAATGCGCGACTTGTAGCCCAACACGTACGGTTTGACTAGTTCCCAGGTATAATTATCGAAAAACAACCTCGGTCTAACACCGCTGCCAAACGTTTGCGCATGCATGAATTTGCGAGCGTAAACATTACAAGAGAAGTGGGAACTAGCCGTGGCGACAACAATCAGACAACGAAGACTATGTAAGACTTGACTATTCATTTGTGTTTTTAAAAAAGGGTAAAGAAAATTACGAAGGGGTAATTTCAGAATATCTTACAATATTGACAAAGAAGCCATGGACAAATTATCTTCCTTATCTTTTTCGTAGTATGCTTATAATTTTAACTTTTGTGTCGGACTCTCGGACCAGCTAGTCCAAATATTTCAGTGTTTTCCCGCTCTTTTTTGAAGTGCGAGCTCGGACGTCGTGCATGCGTTAAACGTTTGACAGCGTGTCCCTCGGTCTACCATCTGAGTTCCACTCAATGGTGAGAGCGTCCGGCTGGCATTTGGAAGGTTGTGGGTTCGATTCCCTTCTGGAGCTCAGAGTTTTTCTCGGAGTTTAACTTACGAAAAAACGAAAAAACGTTAAAATCGTTATTTTATTACATTATTAACATAACATTATGCGACTGATGTCAATATTCTTGGTCAAAATCAACTTACATCAAAATGAAGCTGTTTCTCTTTTTCTAACTTTTGTTGTCTCTCCAATAACTTTTTAAATTTTTCCTCCTGTTAAAATATTATAAAAACACGCGCGTCAATTCAATAAAAACGTTTACCGTAGCTCAGAGTCTAATTAGTGTTCTCCGGGGATTTTTAAAATCCAACTGCAAAATAGAAGTAACCACTTGAGAATCGAGGACGGCCAAAGGGCACAAAGATATGAAAAATGGTTAATTTGTATAATCTTAATTTCGCTAGAACAGAAAAACATGTACAACGATATTTTTTGGGAAATAACGTGATCTGATCAAATTTGATTCTATTTATTATGCATACGGAAATATGTAAACTAAATAATTATCAAGAATATGATTTTAATTGCAATTTCTGTAATTGTAATGCATTTATAGTTCAACCCAGTTTCATTTTTAGTCTACAAAGTGATTAACGTACAGTAGCTACAGTTATTAAAATTATGTGATTCTTGTGGAGTATACTGCATGTTATATGCGGCCGTATTAAGCCGGGGACGGATGGGGCGGCAGTTCCAGGCCCAAAAGAGAAATAGGCCCTTCTTTTGCCAGACAACAATATTAAATTTAATAATAAATATAGTAAACACTAAACAAAATAATGTCATAGCGTGAATAAGTGTTCTTTGCCAATATCATTGTGTCAGTCAAAACACAAAAATCAAATTATTCTGTGGTCCTGGGCCCCTAGCCTGTTTAGCTCGACTCGGACTTATCATTATCGGTAAGCGGCAAAAATGGAGCAAGAGACTGGTGTGAGTACTGAGCGTAATCATCTATTTTTGGCGCCAAACCAGCACGGTTGAAGCTCTGGGAACGAGAATGGTGCTGATTATCTGAAATTCTGAGTTCGCATCGATGCAACCGACTTTTCGAATGTACATATAGTAATTAGCAAAGTTTCAAAAACAGAATTATTTGAATTATTTGTATCGATTTCCGACAGTTTCGGCGGAGATTTGCAACGTTGTTCATTTAAGGCTGTTTTCCATTACGCCCGTTTTGCCTGCGCGGACGGAGCGGACTTTGAAAGTTGGAAATATTTCAATTTCCAAGGCGAACTAAACTATGCACGCTCCACTGACGTGGGCAAAGCGGACGTAATGGTAAACAGCCTTTAAAGACATGTAAAAAGAGACAGCTTTGTGTATTTTATAATTTTGATGACGTCGCATGAAAACATGCACTACAGTATATAGGCCCTGTTATCTGTTACAACTCCAGGCCCAACAGACCGTTAATCCGGCCCTGCTTCCAAAAATATTTGACACTTATTTTTACTGCCACTAGCAGGAGGAACAATTATAGCATAGTGGGCATAATTAAACTACTACCTTGCTTCTACTGTAGATCAACGTTTTCTTTCCCTAAAGTCCGTACTTAAACTACGGCAAAATTGAATATTCGATACTTTGGTCTTTGGCCCTATATAAGCTTTAAAATGACTCCAGTAGTCGCTAATTTGAAAAGCGTGAACTGAAAGAAGAATTCCTTAGTTCCTATATATTAGTAGTTACTAGTATCCCATCGTTCTTTCAGTTTTTAATGTAGTATTTTTATTCCTGAATTCATAATATAATATATTGAAATATTGCTATTTAATGGGCGTCCAACTACATGTAGATTAGCTCATCACACTTATTTTGGCACCCTGTCACCTTGATTTGGTTATTTCTGTTGTTGTTGTTGTTGTTGATGTTGATGATGATGTTGATGATGATGATGATGTTGTTGTTGTTGTTGTTGTTGTTGTTGTTGTTGTTGTTGTAATCCAGCAATCTTCAACAATTGATAAGATCTACGGATAGTAGTGGTGCTTTGATGACGGTTCTGAACCATGTTTGGTGCACATTAAAAGATTTGTAGATGTACTGTACACACCCAAAGAGCTCAGATGTAGTTTCCTATTTTGGTATAACACAAGTTGTGATTTGTGTTGTTTTATTTCAGATTTGCACTTATTGCACGACTAATAGTTTATCAGAAAAAATCAAAATTAAAATCAAAACAATCATTTTCTGCAACGTAAATTCCAACCTTTTCTTTGATAATAGATAATTTATTCTCAATAACCAATTTCTTTTTCTGAAGTCTCTCTTTCCCTAATTCAAGAGAAAAAAATGTCAACTTTTGATAAATCATTTATACTTCTTATATATACCTGCTAATACTAGAACCATTTTAGCAAACCAGAGTCTGTTTCATTAGGACTGTACTGTAGCTTTGACACTCGTATGAACTAAATTTGAAAAAAATACTGGGTACAACCTTACTGCAGTTTAGCAGACACCTACACACGTAAAAATCTCACAGCTTATGAACAAGATGTTGGCGGAACAAGCTTGTAATAAGCCTGGAAACAAGTTGTAACAATGCTGTTGGCTTATCACGCTGTAGCAAGCTTGTTGACAATAACGTTGTAGCATTAAGTTGCTGAGGTGCAGAGCGGTAAAAGTCAACAAGCCATATCAGACTTGTTGGAACAACTTGTAACAAGTCTGTTGAAGTCATCGGGCTTGTCACAAGGCTTGTCAAAAGCAAGTGGGAAAATAATAAAACACGTTTGTGACAACATTATTGAAACAGTTTATTACGGCTCAAATTCAACAAGCTTGTTTCAACCTTGTTGACACAGACTTGTTATGCAATGTTCAGACAGACTCGTTACGGCTTGATTCAACAAGCTTGTACCAAATTGTTGGCTTGCTGTTACAAGCTTGTTGTCAACAACGTTGTTACGACCTAAGTTCCAACAAGCTTGTTACAAGGCTGCCAACATCAAGCAGTGCGAACACAACTTGATATCGGCTTGTTGGAACAATCTTGTAACAAGTCTGCTGCAGACTTGTTAAAACTTGTGCGTTTTTACGTGTGTAGGTCAGCGGACGAGTGGCGTTCACTAAAATGCAGTCTAGCCAAGATTTGGTCTATAGTTTGCAAATGCAAATGAACCGTAACGTTGAATGATTCAAAAGTCCTCTTGCGTTCAACGGAAAAGAATTCCGTAACAAGAGGTAGCAGGCCTGCCAGCCCGTGTCCACAAGCATGCATGAGTGAGAAATTTCGCACAAAAATATAATTGAAAATATAGCAATCTAATATAAAAAAAACCCACTTACTAGCTTGAAGATTTTCTGACAGTTTTTTCAAGTCTTCTTCAACTTCAGTAATCTGCTTCTTCACGTTTTCCACCTCTTTCTTGCTTTTGTTCATTTTTTCTTAAATTAATTAAACTGCGTTAGTTCAGGGGTTCGAGCTAAAAATAAAATCTCTAACCAATTTAATTGATAACTAACCAACTTTTCATTGATAATGCTTTAGATTATAGAAAACTGACAGCAACAAATATATGAGCAACAAATTGCTGCAACATTGTTGCGTTGCAAGTTGAATAGCGTTGTTGCACGTATTACCACCCACCTTAAACATTGTCACACAACAATGATTTTGTTACAAGTGGAATCAGCATGTTGCAGCAAGTAGAGCTGGAGTCTACATTTTTCAACAAAATTTTTCAACTTGTGCACAACAAAATCATTGTTGCACAACAACGCTTTTCCTGTATTACCTCACCTTAAAGTACATGAATCATGTACACACATGTAGTGTGTAGACATAGAAAAAATGAAGATCGACCAAAAGACATTTTGAAATTTTCAAAAAGTATACTGTGACTTTAGTATTGCAGCAATATAAATTAGTATTAAATAATGGGTGTTAAATCAACAATATCGTGTCGATATATACATAATATTTACTCAGTCACACGCTAATTTGCGACTTGTAAAAGAAAATATAACAAAATCATCGAGAAAGAATATTTCAACCCCTTGTGAAGTTAATGATTGACATTTCAGAGAAAGTTTTTACATCCTTTGAAACAGCACCCTGCATGCAAGCATCCGATTTTCTTTCTTTAAGCATCAATATGGTTGGTTCGTTGGCTGGTTGGCTGCAGGATGAATGGATGGAATGCAGGCTATTAAATAAAACAGTTCTTTTAACTATTCAGTACCTCTTTGCTCAGCTTCATTGGCAATGAGCCAGTTCTCCTTATCTTCAGTAACATCTTCAAGTCCATTGCAAAAACCTAATTCAAGCTGGGAGTGCACCCAGGCATGTTTTAGGTTACTAATCCGTGCCTGCAATAGAGAATACAGTTTGCAGTTTAGATATAATAATATGAAATTTATCAAACATCTCACATTCACTATATGGATGTACAGTACATGTATATTGTACACTTTATACAGTAAATGTTATTAGTACCATAAAGGCCTTCATTTAGAAATTTTCTTATTACTTTTAAACTTTTTTATAGTCATTATACCGTAATTATTACGGATTTACAGTAGTTTAAATGTGACCTTACTAACTCTTTGCTTTCTTTACATTATATTTATTAGGAATAATAATATAAATAAAAACTAGCTGAACAAGATTCGATTGGTAAATATTGTTGCAACTAATTCAACTACCCAGTTGAACAATCTTCAAAAAACCTCCTTTTTAAGGGCCTGTTTATGAACCAAACTAGCCCAGCTCTGAACTGACCTGAGAGTTCCAGCCAGGGATTTAGGTTTACACATGAACCATTGATTGGTGAGCTGGCCTGGTTTAATTTGTTAGAAAATAGTCCAGCTTGGTTTCCAACCAGTATGGTTTCAGCCAGAATGGTTTTGGATCAGCACCCACAAATCTCTCTGGAAGTGCACCTAATTTTGTTTTGCTATTGCATAGTTCACTCCAAAACTTTTTTCAAGTCAAAACATCTTGCAAAGTTTCAAACCAATAGAATCTAAATGCAAATAATGACTGGCACTGCTCATGCGTAAATGTATCTACACTTTGATTGTAAGTCAGCTGGGCTGGCCCATAGTGTTTATTTATAGGGAAAATATAGATCTCAGCAAGCAAGATGCTCAGCTATAAAGGAAAATGATCTGGTTGGTGAGATTCCAGCAGCATGGCCCCAGCCATGCTTATTAGCCATTATATTAGCCATAATATAAACAGGCACCCTTCCATAGCCATCAGTTTCAGAGGCATTATGAAATAGTGACTCTGCTTATATACAGGTTTCCAATTGAGAGGGCATAAATACAGCAGCTTGGTCAAGTTTAGACTCAAGTATCATGCCCACTTATGACAGATTTGACCACATGCATAGTGCCATACAGCATACTGTATATCCTCACTTAATAGTACTTGTTCAATTCAGTCTCAGTGCACTGCAATTCCGGCCATCATCAGCAACTTAGCCTGTGTAGTGGCACTTGGGGGGGGGGGGAGGGGAAGGGGAAGGGGAGAGGGAGAGGAAAGAAGGGGGAAGGAAAGGACAGAAGAAAAAGGGAGAAGAAAAAGGGAGAAAAGAAAGGAAGGGGAGGTAAAGAGAGAGGTTTACAGAGTACAGAATTTACACAACATCCACTAATTTCTTTTTTTAATTTTTACAACACAAAACAACTCTGTCTGACACTAGTACACTCGAGTACTAGTTGACTGTGCTGACAAGTCCCAAGCAGTGGTCCCTAGTACATGTAGTCTGCATAGTGGGGGTAATGGGGAGGGGGGAAATGTGGGAAAAAAGAGAGATTACCCAAATATACTGCTGGTTGCAAGTGACTGCACCACGTGCCAAATTTTTATCGTTGTTTGCATTGTGTCAACTCCTACTTTACACCGGGCCAAGTATGAGTTCACACGAGGTCAAGTATGCATTCACACTGGGTCAAGTATAAGTTCAGTCAAGTCAAGGTTATTTTTAGTGCCTGAATCAAGTTTTTGTCCATTGTAAGTTCATGTTATTTTTGTATTAACCAATTACATTTCACTTATTCCACCTTACTGAAATTCAACACCAATAACATTTAACACAGGATCCCAGACAGCAAGTTGTGAGATAATTTAATTTATGAAACTTTAAGCAAACGTGGAAGGAGATATGAGAGTGGAAAAGCTTTGTCCATTGATTTTAGAAGAGCTATTGTCAACAAACATTAAAAATAACCTTGACTTGACTGAACAGTCTGAACTCTTACTTGACCCCATGTAAAGTAGGAGTTGACACAATGCAAACGATCAAAATTTGGTGCACAGTGCGGTCACCTGCAACCAACAATAAGCCCCCCCAATGTATACTGAGCCCCCCAATTTACTAATGCACCTATCAATGTAAACCCCGTGGGGTGGGGGTGCGGGCAAAAGGTGGGGAGTTGACAGCGAAATACATCCCCGCAGTCGCGCATTTGACCATAAATTGTTCCCCGCGGGTCGAGACATTTGACCATGCATGGTAGATTGCAAAAGACCTGGAGACGAGTGTTTAAGAACCCGGATCTTCTTGTGGTCAGTTACGTCTTTGCTTCCAACTATCCATCTGGTCAAAAACGTTCAGCCTTTGCAAAGGAAAATGTTTCAATTGCTTATTGAATGATCAATTAAAGGCGATCATGCACAGGAATACTTAATGTAGATGACTAGACTTGTTGTGTTTCTCATCATTAATAATTCACGAGCTTACTATTCGGATACTTTGCCAATGTACTTTCAAATCGTAGTCAGCACGTTAATATTGAGTTTATTCATATAATTACTTTGAACATGTTGCTGCGCTTGGGTTTTGGGCTAGCTTTTGTACAAGCATGTTCAAATTTGGTCATTAAAATGTTACAATCTCTTGTTTGATGTCCCCAGATGCGTTCTTTTGGAAACATTTGATTGATATACAATCCCCCACCCTGGGGCATTTTACTCAAATTTTCAATTTTTTGTCAAATCCCCACCCTTTGCCCGCACCCCCACCCCGCGGGGTTTACATTGATAGGTGCATAACACTCACCATTCTGAATATAAGCCCACCTGTATATAAGCCCACCCATATATAATATCTTATGCTTGTTTATATGTTAACCTTGTGTTATATTGAAATAAGTCAATGTTTAATATTACTAACACAAAATCTTGCCCATATAACTTATAAGCCCCCCCCCCCCCCCCCCCATGTATAAGCCCACCAAAAAGTGCTTACGAACGAACCCAGGGCTTATATTCGGAGGAACTCATTTGACTAAAGCAACTATTAACCATGAACTAACCAAGTCTCTGCAGTCTGCACCAGTTTAATTTGGCAATATATCTAAGCCCTTAACACAATATACCCTTTAATTATCTAGAGAAGTTAACGGTACAAATTAAATATGAAAAGTTTTATGTAAAGCATCTACACCTTGAACGTAGGTGAATGGTATAAATATTTGTTATGGTCAGCCTCAGCCAGCTTCAAAGTACTTAAATTTTCTTCTTTTTTGCTGCTATTTTCCACCGAGTCTACTTTCACGTATTTCAAATGCAAGACCCTATACAATTAAACATTTAAAACGATAATCACAATCAATACAGTTACATGATAGGCATAGGCATAGCTCAGTTTATATCAAAATGCGTTTAAAGTAAAATCAAAGAATGTTTAAAAATATAAAATGTTAATGTTATTTATAAAGTACCACTTACTCCTTAATTTCGCTCATTCTTTTTACTGGTAACAGGATTTGAAAGAATCTGAAAGTGTATTGCTACAGCAAGAAAATATTTTTATTTCATCGCGCCAAAATAATGCTCGCCCCATGTTCTTTACTCCTCGGCCAACGGCTACCCTCCCCCCGGCACATAGGCATTCGCCGATTCGCATAAATTATTATTATATGTTACTTGTTATTCGGTTCTCCTAAGGCTAGACTTTCTCAAAGTCCTTTTCAAACATTTTTGACCTTTCGACAGTTTTTACCTTTGGGTTCAGGCTAGCATTCAGATCTGTATATGTTTTTGTATTCTAAAGTATCTGGACTTTCAAACGAATTTTGACAAAACACAGAGGACAAACATGAACAAACAAAATGAGCATGTCATCACATCACACGATTGCCGGGGGGACTTTGCAAGCAACTACCAGTACTCGCGTTCAAAATCCCAGTTTTCTTGCACAATTTTGTTTTATTATATCACAACTTGTGTTTTTCCGACGTCACAGGTTAAAGAGAAAAGTCGGACACTTATATACTGGGTTTAATGCATTGTATTAAAAGCGTGACTGCGGCCAGAACACATTCCATTGTTTCATGATGATGCCAGTTTTGTTGGATCCTGTTGTTCCTGTATGCAGAATTGTGAAAATACCCAGACTAAACGCAGTGGAACGGAACGAAACTAGGGCAGTTTTCACACTGCATGTCATTCAACAAGAAGCTTGGATTGTAGAATATAGACACTGGTAAAAATAAAACACAACTGGTAGCTTTCTCCAGTTGGTTTTATGGCTAAAAATGTCGCTTTCGAACAAAGTTCATCAACGGTAATCCCATTAGAAGTGACTCCTGAAACGCCTCCAAGCATACCATGGTACAAGTTTAGAAACATTTATGGTGGTTTATCTCCATCGAGACAAATATTCTGCTTGTTTTGTTTATTCGATTTCCTCTTTTCCTTCTTTTTATGGATTATCTATGCACAGGTAAAGTCCTCCTGTTCTGAGTTTAATAGAATTAAGTTCAATTCATATACTGGACGTTTCCTATAGAATTTGTAACATGGGAGGACAACTGAAGAACAACGGACAAGGATTTTTGTCAAACCACAAGAGACAAACTAGGCTGATAATTTAGTTAAGCAAGATGGCTCATTTCGTATTA
Source organism: Corallium rubrum (assembly GCA_964035015.1). Taxonomy (NCBI): domain Eukaryota; kingdom Metazoa; phylum Cnidaria; class Anthozoa; order Scleralcyonacea; family Coralliidae; genus Corallium; species Corallium rubrum. The sequence goes on along the minus strand of OZ035998.1, from coordinate 44,039,459 downwards.
TTCTGTTATAGGGAGTATCAGTAACTGGACTTGATGATTCTCTTTCTTCAGAAATTAAACATTATGGGATTACGTCTTCTCTTTTTGATGTCATGGTGAGTTTGGCAGGATGCCCAAGCAACACAAACACAAACACTAAATGACTAGTACTATTATAATCACAACTACTGTACATCTGATATGTATACACAAACACTAAATGACAAGCACTATTATAATCATAACTACTGCATGTACATCTGATCTGTATTGACTACTATTCTATACAGTACAATACAAATTTAATTACTTCTTCTCGCAAGGGGCTTAATTATCAAGAGAAATTTACATACTAAATTTCAAGTGGCAGAGTCAAACATATATTTATAAAGGCACACTGGCAGCTGATATATGACACATTTATGACACACATGTCAGACCACAAATCACAGCTAAAACCTAGGTGTCGATTTTATGGAGGGAGGAAAACCTGAGAACCCAGCAAAAAACCCTCAAAGCACAGCAGAGGTCAACTAAAATCTACTCACATGAGTTTCAAGTTTGAGAACTGGGGTATTCAGAGCCTGAAATAACGGCCGGCGGTTTTCCGACCAAATTCCAGTTTTTCCGACCAAATGCTGAAATGATCGGAAATTTTGTCCGGACAAATTTTGAAAAAAAAAAAATGTTTTTTTAAATGATCGGGTCAGCGCTCAATACTCCATTTTTCTTGTTAAATTTCCATTGGGTTTTCCATCAGTTTTGAGTTAAAGTTGGTTTTACACTTTACAGTGCACTATCAAAATTTCTTCGATCAGAGTATGCTTTAAACAAAAGTTTAGTTAACTTAAGTGTGTGACAGTGAGTTACGAGTCAGAGTGACTGCTTTCATTGTTGTTAATTTGACGACCTGGAAGATAAAGAATACGTTTCCTCGACGTTTTGAGCAAAGGCCCTTCATGATCAGGACAGTTAAATAGGCTGATCAAATAGGCTTATTTGACTCTCCTGACGAAGGTCCTGAGCTCAAAACGTCGAGGAAACGTATTCTTTATCTTCCAGGTTGTCGAGTCGAGATAACAACAGTGCGTGATTTTTAATTCAAAACCATTGCCTTAAACTGCGATTGACGCCATTGTAATCACAGAAACTTATCGTGTAATCCAGCTTTTCAGTTTAAAGTTGTTTCATAGTTACCATTTTAATTAAATTATTATTCACTATAACTAATACGCAATTCAGAATTAAACATTTGTGTTTTATTATTACAAATAACAAGTAGAGTGATTTACTGCATGCTTGACAGAATTTACTCAACGGAGGGGGTCAAACTAAATTAAATTGTTATATTGCTAGAGTTTCACTGGATACAACGATGACTGTCATTGATTAGTTTGTGGTCACATGACCTTAGCTAAATTTCAATGTCTACCGAGCGGGCAATAATTGAGAACTTATTGCCTGCTCGGTCAATAAGTTTTCAATTGTTGACCGCTAGAACTTTGAACTCTTCACGGTTTCCTATAAACAAAAGCTCGTTTGTTAAGAAAAAAAGAATATTTATAGGTCTTCAAAGCATGTGTGAAGATTAACTGGAGAAATGTATTGCTGTTCTTTTGTTCTGAGACTCATATTTGTTTGTTTGATGTGAAATTACAGAGCCAGGCGAAATGTTTTGGTAAGTCTTTCAGTTTGTCTTTTCGTTTGTCTACTTTTCCTTGATAAACGTCGAAATTATTCAGCGAAACTCAAGCTATATCACAAAACACTTAATGTCTGATCCCTCGGGAAACAGTTAGTTTTGTTTTCCCTCGAGTCTCGATGTTTCCCTCGACTTTGTCTCGGGAAATATCAAGACTCTCGGGAAAACAAAACTAACTGTTTCCCTCGGGAGCAGACATTAAGTGTATAATATTTCCGACCAAATTTGAAAATTTCCGGTCAAATTTCATTTTGCTCGGAAGTTTTGCCGGACAAATTTTAAAATTATTTCAGGCTCTGGGTATTCCCAGACTGTCACCTGTCCCAGCTTAACTTTTGGCAAGAGGCAGTGCCCTAACAGCACACACAACTCGTGCTTCCCACAAAATAATTTTCTTAAAGAAAACAATAGACAACTTTCACGATCATGCGCAGTAGCAACAAATATTCAAATTTTCGTCGGAGATAAAAACAACTGTTTTAGCTGGAACGAGCATATTGAAAATAGTAGAAGTGCAACGTTTGAAACAAACTGCTTAACAAATGGAAAAAGTTTCACAAGCGGAAAGTTGACCATTCCAACAGGGATTTATTAGTGATTTAATAGGGATTTTGGCTTGGCGGGTGGGAGTTGCACGCCAAGCCAAAATCCCTATTAAATCCCTAGTGGAGAGCAAAACTTCCGAAGAGCGTAGCTTTAGCACTATTTGTCCGATTTATTTTAAACTTTGCACTTTTACTATTTTTAATATGATCTTTCCAGCTAAAACAGTTGTTTTTACCTCCGATGAAAATTTGAAGTAAAGTTGCTACTGCGCATGAGCCTGAAAGTCGTCTATTGCTAGGTATATAAATGTGATCTTAAAACATCAAAGTTAATGCACCAGTCATTTGAAACCCCCGACCCTCCAAAAACAGGGACATTCACTGTATATTTACTACTAAGTTTGCCATTCCTGGGAAGCTGAAGAATACACTTAAATAGCAGGGTCCAGGTAAATAGCCTGGGGCATCAAAGGTACCTCTGTGTGCCAGCCTATGTCTGCCAACTATATGTAGGAGATTCACCACGCTCTTTTGGCCCTGGTAACTAGTTCCCTCTCTGTGTTTCATATACATGTGCAAAACTGATTGGCCCTACCAGTGGAGTAGAAAAGGGGGTTGGGTTGGGGTGAGAACCTCATTCTCCTTGAGGGCTCTGGGGGGATGCTCCCCCTGAAAATGTTGGATTTCTAGGGTCTCTGAAACACTATTTTCTGCATTTTGAGGTAAGTATTGAAGAGTAATTTGATGGCCATAAATTACATGATACACATCAGAATATCTTTAGATTTATTTATAAACGAGTTGTAAATGTAAAAACAAAGTTGGAGGCATTTTGTATATAGTATTGTAATTTATAGCATGCATGCCTGCTATATATATGTATAGGTTATATACCGAGAACGCGGGATATAAGTCATATATTGACCCGAGGGGCCGAAGGTCCCGAGGGTTAATATATGACTTATATCCCAAGTTCGAGGTATATAACCGACTTATATCACGATTGAAGAGGTTTTCGAACAAGGTTTCGTCAATTTCGAAGAGTTTTGATCAAGATTTTTCTAGTTTTGACGACAAGTTTTATCCAATTATGTATGCACGGGATATAACCTGTATATACACCGCGGTACATCAAAGAAAACCAACTCAATCGTGATATAAATATATATATATATATATATATATATATATATATATATATATATATCACATTACTAGTCTACTCACTTGGTCTTAAAACAAGTGTACCCCCCCCTACAAGTTTCTATGGATGAGAACGGTCTTGGAGACCACTGATCGCTCACCCCCTGGCAAAACCACTGGTCCTCACCATGCCCTAGGTGGGAGCTAGGTATATGGGTTTCAAATGAGTGGTGCATATAAGTGGTCAACCAAGAAGCCCCACTTGCATCAGAATGTTTAGACTGTCAGCCATTCCTTCAGTTGACCACGGCACACAGATTATTAGCTTGCAGTCTACAGAACTTTCTAAGTTTATGTGCACGCTACTGGGCTTCTTCATGCACTGGTGGATCTATTTCCATAGACTTACTTCACCATTTCTTTGCCATGCCATCCTCATAAGTTCCACTTGGCAGTTAATTCGATTATTAAATGTGCTGGGAGAACTTACCATGATGGCATTGCCATATTGGGTGGCATTAATTAAACCAATAGTTTTCAACCTGTGGGTTGGGAATGTGGTGGGTAATTGCAACATGATTCAAACATGTAAATGTGTAAAAGGAATAAGGACTACTTGCAAGTACAGTGGAACCTGAGTTTTTTGCCAAGTGATGTGACGTCATAGCAGCCATTTTGGCAGCGCCCCAGCGCTTCTTTATATAAACATTGTTTCAAGGTTATAATATAAAGATTTACAAGGGAAATGGAAAAACAAGAACGTTTCAAAGAAGTGCAGTCTTGATTTATTAACGTTAATATGTTATTTGGTTATTAAACGAAAAGAAATTTGACATTTGTGCGTTTAATGTCATGGCCTTTATACAGCGATGTTCTCCACCGTTCACTTCAGTTTTTGCGTTGTGTTTTTATTACGTTTGATTCAATCTTTGCGCTGGTTTGGTCTTTTTAAAAGCTCTTGCCTTTATTTACAATCTTCCAGTAGTATTTTTTAGATGTTAACACTGAGTTTTGTCGCTTTCCTTTCCGAGTTAAACTGAAGCTGTTGTAAAATATACAAACTTGTCGCGGTATTAATAACGTCAACGATCGTCAAGATCAACTTGTCTATTACTCATGGTTTCGAATTGTTCAGTCATTGTATTAACTCTCAAACATCAACTAAAAAGTATTTGGCTTTGGCAGGAGAAATTCACACAGATTTTCATCAGATAATGCTCAAAAGAGAAGCAAAACAAGACTAAGGGGGGCGATTATCAGGAAATCCGTCCCGCCGTAATATCGGCCCCCCGGGGGGCGATATTCCTAGGAACATTCTGGAAGCCAGTCGAGATAAAACTACTACGGCAACGTGTTTGAACACTAGAATTTTATGTCATATACAAAGAACGTTTGCAAACGACGTCGGTTCCCAAGAGTAATTTTCACGCTGTCGTGACTCAGTTGACAACGTGAAAAAGCATTTTCACGTTGCATAGACAACGCGGAGCCCGAGTCACTACAGAAGCCTTGGGAAAGTGTAACCTTACTTTCGCGACTAACATAGATTGAACAAGTGTTTTTCCTCAAGCATTTAAGAACAGAATTAGTCCGTGCGATTATGAATGTATAAATACAACACTATTTAATACCACTCTTAAACTTCCTGCCGTAGCCGTAGTCCGTTGTCAGGATCTTAAAGTCCCTTCAGAATCGGAAGCACTTCTATATTTCATAAGAGTACCCTGGTTCCAGAGGTAGAACTGTTATTTTTTGCGTCGCGGTATTGACCCATTCTACGGAGAGTGAGTGGCTTTGCCCTTCGTGCACTCCACCACCAGCTAAAAGGACTAAGCTAACCCATTGAGCTATATGGTCAACTAGTATAATTTTTATAAGATATTAAATTTACTAAACAATGTTCTTGTCATGTTTTGAATTTAAATCGAAATCGAGAATAAAACGCATGTTGTTTTAACATTTCGATTACATGGCAAGCGGGCTAGCCCGGTTTGCCGGGATCGCGGTTGTCGCAACTGGGCTAGCCCGGTTAACTGGGATGAAAATGTCCACGTAATTGTTTTCATCCCGGCAAACTGGGCTGAAAAACTGTTGAACTCGCTTCGATACGCGTTCGTTTGCTTGACTGTGTGAATAAATAGTGCTGAAAGGAACTGAAATAGAACATCAACGTTGTTTGTGTGTTTCGTGATCAAAGCGAAGATTTAATAAATTAATTAGTCTTCGTGAAGGCGCTTTTCTGGGTTAGCTAAGACTTTAACAATCTTTTTATTAAAGATGGGCTTACAAAATAAATAATAGATCGCGAATTTCGGCCTGAAATCATCCTGGCGGTCCATGTAATCGCCCCCTAAAATGCGGTAACACGGCAATTGCGCAACACTTCCAGTTTCTTGTATTCGCATGTGGTCGCATTCGCATTTGTTTACTACGAAAAAACCAGGTGTTTCTTTACTAACGTATTTCGGCAGTTTTATGTTGAGATGGTCGCTCATAACAGGTAAATATCTTGTTTGGGATACTAAAAAGTGGTTGCTGGTCGCGTTAGGCAGGTGGTCGCTAATTGCAGGTACATTTCTATTACAAAGCGTCCCTGTCAGAAAAAGTGGTCCTAAACAGCAGGTGGTTGTTAAAAGAGGTGTTGTAAAACTCAGGTTCTACTGTATTGAGTGCACAAGAATACACCCATGCTTACAAGTACAGTTTCCACAAGACTTGGTTATACTTAAGAGTTGCTAAAATATTTTTATATTGACCTTGAAAAGAAGGTTAAGGATTGCGTAGCATGCGACCGGCAAGTTCTCCCGGCAGCAACCTCGTCCCCAGGAACTTTTGCGGAGGGGTAGCGCGAAAAGGTATGGTAGGCCAAGTCTAGGTTTCTGTCACGATTTTGGAGTTTGCACTTTTTACTTCCGCTACTATTCATGCTTCCGGTGAGTTGTTTGCCGTGTGATGGAGTGAGGCCGTGAGGCATGTTGTATTAAAGCTCTTTGCTCCTTTCGCTTTTGGAGTTAGACAAAAAGTTGAACAGCTTTGCCTTTTGATCAAGGTGTTCTTGCACATTGTTGGTATAGATATCGGAGATATCTATAGATATTGGAGCATGTGCTGTGATACAAAAGTCCCACATTTTGTATTCAAGGCAAAGAGGAATAAAGTTCTCATCTAAGAAACAGCTTGTTTGCAACTAAAAGTTGCCTCTCCCTCTCGTATGGGGTCGCTACCAGCGTACCCTATGGGGTCGCTACCAGCGTACCCCAATTGTCGAGATTGTTGAGGGACAAGTGGTCTATATATGTGATATAGACCTGATTAATAAAACATCAGTGTCAATATCACATTTATATACAGGTTAATGGGGTTTATATCATACTATAAAGGCACTGATTAAAGATTGATTTCTTTTGAATTTTCCTCATGAATTATTAATGAAGTTTAGAAGAATCTGTATCGGGGTATACAGACACAAGACGAAGCCAAGTGCCTCTATCCCGATACAGAATGGACATGAATTCTGTAAATTACTTCTAAAACGATCTATTTGGTAAGTTCATTGGCATAATAATTTTTTTGAAAAAAATATTTAAGTGGGGAAAGTCAAAGCTAAAGTTTATGTAAATCAAGAGGAATCTATATCATATAAACCCTCATTAAACATGTACTACTATTTATAATGTTCAAATTAATTCAGAAAAAGCTCAATTTCAATGTTTTAGAGCTGATATACAACCACGCGTGGTTTGTATCAGATATACAACCTCCTTCACGATCATGATTTCTTTTGTGTTTTCTTCATGAATTATTAATGAGTATTTTAAGTAATGTTTACAACACGGGCGGCGGTTGTATCAGAAGAGTATACATCCACTAGTGGTTGTAACTAATTAGCATCATTGGTTTTAGTTTGTATGGGGTTTACAGGGGTATACATGTGATGTAATTTCTGAAATTGGATTGGCTGCAAAACTCATGAATTAGTAATGAATTTCACAAATATATATACAGTACTGTATTAACTGTATGCATACATACTGTATTATTATGTAACTTGCTATTCTGATTTTTTAATAAATTCAGCTTCTTTCCTTGGTAAGAACTAGCATACTTCTTGTTGTTTATGGATATTATGCCAGTAAAAAAGCATACGTTGTAGCAGTAAGTAAAATTATTACTATTCTTTTCTAACATACTGTACCCCTCAGAGATAGTAAAATAAGAAAAATTAAGCTCACCGTTTTGCCCTAGCATGACCTAATTACATGTACATTTATTTGCAGAGATTTGTTACTGTAGCCTTTGTGTGCAGTATAAGTCAGTTTTTGTGTATCAATCAATAAGCCATTTGTGAATCATGCTCTAGATTGATTTTGAAATATTTGACTTTACAAGTGTTTTTGATTTTACAGTAAATACATTTTTTATTCAACAGCTGGTTAAGTTTGAAATTTATCAATTCATTGGGCTATAATTAATTTTCAGATTTTTGGTTAATAGTATGCAGTATAATAGATAATTACAGTGGATTCAGGTTGACAATAATTGTCGCATTAGTTGCAACGGATTAATTATATGACGTTTCCAGGCAAAATATCAGATGTTGCTTAGTGGGGCTTACAAGTTCGTAACGCAACGCAGATATTTTTAAACAGAACGTTGTAAGTCCCGCCGAGCAACGTCTGACATTTTGCCTGGAAACTTTGTCTTAATTAACTGTTGCTACTAAGGCAACAATTGTTGTCATTAAACGCTCAACCTGAAACCATAGCTGATCTTTATGATATACAGAGTATACAGATCACACTTATCAATTACTTAAAAAACTGATGCATAAAAATGTTCATTTTAATCAAATATTTAAAAAGTACAAATTGTTTTAGCTGAGAAAATCGGAAAGTTTATTGATTTACAGATATTGATTGAATATTAATTTCTAGTTGTTTTTTTTAAATATTACTAACTGTACTTAAAAGATTTATTGTGAGTCATGCATTCTGTTTTAAATTTTCTACATTTTAGATTACTACATTTGTATCAACAGTCTATCTTATAGTAAAGGCATGTGTTTTTAAGGTACAGTAATGTACAACAGTATTAAATACATTGTAAAAACAAAGAAATGTGCCATGACATAACAATGGTTTTACATTGTAATTACTGTCCATATTATCATAGATAATGGAAGGGGAACTGGATAGGAAACTTAAAACGATGTTACGAAACCGGAAACGATGTTTGCACAACTTGCTATGGTAATTATACACTTATAAGCAGCTAATGCACCTAACCGGAACACCGCTGTCAAATTGCATGCGTGAATTCGCTGAGTAAACATTGCAAGAGAAGTGGGAACTAGCCGTGGCGACAACAACCAGACAGTGAAGACTAAGTAAGACTCGACTATTCATTTGTGTTTTAAAAAAAGGGTGAATAAAATTGCGGTAAATTCAGAATATGTTACAATATTGACAAGGAAGCCATGCACAAATTACCTACCTTATCTTTTTGGTAGTATGCTTATTAATTTTAACTTTTGTGTCGGACTCTCGGACCAGTCCAAATATTTCAGTGTTTTCCCGCTCTTTTTCCGAAGACGAGCTCGGACGTCGCACATGCGCAAAACGTTTGGCAGCGGTGTTCCTAACGGGTGGTCTCATATGGCGAGGATCAACTATTGCTGAAATTAAACAATAGTGTAATATCACTTAAGTTCAGCACTACAGTGTCTGATGTTAGCCATCTGGGACCACCCGTTATGTTCATTAGCCCCTTATAAGTGTGTAATTACCATAGCAAGTTGTGCAAACATCGTTTCCAGTTTCGTAGGTTTCCTATCCAGTCCCCCTTCCATTATCTATGATATTATATATTGTACATTGGCTTTCTTTTTTCATGGTAGTGTCAACCAACTTTATCCTTCTTACAATGGGGCTCAGTTGCACCTACAGTCGAATTACAGTCATTGGTGGCTAAGTGTGTACACCACCCATCAAAACATGTTCTAAATTTAAGGTTACCATTTTGAAATTGACACTTGGATTGGCGAGGCGTGATTGACTAATTTACCCTCTGTTCAGACTAGGTGCTCGGGTACGGTGCTCGGGCACGGGACACTTGTTCACATTCACGGCGCCCTGGATCTGATAAGCGTTCACACAAAAAGCTTTTCATGGCTTTTGCAGCTATTTTGTGAGTTGAGGCTTCGAATTACAAATAATATTGAGTAAGAAGCGTGGGCACCACTTTGGGCACTATGAAAACGTGTTCAAATTAGTGCCCGTACCCGGGCACGGTGCCTGGGTACTACCTCAACGCACGGTGTCCAGTTTTGGTTTGAGTTGGGCACCACGAAACGTCGTGTTCACACTAGTGCCCGTGCCCGGGCACCGTGCTCGGGCACCATTAGTCTGAACAGGGGGTAAGGGCTCTCAATAGATTATTGGTTCGAATGTATCGAATGAAAACCTAATACGTTTCCAAGGTAAATATTTAACTTTGACGTTGACATAAAATATGTTTTGACGTGTGGTGTACACGCTTAGGTGCCAACGACTATTTTATGAGCTCAGCCTCATTCCCATCTGATAAATCTAGTTATACCGGTAGTCAAATTCATTAAGATAAATGTCAGCGGTTCAGATACTATGGAAGAAAGGATTCCAGTCGTAAACCAATTTTAGACTCCGTTTACACGATGCCGGTACAATTTGAAAATGGAACAAAATCATGCTGGTGTGTAAATACAGGCCAAAAAGTCTTGCGTTTACACGGTGCCGGTATAATATAATGACGGATTAGCATGTGACTATCCTCTTCCAATGAGAATTGAGAAGACTTTGTGAATACTGCTGACCCAAATACTGTGGTCGTATATATCGTGATTACCGTCATCAAACTGTTATGACACGGGCGTTTACACGATACCGGTTAGTGTTCCGTTTTCATTTCATACCGTCAAGGAACCCGTCTTCATTTTGTGCCGTTTTCATGTCATTTTTGTGCCGGTATCGTGTAAACGCAAGGCCTAAACGGCATGATTTTGTTCCGTTTTCAAATTGTACTGGCATCGTGTAAACGGGGTCTTATTCTCACATGATTTTACTCATCAAGGGAAGATCCCAAGTAGTCAAGGGGGTAAATGCTTGACAGCGGCCTTGACTCCCAAGCACGCATGTAGAGGCACATTTAGTATTTTACTCTGGCGTTAACTCTAATGATTACATTAAATATATACATGAAATGAAACGTTTTACAACACAGCTAGAAAGTTGTAAAAACCACAAAGTAACAGAGAAATAAATAGAATTTAACGTATTATAAAGAGATACTGTCCTCCTACAGTCCTACTAGCCGTTATCACTCATTTGTATCGAATAAACAGCGTAAGGCGACGTTTACACCGCACTGGACGAATTCGAGACCAGTGGCGGAACCGTACTAATTCGTGACCGGTTCCGAATATTCGTCCGGTATCGTGTAAACGGAGTCTAAGAATCAAAATAAATACTGGAAACGGTATCCGTCATATCGTCCCGGTTAGGCGGGGCAGAGCATTTATATGGCGAAAATTGTCCCTCTCAAGCCGAGATCCCGAGACGGGACAAAAACGTCCCAGCAAACACATTCTTCATATAAACGAAATGAGATAAATATAGAGAAAATATAGTAGCGATGCAATCCCGCTTAATAGGGACCTTACGATCTACGACGGCAACTTCGAGGACGACGTCCTTCAAACAAAAGCATTCTTCTTGCAAAACAAAGATAATGATTAATTTCTAGTCCCAAGAGTAATCTGAACACCGTCTTCGCTCTGTATACAACGCCACTCAGACCATTTTCACGTCTTCAGGACGACGTTGACTCGTAGGGTGATGAGAACTGTTGTCTGAGATTGCCTTAACACAGACACTGCAACCGTTTTAACACTTTGAAAATTATAAAACAAGCTTCAAGTATTGAATACGGTAGTCAGTTCACCGTGACTTCTTTTTAATGCTAAAATTTGAATTGCTTTTTAACCGCCATCGTCGTCCTAGCATCTTAAGGTCCCTAATGTCCCGTCTTCCAGCCCCAGTAAGAATGCTTGCACGCTGGACTGGTTATTATTATTATTATTATTATTATTATTATTATTATTTATTCTTTATTTAAGGAGGATAAGTTTTTCAGCAGAGCTGGTGGGGTCCTCCATTTACAGCTAAGACCTATAGATGTTGATTTTACGGAGGGAGGAAAACCGGAGAACCCGGCGAAAAACCCTCGAAGCACAGGAGAGACCAACTAAACTCTACTCACATGAGTCCCAAGCTCGAGAACGGGGCTGTTCCCAGACGGTCACCCATCCAAGTACTAACCCCGTTCAACCGGGCTTAACTATTGGTGAGAGGCAGCTCCCTAACAGCACACGCCACCCGTGAATTATTAAACAATTGAATTATTAAACAAATTTGATCATTTTCTATGTTAGTAATAAAAGTGTTTTCAGCTTGAAGTTGTTAAAGTTTTAGTTGTTTTTGCTGTACAAGTGTAGTTAAACACAAACAGTGAGCTCCAGACTCCAACTCACAACCGTCCGGGTACTAGCCAGACGCTCTAGCCGTTGAGCAACTGCTTAGTGCTATGAAAAATCAACTGAAACTTTAAATTTGATCCTTGTAATATATTTAAAATGCCATCTTATAACCTAATGTAGCCGAGGGGCAAATCACTCCCTGAAAAGCAGTGTATGAGTGTTTTGAACTTTCAAAAGTCCTTGGATTTTCGCATTGGATTTTTTGCGGATTTTCCGGATTTTTTGTGAAAATATTTATGGATTTTCCAAGGATTTTATGAAATTTCCAAGGATTTTATGGATTTTCAAGAATTCTCATGGATTTTTGGATTTGCGCATTTCTCGGCAAAGTGTACGAGATTTCTGAAGTGATTTGCCGCTCGAATGTAGTTATTGACGAGTTTCAGGGTGTTGCGCACGCACCATTCTTCAAAAAAGCTGGCAAGCTCCACTCAAAGCAAACATACTGTTTAAAATACACAAAGTCCAGATACAGTTTCTGGATGTTTAACACAGTTATTCTGCTGTTTTTGGCTTGCATGCTAGCATGTCTGTTTGCCCTTGCTTACTTTATGGGGAACCCGGATGCGCGCGCAATATCCTGAAATACGCCTATTAACCAGTATTATTAGTTTTTAATTTTATAAGTATTGATGCAGTGTTACTGTTAGTGCAATTCTCTCATCATATATTACAGTTTGAAGATTCAAACAAACCTAGGGGAAATAGGCCTGTGGATTATTTTCTTCATATTGGATCATTTATTTTATGTTGGGCAGAAGCTTGGTACTTGAAAGTTAAGGTAAAATTGTGCTTACCTCATTGTTCTTTTGAAAGATAATTTAAATTATGAAAACAGAAAACAATTTCTGTGTTTGATGGAGTAAATATGGAAGACGAGAAAAGTTTGGAAGAACAAGTTACTTGACGATTTCGAATGATTATTTCTAATTATGCATTCGAAATCGTCATGTATGAAGACTCCAAATAGTGTAATAAAAGTAGCGTGCTGCGTAGGCAGTGTAGAAACCGACAATCGAAATATAGTAAGGTTAGATATACTGCCGAAACAGAGAACGTAGGAGTCTAACGTTTCGAGCGAAGGCCCTTCGTCAGAGAGAAACGTAAAGAGTGTAAACAAATTACACTCTTTACGTTTCTCTCTGACGAAGGGCCTTCGCTCGAAACGTTAGACTCCTACGTTCTCTGTTTCGGCAGTATATCTAACCTTACTACTGATGTATGAAGACTGTTGTCTTGATATTGAAGAAACTAGTCTGTTTCAACATATCAAATAGCCTAAGTACTATACCATTCGACCTTCAGCTCCCAATTTGACCTGTAGCTCAGTTGGTAGAGCATCGGACTAGTAAACCGAAGGTCGCGGGTTCGAATCCCAACCAGGCCAAGTAGGGTTTTCTCCAGCCTAGACACTATAGGCCTTCTATTCTCACGAGGGCTTGCATTCGCAGAGGCAAGAAGTAGAAGGCCTAGCTGAATTGCCAACAACATCTCAAAAGTGCCCCCAAAACGGCCCATGTTAAATATAACGACATACAGTGATATCACACATGGATGCTTCACACAATTTCGTTAATTTCAGTTAGTCTCTAATATAAAAAACAAGTTATGAAACCTAAATAACCTATTAATTACTATACGTGTACTTCTTACAATTATCGTAATTCGTAAACATTTCCTACACTGACAAGTCAAACCTGGGTCGAGAAATGGTTAGATTCGTATCCAGCAACTTTTATGTACCATTCTGTTAAAGTGTGATACATGTATGTCGCTATATCTTTGACTTGGGCAGTGTGAAACCACTGTATGTCGTTATCTTTGACATGGGCCGTTTTAGGGCACTTTTGGGATGTTGTTGGCAATTCGGCTAGGCCTTCTATTTATCGCTGGGTTCCAGACCCCCTACGAGCCCTCTCGCGGAGATCTAGAAGGCCTAGTGTCTAGGCTGAGTTTTCTCTACTTGTCTGGTATGGTTCGTCACTCGGAGTAACACCTTTATAATATTATTATTAAGTTACTTGACTGTAAAGATGGCTGCTATCGAAACATCGGTCATGCACCATCATTTCCACTTTTTCTTAAAACTACACTCTAGACTAAAGTGTCTGGAAACGCAGCTAAACTGGCTGCTTTGCTCTATGACTTCTATGTTTTTGTTCTTGCTGAACACATTGTATTTTTGGTATAATGAAGCAATCAGCCAACAGCACTGTTTCGGTTCAATCACTCAGCTATGCGGTATAAACATTAATGAACGTACAACAAAAGATCTGTGCACTGTCAGGCCACCGTCATCATAAATTGCAGCTTATTGTTAGCCGCTTTGATGTTCACCGCCTTTCCAGACAATTCTAGGGACTATGACTAATTTAACTGCACTTACATGTGCACGAGAGGCAAGAAGGAGACCAAGTATGCAGGACGCTATTTTTTTTCTTTCCTGGTTCATACTGTACATGTTTCCAAGTGGGACAATTACACCTGGGACCAAACGCTAAAGCTGAGGTTACGGTAGTGATACAGACTGCGACCTTTATGATAATTTTTGATATCAAAAAAGCCGAATTCAATAATTGTTTTATTATACGTTTTCACTCCCCCAGAACAAGAAAAATACGCAAAAAAAACAAAAACGCTCAGAAAAGAAACAAATTGAAACCTTGACAAAACGCTTTCTGCCATTATTTTGCATTTGTAAGTTGGCGCTCGCTACCAGTGGTCTATTAGTACCTTATTAGACATGAGTGAGTAACCAATCAGCATGCAGGATTATAAGACTATCGCCCTGTATTCTCAAGCTCACTCACACTCAATGAGTGGCCCCTCACACTCAATAAGTGTAACTCAACACTCAGTGAGTTTGGAGAGTGAGTGTAGTCTCATACTCGGTGGGGTTGAGTGGAGACTCATTGTGTATTGAGTTGCAGTTATGAGACTCATTGAGTGTGAGTGTGAGTGTGAGTGTGAGTGTGAGTGTGAGTGTGAGTGTGAGTGTGAGTGAGGGGCCACTCAGTGAGTGTGAGTGTGAGTGAGCTTTTAGAATACAGGCGTATAGTCGTGTTTTGTCTGTGAAAGTTGGTATAGTCAACATTTCTTTTGTGTTCAAGAACCTTTCTTTTAGTACTTACAGCTTGATTAAACAACTAAAAATTATTTTTTAGGTTGTTCCTAGAGAAAAGAAAGCAGCTGCACTATCTCAAAGTAAGTCCAAATTTAGTCCTCTGCATTTTCTGAGCTTCAATTTTTTATTTAACAACTTTAAATTTAAAAAATTAACAAATACATTACATTTTTCCTTATGTGTGTACTGTAATAGATCACAGATGACGTCACCGCGTGTAAAGAACAAAATGTACGACAGAGACGAAGTTGAGTGGTGCAGCTGTTGTTCTTTACACGCTGTGACGTCCTCTGTAATCTATTACAGTATACACACGCGGAAAATGTAATCTATAGAGCGTTTTCACTCACGTGATCGGTGGCCCGTTGGGGTGGTGAAACAATACGAAATATTTGAATAAGAAAGAGCTATTGACTATATGGCCGCCATTTCATTGTTTTGGTACACCAATATGGCCGCCGTGACGTAAGATGAAAACGCTCTATTTGTTTTATACAATAAAAGTTCATGTGGTTTATCGAAAGATTTTGGAGGACATGAAAAAAGGAAAATAACTCTGCTGATGTGAATTGACGCGGATTTGATGCCATTAACAGCCAATGAAAATGCACACAGAAGTCATGTTATTGTATAAAGTATAATAAGCGAGCATAAAGATAAATGTTAGATGAAACTATTCTTAGCATATAAGTAATGTTTTCGTATGTTTTTGCTGTACAAGCTGTCGTAATAAAGTTTAACTCAGAGAAAAATTCCGAGCTCCAGACGTTAGATCGGATGTTTCAGTGTTAGATTTACGTCATAAAAGACACCGTTGTATGATTGCATGCGGATTCACAAGGATGTTCATTACTTTAGTCTTAACAAAACCGGGTGACCTGGCTAGTTCCCGCCCACAATTTCCTAATTTTTTCCCCCCAAATTTGTTTTTAAGTTAAAACCTACAATCAGTGACAAAATACCTTGGGACACTTCGTGTTTGTAGGTTAACTTAATACATTTTACAATTTTTCTCGTGATAGAGTTTATCCCTCCCTCCCCCTCCCTTTACAATGTTGACTTGGAAATAAGGGACGCTGTGAACGTGAAAATGAGCGCTTAAATAGTCACCAACATTGAACAGGGGGGCGGGGGGCGGGGGAACATAAAACGGAAAATGTTGCTTTTTAAGTTGAAGTGTCCCAACACTTTTGTCACTGATTGTAGCTCCACACGGCTCACAGAACGATGTTTTCGCGTGCGCTCAGTGACAGTGTGTAAGAAATTGATGACCAACAAAAATAGCGGTAGTAGTCACTTTAACCGAGTGTTCACCTCCAGTTCATTGCTGACCAACAAAGATACCCATAGTAGTCACCTTAATCGAGTGTAGCAACAACGCGACATAGCAATAAATAGCTGCACAGAATGATCAGAATACTAGTTGTGATCCAGCCAATCATTGTAAAACATCTGTATAGTGACATTTAAAAACAACACTGCGGCAGTACACCCCTATAAAGCTCCTAAACGTTTTAGCAAACTTCATGCTTCAGTCAAAAGCTCGCAGCAACTGGCCTTGCTAACTACTTGCTGAGCTCTCTAGCGACACATACTTACAGCGTGATGTTTTTCGGCTTAGTCCAGTTACATGATTGTATAAATATTGCTCAAAAAGATTCTCTTGTTTTTTTATTCAGGTTCAACATCACAGAATTATGGAACTATTCGACCAGTGTGAGTTTGTTTTCCCTTTTCGTTTTTTTCCTTACATGTTTGTGATCAGAGTTTCTTGTGTGAGTTAGTGTAGTCTTGAGAAAGACTTAGTAGTGGTAGTAGTCGCTGACGTTTCGATGACCTCAGCGGCGATTACCTGCCAATCCGTGTAGCAATCCGTTTTTGGCTTTTTCTTACTCGCGATGCAACTTTAGCATTTTTAGTTCCTAAAATGTTCTAGTCTTATTTCTAGAGGTATATAATTTGTCGCTTTTGTGCAATAATTACCCGGTTTCAATGCGGGAGGGGGGTCCCATCTTTTACCCTTAGCCAACCACCCCTAATATAAAAACGTCAATTTATCAAGTAAAACGTTTGATAGAACTTGTGGGGTTAGGGATGCGATTTTGTGCTATTTATAAAGTGCCTATTTCACAGTCGGACACGTTCTTTATTTAGTTGCTTGTTAAACCTAAGCTTCTGCATGCCACTGTTATATAGTACTGTATATGTAACCTGCAAACCTTTTCCCGTTTCTGCATGTGTGGAGACTGCACGCAAGTGGACCCTTTATATCAATGACTGACCAGTGCATGGACTGCATGCTATACATATCTGAAACGCGAACTCTGGGGCAATAAGGAAAGTCAAGCTCTATTATACGTCGTTTTTAGTCCTCCTACCAACTTTTTCTTACGCAGTCTGCTGTCAAGATGGCATATAAGGGCCTGAACCGACACAAGAGGTACAAAATCCTGACTTCACGTTTGGAGCCTGAAGTTAGCGTTTCAGATATGGAAAGTATATTCTGCAGTTTGCTGTGAATTACAGAGTGACCAACCATAGTGACATGAATTCTTTTACCGAAAGTAATATAACTGAATGTATAATATCTGAAATTATAACCTTTTAATTTAAAACTGATCTAAAATTTACCCGAGCTACAATCATTGACAAAATTAGTTGAGACGACTTGAGTGAATCATGCCATGTTAATTGCTAGGCCTCTTTTTTGCATGAATTGCTATCCCCCCGTCCCCCCTTTTCAATGTTGATACTCTGAACATTTAAGTGTAATGGCAGGTGACTGAGTGCAAATTGCAAACGTTTTGAGGTCCACAACATTGAAGTGGGGGGAAGGGGGAACATGAAACCATTTCATGTTAGCTTTGTTTCAAGAATTATGTCAATGATTGTCTGAGAACAAATTGGACGCAAACGCAACAGATTTAATTCATAAAAACCATTTTCTCTGATTGATTGACCATTAATGTTTTAAAATATGCTAAAGAAGAATATGTGGTCAGTTTATATGCATATTATATTGTCGAACGGGATTACAATAATTTTTTTGTAAGCATTTGAAGTTAAAGTTTTATGCGATGAGCAAGCAATTAATTACAGTTGTAGCCATTTAAAAGAAGTTGCGTATGCCACGGCTCACAGGCATAATGACCTATGTGACAAAACAAGTCGAAGAAGCCACTCTAGTTAAGAAATTACCAAGTCATTTAGAAAAAGATTAGTAGTTTGATAAAGGAACTCTCGTCCTATTGAATTTCTATAGAACCGTGGCGAAGTCGAGTGGCTCATGTGCTGCTGGTTGCTCAATTACTTTGAATGATCATTTTTCGCGAAAGAACATAGTGGAATTAGTGTGGCAGCATAACAGGAATTATTCGTAAATAAAATTTAAGCGTCAGGAATAACATGCATGGAATTTAGGCGGTTTCTGCAATCGATCGTATACGATTACGTTCAACCGGAGAAATGAGCCCGACATGTCTTGTTTTTTGAACAAATCTCCCAGGGGGTCTACCGCAACATGGCGCCTTGCTGCTTAGCATTCGCTATATTGGACAAATAAATAGTGTTATAGAATTATTTCGAGTGAAATGAACTGTTTATAGTAATTTCTTAGCTACATCGTTTTATATCAATTCAGTTTACCATATCAATTCTGTATTTTGCCACACTTTACCACACTTTACCACACTTTACCATGCTTATGTTAATAAATTAGATAATGATTCATTTATATATGTAGATTGTGGTAAAGTGTGGTAAAGTGTACTAAATTTTAGCGTAAGTATATGGTAAAGTGTGATCAAATGCAACAATTATGTCCACTTAATGCTTAAATAGAGCTAAAGTTTAAAAACATCTTTGTGTAACGAATATTTCAGTTGAAATTGCACTGAATATTATGCGAAGTTTGTGGTAAAGTGTGGTAAACTGAGCTTAATTTTAGCGGTATCGTACACAGCAAAGTGCAATGATATCTTAGAAGTATATATGTGTTGTCAACTGTTTGTCAACTATTTGTAATGATAAAAGTATAAGGAGAAATGTTTGGGTATCGATTATTTTTGTTGAAATCGAGCTGAACTCCTCGATTCATTGTTTATTTATGTTCCTTGACATATGAGCTCTTTTATAACACGGGTGCCAGTTGTAACTTGAGATGAATTCGAAGCCTTGGATAATTATTCTATTGACAAGTTTTTAATGAATGCAAGTGGTGAAACAATTTTTTCCCCCTTGCTGCAAACAATTTGTTCTGTTCTTTTGGGCATTAACTTAAGACAATTTCTTCCCGACTTTTCTCTTCAGATCAGCATGAATGGTCAAATATTTTAATGATTTGCGCAAGTGCAGGGTATACATTATCCTTCATGATAGGTCTGCAATAAAGTTATCGGCAGATTTTAATTTTACGTGTAGGTTTTGTGTCAGAATTATAAATTCATCATGGAAATACAGAGAGCGCGCGCAGCTTTTAAACCGACAATAATTTTGAACCTGATTTCCGCGTAGTGACAGTTAACATTAGGACGTCATGGTGACGTCATGTAATTAACCTTTAAAATTATCGTTTGTTGTTAGCGATCAATATATGTGTTAAATGTATGTGAGATCACTTTGCGCAGTCGTGGGTAAAATATGCCGTTTCTCTGCAACGAAAAATGTACGGAGAATTATTAACGTCAATTCAGAAGAAATTGAGAACAAATTGGACGCGAACGCAACAGATTTAATTCATAAAAACCATTTTCTCTGATTGATTGACCATTAATGTTTTAAAATATGCTAAAGAAGAATATGTGGTTAGTTTATATGCATATTATATTGTCGAACGGGATCACAATAATTTTTTTTGTAAGCATTTGAAGTTAAAGTATTATGCGATGAGCAAGCAATTAATTACAGTTGTAGCCATTTAAAAGAAGTTGCGTATGCCACGGCTCACAGGCATAATGACCTATGTGACAAAACAAGTCGAAGAAGCCACTCTAGTTAAGAAATTACCAAGTCATTTAGAAAAAGATTAGTAGTTTGATAAAGGAACTCTCGTCCTATTGAATTTCTATAGAACCGTGGCGAAGTCGAGTGGCTCATGTGCTGCTGGTTGCTCAATTACTTTGAATGATCATTTTTCGCGAAAGAACATAGTGGAATTAGTGTGGCAGCATAACAGGAATTATTCGTAAGTAAAATTTAAGTGTCAGGAATAACATGCATGGAATTTAGGCGGTTTCTGCAATCGATCGTATACGATTACGTTCAACCGGAGAAATGAGCCCGACATGTCTTGTTTTTTGAACAAATCTCCCAGGGGGTCTACCGCAACATGGCGCCTTGCTGCTTAGCATTCGCTATATTGGACAAATAAATAGTGTTATAGAATTATTTCGAGTGAAATGAACTGTTTATAGTAATTTCTTAGCTACATCGTTTTATATCAATTCAGTTTACCATATCAATTCTGTATTTTGCCACACTTTACCACAGCTTACCACACTTTACCATGCTTATGTTAATAAATTAGATTATGATTCATTTATATATGTAGATTGTGGTAAAGTGTGGTAAAGTGTACTAAATTTTAGCGTAAGTATATGGTAAAGTGTGATCAAATGCAACAATTATGTCCACTTAATGCTTAAATAGAGCTAAAGTTTAAAAACATCTTTGTGTAACGAATATTTCAGTTGAAATTGCACTGAATATTATGCGAAGTTTGTGGTAAAGTGTGGTAAACTGAGCTTAATTTTAGCGGTATCGTACACAGCAAAGTGCAATGATATCTTAGAAGTATATATGTGTTGTCAACTGTTTGTCAACTATTTGTAATGATAAAAGTATAAGGAGAAATGTTTGGGTATCGATTATTTTTGTTGAAATCGAGCTGAACTCCTCGATTCATTGTTTATTTATGTTCCTTGACATATGAGCTCTTTTATAACACGGGTGCCAGTTGTAACTTGAGATGAATTCGAAGCCTTGGATAATTATTCTATTGACAAGTTTTTAATGAATGCAAGTGGTGAAACAATTTTTTCCCCCTTGCTGCAAACAATTTGTTCTGTTCTTTTGGGCATTAACTTAAGACAATTTCTTCCCGACTTTTCTCTTCAGATCAGCATGAATGGTCAAATATTTTAATGATTTGCGCAAGTGCAGGGTATACATTATCCTTCATGATAGGTCTGCAATAAAGTTATCGGCAGATTTTAATTTTACGTGTAGGTTTTGTGTCAGAATTATAAATTCATCATGGAAATACAGAGAGCGCGCGCAGCTTTTAAACCGACAATAATTTTGAACCTGATTTCCGCGTAGTGACAGTTAACATTAGGACGTCATGGTGACGTCATGTAATTAACCTTTAAAATTATCGTTTGTTGTTAGCGATCAATATATGTGTTAAATGTATGTGAGATCACTTTGCGCAGTCGTGGGTAAAATATGCCGTTTCTCTGCAACGAAAAATGTACGGAGAATTATTAACGTAAATTCAGACAATCATTGACAAAATTAGTTGAGACGACTTGAGTGAATCATGCCATGTTAATTGCTAGGCCTCTTTTTTGCATGAATTGCTATCCCCCCGTCCCCCCTTTTCAATGTTGATACTCTGAACATTTAAGTGTAATGGCAGGTGACTGAGTGCAAATTGCAAACGTTTTGAGGTCCACAACATTGAAGTGGGGGAAGGGGGAACATGAAACCATTTCATGTTAGCTTTGTTTCAAGAATTATGTCAATGATTGTCTGAGAACAAATTGGACGCAAACGCAACAGATTTAATTCATAAAAACCATTTTCTCTGATTGATTGACCATTAATGTTTTAAAATATGCTAAAGAAGAATATGTGGTCAGTTTATATGCATATTATATTGTCGAACGGGATTACAATAATTTTTTTGTAAGCATTTGAAGTTAAAGTTTTATGCGATGAGCAAGCAATTAATTACAGTTGTAGCCATTTAAAAGAAGTTGCGTATGCCACGGCTCACAGGCATAATGACCTATGTGACAAAACAAGTCGAAGAAGCCACTCTAGTTAAGAAATTACCAAGTCATTTAGAAAAAGATTAGTAGTTTGATAAAGGAACTCTCGTCCTATTGAATTTCTATAGAACCGTGGCGAAGTCGAGTGGCTCATGTGCTGCTGGTTGCTCAATTACTTTGAATGATCATTTTTCGCGAAAGAACATAGTGGAATTAGTGTGGCAGCATAACAGGAATTATTCGTAAATAAAATTTAAGCGTCAGGAATAACATGCATGGAATTTAGGCGGTTTCTGCAATCGATCGTATACGATTACGTTCAACCGGAGAAATGAGCCCGACATGTCTTGTTTTTTGAACAAATCTCCCAGGGGGTCTACCGCAACATGGCGCCTTGCTGCTTAGCATTCGCTATATTGGACAAATAAATAGTGTTATAGAATTATTTCGAGTGAAATGAACTGTTTATAGTAATTTCTTAGCTACATCGTTTTATATCAATTCAGTTTACCATATCAATTCTGTATTTTGCCACACTTTACCACACTTTACCACACTTTACCATGCTTATGTTAATAAATTAGATAATGATTCATTTATATATGTAGATTGTGGTAAAGTGTGGTAAAGTGTACTAAATTTTAGCGTAAGTATATGGTAAAGTGTGATCAAATGCAACAATTATGTCCACTTAATGCTTAAATAGAGCTAAAGTTTAAAAACATCTTTGTGTAACGAATATTTCAGTTGAAATTGCACTGAATATTATGCGAAGTTTGTGGTAAAGTGTGGTAAACTGAGCTTAATTTTAGCGGTATCGTACACAGCAAAGTGCAATGATATCTTAGAAGTATATATGTGTTGTCAACTGTTTGTCAACTATTTGTAATGATAAAAGTATAAGGAGAAATGTTTGGGTATCGATTATTTTTGTTGAAATCGAGCTGAACTCCTCGATTCATTGTTTATTTATGTTCCTTGACATATGAGCTCTTTTATAACACGGGTGCCAGTTGTAACTTGAGATGAATTCGAAGCCTTGGATAATTATTCTATT
Organism: Corallium rubrum; assembly: GCA_964035015.1. Lineage (NCBI taxonomy): Eukaryota > Metazoa > Cnidaria > Anthozoa > Scleralcyonacea > Coralliidae > Corallium > Corallium rubrum. Next base: position 44,016,345 of record OZ035998.1, on the reverse strand, counting down.
GACAAGTTTTTAATGAATGCAAGTGGTGAAACAATTTTTTCCCCCTTGCTGCAAACAATTTGTTCTGTTCTTTTGGGCATTAACTTAAGACAATTTCTTCCCGACTTTTCTCTTCAGATCAGCATGAATGGTCAAATATTTTAATGATTTGCGCAAGTGCAGGGTATACATTATCCTTCATGATAGGTCTGCAATAAAGTTATCGGCAGATTTTAATTTTACGTGTAGGTTTTGTGTCAGAATTATAAATTCATCATGGAAATACAGATAGCGCGCGCAGCTTTTAAACCGACAATAATTTTGAACCTGATTTCCGCGTAGTGACAGTTAACATTAGGACGTCATGGTGACGTCATGTAATTAACCTTTAAAATTATCGTTTGTTGTTAGCGATCAATATATGTGTTAAATGTATGTGAGATCACTTTGCGCAGTCGTGGGTAAAATATGCCGTTTGTCTGCAACGAAAAATGTACGGAGAATTATTAACGTAAATTCAGACTGTCTGAGAACAAATTGGACGCAAACGCAACAGATTTAATTCATAAAAATCCATTTTCTCTGATGGATTGACCCATTAATGTTTTAAAATATGCTGAAGAAGAATATGTGGTCAGTTTATATGCATATTATATTGTCGAACGGGATTACAATAATTTTTTTGTAAGCATTTGAAGTTAAAGTTTTATGCGATGAGCAAGCAATTAATTACAGTTGTAGCCATTTAAAAGAAGTTGCGTATGCCACGGCTCACAGGCATAATGACCTATGTGACAAAACAAGTCGAAGAAGCCACTCTAGTTAAGAAATTACCAAGTCATTTAGAAAAAGATTAGTAGTTTGATAAAGGAACTCTCGTCCTATTGAATTTCTATAGAACCGTGGCGAAGTCGAGTGGCTCATGTGCTGCTGGTTGCTCAATTACTTTGAATGATCATTTTTCGCGAAAGAACATAGTGGAATTAGTGTGGCAGCATAACAGGAATTATTCGTAAATAAAATTTAAGTGTCAGGAATAACATGCATGGAATTTAGGCGGTTTCTGCAATCGATCGTATACGATTACGTTCAACCGGAGAAATGAGCCCGACATGTCTTGTTTTTTGAACAAATCTCCCAGGGGGTCTACCGCAACATGGCGCCTTGCTGCTTAGCATTCGCTATATTGGACAAATAAATAGTGTTATAGAATTATTTCGAGTGAAATGAACTGTTTATAGTAATTTCTTAGCTACATCGTTTTATATCAATTCAGTTTACCATATCAATTCTGTATTTTGCCACACTTTACCACAGCTTACCACACTTTACCATGCTTATGTTAATAAATTAGATTATGATTCATTTATATATGTAGATTGTGGTAAAGTGTGGTAAAGTGTACTAAATTTTAGCGTAAGTATATGGTAAAGTGTGATCAAATGCAACAATTATGTCCACTTAATGCTTAAATAGAGCTAAAGTTTAAAAACATCTTTGTGTAACGAATATTTTAGTTGAAATTGCACTGAATATTATGCGAAGTTTGTGGTAAAGTGTGGTAAACTGAGCTTAATTTTAGCGGTATCGTACACAGCAAAGTGCAATGATATCTTAGAAGTATATATGTGTTGTCAACTGTTTGTCAACTATTTGTAATGATAAAAGTATAAGGAGAAATGTTTGGGTATCGATTATTTTTGTTGAAATCGAGCTGAACTCCTCGATTCATTGTTTATTTATGTTCCTTGACATATGAGCTCTTTTATAACACGGGTGCCAGTTGTAACTTGAGATGAATTCGAAGCCTTGGATAATTATTCTATTGACAAGTTTTTAATGAATGCAAGTGGTGAAACAATTTTTTCCCCCTTGCTGCAAACAATTTGTTCTGTTCTTTTGGGCATTAACTTAAGACAATTTCTTCCCGACTTTTCTCTTCAGATCAGCATGAATGGTCAAATATTTTAATGATTTGCGCAAGTGCAGGGTATACATTATCCTTCATGATAGGTCTGCAATAAAGTTATCGGCCGATTTTAATTTTACGTGTAGGTTTTGTGGCAGAATTATAAATTCATCATGGAAATACAGAGAGCGCGCGCAGCTTTTAAACCGACAATAATTTTGAACCTGATTTCCGCGTAGTGACAGTTAACATTAGGACGTCATGGTGACGTCATGTAATTAACCTTTAAAATTATCGTTTGTTGTTAGCGATCAATATATGTGTTAAATGTATGTGAGATCACTTTGCGCAGTCGTGGGTAAAATATGCCGTTTGTCTGCAACGAAAAATGTACGGAGAATTATTAACGTAAATTCAGACAATCATTGACAAAATTAGTTGAGACGACTTGAGTGAATCATGCCATGTTAATTGCTAGGCCTCTTTTTTGCATGAATTGCTATCCCCCCGTCCCCCCTTTTCAATGTTGATACTCTGAACATTTAAATGTAATGGCAGGTGACTGAGTGCAAATTGCAAACGTTTTGAGGTCCACAACATTGAAGTGGGGGGAAGGGGGAACATGAAACCATTTCATGTTAGCTTTGTTTCAAGAATTATGTCAATGATTGTCTGAGAACAAATTGGACGCAAACGCAACAGATTTAATTCATAAAAATCCATTTTCTCTGATGGATTGACCCATTAATGTTTTAAAATATGCTAAAGAAGAATATGTGGTTAGTTTATATGCATATTATATTGTCGAACGGGATTACAATAATTTTTTTGTAAGCATTTGAAGTTAAAGTTTTATGCGATGAGCAAGCAATTAATTACAGTTGTAGCCATTTAAAAGAAGTTGCGTATGCCACGGCTCACAGGCATAATGACCCATGTGACAAAACAAGTCGAAGAAGCCACTCTAGTTAAGAAATTACCAAGTCATTTAGAAAAAGATTAGTAGTTTGATAAAGGAACTCTCGTCCTATTGAATTTCTATAGAACCGTGGCGAAGTCGAGTGGCTCATGTGCTGCTGGTTGCTCAATTACTTTGAATGATCATTTTTCGCGAAAGAACATAGTGGAATTAGTGTGGCAGCATAACAGGAATTATTCGTAAATAAAATTTAAGCGTCAGGAATAACATGCATGGAATTTAGGCGGTTTCTGCAATCGATCGTATACGATTACGTTCAACCGGAGAAATGAGCCCGACATGTCTTGTTTTTTGAACAAATCTCCCAGGGGGTCTACCGCAACATGGCGCCTTGCTGCTTAGCATTCGCTATATTGGACAAATAAATAGTGTTATAGAATTATTTCGAGTGAAATGAACTGTTTATAGTAATTTCTTAGCTACATCGTTTTATATCAATTCAGTTTACCATATCAATTCTGTATTTTGCCACACTTTACCACACTTTACCACACTTTACCATGCTTATGTTAATAAATTAGATAATGATTCATTTATATATGTAGATTGTGGTAAAGTGTGGTAAAGTGTACTAAATTTTAGCGTAAGTATATGGTAAAGTGTGATCAAATGCAACAATTATGTCCACTTAATGCTTAAATAGAGCTAAAGTTTAAAAACATCTTTGTGTAACGAATATTTCAGTTGAAATTGCACTGAATATTATGCGAAGTTTGTGGTAAAGTGTGGTAAACTGAGCTTAATTTTAGCGGTATCGTACACAGCAAAGTGCAATGATATCTTAGAAGTATATATGTGTTGTCAACTGTTTGTCAACTATTTGTAATGATAAAAGTATAAGGAGAAATGTTTGGGTATCGATTATTTTTGTTGAAATCGAGCTGAACTCCTCGATTCATTGTTTATTTATGTTCCTTGACATATGAGCTCTTTTATAACACGGGTGCCAGTTGTAACTTGAGATGAATTCGAAGCCTTGGATAATTATTCTATTGACAAGTTTTTAATGAATGCAAGTGGTGAAACAATTTTTTCCCCCTTGCTGCAAACAATTTGTTCTGTTCTTTTGGGCATTAACTTAAGACAATTTCTTCCCGACTTTTCTCTTCAGATCAGCATGAATGGTCAAATATTTTAATGATTTGCGCAAGTGCAGGGTATACATTATCCTTCATGATAGGTCTGCAATAAAGTTATCGGCAGATTTTAATTTTACGTGTAGGTTTTGTGTCAGAATTATAAATTCATCATGGAAATACAGAGAGCGCGCGCAGCTTTTAAACCGACAATAATTTTGAACCTGATTTCCGCGTAGTGACAGTTAACATTAGGACGTCATGGTGACGTCATGTAATTAACCTTTAAAATTATCGTTTGTTGTTAGCGATCAATATATGTGTTAAATGTATGTGAGATCACTTTGCGCAGTCGTGGGTAAAATATGCCGTTTCTCTGCAACGAAAAATGTACGGAGAATTATTAACGTAAATTCAGACTGTCTGAGAACAAATTGGACGCAAACGCAACAGATTTAATTCATAAAAATCCATTTTCTCTGATGGATTGACCATTAATGTTTTAAAATATGCTAAAGAAGAATATGTGGTTAGTTTATATGCATATTATATTGTCGAACGGGATTACAATAATTTTTTTGTAAGCATTTGAAGTTAAAGTTTTATGCGATGAGCAAGCAATTAATTACAGTTGTAGCCATTTAAAAGAAGTTGCGTATGCCACGGCTCACAGGCATAATGACCTATGTGACAAAACAAGTCGAAGAAGCCACTCTAGTTAAGAAATTACCAAGTCATTTAGAAAAAGATTAGTAGTTTGATAAAGGAACTCTCGTCCTATTGAATTTCTATAGAACCGTGGCGAAGTCGAGTGGCTCATGTGCTGCTGGTTGCTCAATTACTTTGAATGATCATTTTTCGGGAAAGAACATAGTGGAATTAGTGTGGCAGCATAACAGGAATTATTCGTAAATAAAATTTAAGCGTCAGGAATAACATGCATGGAATTTAGGCGGTTTCTGCAATCGATCGTATACGATTACGTTCAACCGGAGAAATGACCCCGACATGTCTTGTTTTTTGAACAAATCTCCCAGGGGGTCTATCGCAACATGGCGCCTTGCTGCTTAGCATTCGCTATATTGGACAAATAAATAGTGTTATAGAATTATTTCGAGTGAAATGAACTGTTTATAGTAATTTCTTAGCTACATCGTTTTATATCAACTCAGTTTACCGTATCAATTCTGTATTTTGCCACACTTTACCACAGCTTACCACACTTTACCATGCTTATGTTAATAAATTAGATTATGATTCATTTATATATGTAGATTGTGGTAAAGTGTGGTAAAGTGTACTAAATTTTAGCGTAAGTATATGGTAAAGTGTGATCAAATGCAACAATTATGTCCACTTAATGCTTAAATAGAGCTAAAGTTTAAAAACATCTTTGTGTAACGAATATTTCAGTTGAAATTGCACTGAATATTATGCGAAGTTTGTGGTAAAGTGTGGTAAACTGAGCTTAATTTTAGCGGTATCGTACACAGCAAAGTGCAATGATATCTTAGAAGTATATATGTGTTGTCAACTATTTGTCAACTATTTGTAATGATAAAAGTATAAGGAGAAATGTTTGGGTATCGATTATTTTTGTTGAAATCGAGCTGAACTCCTCGATTCATTGTTTATTTATGTTCCTTGACATATGAGCTCTTTTATAACACGGGTGCCAGTTGTAACTTGAGATGAATTCGAAGCCTTGGGTAAGTATTCTATTGACAAGTTTTTAATGATGCAACAGGTGAAAGAATTTTTTTCCCCCTTGCTGCAAACAATTTGTTCTGTTCTTTTGGGCATTAACTTAAGACAATTTCTTCCCGACTTTTCTCTTTATATCAGCATGAATGGTCAAATATTTTAATGATTTGCGCAAGTGCAGGGTATACATTATCCTTCATGATAGGTCTGCAATAAAGTTATCGGCAGATTTTAATTTTACGTGTAGGTTTTGTGTCAGAATTATAAATTCATCATGGAAATACAGAAAGCGTGCGCAGCTTTTAAACCGACAATAATTTTGAACCTGATTTCCGCGTAGTGACAGTTAACATTAGGAGGTCATGGTGACGTCATGTAATTAACCTTTAAAATTATCGTTTGTTGTTAGCGATCAATATACGTGTTAAATGTATGTGAGATCACTTTGCGCAGTCGTGGGTAAAATATGCCGTTTGTCTGCAACGAAAAATGTACGGAGAATTATTAACGTAAATTCAGACAATCATTGACAAAATTAGTTGAGACGACTTGAGTGAATCATGCCATGTTAATTGCTAGGCCTCTTTTTTGCATGAATTGCTATCCCCCCGTCCCCCCTTTTCAATGTTGATACTCTGAACATTTAAGTGTAATGGCAGGTGACTGAGTGCAAATTGCAAACGTTTTGAGGTCCACAACATTGAAGTGGGGGAAGGGGGAACATGAAACCATTTCATGTTAGCTTTGTTTCAAGAATTATGTCAATGATTGTCTGAGAACAAATTGGACGCAAACGCAACAGATTTAATTCATAAAAACCATTTTCTCTGATTGATTGACCATTAATGTTTTAAAATATGCTAAAGAAGAATATGTGGTCAGTTTATATGCATATTATATTGTCGAACGGGATTACAATAATTTTTTTGTAAGCATTTGAAGTTAAAGTTTTATGCGATGAGCAAGCAATTAATTACAGTTGTAGCCATTTAAAAGAAGTTGCGTATGCCACGGCTCACAGGCATAATGACCTATGTGACAAAACAAGTCGAAGAAGCCACTCTAGTTAAGAAATTACCAAGTCATTTAGAAAAAGATTAGTAGTTTGATAAAGGAACTCTCGTCCTATTGAATTTCTATAGAACCGTGGCGAAGTCGAGTGGCTCATGTGCTGCTGGTTGCTCAATTACTTTGAATGATCATTTTTCGCGAAAGAACATAGTGGAATTAGTGTGGCAGCATAACAGGAATTATTCGTAAATAAAATTTAAGCGTCAGGAATAACATGCATGGAATTTAGGCGGTTTCTGCAATCGATCGTATACGATTACGTTCAACCGGAGAAATGAGCCCGACATGTCTTGTTTTTTGAACAAATCTCCCAGGGGGTCTACCGCAACATGGCGCCTTGCTGCTTAGCATTCGCTATATTGGACAAATAAATAGTGTTATAGAATTATTTCGAGTGAAATGAACTGTTTATAGTAATTTCTTAGCTACATCGTTTTATATCAATTCAGTTTACCATATCAATTCTGTATTTTGCCACACTTTACCACACTTTACCACACTTTACCATGCTTATGTTAATAAATTAGATAATGATTCATTTATATATGTAGATTGTGGTAAAGTGTGGTAAAGTGTACTAAATTTTAGCGTAAGTATATGGTAAAGTGTGATCAAATGCAACAATTATGTCCACTTAATGCTTAAATAGAGCTAAAGTTTAAAAACATCTTTGTGTAACGAATATTTCAGTTGAAATTGCACTGAATATTATGCGAAGTTTGTGGTAAAGTGTGGTAAACTGAGCTTAATTTTAGCGGTATCGTACACAGCAAAGTGCAATGATATCTTAGAAGTATATATGTGTTGTCAACTGTTTGTCAACTATTTGTAATGATAAAAGTATAAGGAGAAATGTTTGGGTATCGATTATTTTTGTTGAAATCGAGCTGAACTCCTCGATTCATTGTTTATTTATGTTCCTTGACATATGAGCTCTTTTATAACACGGGTGCCAGTTGTAACTTGAGATGAATTCGAAGCCTTGGATAATTATTCTATTGACAAGTTTTTAATGAATGCAAGTGGTGAAACAATTTTTTCCCCCTTGCTGCAAACAATTTGTTCTGTTCTTTTGGGCATTAACTTAAGACAATTTCTTCCCGACTTTTCTCTTCAGATCAGCATGAATGGTCAAATATTTTAATGATTTGCGCAAGTGCAGGGTATACATTATCCTTCATGATAGGTCTGCAATAAAGTTATCGGCAGATTTTAATTTTACGTGTAGGTTTTGTGTCAGAATTATAAATTCATCATGGAAATACAGAGAGCGCGCGCAGCTTTTAAACCGACAATAATTTTGAACCTGATTTCCGCGTAGTGACAGTTAACATTAGGACGTCATGGTGACGTCATGTAATTAACCTTTAAAATTATCGTTTGTTGTTAGCGATCAATATATGTGTTAAATGTATGTGAGATCACTTTGCGCAGTCGTGGGTAAATATGCCGTTTCTCTGCAACGAAAAATGTACGGAGAATTATTAACGTAAATTCAGACTGTCTGAGAACAAATTGGACGCGAACGCAACAGATTTAATTCATAAAAACCATTTTCTCTGATTGATTGACCATTAATGTTTTAAAATATGCTAAAGAAGAATATGTGGTCAGTTTATATGCATATTATATTGTCGAACGGGATTACAATAATTTTTTTGTAAGCATTTGAAGTTAAAGTTTTATGCGATGAGCAAGCAATTAATTACAGTTGTAGCCATTTAAAAGAAGTTGCGTATGCCACGGCTCACAGGCATAATGACCTATGTGACAAAACAAGTCGAAGAAGCCACTCTAGTTAAGAAATTACCAAGTCATTTAGAAAAAGATTAGTAGTTTGATAAAGGAACTCTCGTCCTATTGAATTTCTATAGAACCGTGGCGAAGTCGAGTGGCTCATGTGCTGCTGGTTGCTCAATTACTTTGAATGATCATTTTTCGCGAAAGAACATAGTGGAATTAGTGTGGCAGCATAACAGGAATTATTCGTAAATAAAATTTAAGTGTCAGGAATAACATGCATGGAATTTAGGCGGTTTCTGCAATCGATCGTATACGATTACGTTCAACCGGAGAAATGAGCCCGACATGTCTTGTTTTTTGAACAAATCTCCCAGGGGGTCTACCGCAACATGGCGCCTTGCTGCTTAGCATTCGCTATATTGGACAAATAAATAGTGTTATAGAATTATTTCGAGTGAAATGAACTGTTTATAGTAATTTCTTAGCTACATCGTTTTATATCAATTCAGTTTACCATATCAATTCTGTATTTTGCCACACTTTACCACAGCTTACCACACTTTACCATGCTTATGTTAATAAATTAGATTATGATTCATTTATATATGTAGATTGTGGTAAAGTGTGGTAAAGTGTACTAAATTTTAGCGTAAGTATATGGTAAAGTGTGATCAAATGCAACAATTATGTCCACTTAATGCTTAAATAGAGCTAAAGTTTAAAAACATCTTTGTGTAACGAATATTTTAGTTGAAATTGCACTGAATATTATGCGAAGTTTGTGGTAAAGTGTGGTAAACTGAGCTTAATTTTAGCGGTATCGTACACAGCAAAGTGCAATGATATCTTAGAAGTATATATGTGTTGTCAACTGTTTGTCAACTATTTGTAATGATAAAAGTATAAGGAGAAATGTTTGGGTATCGATTATTTTTGTTGAAATCGAGCTGAACTCCTCGATTCATTGTTTATTTATGTTCCTTGACATATGAGCTCTTTTATAACACGGGTGCCAGTTGTAACTTGAGATGAATTCGAAGCCTTGGATAATTATTCTATTGACAAGTTTTTAATGAATGCAAGTGGTGAAACAATTTTTTCCCCCTTGCTGCAAACAATTTGTTCTGTTCTTTTGGGCATTAACTTAAGACAATTTCTTCCCGACTTTTCTCTTCAGATCAGCATGAATGGTCAAATATTTTAATGATTTGCGCAAGTGCAGGGTATACATTATCCTTCATGATAGGTCTGCAATAAAGTTATCGGCAGATTTTAATTTTACGTGTAGGTTTTGTGTCAGAATTATAAATTCATCATGGAAATACAGAGAGCGCGCGCAGCTTTTAAACCGACAATAATTTTGAACCTGATTTCCGCGTAGTGACAGTTAACATTAGGACGTCATGGTGACGTCATGTAATTAACCTTTAAAATTATCGTTTGTTGTTAGCGATCAATATATGTGTTAAATGTATGTGAGATCACTTTGCGCAGTCGTGGGTAAAATATGCCGTTTCTCTGCAACGAAAAATGTACGGAGAATTATTAACGTAAATTCAGACTGTCTGAGAACAAATTGGACGCGAACGCAACAGATTTAATTCATAAAAACCATTTTCTCTGATTGATTGACCATTAATGTTTTAAAATATGCTAAAGAAGAATATGTGGTCAGTTTATATGCATATTATATTGTCGAACGGGATTACAATAATTTTTTTGTAAGCATTTGAAGTTAAAGTTTTATGCGATGAGCAAGCAATTAATTACAGTTGTAGCCATTTAAAAGAAGTTGCGTATGCCACGGCTCACAGGCATAATGACCTATGTGACAAAACAAGTCGAAGAAGCCACTCTAGTTAAGAAATTACCAAGTCATTTAGAAAAAGATTAGTAGTTTGATAAAGGAACTCTCGTCCTATTGAATTTCTATAGAACCGTGGCGAAGTCGAGTGGCTCATGTGCTGCTGGTTGCTCAATTACTTTGAATGATCATTTTTCGCGAAAGAACATAGTGGAATTAGTGTGGCAGCATAACAGGAATTATTCGTAAATAAAATTTAAGTGTCAGGAATAACATGCATGGAATTTAGGCGGTTTCTGCAATCGATCGTATACGATTACGTTCAACCGGAGAAATGAGCCCGACATGTCTTGTTTTTTGAACAAATCTCCCAGGGGGTCTACCGCAACATGGCGCCTTGCTGCTTAGCATTCGCTATATTGGACAAATAAATAGTGTTATAGAATTATTTCGAGTGAAATGAACTGTTTATAGTAATTTCTTAGCTACATCGTTTTATATCAATTCAGTTTACCATATCAATTCTGTATTTTGCCACACTTTACCACAGCTTACCACACTTTACCATGCTTATGTTAATAAATTAGATTATGATTCATTTATATATGTAGATTGTGGTAAAGTGTGGTAAAGTGTACTAAATTTTAGCGTAAGTATATGGTAAAGTGTGATCAAATGCAACAATTATGTCCACTTAATGCTTAAATAGAGCTAAAGTTTAAAAACATCTTTGTGTAACGAATATTTCAGTTGAAATTGCACTGAATATTATGCGAAGTTTGTGGTAAAGTGTGGTAAACTGAGCTTAATTTTAGCGGTATCGTACACAGCAAAGTGCAATGATATCTTAGAAGTATATATGTGTTGTCAACTGTTTGTCAACTATTTGTAATGATAAAAGTATAAGGAGAAATGTTTGGGTATCGATTATTTTTGTTGAAATCGAGCTGAACTCCTCGATTCATTGTTTATTTATGTTCCTTGACATATGAGCTCTTTTATAACACGGGTGCCAGTTGTAACTTGAGATGAATTCGAAGCCTTGGATAATTATTCTATTGACAAGTTTTTAATGAATGCAAGTGGTGAAACAATTTTTTCCCCCTTGCTGCAAACAATTTGTTCTGTTCTTTTGGGCATTAACTTAAGACAATTTCTTCCCGACTTTTCTCTTCAGATCAGCATGAATGGTCAAATATTTTAATGATTTGCGCAAGTGCAGGGTATACATTATCCTTCATGATAGGTCTGCAATAAAGTTATCGGCAGATTTTAATTTTACGTGTAGGTTTTGTGTCAGAATTATAAATTCATCATGGAAATACAGAGAGCGCGCGCAGCTTTTAAACCGACAATAATTTTGAACCTGATTTCCGCGTAGTGACAGTTAACATTAGGACGTCATGGTGACGTCATGTAATTAACCTTTAAAATTATCGTTTGTTGTTAGCGATCAATATATGTGTTAAATGTATGTGAGATCACTTTGCGCAGTCGTGGGTAAAATATGCCGTTTCTCTGCAACGAAAAATGTACGGAGAATTATTAACGTAAATTCAGACAATCATTGACAAAATTAGTTGAGACGACTTGAGTGAATCATGCCATGTTAATTGCTAGGCCTCTTTTTTGCATGAATTGCTATCCCCCCGTCCCCCCTTTTCAATGTTGATACTCTGAACATTTAAGTGTAATGGCAGGTGACTGAGTGCAAATTGCAAACGTTTTGAGGTCCACAACATTGAAGTGGGGGGAAGGGGGAACATGAAACCATTTCATGTTAGCTTTGTTTCAAGAATTATGTCAATGATTGTAGCTCGCTTTGCTGAGATGATTTTTATTGTGTTCACATGAGAAGGGCTAGCTCGCCGACGCCCAGCCAGGTTGGCTTGTTTGTTGTGCCACGCAATTGCGTAATTTATCAGTTCTGGTAAGACACGAACTCTCATTGTTTTAAATATGAACTGTACATGAGCAAGCAGAACTTGTGAATCGTTAATACGTCGAAAAAAGCTGATAAAAACAAATTTTGTCGCGTGTACAAAGCTTTTAATGCCAGCCCGAGTAGTCGAGCCAGCCCGAGTAGTCGAGCTAGCCCGAGTAGTCGAGCCAGCCCGAGTAGTCGAGCCAGCCCGAGTAGTCGAGCCAGCCCGAGTAGTCGAGCTAGCCCGGAAAAAAATAGCCCGGGTAACCGAGATCTCGGTCTCACAAAGCGAGATCTTGGTCTCAAACAGCGAGATCTCGGTCTCAAACAGCGAGATCTCGGTCTCAAACAGCGAGATCTCGGTCTCAAACAGCGAGATCTCGGTCTCACAAAGCGAGATCTCGGTCTCAAACAGCGAGATCTCGGTCTCACAAAGCGAGATCTCGGTCTCAAACAGCGAGATCTCGGTCTCAAACAGCGAGATCTCGGTCTCAAACAGCGAGATCTCGGTCTCAAACAGCGAGATCTCGGTCTCACAAAGCGAGATCTCGGTCTCAAACAGCGAGATCTCGGTCTCACAAAGCGAGATCTCGGTCTCAAACAGCGAGATCTCGGTCTCAAACAGCGAGATCTCGGTCTCAAACAGCGAGATCTCGGTCTCAAACAGCGAGATCTCGGTCTCAAACAGCGAGATCTCGGTCTCAAACAGCGAGATCTCGGTCTCAAACAGCGAGATCTCGGTCTCAAACAGCGAGATCTCGGTCTCAAACAGCGAGATCTCGGTCTCACAAAGCGAGATCTCGGTCTCAAACAGCGAGATCTCGGTCTCACAAAGCGAGATCTCGGTCTCAAACAGCGAGATCTCGGTCTCAAACAGCGAGATCTCGGTCTCAAACAGCGAGATCTCGGTCTCAAACAGCGAGATCTCGGTCTCACAAAGCGAGATCTCGGTCTCAAACAGCGAGATCTCGGTCTCACAAAGCGAGATCTCGGTCTCAAACAGCGAGATCTCGGTCTCAAACAGCGAGATCTCGGTCTCAAACAGCGAGATCTCGGTCTCAAACAGCGAGATCTCGGTCTCAAACAGCGAGATCTCGGTCTCAAACAGCGAGATCTCGGTCTCAAACAGCGAGATCTCGGCTAGGCGGACTGGCCCGGCTCTCATGTAAACACAAGATGAAAATGAACAAGAAATAACATAAGTCGCATAAGCGAGATCTCGGCAACGCGGGCTAGCCCGCCTCCATATAAACTCCCCCTCAGACTGTTGTTCCAATTTTTCTTCTCTTTTTCCACCAACAAAGGAGTTCTGCGTATTCCGTCCTTTCTTTCCATACACCACTGGAGCAGGGTAAGTGTTTAATTATAATATCGAGCTTGACAAACTTTGCGTTTAGGACATTCCGAAAATACTGTTCAAAATTTGTTGACAAAATATAACAAAATATGTTGAAAATTTGCGGAAATAAAAAAAAAAATTTTAATTATTTTTCTCCAAATCTTTTCTGTTAGTTCTTTGGCAAACACAGTATCTTCAAACGTGCTGGCGTATTGGCAGACTTTATAAAGCCATTAACTTTATTCTCATTGATATTTAAACATTGTTTCAAATTCGTGTTTTTAGATTCTGAGGAAGAAGAGGAAGTTGTCAAAACGGTACGTTATTTGTACGTTAGATTCAGGGCCGTAGATAGCGGGGGGTGAGGGTGGGGGGTGGGGTGGGGGGCAACTGCCCCCCCCCCCCCCGAGAAAATCCAAAATATGATTTTTATAATGTCACACATGACATTTGTTCCCAGAGTCACAGAATAAAGAACTAACTAGTCGTTTAATATCATATAACTCTGACCGAATGAGTTTTCGCGTTGGTTCCTAGTAGCTGGCAATCAATTGCCTAGTTCAAAACAAACTTTGAACTTCCCAACGAACTTCGTACCGAACTTCTGAACATTTTGGTGAAAAGTGAGAAGTGAGTTGAAAATGACTGTAGTTGTCTTTGTAAATATGTAATATTGTAGTTTTAGACAAAAAATTTTGTAAAAATGAGAGAATGTATCTTAAAAAATATGTTTTAAAATGTTCGAAATTTTGCTCAAATATGATGTCAGATCGCGGGAAATGCCATTTCAGAGACTGAATTTTCAAACATTTTCCGGGGGAGCAGACCCCCGGACCCCCCTAAAAATTGGGCAGTATTACTGCCCCCCTGACTAAAAAATCCTGCCTACGGCCCTGGTTAGATTACTTAGATATATATATATATAAAGTTCCTGTGGGTGAAGCATGGTTGCTTATGATAAAGTGGTAGACCGGGGAAGGTGCGACATATTTTTTGCAATTGACTTTTATTGGCAGTGTAAGCAAATCAGTGAACTCGGGGGATTACCTTATGAAAGGAGTGGTAATGCTCGTCGTATTGTTTAGTTGAAGTTAGGGATAGGGTAAGTTAGGGTGTCATAGTTTTGAAAGGACCACAACCAGCAAAGTTAGTTATAGCTTGTGTCTTTCAAGCTGTTTGCGCATAAATAAAGTAACGTCACTTAGATTTACACAATACCCTATAAAAACTTATAAAAAATAGAAGACCTTCGAGGCTATTGTCTTCGTGAATTAAAATTGTTTGTTGCCACGCCCGCCAGTGCAAGACTCAGGTACCCAGTTTTAGGGGTCATTTTCAAAATTTCCGACAAGCGTCACTACGTTTTTTATGTAAACTGTAAAGGAGAATATACACTTTCCGAATTCGCTTCAATGCTCACGAAACAATGGCTCCAAGTCGAGGTTGGCAATGAGCTAGATCGTAATTCATTTACTGTTATCTTTCGTAGCCAGCCTCGATTTGAAGCCGTTGTTCGTGCTTACTGAAGCAAATTCGGGAAGTGTCTAGAACGCGCAATCTATTTCACAAAGAGAGCCGCGTTTTTAAGCATTATGTTTTTAAATTAATTGTTTGATTCACGCAGTAATTATTGAAATCAAACCGTCGAACTTGTTTTAAGAATGCGATTTTTAACATGCATTACTTATATTCTTCTCATTACTGTAATACTGTATAGTCTGTATAGACTATGGAAACCAGCCGCTTCAGGGATAAAGAACAAGCAATCGTTTCGGATTTAACAGACCTAACGCTACATACCCAACCTCATGCCCATGAACTTTTTTTGGCTCTTCACCCTCGCCCACCAGACGCAGGTCTAGCAGTGTAGCGTTTTAAAAGTCGATCAGAGTGGAGTGTTGTAACCACTTGAACAAAGATTTGTACGATTGTATTTTTTTTTAGCATTTGCATTACACTGAAACTGCCAGGAAATTCACAAGTAAAGCATTGAATTTTTTATATGCTGAAAAACAATGGGATGTGGAGAAAGAAAAGGTTGGTTAGAATAGACATCTTGCTTAACACCATATATGCAATAATGGTATAGTAATAAACTAACATACTTTGTATTTACAACTTCAACTTTATAAAGTCATTAAACTGTTAGTTACCCTAGGCAAGCTCTAACAGTGTAAGTACTTGTGGAAAAATTATGAGTCCAAAGACGAGGATTATAAGCCATAAGAATTTCAATATATTTCCTGAGTATTCAGAGCTTGACTAGCAAACTATAATAACTTTATTAACAAACTACAATTTTATTACAAAGTATAACATGCTACAAATATTAAAGTTATGAAATGTACAGTAGGAGCTCGGGCATTCTATAATATTCATTGTTATATAGCTAGAGTTTCACTGGATGCAATGATGACTGTCATTGGTTGGTTTGTGGTCACATGACCTTAGCTAAATTTCAATGTCTACCGAGCGGGCAATAATTGAGGACTTATTGCCTGCTCGGTCAATAAGTTTTCAATTGTTGCCCGCTACAACTTTGAACTCTTCACGGCATCCACGAAAAAAAGAATATTTATAGGTCTTTAAAGCATGTGTGAAGATTAACTGGAGAAATGTATTGCTATTCTTTTGTTCTGAGACTTACATTTGTTTGGTTGAAGTGAAATTACGGAGCCAGGCGAAATGTTGTGGTAAGTCTTAATAGCGTTTGTACTTTCCCTTGATAAACGTCGAAATTATTCAGCGAAAATCAAGCTATATAACAAAACACTTAATGTCTGCTCCCTCGGGAAGCAGTTAGTTTTGTTTTCCCTCAAGTCTCGATGTTTTCCTCGACTTCGTCTCGGAAAATATCGAGACTCTCGGGAAAACAAAACTAACTGTTTCCTTCGGGAGCAAACATTAAGTGTATATAATATTTCAGTAACTGCATGTTACTTTTTTTATGATATCTTCACAGGATGACATATTAATTGAAAGTACATATGACGAGAATTTAGGAAAAGTTCTTAAAGTTCGGGTACTGTAGCACTTTTATTTTATACTTCTCTTAATTTAGCTAAAATTCAACGAGGTTTTTTTTTGCATATCATATATCATCCTGAGAAATCTATTTACTGGCCAGGAGTACTTTGTATATTGCCAAAACTAATTTTTGGTTTAATTTCAAGTATATACACACTACAGAGAGTATCTACATCGATGCATATGGTGTCTACATCAGAGGGTCATCAAACATCGGCGAAATCAGTTAATCTCACGTTTTAAATTGCAAACACACGACAAATGTATATACCATAATAGTGACTAGTGTTCTTTCCAATTCACGATCATAAAACTTCTATAAGAGCCTTTTAAAAAACGTTTATGGCACGGCTAAAGAAATATCGACCATTCCTAAACACCAAATTTCAACTGACGGTATTTCAATTACACATTATGCAAGACATGGTGTCTGATGGGTTTTGATTTCTTTTGAATTGAGTTAAAAAAATTCATTCAGGGTCGCACAGGTAGATTGTTCATCTCAACTGTTGCACGCGTCCTGACTGCATGGCCTGGGGAGAACACTGGATATATTTATGGAATGATAAGTTAATACCAGACCCAGTTCTAAAGGGCGTAGCCTCCCCCGCAGTCGTTTTTAGGGAAGCGGTATGTGAAACCCTCTCTATATAAAGGGTAGTGCCGTGCCTACTGATTCCGCATGAACGAACGAACGAACGAACGAACGAACGAACGAACGAACGAACGAACGAACGAACGAACGAACGAACGAACGAACGAACGAACGAACGAACGAACGAACGAACGAACGAACGAACGAACGAACGAACGAACGAACGAAAAGCAGAATATAAAGCGCTGCCAACGGTACCGCAATATTTCTTAAGCCCTAATCAAACGAGAACGTAAGTCATCGCAAGTTGGCAGTCACGCTATCTCAGCCAGCCGCTCTGAATAATTTCCCGAAAATATCATGTACCGTGACAAAGTTAAAACTTGTTTAAAACACTCATGAAACCTTTATTTTGTTAATTTGGGTGTTCGAACGACCGCCGCAGAAATTCGTGACTGCCAACTTGCGATGACTTGCGTTCGTTTGATTACGGCTTTACACACTCCATGATTGAAAATTACCGTATTTGTATTTATTATATGTCTTGCGAGTCCGAACTGGCGTATTGAACGCTGATTGGCTAACGTGCGAGTCCGTACTTTACCGTACGGACTCGGTGTACGGACCCGCACAAAAACAACAAACTACAGCGAAACAATTTGTGAGCAAAATTAAACGAAATAGCGAAAAATGGACGGCCAATTCTATTATCCGGAGGAACTAACCGACGAAGATGATATATTAAATGCTACGGAGACAGAGTACATTAGAGAAAAAAAGCAACTGAGCCATTTTAAAACGCCGGGCAAACCTCGCAACCTCGCAAGACGTACTGTAGACGATAATGTTTTCTCTAAATTATTTCTCGTTGTTGTGGAGACATATAATAAATTCCTTATTTACCTCACAAGCTCGGTCCGTACGGGAAAATATTTTGCTTTCGATCTTTTGAGTACAGACCTCGCCCTTCGGGCTCGGTCTGTACTCAAAAGATCTCAAGCGAAATATTTTCCCGTACGGACCTCGCGCTCGGTTAATAAGTACTTAGTATGTATGTATATGCAGATAATGACGTCACGGTACATTTTAGACTTATTAGGAGAGGTCATATAATGTGATTATTCTCTGTTTTCTTTATTTGATTGTGCGTGTGGAAGGGGATGTATTTATATGCATTTAGTTGTGCATATATTTTCTTTATTTTTCTTTTTACAATAGACGTATATCAATGCAAACCCACGAGTTGTGCATCCACTTATTTACGGAGAGATTGAACATATGTTACAGTGGAACAATCAACTAACGCAAATTGAGGTAAGCTTTAGACCAATTTTATCTTCGTTTTGCATTCTTAATCAGGTCTTTTCTAACAGAATTTCAACGTATTTTAACGTGCTTGTGCGTGGAAAGTCCTTCCCCATTCCCTATCATACGATTTCCTTAAAGTGTCTATGACGTGAAAAATGTATTGGCATGTTTGTTGTTTTAATGAACGAGGAGCGTGGTAAAAATGAAAATTTCAAGAGAATCTGGTGTATGTTCTTCGCGCTAGTAACTCTTAAAGTTTGCCATGGATACAGTAAAACCCCGCATATAAGAACCTGGTTTTTAAGAACCTGTTAGGCTAAGATTGTCCATTTAGACCCCCTTCACATAAGAACCTGTTTTAGCCTAAAATTTGAAAAGGTTCTTATTTTATAATTTACTATACTTAAGAATTCAAAGTAAAAAGGGCATACAACGAATACGATAACCAAGAATAGGTTTGTATTTTTTAAGGTTGAAGTCATTTAGACATAATTATATTCATTTTTTGTATAAGTAATAGGCTGTACCAGTGAACTGGGCTATACCAATATTCTTCCAGGAACCACTTTTTTTTTCTTAAGAAAATAAGAACCTGTTTAAGAACCTAAATAGCCTAATTTCCCAGTAAGCACCAATTATATAAGAACATTTTTAGGCTAACTTGAAAAATGCAGGTTCTTATATGCGGGGTTTTACTGTAGTTTGTTTTTGGAGAAATTTGCCAACGAATGTTTTACTTCATAGACACTTTTAAAGTGCTTATGAAACGAAAATTAAGTTTGTCTTATTTGAAAGTACTTTTAAAGTGACAAAGTAACATCTTTTGCAGGTTTTTTGTTTCCTTGCTTTGTTTTTAAGACATCACAGTTTGTTTTATAAGCGAAACTAACCAGTGTCGACGTCACAACGTGCATAATGACTTTCCAGGAAAGGTTATATTTCTTTTCTATTATCAGACGGAATCACTTCGAAGCAATTATGTGTGTGTTTTCCCCTTACAACAACAAAAATGTACATTTTCAACGACAACTGATTCCGTTTAATCAGGCCTGACGAGAGTGGGTGGGGGGTATGCCTGGTCGTTGACCAGGGGCCTGGGGCAAAGGAAACAAAAGAATATATTATACATTATCTTTACCGTGAAAGTGTGAAACGATAAAATCGATTTTATAATAGACAATTGAAGTTTTAGCATTAGTCGTTACATTGCATTGTGTCTCTCGATAATGGTTTTATCACTGCTATAGGGGCCTCTGGCTTTATCACTGGCATTGGGCCCCTTCATGACTTTATCACTGCTATGTGGGCCCTTTATGGCTTTATGACCGGCACCGCTTTTGTACTATCCATCGCTGCACTGGGATTATTTGATTCTCTATTATTAACGTATAGAGGGACTTGACTGGGATTCGATTTCGAACCCACAATTACCTGGGGGGGGGAGGGGGGGGGGGGGGAGCAAATTTCTCTCGGCGGCCCTGCGTTTAATAATAGCAAAGATATATAACCTTAAGTCATTATGCATGTTGTCAGTGATGTCACTGCTTAGTTGCACATATCAAACAAACTGTGATATTTTTTAAAGTGCCTATCTCAGGGTTGGGGATTTTACATATTTAGGATATTTGGAACATTTTAAGACGATTTGTAATATATCTTGTCAGATGAAAATTTCATCTTCATGGGCTTTTTCGCTGTTAAAGGTTCCGGAAGTGATGTCATTTTGACGTCAAAGCAGGAATATGTGTATATTAAACCCTATTTCTAAATCCCTGCTTTGACATCACTTCCGGAACCTTTAACAGCAAAAAAGCCCATGAAGATGAAATTTTCGTCTGACAAGATATATTACAAATCGTCTTAAAATGTTCCAAATATCCTAAATATGTAAAATCCCCAACCCTGAGATAGGCACTTTAAATGAAGCAAGGAAACAAAAAACTGCAAAAGATGTTACTCTGTCATTTCAAAAGTACTTCCAAATAAGACAATTAAACTTAATTTTCGTTTCATAGCCACTTTTAAAGCTCACCAAAAATGATACGATTATCATCCTGACGTATAAGATCCACCAACAAGAGATATTGATTGATTGATTGATTGATATATTTTTACAGGTCATCTACAAAGTGAATTCAACAGTAGACATTACTTATTCAGTTACGGGAGAGGCGGCTGGAGGTTTAATGTCTGCAAGGTAGGAACAGTCTGTGATTTATATGATTTAATAGTCATTGTCGTAGTCATTGGCATTGTCTTCATTAGTAGCCTGCATGCGAAATAAGCTTTGTTTTGACGTGCGCGTGCGCATTGCAACAATTCGTGCAACTTGTCTCACAACGATATTGGCTATTGCATAGACCTTATTCAAAAATGGCCGCCGAATTAGAATTCTTTTATGTGCATATAAATTAGCCCTTATGATCTCGTTTTAAAGTAAAAATTCTTTTGAATTTCACACATGAAAACGAGTTCATAAGGGCTAATTTATATGTATATAAAAGAATTTTAATTCGGCAGCCATTTTTGAATAAGGTCTATAGCATGTTACACACTGCGATGGTTCGTGCAATTTGTCTCGCAACGATCTTGGCTATTGCATAGTATCTTACACACTGCAATGGTTCGTGCAACTTGTCTCACAACGATCTTGACTATTTCATAGCATGTTACACACTGCGATGGTTCGTGCAACTTGTCTCGCAACGATCTTGGCTATTGCATAGCATGTTACCCACTGCATGCGATGGTTTGTGCAACTTGTCTTGCAACGATCTTGGCTATTGCATAGCATGTTACCCACTGCAATGATTTGTGCAACTTGTCTTGCAACGATCTTGGCTATTGCGTAGTATGTTACACACTGCAATGGTCTGTGCAACTTGTCTTGCAACGATCTTGGCTATTGCATAGCATGTTACACACTGCAATGATTTGTGCAACTTGTCTGCTTGGGTATCACCCCATTGTGCTGATCTATCCTGTGCTTCGAGGGTTTTTCGCCGGGTTCTCCGGTTTTCCTCCTCCATAAAATCAAAACCTAACACCTTAGCTGTGATCTGTGGTCTAAACTGTGTCGTATGGCGGCTGCCTGGGGCGCCTTTGATATGCCTCGACACGGACACGTTGATCTGCATCCTTCGCCATTCAGCCGCTGGCTGCGAGTAAGGATGATTAGCCCCCAGTCCTTCATCCTTTATTCTTTAACAATTACAAGGTTAACGCCACTGGCGTTGTAAACCAAGTTACATGAAAATGAGAAATGTGTAACAGGGCCTTAACCCTTTCACTCCTACTGTGAAAGGTCTTCCCTTGACGAGTAAAATCGGCTGGCGTTAGACAGAGTAAAATAATAAAAGTGCCAATTGACACTCTTGGGAGTAAAAAGGTTAAAATACTTTCGACAAGGATTTTCCATTCATCCGCTTTGTTAACTTTGAGTTGTCTCCGTATTAGAAATGCGACCTTGAAAAAGTTTAGCCTAAACATTTTCGAGATTCCCAGTCATGTGCACGTTATGACAATGAACCTTTAAGCTCTTAACCTACCATCGATCACGATTGCATCTAACCATGAACACCGTTAACAAAACATGTTCTTTGACCGCCCCAAACTATTTAAGTTTGGCCCTGACAATCTGACATCCACTTGTCTTGTTTCAAACTTTCAACGTGTTTTTTTTTGTGGAGATTGTATTACATTTACCAATTCTACTAACAAGTATGGTAGAAATTACATCAGTTGTACATCTCTCACACAAACACGACAAGTTCACAGGCTTATTCGCTAAACTTAAATGGTTTGGGGCGATCGGAGAACATGTTTTGTTAATGCGTGTTTACGTGGGAGGATTCCAATCAACGTAATAAATTCTAGAGAATAATGGTCGTAAAATGTTAAACCGTTTATATAATTCAGGAGAAATTATCGGTTATGATTGTTATTGCTAAGATGGCAACAGCTTTGGTAACTTTTTTATCATTATTTTCCGCAGAGATTTCGTTAACGTACGTCATTACCAGAGAATTGGTTCAATGTACTTATCAACGTCCTCAGCGATAACCACGCCTTTAAAACCTCCAGTTGAAGGGATTGTAAGGTTTGTAAACACGTTGACTGGAGGAAACGTTTACTAATTTGTATTGTTTTCTTTTGTTTTTGTACGTTAGTATAGAACTAACTCTCTTGCTTTTACTAGTCATTTTGGGTTTTCTTTCTGTTGCGTTCTTCGTGTTTTGTTTTGTTTTGTTTTGTTTTGTTTTGTTTTGTTTTGTTTTGTTTTGTTTTGTTTTGTTTTGTTTTGTTTTGTTTTGTTTTGTTTTGTTTTGTTTTGTTTTGTTTTGTTTTGTTTTGTTTTGTTTTGTTTTGTTTGTTTGTTTGTTTGTTTGTTTGTTTGTTTGTTTGTTTGTTTGTTTGTTTGTTTGTTTGTTTGTTTGTTTGTTTGTTTGTTTGTTTGGCTGGCTTGCTAGATTGCCAAAATTGAGTTTAAAATACAGAGTGCTGCACAGGCAGTGTTTGGATAGAGCAAAGTGAAAAGGATAGTAAACTGCCAAAATTAGTTTTACGTTTCGAGCAGAGCCCTTCATTGGCACAAGGGTTTCTTCATCAGAGTATTAAAAGGCTCTACTTGAAACGTCAGTATTTCGTTATTAAAACTAATCTCGGCATTTTACCACCTTTTCACTTTGCCGTATAAAATAAGGGGTTGTTTTCGGGAGCATTTTTGACCATCTTGTATATATATATATATTCATTTTAATGTCTCCCTCAATTGTATGCACACAAATTGACGGTACATTTAACCATAATGCTTTGCGACCTCAAATCAGCTCAAATAACAACTAAACATTGTTTATCGTGCTAAAACGGATTAAGTAAGCAAGAACTTCATTCCTAACAAAGTTTACCCTTTTAAAACCCTTTCTTCCGAATATTCTGCAAGAAACTATATTTAATGTGCGCAAATGATTGTGGTTATATGTACAAGGCGTCATCTTATTCGGTACGGTCAATTTAGCCTCTCATGCACATGGTGTCTATGATTTGTAGAGGTGAAGTTCCACTAAACTGTTATGCCCTCAGCCCAACTGAAGACGAACCTGACAAGTCTGAATTTTCTTGGATAACTACCACAACACTCAAGGTATATATTAGTTCTACTTTACTTCATGTAGTATACGTCCCAACGATTGAATTGTAGCTGATTTAAAAAAAGCGACATCGTCACCACTAACATGCTACTGAAGGACAAAAATTTTCCAGATTCAAATTGACTATTTTACGTAAGTGTTGCATACAAAACACTGCATTCACCGGAATCGATCTCGTTACCAGGCCTGGTTGTTCAAAAAGCGATTAGGTTAATGTTTACCACGATTTCTGGGCATCTGCTTGAGAAATTTGAACTGAATTTTTTCTCACAGACTCTGTATGAATTAATAAAGTTTTATATTTTCTGATATTTGAAGTGAAACTGTCACTCAGAAAATATCGGAAATAAAACACTTGATTAAGTTTTTAATCAACTTTTGAACAATCACAGATAATGGAAGGGGAGCTGGATAGGAAACTTACGAAACCGGAAACGATGTTTGCACAACTTGCTATGGTAATTATACACTTATAAGCAGCTAATGCACTTAACGGGTGGTCCCACATGGCTACCATCAGACACTACTGAACTTAAGTGATATTACACTATTGTTTAATTTCACCAATAGCTGATTAGCCGTTGGTACATATTAGCCGCTTATAAGTGTATAATTACCATAGCAAGTTGTGTAAACATCGTTTCCGGTTTCGTAATATCGTTTTTAAGTTTCCTATCCAGTCCCCTTCGATTATCTATGGAACAACTCAACTATCTGGGCTAGCGTTGGCTCAACCTCGTCCCCGGCGCGTTTGTGGCAAAGGCTGGAGATCACGTGACAAAATATTCCAATATATTTGGAAGATTTTCCCACCAGTTGAAAATACTGAGTCCGTGCAAGCGAACTGTGAAAAGCAGACAAAGTATTTTACTCTTACCGAGTCTTTGGTCCTTTCAGCGTTTTGAACTCCAGTCCCTGGAAAATCTTTTTCAAAATAGCCGAGTGTTTTAGATCTGATAAAACACGTACTGCGAATGTTTTAAATAGCTTCAAAAACGACCCATTTGGTAAGTTCATTGGCGTAGTAAGTTTGAATATAACGTTGTCCAAGACGAGAAAATCAAAGGTAAAGTTTATGTAAATCAGGAGGTTTCTTTATCAGATATTAAACCACGGACATGGTACTGATTTCCTTTGTGTTTTCCTCATGAATTATTAATGATTTTTGAATGTGTTTCCGCCACAAATAAAAACGATAATCTCACATGTGTCGATTATCGTGAAACGTATTAGCGGTTACTGCTCTATTTTTGTGGGGAAATAGGACTATTTTTTTTATATAATAAACACAGAACTTTGCTCACTCGTGAGATATCCTAGTTAAGGTTGCAATAGGAGGGGAAATGTCAAAAATCTCCCTTTTTTTCCAATTTGTAAACTAGTGCAACATCTGTCAGTGACAAAAATTTCGAATTCAGAAATGTTTTTCTTCCAGGCGAAAAACGGGTTTTTTCTTCAAGAGGCGGGACTAATTACTCAACACGGAAACCTTCCAGACACAATTTTTTCGCCAAAATTTGTGTTTTTCAACAGTTAGAACTTCGCAGCGTTTCAATATTTTTCGCTGAAACTTTTGGCAGTTACTAAGTACATACTACAAAAAGGTGTCGGCGATTTTCTATTAGTTGCATAATTTTCATTTTATCGCGTTTTGAATTAACAAGTTGTGAAATATATTGTGACTACAACGTAAATCGTTAATAAAAACCGAACGAAACAGAATTTCAAAAATCGCCGACACGTTTTTGTATATAATTTATCAGTAATTACAATGATATAAATTTCAGAACTATAAATTTAAACTCCAAAGAACTTTAAACTCTTGAAGCCAACAACGTTATTTTATCTTTCGGTAAATACAACGGATAACCATTATATTTTCCATAATTTTAGATTTTATAATCGCCTTCCATGAATATTAATTGAGTTTAAATTGATGTATGATACGTTGGGATCACGTTAATAGCGGCGCGATGCCAGCTGTTTTATAAAACGATACTATTGCTACCTTAACACTCGAAATAAATTTCATATTTCCACGCATCCATGTATTATTCTCTATTTCTTTCTTTTTTTAGCCAAGTTCTATTCCCCAGGTGATAATAGATCGTACAATGCCAGGATATCTTATGGAAACTGTGGCTAATCTAAAGAAATATTGTGAAACATTTACAAAGAATGATGATCCTTCACAGTGAAGCAACCACGAGAAAAAGAAATTTGGAAGACGTCATTCTTCTGTTAAAGACAATGGAGAACTTGCACAGTTTTATATATGTTACTTTACGTATGATGTTTTCAATTTTACTACGGGAACCGCCAGAAAATTTTACAGAAAAGTTTGGCAAAACACCTAGGCTCGATTTCCAACCTTATCTCGACTCGCCGGACTTTAACAAAACACCAGAAACTTTTATTTTGGCTAACTCCTTACAATTTTAATTTGGTAAACTTCAGACTAGTTTATTACCTTGCCCTATTAGTATAGGTAACCATTAGTATTTAAAGTCTTCGTTAAGGTTTGCAGGGTCATTTCGGTGAAGCGCTCTCAATTCGTCAGAATTTATGCATGCACAAAAATAAAATAGATATCATTAGAAAGCTATTAATTTGTAGAATGTTGTCTTTGATCTTGCAATAAACACAAACCAATAGACCTTATTCAAAAATGGCCGCCGAATTAAAATTCTTTTATATACATATAAATTAGCCCTTATGAACTCGTTTTCATGTGTGAAATTCAAAAGAATTTTTACTTTAAAACGAGTTCATAAGGGCTAATTTATACGCACATAAAAGAATTCTAATTCGTCGGCCATTTTTGAATAAGGTCTATAATAGTTGTGAATTTTTTAATGAAAACCAGAGGGCTTCACTCGTGGCGACTCAAGTAAAAAGCCTTTTATTTTGTTCAAAATCTTTTTTTCAGTTTAATTCCGAGATAAATTTCCAGCAAAATGGTGTCAGCGTTTTTTGATATGTTGAGTTTGCTGATTTTATTGACGAGCAAAGTTGAAAATGCTGTTTGTCGACCAACATTTGGACAAAATAAGTCATAAAATCGAACTGACCAGGCAATAAATAAAAAACCGCTGACACCGTTTTGCTGGAAATTTATCTCAGAATCGAAAAATTTTTTGAACAAAATGAAACGCTTTGTTCTAAAGTCGCCCTGAGTGAAGCCCTCTGGTTTTACATGAAAAATTTGCAATTATTATTGACTTGTGTTTATCTCAAAATCAAATACAACATAGTATTCTACAAATTAATAGCTTTCTAACGATATCTAGTTTATTTTTGTGGCGTAAATTCTGACAAATTGAGAGTGCTTTACCGACTGGGGGTTGAGATACATATCAAAAGATTAAAAAAATCTGTAATCCATATATGAATGTAGATATATGATTAGTAGGAATTAGTTTTGAGCGCATATATCCTACTGAAACGCCAACCATGCAAAAGCGCGCGAATATTTTAGCCAATAGTTTTAGTGGTTATCTGGCCCATCAGTCACTTTGTAGTTGCAACGCCCTCCGTGGCTCAGTGGTCAGAGCATTGCACTAGAATCACAAGGTTGTGGGTTCAATTCCTGCCGGAAGGCCTGTGTAGTTGCATGGTCCCGGTTTGGTCATGCAATATTGGTCTTGGTCTTGCATCATGCTTGCATGCAATATTTGTATTTACCTTGACGCAATGGCGGTAACGAAAAAGATGGCGGTTGTACGTGTAACCATAATGCTTTGCGAGTTAGAATCGGCTTAAATTCACTCGCATAATCGCGTTGTTGTGGGAGAACTTTTTCTTTTTACTGTCCAACGCCAGGCGATTTTACTCGTCAAGCGTAGATCGATATCTCGGAAAGCCATGCATTATTGTGTCGACAGCTGCGGGGCTAAGTCCGCCTCTGACAGCACCCTTGCTGTACTGATACTGTACCACACCAACTATTATACGTGTTTCAATTTACAACGTTAACAGCATTACCGTGTCCTCAATATGACAGCAATAAAGAACACTGTGGAAAGCAATGGAATTTCCCAATATAAACTGGCCAGAGGAGGACATGTTGCAGAAGAAGTCAAAGCCTACCAGAATTACCAATAATCAGGAAGTGTCCGTATGGCCTTCAATTACCAATAACAGGTAATCCTCTGTCCCAACATGTGGCATGTTAAGATCTCGCCACTTTCAAGTGAGATCTCGCTAACCGGGTTAGCCCGCTTGGCCATATAAACGCAGAGGAATTTTTAACAGGAAAATAACTACACAGTGACCGTGCTGGCTCGCCTCATGTAAACAGCCGTTAAAAAGCATATAACCAAAAACCAGGATCACCGGAGGTTTGGTTTAGGTTTAGGGTTTGGGGTTAATTACAGATGAGAGGATATGCTGACTATAGACTTCCCAAAAGTCCTTTCCACTCCTCCTTGGACGTGCGCGCGGTGGATGGTTGGGTGGATGTTAGTGGTCGACTTGTGGCAAGTCTATGCTGACTACTGATCAAGATCATATTAATTTAAAGGCTGTCAATCCACTGTGTGCCAATCATGTGCCAATCTCGTCCCCAGAGCCAAATTGCCCCGGCCGCGCGAGGCAGCCATCTTGAATAGTTCCAGGCTCCTTTCACGTGGCACCATTGACGCGGTCAACTACAAGGAACCCAGCACAAAAGTTATACTTTCTGTTTTATTTATTGCCAATATTTCTTAAAACATGCTGTGGTTCGAAGGATCTGTATCTGAAGCTATTGCTGAGTCAAAAAGGATTAGATCTTTATTTGTTGTTTATATAAAAGGTTTGTATATTTCAATTTTTCTTGGGAATGGAAGTTTTTATAATAAATACTTGCAGGCTACGAGCCTACGTATTTGTACTTGTATTCGTTCAATGGTGCTTAATAAGAAGAGAAACAACATTTAATTTCGACTCAGAGTTGTTTTGGTGATTCCGTTTTAAGGCAATGATGATGAGACAGACGAGTCAAAAAAAATGGACCTTGTTTGGAACAATGGACAGGTGTGCTTGATAGCTTAATAAACCTTATTTACTGTACGACTCTCTAGTGTGATCCTGTAGTACTAATTGTAGTATTGGTTTAGCGAACTAATAATTAAAATTACTATAAAGACGAGTATTATACACAAGGCCCCTGCTAAAAAACCCGGATTTTTCCCAATGCACATTTAGCTGACTGTGCTAAAAATGTGCCAACTTGGATTTATGCCTTCATTAAGACTAATATTATTGCCAGCTAGTCAAGACCCTGTTTATAAGCTGTGCCATGCTAGTCATAGTATGGTTTGGTACAACTTATGAACTGTGTTCTAGGTGGTCACAAAATAGTCCATTTGAGAATTTGTGCCTCTTTAATATACATGAAGTATATTTGTTATGTACCAAACACTTGCATTTGCCAAAGATGAAATCCCATTGGTCAAATCATGATCACATGTTCAATAAACTCAATGTTTCTTTCTGCTGAGGGAAACATTGCACTGTTTCCCTCTGACATCAACAACAAAGAAGGAAACAGTGCAATGTTTCCCTCTAATATCAGCTTTAATCATGCATTGTTCATGTGAATACACAATGATTATTGCATCAGATCAAGAACTTTGGACTTTTTGGTCATTTTGGAACATTTTGAAAACAAGGAACTCCAGGGTTTGTTTCGGCCCATGCCTGTGATATGCTAATGATATATACCACATTATTCTGACAATATAATGTTGAGAAAGCTCTATCGTGACTTCAGGAGAAGCAATATTGATAAGATATTGATAAGTAGGAAATAGTGGCATGTAAAGTGTGAATGATGTCAATAAATAGATAAATATAAGTAATAGATCAAACTAGAGATGAGCCGATTAATTGGTTAAGCCGATTAATCGGCCGATAATCAGCTGTTTTTCAATAATTGGTAATCAGCCAATTATTAATCCATAATCAGCTGATTGCTAATTATTACCGAGTTTTCATATTTCTGATAAAAATACGTGAAAATTTGCGTCGTCTTCTTGTTCTCGAAGTTTGGGTGCGCCTAACGCAATCAGTGAAATCTCAATCTCATGTTTCTCGCTGTCAGAACTCGACATTCGAGTGATTCGCACAACGCCTTGATTAACACAACGCCTTGACAACATGTTTCGTATTACATCATAACATGCTTGTTCAAATGAACAAACTTCGTGACAAAACTAAAGGAGATCACTGGTAAGCGCAGTAAATCAAGACAAAGTATAATATACAATTATTGGATGAGGTTGAGCATGATATCAAGAATTATCAAGGCCGAGTTTGTGTTATCTGCCGAAGCCGAAGGCTGAGGCGGATAACACAAACAGAGGCCTTGATAATTCTTGATATCATGCGATAACCGAATTCAATAATTGTTTTATTATACAATTATAAATGTAGAAGCGTTTAGAAAGTTTTTGTACAAAGTTAGGTAAAAATAGTAAATATTCTTACCGTCTTCAGTTCGAGGTTTGCTAACTTTTTTCACTTTCAAATACAATTTTCTCTTTGAAACACTGCTTTAAACTCTAACAGCTGTATGTGTAGCTTGCTTGTTTTTTCTTGGTGGTTTTAGCGTCAACAAAACGTGCCAAATCCGCCTGATTAATCCGCTTCTGATCTTCACTCCTAAGGATGGCTGCCATGTTTGTTTTGTTCAAACCGCTGGTCAGCATGTCATAGCTACAGATAATTTTTGATATTTTGTAGGTGGCAAGACATTAAGAATTATCTGTAGGTTTTTAGCCAATCACAGTTGAGATTGTATCAGTATTGTATAATAATAGTTTATATTCTCGGGTAAAATTGGTGGAGTCAAGCAACAGACAAGTACTTTGAATGTGAGAAAATTCATCAGCAATTAAAGTGATTTTTGACGCGAAAATAATCGGCTTTGGCTGATTAATCGGCTGATTATGTGTCATGATCGGCCACCAATTAATCGAATCGGCCGATCGGTATTTTTTGGTGATCGGCTCATCTCTAGATCAAACATAAGTTTGAGTGTTCCAAACACGAGACAACAAATGAAAACAGAGGGCATAGCCCTAAGGTTTTTATTGTTTTCAAGTGTTTGGAATCCCCTGATGAAACACGATAAATGAGTGTTTGATCTTGCTTCTCAAACGAGCATATTTGCATCACGATTTGCAGTGTTTTCTTCATTGATTTCAATATGCAGATTAAGAAATGTGATCCAGTTCATTAGGAAGTTTCCTACAGGTTTTCATTGGGTATCAGTCCTCCTGGATCTGATGTGGTATACCTTGTAAGATGTTACATTACTTTGCAAGACCTTATGTTCCATTGTGAGAGTTTAGGTTACATTGCAAGCAGTTACCTTGTGAGATCTTACGAGGAGTGAATCACTCCCAAAAATCTCATACACCTTTAAAAATCTGAAAATTCAAAAGATCCACAAAAATCTCAACAAAAAATTCAAAGAAAGATCTCAAAAATGCCCCTAAAAATCCCACAGGATTGTAAAAATCCCAAAAATCTCATATGCTTTTTCAGGAATGATTCACCCCTCAAGATTTTATGTCACATTCCACGTTTCCTAACCTGCTGGTGGTAGTATGCTGTCCAGTCAGAGTCTTTACATTTATCAATATTGTGTTTTTCTTTTTAAAGGTAAATGCAGTTTGTTCAAGAGATTGTACTGCAATTAAATTAAGTGTCAATAGGTAATTGTGATATTTAACCAAATATTTTTACTTTATTCCTGCACTATTATGCATGTAGAGGTTTATACAGTAATTTGTAGTATTTGGTGTACCACCAAGAGACTCGTGAAAGAGGTCTAACGTTTCGGTCGAATACCTTTTCTCAGAGAAAAACATGTAATGATAATAAAATTAAAACGCTATACTTATATAGTGAAAAATCATGTGAAAAAAATAGGTCAATCATATACAAATAACAATAACAAATGGTAATGAACGAAAAGATGCTTGCATGTTATTTTTAATATATATCAGCAAACGGGGAATGCTCATGGTAAGACTAGAGGTGAATTAAACACGAACTTTCCTGTCTGAAACAGAATGGTCAGCACTGTCATGAAATGTTGGGCAACAGGTTTGTGACATCGACATTCCCGTTACGGAGCGAAGATTTTGCCTGATAAGGTTTCTAACTATAGTTGTATAGTTGAAGATGTGAAATGTTAAAACTAGAAGAATTTCGTCCTCTGAATTTGCAAATTTTATATATTTTAATGTTTACACATGTTGTAATTCTCATGTTTTTTACAGCCCGGATGGTAAACAATTTGCATTGCTATGTATCCTTTAAATTATTTTCACTGGTTTGCCTTCAATTAAGCTTCTGGCGCTCTTCTAAAATTAGTGTAACAATAAAATTAAATTCATACTCTGGTCTGCTTTGCTTTGCTTTGGTCTGGTCTGGTCTGGTCTGGTCTGGTCTGGTCTGTCTGTCTGTCTATTTGTTTTTTAATTCAAAAATTACATTGAGGAGTAAACATACTTATGGACTAAAAATATTTAATGGATTAACTTAAAACAGTTCTGGTTTATGAAAATTTTTGAAAATAAATAAAACTAACGAATCATTTCCAAAGGAAATCAATAGACTCCCTTGACTAAACTCTTAGATCCTGTTGTGTGTATTCCTTGTACATATTTTATTGATGGTAGTGGGATACCATTAGAAGTTATTGGTGGTTCTCTTTCTTCTGAACAATTTTTGAACAAAATAAAGCAAACCATTCAGGTATGATTTCTAATATAGATGTAAGTTTCAGCATTAATTATTTTTTAATAATCATTTTGAAATTTTTGATAGTTAATAGTTTGGTATTGTTACCACTGTTTGCAGTTGAGCTTGCAGCTTGCATTAATTTTGCTATAGAGCTTTGAGGGTTTCAAAGTGATTAATTTGTTATTTGTGGCGAGCACTGTAGATATTACAAAACCGTTGTTGTTGCTCCACCATTTTCCAATATCTTATCAATGATGCTTCTCCTTAATCCCAACATTACTTGTCCGTCCGGTCTTGCTAAATCATTTACTAGACTTTTTTTTATAATATCCACTTGCCATGAATAACAAATTAAACACTTTGAAACCCTGTCAAAGCTCCATAGCAACGTCACATTCTGCCCTTGTCAACAATACGTTGCGGTCCAATGAACGCAGAGTTTCAAAAGATGAAACAACGTCTTAAATAACACGTACAAGCTGCAAGCTCAGCTGCAAGTGGCAGTACTATTTAATGTTTCCATGCAGTACACGTTAATAAACCTTCCGGTTCTTTGGCGATCATACCAGCTTCTTTTTCTTGCTTTTTTTTGTTAGTTGCATTCAAGGAAATATTACAGGGTTCTTGTTGTTTCTTTCTCTTTTAGATACATCGAACTAATTTTCCTAAAGTGGAGCCAGAATCTTTACCAAGTTCTTCATCTTCACAACCTACTGTGTCATCTCAGAGTGATGTGCCAGTATGTACAGTAAACTTTCATTATACCATGGTCTCCTTAGTACAGTAACCATTACTTTCATTATACCATGGTTTCCTTAGTACAGTAACCATTACTTTCATTATGCCATGGTTTCCTTAGTACAGTAACCATTACTTTCATTATATCATGGTTTCCTTAGTACAGTAACTGTTACTTTCATTATACCATGGTTTCTTTAGTACAGTAACCATTACTTTCATTATACCATGGTTTCTTTAGTACAGTAACCATTACTTTCATTATACCATGGTTTCCTTAGTACAGTAACCATTACTTTCATATCATGGTTTCCTTAGTACAGTAACTGTTACTTTCATTATACCATGGTTTCTTTAGTACAGTAACCATTACTTTCATTATGCCATGGTTTCCTTAGTACAGTAACCATTACTTTCATTATATCATGGTTTCCTTAGTACAGTAACTGTTACTTTCATTATACCATGGTTTCTTTAGTACAGTAACCATTACTTTCATTATACCATGGTTTCTTTAGTACAGTAACCATTACTTTCATTATACCATGGTTTCCTTAGTACAGTAACCATTACTTTCATATCATGGTTTCCTTAGTACAGTAACTGTTACTTTCATTATACCATGGTTTCTTTAGTACAGTAACCATTACTTTCATTATGCCATGGTTTCCTTAGTACAGTAACCATTACTTTCATTATATCAGGGTTTCCTTAGTACAGTAACTGTTACTTTCATTATACCATGGTTTCCTTAGTACAGTAACCATTACTTTCATTATACCATGGTTTCTTTAGTACAGTAACCATTACTTTCATTATACCATGGTTTCTTTAGTACAGTAACTGTTACTTTCATTATACCATGGTTTCTTTAGTACAGTGACTGTTACTTTCATTATACCATTGTTTCCTTAGTACAGTAACCATTACTTTCATTATACCATGGTTTCTTTAGTACAGTAACTGTTACTTTCATTATACCATGGTTTCTTTAGTACAGTAACTGTTACTTTCATTATACCATGGTTTCTTTAGTACAGTAACTGTTACTTTCATTATACCATGGTTTCTTTAGTACAGTAACTGTTACTTTCATTATACCATGGTTTCTTTAGTACAGTAACCATTACTTTCATTATACCATGGTTTCTTTAGTACAGTAACTGTTACTTTCATTATACCATGGTTTCTTTAGTACAGTAACTGTTACTTTCATTATACCATGGTTTCTTTAGTACAGTAACTGTTACTTTCATTATACCATGGTTTCTTTAGTACAGTAACTGTTACTTTCATTATACCATGGTTTCCTTAGTACAGTAACCATTACTTTCATTATATCATGGTTTCTTTAGTACAGTAACCATTACTTTCATTATACCATGGTTTCCTTAGTACAGTAGCTGTTATTTTCATTATACCATGGTTTCCTTAGTACAGTAACCGTTACTTTCATTATACCATGGTTTAATATAAATAAGTTTTGTGGAAACACCACGTAAAATATTTCTTTGCTAAGCTTTCGGCCTGTTGACTCAGGCCTTCTTTGCTCTAATGAAGGCCTGAGTCAACAGGCCGAAAGCTTAGCAAAGAAATATTTTACGTGGTGTTTCCACAAAACTTATTTATATTACTTTATCGCCATGAAAACGTTCAAATAATTAATACCATGGTTTCTTTAGTACAGTAACTGTTACTTTCATTATACCATGGTTTCTTTAGTACAGTAACCATTACTTTCATTATACCATGGTTTCCTTAGTACAGTAACCATTACTTTCATTATACCATGGTTTCTTTAGTACAGTAACCATTACTTTCATTATACCATGGTTTCTTTAGTACAGTAACCATTACTTTCATTATACCATGGTTTCCTTAGTACAGTAACCATTACTTTCATTATACCATGGTTTCTTTAGTACAGTAACTGTTACTTTCATTATACCATGGTTTCTTTGGTACAGTAACCATTACTTTCATTATACCATGGTTTCCTTAGTACAGTAACCATTACTTTCATTATATCATGGTTTCCTTAGTACAGTAACCATTACTTTCATTATACCATGGTTTCTTTAGTACAGTAACCATTACTTTCATTATACCATGGTTTCCTTAGTACAGTAACTGTTACTTTCATTATACCATGGTTTCCTTAGTACAGTAACTGTTACTTTCATTATACCATGTTTCATTTTTTTTTTTTTTTATTTTATTAGCTTTGCCAGATAAAAAATGTTTATGTACAGATAACATAGAAAAGTTACTTAGAAACGATGGCAGGGGCTTCGCAACAGCGATTAGCCAATTACAGCGGGCCCGAGATATAAGTTAATGTATAAAGCTATATAACTATATACAAAGTATAACTAAATATAATTTACAGATACAGATACTAACAACAGCAAGAAATTGGACAGCTAAGACTACGGACAGAATTACATTTTAGACATATAGTTTTAAACGTACGTGGATTTTCACAGTTGTAACTAGTTTCCAATGATGCAAAATAATAATTTAGCATAACAGATTTAAATGAGTTTAGACTATCCATACTAAGGTTCAGTTCATTTGCAAGAGCGTTCCAAATTCGACAAGTTCTGATAAAAAAGGATTTCTGGTGGGTGGTAGTTTTACATTTACGGGTAACAAATTTGACTACATTACCACTAGATGATCTAGTGGTTCTGTGAGTAAGCGTAACAGGAAGAACAGAGGACTTAAGATTAACTAAACCATGTGTTATTTTAAAGAACAAGATCATATCTAAATATTCATGCCAGTAACAAATAGGAAGTAGAGACAAGGAATATAACCTGGTGTTATAGTCGATAGTACAAAAGAACGGCAGGTTGAGGATATACTTGGTGGCACGCCTTTGAATCCTCTCTAACTTATTTATTAGTTCAATTGACTGTGGCGCCCAGATTTGTGTGGCAAAACCAAAATGAGGCCGAACTAAAGCAAGATATAGTGTGCGGTTATTAGGTTAGGTTATTAGCTACCCATACACCAAGATCTCTTTCAGCATCAGTTGTTTTTAGGATGGAGTTTTTTAACTTGTATGTTGACGTTAATGGTGTAATTTTTCTTGTGGTTCTTTGAGACTTGCATTTGGTCTCGTTGAAAACGAGGCCAGACGCTGACGACCAGTTTTCTAAATTATTCAGATCCGCTTGGAGAGATAGAGTATCATCCTGGGATTTGATGGCTGAGAATACTTTAGTATCATCAGCAAACATAGCCATATGGCTGGACGTAACAGCGTCAGGGAGATCGTTCACGTATAAGAGAAATAATGCAGGGCCAAGGATTGAACCTTGCGGCACGCCTGAACTAATAGGAAGTGAGTTCGAGGTAACACCAAGTACGGTTACACGCTGGTGAAGATCTGTTAAATAAGACTGGAACCACTGAAGTAGACTGCCTCCAATGCCAGACATGCGTAGCTTGTGTATCAGGCGCTTGTGGTTAATCTTATCGAAAGCTTTGGACATATCAAGGTAGACCATGTCTATTTGCCCTCCGCTGTCTAGCAATGAGCCGATATGGTCCAACACTTCCACAAGATTCGTTACACAAGATTTACCGGTAACGAAACCATGCTGGCAATCCTTAATAATCTGGAATAACTGATTTTTGATATTGTTAAACACACAACGTTCTAAGACTTTTGATATCAATGAAAGAAGCGAGATGGGTCTATAGTTTTCAGTGTGCTGTCTTTCACCCTTCTTGGACACGGGCACAACGTTAGCCATTTTCCACTCTTGCGGTAAGACTCCAAGGTGTATAGATTTATTATACAGCTTGCACAAAGATGGGGCAATGACGGAGGCTGTTTCTTTGAGTAGTCTGGCTGGAATTTCATCAGGTCCGGTTGCTTTGGTGACATCAAGGGCTTTGAGTACGGTTTCCACTTCGTAATCAGTTAAGATTAGTTCAGTCGTATTTGGATCAGTGGATTCGTTGTCTGGTTCTTCGTAAAGGCTCTCACTTGTGAACATCGATGAAAAATAGGTGTTAAACATGTTAGCTATTTCAGTAGGATTATCAGCTATAACTCTTGGACAATGACTTGGATCAGGAACCGAACCGGCGGCAGTTGCCTGCACAGAGATCAGATTTGGAATATTGCGAGTTTTTGAATTTTGTTTTAATATTGACCAGAAACGCTTTGGGTTATTTTTAAAGTTGGACTCAAGTAAAGAAAAGAAGTTCTCACGGCTTTCACGTAACAATCGTTCAACTTCTGCGCGCATAATTTTAAATTTTTCTTGCAAGTGTCTGGTAGGTGAAGTTTTTAGTTTTCGTCGAATTGAATCTTTTTTCTTAATCTTATGGAGAATGTTACCATTGATCCACGGTACCGGATTTCTTCCTTTTAGTCTCTTCATATAGGGATGTGCTCGGAAACTGCCGCTAGGAAAGTATACTTC
Source organism: Corallium rubrum (assembly GCA_964035015.1). NCBI lineage: Eukaryota > Metazoa > Cnidaria > Anthozoa > Scleralcyonacea > Coralliidae > Corallium > Corallium rubrum. Next base: position 43,978,818 of record OZ035998.1, on the reverse strand, counting down.
CATCGCTGCCAGTCTAGGTTAATGTCTTCATCAAATTCCGCTATAGTTGAGGACAAATTTACTGCCTCTAAAAGAGCGCGCAGACCTTCAAAGTCTCCTTTTGCATAAACATAAACAGATCTAATAGGCTTCTTCGGTGCTTTAATGAAGGCAGAAAACTCGTAAGAGATTACGTGATGATCTGTAAAAACAGCGGCTTCATCTGGGGATAATACTTCAGTCAAACTAACTTGATCTGGTACATTTGTAATCACAAGGTCGAGTATATTGTTACCACGAGTAGGAGTGTTGTTAAGCTGTGATAAGAAGTGATCGTTCAGTAGTTCAATGAAGAGCAGTTCATTAACACTTGATGTATTTTCTTCTGCCGTGTCCCATCGGATGTTGGGAAGATTGAAGTCCCCGGAAATTACAACGTTGTCGTATTGATCACACGCTTGGTTAAGAAAAATTTCAAATTTATCCATCCAACTTGGGTCAGCATCGGGTGGACGATAGCAAGAGCAGTAGAGAAGCTTTTGGTTCGAAGCTGTTTTCAGTTCGGCTGACACGATCTCTAGTAGTTGTATTTCCTCTGATTCAGGTGAAAATTCCTTAATAGATTGAAAAGAGTCTGTCTTGACCGCAATAAGAACGCCACCGCCGCTACGATTGTCCCGATCTTTCCTAAATATCGTGAATCCAGCGTGTAAGATTTCTTCGTCCTTTATATCTTTATTGAGCCAAGTTTCGTTGACACATATGATGTCGGAATTTTCAGTGTACACAAGGTTTTGGAAGCGCTGAAGATTGCAGACGGTTGCGTTGGCTGTGCTGTCTCTATGAAAGCTTTTTAAACTTCTTGCGTTGAGCAGAAGACATTTGATTTGATTGTTAGTTGGCCTGCTATTAGTTTCCGGACCAGGGTTAGTTTCCACATCACCAGATAATAAAATAATCATCGCTACAAATGAAGCGTAAAGTAGTAAACGGCACCGTCCAATAACCAATTTCAACGAATTCGCCAACGGTTGTTGTTTGACCGTTAATCGTCGAATACGGTAATTCACGAATTTAAACACAAATTTACGCGTTATAGCATCTTTACTCACGCAAAGAAGTACATATCTTGATAAAGTTCTTGAGTTGTATTTCTTCGAAAGATATAATCCGTGAAAAGTGACATAAATATAGAAAAAAAGCCAAAGTTTTCGGGAGCGCCAAACTTTCCGACCGCACGCCATGATGGCGTAAGCATCATGGTAACTATAGTAACTGTTGATTATTATTACTATATTTATATATATTATTATTATTATTATTACTATTATTACTATAGTAACTGTTGATAATTAAATAGTAAGAAGCGTTTCCTTAGTACAGTAACCATTACTTTCATTATACCATGGTTTCCTTAGTACAGTAACCATTACTTTCATTATACCATGGTTTCTTTAGTACAGTAACCATTACTTTCATTATACCATGGTTTCCTTAGTACAGTAACCATTACTTTCATTATACCATGGTTTCTTTAGTACAGTAACCGTTACTTTCATTATACCATGGTTTCCTCAGTACAGTAACTGTTACTTTCATTATACCATGGTTTCCTTAGTACAGTAACTGTTACTTTCATTATACCATGGTTTCCTTAGTACAGTAACCATTACTTTCATTATACCATGGTTTCTTTAGTACAGTAACCGTTACTTTCATTATACCATGGTTTCCTCAGTACAGTAACTGTTACTTTCATTATACCATGGTTTCCTTAGTACAGTAACTGTTACTTTCATTATACCATGGTTTCCTCAGTACAGTAACCATTACTTTCATGATACCATGGTTTCTTTAGTACAGTAACTGTTACTTTCATTATACCATGGTTTCCTTAGTACAGTAACCGTTACTTTCATTATACCATGGTTTCCTTAGTACAGTAACTGTTACTTTCATTATACCATGGTTTCCTTAGTATAGTAACTGTTACTTTCATTATACCATGATGGTTTGTTTAGTTTCATTGCATGCATTAACTGATATAGATACTAGACTGCTGTTGATAATTAAATAGTACTTTTCAGCGAAGATTTCTTTTGTCGGACATGTTTATTTTATGTTTTCTGACCGAAATTCCATTTGTGCCAACTTTCATTCAATAGAAAATTTCTCTATTATTTTGTTCTAGCCTTTAGCATTCAGTAATTCTGCTATATAATGCTTTGCAACCTCAAATAAGCTTAACTAAACATTGTTTATCGTGCTAAAATGGATTAAATAAGCAAGAACTTCATTTCTTCCAAAGTTTACCCTTTTAAAGCCCTATCTTCCAATTATTCTGCAAGAAACAATATTTAACGTGCGCAAAGGATTGTGGTTAAATGTACAAGACGTCATCTTTTTCGGTAGCGTCAATTACGTTCCCATGTTTGTTACTGACTAGGGTTGGGGTTTTTGTTTGGGTTAGTTGATTCATTGATAGTAACTATGATTGTTCTAAATCAATCAGAAACGTTCTTTATAGGCTACTGTAGTATAGGTCGGTGTAGCCTCCTAAAGCAGACGTCGAGAGGCGCTTCCGTTGCAACGCAACGGTTTGGTGTTTACGCAATAACTGTATATTATTTACATTAACTATTTACAGGTTGGAGAAAGAAATGACTCAGTGTCACAACTGACTGACAGAGCAGCAAAGTGAGTAAAATTTGTTTCTCAGACTACATGCTTTATAGTTTGGATGTATTTTGTGTTATTTATGCGACGTTTCGCAGTGTAACTCTATCTTATTATACAACTGCATTAAAAACTGTCCAAATAACGCTAAAAATGAGTACAAATATACAGCGATATTTGGATAGTTAGTTATTTGGATAGTAGAAAACCGGTTTGACAGATTTTGTTAGCCAATCAAATTTATCACTCAGGAACTACTTCATGTATGCTTATGATTTTGTCTTGGTTTTGTCCTGGTGCAAGTCACGCTACTTCTCTGGCCTTTTTAGAGTTTTCTTTTTCCATAAAAATTTGTTGATCAGAGCAGTTGTATAATAAATCTCTTATAAGATGTTTTGGTGTGTAGTATCGCTGTATATTTTTACGAGTTGTGCCGTATTTTGCCGTATTTTTAACGAGTAAAAATATACAGCGATACTACACACCAAAACATCCAATAAGATATAAATCAAATTCACATTACAAGAATAATAAAAATATACCGTTAAAACAAAATTTGCGATTAAAGGCGTAGGCATACGTAGTTAATAGAACATATACGTGGTTTGGAAGCTCTATTGTCTTTCAACAGGAAACATGGTCATATTGAACTGACAATGGAGTTCCTTATATGGAAGTAAATTCTATGGACACGTGACGATGAAGCAACTCCCTAATTAAACCCGAGCGTTGCTATTGGATGACTGCTTCATTATACAGAAAATACAATGCCGTGAAATTGCACAAAGTTCAATAAACTTGAACAAAAACATAGAACAATCACTTTGGACGAGTTTCCAAACCATGTATATGTTCTATTAACTATGATTTGATTACGCGAGATAAGGTCAGATGATCAGATTAATTCAAGATGGCGACTTTGAATGAGCACTAAACTGTCAGATTTAGAATAAATTGCAATTGATTAGTTTAAACTGAAGTCGTAGAACCGGTAATCAATAAGAAATATCCAAGAACAAATATTCTTAAATTATAATAAAACATAATTCAGTTGTTAAAGCAAGAATTCCATAGCAAGTTGAAACAAAAATGCTAACTGCAACATGGCGTTGACAGTTAAAATAAAAACGTTCATAAAAAATGCATATCCCGACCACAGTCCGTCTTTTACCGTATCTGGACCGCTCTCCCAGATGTTGATTGGTTGGCGTGAATTTAATAAGGTTTTTACATCGATTTTAATACAATAAGTACTGAAAAACTTGAAATATCCATATAATAAACGTCTTATTAACCTCGTTTACCTGATCTGTACGGGAAAATATCAGATCTCGGTCTTTTTTGTATGAACCTTGTCTGCGACTCGGTCCGTACTGTCAAGACCTTGGTCTGATATTTTTTCCCGTCAGACCTCGTTCTCGATTAATAATCTCTTATATTTGAATTACATGTATACACGTGCATTTACATTCTTTAATTATGGAATTTTGACATTTCAGAGCAAGGAAATTAATCGAAGACAAAAGGAAAGAAAGAGAAGAAAAAGAGAAGGAGGTGGGCAAAAATTTGTGCATGCTTAGTTGTTATTTTTAAGATACTGATCTTTTTCTGTTCGTTGTATTTCCGGATTATCAACGAACCAGTCAGTAAAGAAGCAACTGATAATCATGGATTGAAACAATGTGGTCTAACGTTGAAACTTTTTTAATAAATAGTTAATAAAATCCCCTTGGCTAGTGCATTACTCTCTTCAAATTGCGTTCTTTTACGTTTTCATCTTGTATTATTTCATAACGTACAAGAAACAAAAACAATGAACGATTTGGAAGCGGTGCTGATCAAAGTGTTGATCTAGACCACTGCAATCTCTAGACTGATGAGTTACGAAGGTCACTGCCAGAAGCCTAGTCATTCATGATTAGCGTAGATCTTGGAGATTTTGACATTTTTGTGTTTTTCGCAGGATGCTCTGAGAAAAGAAATCGAAAGAAGAAAAGAAGGTCAAAAAATCTCAAAAGCCAAAAGCGAAAGAGAAGGAAAGCTTGTGCAACAAATGGCAGAACGTGTAAGGCAAGAGAAAGCAAAAGACAAAGCAGCACGGGATGCTATTCGCGAGAGAATTGCGCAAGATAAAGCTGAACGAGCAGCAAGACAAGAAATTGAAAAGGAAGAAAGACGAAATGTGGCAGCCAGGATAGATCCTCAACTGAATGCTAATGACTTGTCCGTACGATGGTAAGTTCTTCTGATTTAGATACATGTTAAGTAGAAAAATAGTCCATGCAGGGATTGTGCCGTGGTTTCATCTTTGTCACTTTTCTGCTCGTTCGTAATTCTTACAGTACCATGCATGCATCTAAACCAGAAGTTGGCTACTTGGCTATATTTATATCAAAAATTGCACGTGTAAATAAATTCCATGATCCAGTGCACTCAAATTGAATATTAAAATGTTTAAAGCACTCTTTGTTCGTATTTTATCAAGATTTACATCCACTCGTTCACTAACAACGAACGAGAAATTAAAAACTGCTTGAGGCGAAGCCGAGTGAAGTATTTAATTTCGTGTTCCTCATTCGAGTGCTTTAATCCTTAATTATCCACCAAATATCCTCCTTCAATGAACAAAGGGTTACAGATTGCAAGAAAGCGTTCTAGTAGAACACTATGATATTTTGTATGTCATTGTGATTAGTAACATATATATAAGTCGCGAAATTCGTCATCAATTTAATTCACTTCTTATTTTTCTTTTTTAGTTCTAACGGCAACATACGACTTCAGTTTCGTCTTCCTGATGGCAGTTCAGTAACACAGAATTTTCCTCCAGACGCTGTCCTCGAAACAGCCAGGCAGTTCATTTGTTCGGTAAGCACTTTCTGTTAAATAGAAATATACTATTAACTATATAGGGGACTGCATAATACCTTCGCCAGCGGGTTATTAAGAGATGTCTATTTAACAATTAGACAACGAGCCCGAGTTTTTTATGAGCGAATAGTCAACGAAGCGAAGCCGAGTTGACTATCGCTCATAGAAAACGAAGTCGAGTTGTCTAACTGTTTTAGTATAAATTTACCAACAAAAGTTAAATAAATTCTCGATCATAAAGTCATTTCGGACATTTCCTTGGTCCCGTACCCCGTACAGTAAGTCAGTAACTGATGGAAAAGTAAAGTTTTCTTGCATAATTTAGCATGGGTTTTCATGTACAATATTGAAACAATATATCCACTCATTTGATGTGTAAAAGTGACCAAAAGGTGAAAGAAACATTCAATTTAGCATGTAGTTTACATCACGAAATCTTATCAAGAGCAAGCGTAATTTTGAACACAGAAAACAATTTAACGATCTTACCATTAATAATTTCCATTCTAACCATTTTGTTGCCCACTCCGTTATAATTTCGGCGCCATTGTTGCTTAACAGAACAACTGTTGGCTGTAATGATCATTGCTCGTGATATACTACGCCTTTTGTCATTGGTTAATTTCGTTAAAATGCTTTTCATTGGCTTATGGCCAGAGGTTTCTATCAGCGGATAGTAACTCCTGCGATAGCCAATGAAATTCAAGGATTTGTGATAGAAACTTGTAAATTTATACTAAAGATATTTTGCGAACTGGAAACCGAGATAATTATCCCACTAACCAGGCTAGCTCACCAGACCTACATGCACATGTATGAATAGAATGCTTGATTGTACTAATAATTACGCAAAGAAAAGTTTCTCTCCATTGTTATTTGTTTATTCCACTAAATATTCAGTTAAAGGTTTGTATATCTCAGTTCTTCTAGACCACGGAGAAGCGTACAGTCAGATTTTTATAAAATTTTCATCTAATGTCCAACCACTATCTTTTTATTTTAATTACAATTACAATGATTGAAATATTTAAATGTAATGATTTGAAATATTTTCTTAGAAAGTGAATTTCAAGCAAGGGGTAACATTTTGGACAACCTTTCCTCGGAAACACTTTGGTGAGGACGATTTTCCAAAGACTCTTATTGAACTTGGTTTAGCTCCAAGTGCTGCTCTTATAGTAGACCCAGTAAGTTTCTTATTCTGTTCCTAGAGTCTACATATTTAGAAAATGCGATAATTGAAAATATTGTTTTCACACAAACTCCTTTTCTGGATTTTATCGTTTATATACCTTTTTAATTATGCTTTATAATTAGACAAAAAATGTTATTGAAGCTTTTCTAAGGGGCTGATTACATGGATTAAATTACATGGTTGGCCCAGTAAGCCGGGATGATATTTATATTGTGATTACATGAGGCGGGCTAGCTCAGTAAGCCGGGATGAGTTTTGAGTTGACGTCGATGATTTCAACCCGAAATTCGCAATTACCAAGCAAATGTTGCTTCATTTAGGCAAAGTTACGTTAGTTTTACTGCAGTTTTACACTGTTATTTATGTCCATGCAATTTTTTGTAAGTATCGTTAATAAAAAGATTGTTATTGTCTTGGCTAACTCGCGAAAGCGTCTTCATGAAGACTAATTAATTTATTAAGTCCTCGATACGTCTCGAAACGCACAAACAAGGTTTTAATGCTCTATGTGAGTTCATTTCAGATAGTATATTTATTCATACAATCCAGTAAACTAACGCGCGGCAGAACGAGTTAATAAACAGTTTTTCAGCCCGCTTGGCCGGGCTAACTCGGCAAAAAGCCGATTACATGGCCTGGGGGAAAGGTGAAATTTTCAACTCGCTTAACCGATTTGGCTCGGCAAGCAGCAACCCAGGTCCTGCATGTAATCGAAATTTTGAAACAAGAGACGATAAATATACGAAGCGGGCTAACTCGGTTAACCCCGCCAACTCGCGTCATGTAATCGGCCCCTAAGTTTATATATAGTATTCTAGTTTCGCTTTTCTTTTTAAGTAGAAATGCTTTTTATTGTGTCATGAACGTATGACAGCGTGTGTGAAGATTACTGAGATTAGTATTTGTAGACGTATACTTTGTAATCTAGCTTAAAGAAGTTGACCTGCATGACAACTTGTCTTCATATGAAAAGTTTGTTATCTCCCATATTCTGGGAGACACGTGAGCAACACTGCTGCCAAACGTTTTGCGCATCCGCGATGTCCGAGCTCGTCCTTGGAAAAAGAGCGCGAAAACACTGAAATATTTGGACTGGTCCGAGAGTCCGACACAAAAGTTAAAATTATAAGCATACTAGAAATACATGAATGCAACAACCCCTCGCCCACTCTTACATGCTTTTTTGAAACACCCCCCACCCACCCACCCCCTGATTAAAAAAAGCACTCCTGATTATACAGCCAATATAAAAACAAAGAAATATAAAAACAAATGATATTAAATCCTTGGGATATTAAATTATACAATTTATGGATAGGTCAATAGGATGACAAAACTGATTTAAATCATTTAAAGAAAGTTGAACATATCAAAGCAAAACTTAGATTTCATTATTAAATTCTGGTTGTAAAAAATATATTGTTTTTAGGAGTTTTCAAAAGGGATTATTTCTAGCAAGCCTTCAAATGGCTTCTCTATGCATGTACATTTTGCAAAGGCAGAATTAAAAGTTGACAGCTCAAAAATTACATTTATAATAGAGTGAGATAAAAACAATTCAGTAGAATCGGATTCCAGAAAGAAGTATTAAACAGACAACGTTTCAGTCGAAAATTTGGAATCACAGCCAAGAAAACCGACAAAGCCCACGTCCACCACGGTTAATATAAGCGTGATATAAGCCTAAGATAGTGTTTTAAGTTAGTTTTAGTTAAGCTGACTGATGGTTAATTTGGACGGGCAAAGGGAGAGCACGAAAACGTGAAGCTGCATGTATACTGTTTTAGGACATAAGGACAAAATTCAAATCCCCTACCGTTATAAACTTGAATGACTTTGAGACGACTGAGTGACCACAAACACTGCAATCCAGCTCGAGGTTTTCAGGTTTTGTTTACCATACGGCGTTTGGTTTCTTCAGGACCTCTGGTTTCGCTTCAACATATATTAAACCGGCTGTTTGCATCCTTTTCTTCGTTGTTCTCTTTTATTATTTAAGTAGAGCAGGCTCCATTTCGTTAAACGAAAGCAAAATACTGACAGATTTTTAGTTTTCTTGTTGCTAGTCACCAGTGTCCAACTATTCTTACCGCGTGACACCGTACCAAACATATATATATATATATATATATATATAAATAAATAAATAAACTATTTCCCAGATTTCGGCTCCCTCGCTTTTTCCACACGCGTGTAAAATGGACTCCACGCGTGTCGAGATTAGCACCCTCACCGGGCTCCGGGCCTTCGGCCCGTCGCCCGGCTCGGGGACTACCGAAAAGATAAAGTAGATAATTTGTGCATGGCTTCTTTGTCAATATTGTAACATATTCTGAATTTACCCCTTCTTAATTTTCTCGAGTCTTACTTAGTCTTCGCTGTCTGGTTGTTGTCGCCACGGCTTCTCTTGATATTTATTCTAGCGAATTCACGCATGCGCAAACGTCTGGCATCGGTGTTCACGTGACCAGCCTTCGCAGAGGTGGGCGGAGCAGCGGATATGAGAACCTGTGTACGGGGTTTCGGTCTGTCGTGATTCATTTCACGGTTAAAACCCAAAAAGAGAACGTATTGAAAAAAAGTAATGAACAGAAGAGTTTTGGAAGAAAATGGGCATTGTATGGCACTTAAGTCCATAAATAACTCCAACTCCACATGCTAGCCACATAAAATCTCAACAAACTTACTACAATTGAATCATGTTGTCATTGTCTGGCCAGTTGTGTTTTAGTAATTTTAGTTTTGCCTTTTTACGAAGAACAAAAGGAGGAAAATCCCTTCTCTGTCGATCTACAAATATCGGAGATTAATCCTTTTTTTTAAATTGACGTTTCTCTCTGACGAAGGGCCTTCGCTCGAAACGTTAGAAACTACATTCAATATTTTCGGCAGTACTCAAACCTTACTATATTTCAATTTGTATTTCAACACTGCCTACGTGGCACACTACTTTTATTTCATTGTTTTATTCTTTCTTTTTAGCTTTAATCTTTATATATTTTACTTAACAATTGATATTATATATTTTTTGTAGTCGTTATCAAAGTCTTCGAGTCGTTCTGGTGTTTCTGCAGTGTCCTCGTCTTTATCATCAGTCCTATCCTTGTTTCTCGCTCCTTTTCTGGCCTTGTTGTCACTTTTGAGATTGCTATTTTTTGCATCACCTCAGCAACCTCGGGGAGCTATGCAGGAAACCTCCAGACAATCAACGAATACTACTAATGCAAGGTGAATTGAAGTAATATATCGTACACGAGAGAGAGTGTTGGGTCTGATATCAATCACTGTGTGTTGTAAAACCAACTGCGAAGCTAAGACTTTTTAACCAACTTCGAGGTGTTTTGAATATCATATCATATCAACACAACTTTCAACTGTTTGATATAGCTTCCCAAATGAATCAGTATTTTAAAAGAAATTTGAGGTGAAAGTTGGCTAAATTTATGCAAGTCTTTGATCACTCATATCCAAATTCTGTCTCAGTACTGATTTCCTTTGTTTTTATTTTATGAATTATTATAATGAGGTGGAGAATGTTTTTATCTCAGTTGTTAATTGTGTGTGTGGATGAGTCTGACCCACATGGACATTCCGCTGGCACTATTACATGCCAGTCTGAGTCTGGCGCTTTTGCCCCCATACTCAGAGTTTTTCTCTGAGTTTAACTAACGGAGGCTTGCACATCGAAAACTAACGAAAAAACTTTCCATTTTTTTGTTATAAATACAGAAGTGACCTATTGAAACTGTACTGGGGGCATAGTTTCAAAAGTTCATTTGAGATGCATGTACAACTTTAACTTACTTTCCTCTACTAATGTATCTTTCAGACGCTACAGAGGCCAGAGGGTCCTTGTCTGCATAGCTGAGTATTCTTGATAGTACCTGTATGTCTGTAATATCGAAATATTTTGTCTTTTCAGTGCTTCATCGTCACCAACTTCTGACGTACGCCGTAGACCCAGAGGAACGGATAAGGATGAAGAAAGTTTCAAAAAAGAAGGCAAAATCCATTCTTTTAGACAAGATGATAATGATGACGACGAGAACAATACATATAACGGAAATTCAACCCAGCAAATGTGATCATAAAAAACAAAAGATCACAAAAGAAACTCTTATTTTAGAAAACGTTTGAATTTATAAACATGGATGTTTACAGTTTGTCCTTATCTCACTTCGTTCTTTAGATGTTGAAATTTGTTTTATATGTAAATAACAAATAACATAATTGCATAATGACTTGTTGGAAAATCTTGAATATCAATTTGAATTCACTGTTAACTGTGCATGTGCTTCTGTGTAGCGCAGGGCACTATACATGAAAAGTTTCAAGTGAATTATTTCAAGAATAGACATTATTTTCCAGCAAGTCATTATACAATGCGACGTCTAAGTGATGTTATTTGCATATCACGCAAATCTCAATATCTAAAGAACGAAGTGAGATATGGAAGGGCTGCAAACGTCAATCTTTATAACTTCAGAAGTTCTTTTAAATAGGAGAGCCTCTCCCTAACTTATTTTTCGTTGCATAAGGCCCTTTAAGTTTATACTGATGTATGCAATATATAATGGCAAAACGACAAATGGCAATGTTTGTATGGTTAAAGTCAAAAGAAGCAGTGCTCCGAAATAGTTGAATGGACCTTTTCACCAATAGCGGCGCCATCTTGAATTCGCAATGCATTGTGGTCTATCCAGGATAATAAGCTCAATTAAAAGGGTGATTGCTTAGTGTTGGGACACAATGCGGTAATTTTTTCTTGATAAACACGTTCATGGCAACAATGTCTAGATATGATCGTTGTCATATTCGCAAAAGCAATAATTCTCGTACGTATAAGGATACATTTGTCATGAATCTATCCTTACACGTCCAAGAATTGTTGCTTTTACCAATATGACAATTATTATATTTTGATATTGTTGCCACGAAAGTATTTATAAAGAAAAAATTACCGCATTGTGTCTTGAGCTTGTTACCCTGGACAGACAACAATGCATTGCGAATTCAAGATGGCGCCTCTATTGGTGAAAAGGTCTATTGCTATTCAGAATCGTAATTTTGCCAGATACACAATAGTATGAATGGACTTTAATTGAATATAATCTCAGTAACAAGAAATCTTTCTTTTTTTGGCTTCCTTGTGACTGGTAGTTACAAGGCTGTTGTTTCCAGTTTGTTAGCAAGCAAGTTTGTAACGGGTTGTTGACAACTTGTAACAAGGTTGATAGTTTGATAAAATCAAAACTTGGTAATAACTTGTCAACAGACCTGCTACACGCTTGTTGCGAACACATCCTGTTAACAAGCTGTGAGATTTTTACACGTGTAGTCGAGAAAGTGTTTTAATAAAGAAAGAACTAGTACATGAAATGAAGCATTATGGAAGTTGAATTTCTATGAAATGTGAAATGCAACACAATTCGCCAAATCGTTCATTGGTATGGATCGTTTTCACTCACGTGATCGGTGGCCCCGTTGGGGGTGGTAAAACAATACGAAATGTTTGAATAAGAATAGAGTTAATTAGTTAAATTCCCATAGGATAACGGTTGTGCACCAATATATGGCCGCCGTGACGTCAGATGAAAACCATGATATGGACATCGTATAGCTGATGTTCATGCTCTATAGCCATTAGGGGCTGTAGAGGGTCTGGTAAAGACTGAACAATGAAGCAAAGAGAAAACGAAAATCAGATTTGATCTAAATAATTTCTTGCCATCCCGATTCCTTGAAATATTTACCAGATTGTACGCCAAACTTCCTTTTGGCTGAAACGTACTAGTTATAGTCTAACTGTATTGTAAATACTGCTATCTGGTTGTCTACTCTATTCAATATCTTTGGTAGATATAGTTAATAAGTTGCAGATTTGATAGTTAATGCTGTTCTGGACTATCGCTTCTCTGTTCTCAACTATCGCTTGTTCCTTCTCGACTATATATCACTTGCTTTTCTCGACTATTGCTTACTGTTCTCGAACACTTTTTTTGTTTCGTTCCCCGCAGGAACGAAACTGTTACTGTATTAGCTTTCCATTGACATCACAAAAGAAACTGTCATCACAGATGAAAATCGTCCAATCGTAGGGCAGTGTTGCTGACATAACTGTGATCTTATCCAATGAAATCAAAATTCCGCATAAAAAATTTAGTTGGAGGCGTGGTTAACTCTTTCTTGTCCGAACTGGTCTTTAGTATTTTATTCCGGCTAACGCCAGACGATTTTATTCACCTCTGGGGAAGCCCCCGGACAGGAATGAGTTATAAACTATCTCTTTAACTCTTTCTTGTCCGAACTGGTCTTTAGTATTTTATTCCGGCTAACGCCAGACGATTTTATTCACCTCTGGGGAAGCCCCCGGACCGGAATGAGTTAAACGCCAAAACGAAGTGAAAATATTGCTGATCTAGAGTAATTTGAAGACAAACAATCCCGTGCGAAGCGAATCATCAATCTTGTGCTGTAGAAAGTAGGAACTTTCCCCTCGTTGAACTCGAGAATGCATTCGTTATGTATGGCAACTGCGCGTTCCAAAAGGTCAGTCGCACTGTTTCACGCGTGTCTAATAATTTTAAAATATAGCTATTTTATGAACGATGTCAATAGTTTGAGGCTAGAAGTTCCTTATCATTCATTTGTAGCCCATCTAAATGGATTATTCTGATTCGAGAATTAAACTATGACCTATGACGACGAAAATGATGATAGTCCGTTATTGACCTAATTTATATTGATCCTTTTGGCCTTGGAAATTTATGGATTTGCTATTGGCGATTATTCAACTAGAAATTACTATCGCAAGTGAAGTGCTGCCTCAAATGGGACAAAAACATTTAGCCTACTCCACAAGCAAATATGTGCAGTCTGTGGTCAATGTGACACCCCCGTTGCCCACTCCACCCAAGATTGCCCACTCCACCCAAGTTTACCCAATCCACCCAAGGTTGCCCACTCCACCTGAGGTTGCCCACTCCACCCAAGATTGCCCACTCCATCCAAGATTGCCCACTCCACCCGAGTTTGCCCACTGCACGTGAGTTTGCCCACTTCACCCGAGGTTGCCCACCCCACCCAAGTTTGCCCACTCCACCCAAAATAGCTCACAGGGTTGCCTGCGAGGGAGGTTGGAAAGTCCCAAAAGTTAATATTAATTACAATAGACAGTATTTACACATTACTACAAGTTATTATATATAACTTATTGCTTAACATGATGTGGCAAGGGTTTTGACAGGATATACACATATTAATACATGTATACGAATATTAAATAATCATGCCTCTTGCTCTACTGTCAGTGCAATCCCAAGTGCTTAATATGTTTTGACAAATCTAGAGCTTTTATAAAATTATACAGCGATGTACCATTGAGTCCATCTGATTATTTTGCAGAATTTGTATAAGTAAAAATATACACACGTTCACACACGCAGATAGTAGCGTACGTCTGATCAGAATGCTGATCAGCGCAAACACAATGAACCCACACAAATATTGGCAATATACTGTACACCTAAAAATAAAAGAAAACAACCGTGAAATCTCCTACCAAGAAACACAGTTGTCAGTTGTAAAAACTGATATCTTACCTGTCCTCGACAAGATAATCTCTCCTCACTAAAATTGTATAAGATTCCTATTATCCTAAGACAACAAGTGTGTTCATATATAGCCAAGAACATTGAAGTGTGATAACTGCGAGTTCAGAAAATCCATCGCCGTCGTGGTGTTGCCGTGTTGAAACCACGCTTCAAACGTTACATGTAATTTCATCAAACAAATCCTTCTGGCGTATGTGATGTAAGTTGTAGGAAGAAACTTCCTACGTCACAAAACGTCATAAAATGCTCAACAAATAAATAAATAAATAAATAAACTCTCAAAATCTCGATTCCGTTGACTATACATAACTCGGCAAAGAGGTCTGGACACGAGACACAGTAACCCATGTCAAGATTAGTGAACTGCCTCGCTACGCTCGGCAGCAATAAATACCGCAATAAATCAGCTGCATGAAATTTAAATGCGACGTGCTAGCGTCTCGCAATTTTCCCAAGAAAGCAATTATTTTGGTAACGTTTTAATTTCCTCCTATAGACGGTCAGAAGAGTATTGCTACTGAATAGAAGATTTACGTTGCCAAAATAATTGCGTTCTCACGAAAATCGCGAGACCGCTAGCACGTCACATTTAAATTCAGTCGAATTTATGCGACTGCGAATAACCTGAAATAATCAATAGAGCCTGCCCTCTGGACTGCGGAAGAGAGAGTAATCCGTCATGATCAGACGGTACAACGTCTGAAATGTGTGTTCGTTTTATTAGACGAGGCTTAAATTATTTTTTTGTAGTTTTATTATGATCTTCTCGCTTCAGCATATTTCTAGTTTGTTTATATGCAAAACAAAAATCGTCTAAATTAAATTTGTCGTATGAAACGCAGGCGCGTAGTAAAAATTGTCGCGCCAGTCTACATGGGGGAAATAATTAGTTGAGCTAAAATTCGTCATTGCTGTTGAAACAGACCCTCATAAACGACTGACCGGAACGAAACAGCTATTTCTTTTAAGAAATAGTTTCTTGTTGGGTTTGGCTTGCCAACCCAAACTATTATGGGGACCTTGCATGAAGTAGTCCGTAGGTCATTTAGTGTAAGCGCTGGATTGGTTTACTACGGGCGCTTCAAAAACAACATGGCGGCGTTGAAGCATTTGTCGAAATGTTTGTGTGTTTCAGATTATTTTTGTGTAAATCAAACAGTAGCTGTGATCAGTAGATCAATGGCTGGACATAGTAAATGGGCGAATATTAAATTTAAAAAAATGCACAGAGACATTGCAAGAGCGAAGATTTTGGGAAGATTGCATAAAGAAATTATCACAGCCGTCCGAGGTAAACACAGGTACAGACTACAGAGGTCTCAGGTACAGACTATACAGATACTGAGCTTGACAGAAGGGAGTAAAGTGAGTCTATTGGAAACATGGAGTTTAACTGCTGAAAAAACGTGTTGCGAGTCAAATGTGAGAGAGGTGACCTCCTGGGAATGACTGAGTTGGGGGTGTGGGTGGTAATTTGGTATGGATACTGTAAATGTCTGTTATTAAAGTGTGCCATGGTGGTAATCACCTACAATAAATAAAAAAAATACATTAATATTATAGTAATTAAAAGATAAAATTAAATTCATAATAGTTTAGTCAGTTTAGAAGATATTTACATGGGTCTTTTCTCTTTATATACTAATTAATATAAGGGCAATTTGAAACCATATATGTACTGTGCAATTTCTAAGTTGGGCCAAGTTTCATACACAATAATTATTTAACAATTATTCACCAAAGGTGAGGTGAATATTGGTGTATAATAACCAAGACAAAGTTGAGGTTATTCCGATACTCACTGAGCCTGAATTCACTGAGCCTGAGGTGAATAATTGTTTTACAGTACCACTCAGAAGTAACCTAATGAAACCCTTGGTTGAACCCCAGGTAATCCTTGGCTGAACCAAGATTCACCCACCGGTCGTCCGAGGATCAACCTAGGGTTTCCCCAAAGTCTTCCTAGTATAACAAAGACAGTTTTACATTATCGTTTTTATTAAAAATGAGAATGGGAAAGCTACATGTATCTCAATACACGAAGAAACAAATTATTTCGCTTTCATCTTCTGGAGTACAGGTTACAAAAATTTCAAACATACTCTGAGAGGAAGGAATTAAAACATTGAGATTGGCTGTTAGCTTGTCCCTTTCTTGATATCGTTGAAGTGGTAGTTTGAAGAAGTAGTATCGTTGAAGAGATGCTCTATGTAATGGAAGAAAACAAATTTTGAAAGAAGAACAAGTGAAATTGATTGACGATAAGATGAGTGAGAAAGATATGAATGCCAAGCACATTTGTATACACAGTTCTTCACACACTTCAAAACGCATTCTTATTATAAAGTCAAAGTATCCATGTTGCAAACACATCACCAATTCACAAATCACCAATTATTTTAAAGCCAGAATCTGCGCGTTCTGAGTAGTGAGTATAATTATTAATATAAGGTTAAGAGGAGGAGTTTCGTTACGGGGAGCACAGGTGGTGTGTGCCATTAGGGCACTGCCTCTCACCAATAGTTAAGCCCGGTTAGACGGGGTTAGTACTTGGATGGGTGACCATCTGGGAATAACCCCGTTCTCGGGGTGGGGACTCATGTGAGTGGAGTTTAGTTGGTCTCTCCTGTGCTTCGAGGGTTTTTCACCGAATTCTCTGATTTTCCTCCCTCCGTAAAATCAACACCTATAGGTCTTAGCTGTAAATGGAGGACCCCACCAGCTCTGCTGAAAAACTTATCCTCCTTAAATAAAGAAGAAAAAGAAAGCCGTCATGATGGCAAAACATGTAGTTTGGCAAACAAGAGCAAAAAACTTAAATACTAGGCCTACAACAATGAAACGAATGACGCATATATACAGTATAATCCTAGTTAGTTGCCAATTTGGTAAGAATCATTGTAAGAAATCTTGTTTACGGTATTTGATAAATGCAACTACTGGCTATCTGTGTCAAGTTCCAAAGTCGTTGTGACAACATGCAAATGCTTTCACCCACGAAATCGTTGCGTTTGGCTTTGTTTCTGTCCTAGAGCTTTGTTCCTGTCCGAGGGCTTCTCCTGTTACCGTTTAGCCAGGCTAAAATACTAAAAAGATTAATTCGGACAAGAAAAAGTATAGTCGGACGAGGTGGAAGCGACGAAACCCGAAGTGTTTGGTCGACCGTAATTTTTCTCTTGCGGTTAGACTTGTCGACCGCTATCTCACCGCTAGGTAACCTTAACCTCACCGCAACGGCAGTGTTAGGTTATTTCTGAGCGGTACTGTACAGTGTGTATCAAAAAAACCTGAATCCTTAGAAAACAACCTGTTGTACTAGTTTGAAAGCCCTAAGCACTTCGCTGGACCCACAGATGCGTAAAACACACGGTCTTATTCACGTGGGAAGTTAAGATAACTTGAAGTGTATGCATGGTGAAAGTATTTAAAAGCTTTTTCTCTTCCTGTTTAACTTATGTGCTGATTAATTTATAACGTAGCGCTTTTAGGGCTTTCAAACTACTACAATAGGTTGTTTTCTAAGGGTTCAGTTTTTTTTTATGCACACTGTAGTATAAATACACATTTTCGTACTTTTAAGAACAACGTTTCCTTTAAAATTGTTAATTTCCGCCATTTCGAATAAACGCTGTAGGTGATTATCGAGGATGAATCCAAAGTAGCTCGACCAATCAGCGCACGCAATTTTCTATAATCACCTATGTATTTATACTAAACATAATTATGATATGGCCCAAGTTACTTCTGTTGAAATCCTGGGTTCTCATTAGCTGAGAACCATCACGTGCTGGTCAATTGTTTCCCGTAATTGACCACGGAAATTGTCAATTACGGGTTTTGCCAGCCATTTTTTTTACACAAGAACAATGAAATAAAACCACAAAAATTTTGTGAATTCAATAACCGAAGGACTAAGTCACGTTACGAGTTGGACAATAAGCAATCTGGAAGTGAGTTTTAGGATTCTGAAAGTGATAACAACAAGAGCAACAACATTGAAAACGATGAGTTTATATTTATATCACACCTCGGTCTTTTATGTACAGGCCTTGCCCTATGGACTCGGTTCATACTCTCAAGATCTCGGTCTGATATTTTTCTATAATGACCACGTCCATTGTTAATAAGAAGTTATTATTGCATGTTTATAATAAAATTTTATAAGACTTGGCTAAAACATATAATGTTGCTCACGTTATATTTTTTTAAACCACAAGAACAAATTAGGGCACCTAATGCAATTTATCTTTGAAGGCCAAAAACTGATGAGAGGCCAATATTGCCTAGCCTTCACAAGGGCTATTTGTTCCTGCCATGTTGTTTTTGGCCACCTCAGCTTGGCCCAATCCCTTACAAATGTCTCTGGGGATGAGGTTGACATATATGGATATTTCGGTAATTCATAGTCTCATTCCCATGAGCCATTTTGAATTACTCTATATGCTTTTATTTGCCCAGAGGAGGCTGTATTGACAGGATATTATGGGTTGATATGATTTACACTGTTATATAATGCAGATTATTATTTAAATGATGGGTTAAATTGATGATGATCTTTAATATTTGAACAGAGGATGGTCCAGATCCCACATTAAACTTCAAGTTGGAGCATTTGATTGAACGTGCTAAAGCTGCCAATATGACAAAAGAAAAAATAGAATCTGCTATCAAATCAGGAGTCAAGGTACAATTTATTGATTAAAAGTAAATGGTTTGAACCTAGGAGTATTACTGTATTAGTATACATGCAGGTCCGAATTAGCGCTTCAGAACAGCTTCACAACATTTTTTAGTCATTAGTATTACTCGCCCAATAGGCGAATTTCAGGGTGTTGCGCACGCATCGTTTTGGAAAGGAATTGGCGGGCTCTACAAAGTAAGCAATGGCAAACAGACTTGCTAGCGAGCCAACAACAGCAGACTAACAGTGTTAAATATCCAGAAACTGTATTCTATACTTTGTTTATTTTAAATAGTACGTTTACTTTGAGGGGAAGTTGCCAGTTTTTTTGAAAAATGATGCGCGCGCAACACCCTGAAACTCGTCTATTGAATTATTGCCCATCAATTAACCATTACTCTTGTCTCCGAGACAGGTTAACACGATTGCCATTGGTCACATGTCTCTTCATGAATTTCACGCTCTTTTAATTTCTTTAATTCTTTGTACGGGTTATGTTACATATAATACGTTGTGAGACAGTATATGTTACGTTATAAAACGTTACGCAATGTTACTAGAGGTTGCACTACATTTTAGAATGTTACACTGCCTTCTCAACTGTTGCTTCACGTTCTGAGAAGTTACGCTGCGTTCAGAAAAATTACGCTACGTTCTGATAAGTTACGCTTAACCTTTAAAAAAGTTAATATGCTTCGTTCTGATAAGTTTGCTTTGTTCAGAAAAGTGGCGCTACGTTCTTATCGAGAAGTTATATGCTACATTAATTCAGAGAAGTTGTTGCTACTTTTCAGAAAAGTTGTGTTACGTTTCTTAAGAAATCACGTTAAGAAAGCTACGTTCTGAAATGTTACCTTGCGTTTTGAAACGTTTTTGCTACTGTACATGTACATTCTAAGAAGTTATGCTACATCCTGAGCATTTTGCTAAGTTCTGAGACGTACGTTACGGTACGTTCAGAGAAGTGTACTACGTTCTGACAAGTTATCTTGCATGTGATTCCGATAAGTTATGCTACTTTCTGAAAAATTACGCTACATTATGAGACGGTTACGCTGTGTTTTGAGATGTTACCGGTACGTTATTGGACGTTATACTATATACGTTACGCTACGTTATTCAAAAATAAGCTTCACAATTTTTGAAAGAACTGCTTCGCAGTTTTCAGAAATTTTCAAAATTGCTTCACAATTAGCGATTTGCAAAGCGTTAATTCGGACCTTGCAGACTGTCATGTTTGTGAAAGTTGCTCTTTATGTGTCTGGTTCATTAGATCATGGTTGTGTAGCAGCTGCGGTTATGTGTGACACTTGTCCATTGTGTCAGACATATAAATACAGGCAAACCTTGCAAACAGTTCACTTGACTTTGAGGGTGACTTCTGCAGAGGTTATTGAAACCTGATTTTAACATTACTAAGTAAACACTCTTTCTCAAGATTACACTAACCTAGAGAGGCAACTTTCACAAACATGTGTGTACAATTTATTATTAAAAATGACAAATTAATAATGACTTTATACTGTATAATCCAATTTGTGCATTTGGTACTTGCATTACTTTTATTTAATTATTTTAAAATGATTTTTAGAATACTGGGGATATAACTCATGGATTATTAATAGAAGGACATGGGCCAGGTGGATGTGGAATATTAGTAGACACATTAACATCAAATAAAATCCGTACTAGGACAGAAATAAAGACAATATTTACCAAAAATGGGTATTAAACTATATTTTTGTTTTACTGTAACTGATTTAAGTCTTGACTTCAACTCGTAGATGTAGTACTGATCGGAGGTATTGATCGCGAACTGGAGCCCACAAACTATACTGAGCCTCGAGCCTAGATATCAGATTTTCATTTCTCGTGCAAACTAAACCATCAAATACTTGCTTAGTACGATTATCCAGCTCTTCGTTTACTTCCTTGATCCCGATTTTAGAAGTAAGGTCACCTATTGATACAGCATAAAATATAATTAGCTAGTGTATCTGCATGTTTTATTTCAAACTCCAGCATTGACACAACTTTTTTCTCTTTTTTTTTTACTATATGGCAGAGGACATGTGGGAGATGAGGGGTCTGTTTTGTTTATGTATGAAAACAAAGGTAAACATGACAAAAGCTATACTGGCATATTCAGTATATATATATATATATATATATATATATATATATATATATATATATATATATATATATATATATATATATAGCATGTTCTAAGGATTTAGGGTGAAGGAAAATTCGAGTGTAGAATATATACATTTTAAGACCAAACCGGGAGCAGTTGCGAAAAATGCAACTGCCGGAGGGCCTGTGTAGTTGCATTTTTCGCAACTGCTCCCGGTTTGGTCTTAAAATGTATATATTCTACACTCGAATTTTCCTTCACCCTAAATCCTTAGAACATGCTGTGTAATCGAGTGAAATGCCCAATATCATTTATATATATATATATATATATATATATATATATATATATATAGTATATTTGGAGTTTTTTATATAAAGAAGATTTTATGGATAATTGTTTACATTCTTTTTTGAACACCATCAACAATAACTTCTATTTGCACCTGGTCCTGTATTTGTTTATAATGTATAATAGAAAATTTAGATAAAAACAGATATATATCTATAACAAAATCAACTGTTCCACTTTCCACTCTTGTGTATATTGAGTTTACTCCCCATCTTATTTTTTGTACATCATGCAAATGATTTTCCAATGTTTGTTTTTTTAGGTGTAATAAATATTGAAAATTTAGTTTCTGCTGATAGTGATGACAGTCCTAGTGAAGAGATCATGAATCAGGTAACCCCAAACATGTAAAAACTTGTAGACGTGCTCTGTATGCTATTTAATATCAGACACAAACAGCATAACTGGTTTATTGTGAATCCACGATTTGCGTCATGTTTGGATAGTTACAGTATTATTATAATTGTTGCTCTTATAATAATTATAGGCTGAAGAGTTAGCAATTGAAGTTGGGGCTGAAGATGTAGAGTTTGTAAGCAATTCAGATGAGGTGAAATTTATACAGGTACAACCATCTATTTTATGTATATGCGAGTGTAAAAAGGTGGAGTGTTGCGTAGGCAATGTTTTGAATAGAGCAAAGTGAAAATGTGGTAAACTGTCAAGATTTATAGCAACGAATATTGACGTTTCAAGCAGAGCCTTTTCACTTTGTTCTATTTTATGTGTGATGTACATATAGTGGCAAACAAATGAGGCCTTCTGGCACCCTGAGGCAAGTTTATATTTGGCGCTTTTCATCTACGACATGTCACTAGTTCTGATGAAGTTGAAAGTTCTGCTTTGAGCCAGTGTTCATTCGTCAAGTTTTCTGTCCTTCAGATTCTTCTCTGTCTTAAAATTACATCATAAACGTCTTAAAAAAGGTCTGAAAACGAGCAAAACGTGTCAGAGTTACATCTACATTAATTTAATAAAGTCCGTAAAAATCCAACTATAAACTAAAAAAGTAAAAAAAACAACATACAAATAGATATACTGTAACTATTAAAAATACACAAGTAACACAACACTAAAACTAGAAATTGTTTTTGAGTTCAGTTTTAAAAACACTTAAGTCTGGGAGTCTATAATCTCAGATTGGATAAAATAATCAGTTTATAGATATCTTATGCTTATATTTCTAATGTCATACAAGTGGGTGAAAAATACATCATGGCACGTGGTCGTACCCAGGAACAATCGATCCAGTGCTTCCGGCACCATCTTGGTGAACGTGTTATCCTTGCTATCCTCTGTACAAATAATTCAGTTAAGGTTGTTCAATGTACAAATAATTCAGTTAAGGTTGTTCTCAAAGTTCTAAAGTATAAATCTTAAACTTAGAAAGTCAGAGCGTCAACGCGTTTTGGGAGTAGAAACTTTTGATATTTTGAATTCGGAACATTTACTGTATATGGGTATCGAATAAGTATCGAAAAACTTGAACTAACCATATATTCATATAATAAACGATTTATTAACCTTGTTTACTCGGTCTTTACGGGAAACTATCAGATCTCGGTCTTTTTGTACGAACTTTGCTTGCGCTCAGTGCGTACTGTCAAGACCTCGGTCTGACATTTTCCAGTACATACCTCGTTCTTGATTAGTAATCTCTTAATCTTTCCTTTCAGTTTATATGTGCCCCAAATGAATTGATTCAAATATCGAACAGGTTAACCAAAGATAATGGTTGTAGACTTTTGTCTGCAAATCTGGAATACTTACCACGAAATCTAATATCACTGAACGCTAATCGACTCGAGAAAGTAGACAGACTCCTTGAAAAAATTATGGAGCATGAAGATGTGATTAAGACTTACGACAATGTTAAGAATTATCCTAGTGATACTTATAAATATTCATAAACTATAAATAAACTTTATACCAGACTCAGTCATATATGTTAGCTGTAGGCTAGAGTTAGGATGTTGTTAGCTTTTGGTTGTGTAAGGAGGTTAGGAAAACGAGTTAGCGTTAGCTTATAGAGATGTATGACAGGGCGTGGTAGAATAGGGTAGAGTGGGGAAGGGTAGATTAGGCTGGGATAGGATAGATATAGGGTAGGATAGGATAAGATAGGGTAGGGTAGGATAGGATAGGGTATGGTAGGATAGAATAGGATAGGTTAGGATAGGGTAATAGGGTTAAGATACTTTAAGATAAATTAAATATTTTAAGGCCCCCATCCGAAATTTGATTTTATAGCTATAGATATTTTGACGTACCATGCCATAGCATTAACCATAAACGTACTGTATTCATATATTATAAATTATAGTACTAATTAAGGAACAGATGAAAAGGTTCAAGGAATTAATTCAAAACCATGCGAAAAACGTATTTGTATTACTCTATGTAATTACGTGAATTAGGCCTACACTTCTGTTAAGCTTTGTTATATTTCTTTTATTAATACTGAATGATTAATGCATCACTCATGATGTTTGATTAATCTAAATAATAAAATGACAATAACATATAGTACAGATGTAGTAAGGTTTGATATACTGCCGAAACAGAGAACGTGGGGGTCTAACATTTCGTGCGAAGGCCCTTCGTCAGAGAGAAACGAAAGTCCTTCACTCGATACGTTAGACTCCTACGTTCTCTGTTTCTGCAGTATATCTAACCTTACTATATTTCGATTGTTGTTTCTACACTGCCTACGCAGCACTCTACTTTTATAGTACAGATACTTTACTTGAGATTTAATTAAGTGCGGAAAAATTTACGAGAAACGTCACGCGCACTCTTAGCTCGTTGTTTTGCACTATATTCTACTTTTGATGGTTCTTCATCTCGCGGGACATGAGTCACATTTATTTTTTCCATGGCTTGCTGAAGAACACTCGTTTTGACAACATCCCACATGCATTTCTTGCGAAATTGATAGTACAGTACATCGTCATCGGGATAACTAAAAAGATGTAAACAGTACAATTTTACGTCGTTGACTCACTGAATACAACTCTGTATATACTATTAATATTAACGCCACTGCAGAAAACCAATGTTTACCACACCACTGTACCCACACGGTATACCACACGGGGAGCACGGTTGGCGTGTGCTGTTAGGGCGCTGCCTCTCATCACTGCAGTACAAAATTAAGCTCAGTTGAACGGGGTTAGTACTTGGATGGGTGACCGCCTGGGAATATACCCTGTTCTCGAACTTGAAACTCATGTGGGTAGAGTTCAGTTGATCTCTCCTGTACTTCGAGGGTTTTTCACCGGGTTCTCCGGTTCTCCAACACCTATAGGTCTTAGCTGTATAATCCGTGGTCCGACATGTGTCGTATGGCTGCTGCCTGGAACGCCTTTAATATGCCTTCGACTCGGCCATGTTAAATTTCAATATGTAAATTTTTATTTTGACTTGAAAATGACGTTATAGGTTCGTCGAAACGTTGTCACTTTTTTAATAAAATGTTTCTATCGTTTAATTTTGTCTTAAGTCAATTAAAGAAACCGTTATTTATCAATATGTAAATTGCTCTTGAAAAGCCCCTTGTGGGAAGAAGTAAATAAAATATGTATGTACTCCACAATCATATAGTGCACGGAGTACAGTACAATATACTGTAGGTCGCAAAGTTTCTCACAGGCTACATCATATATTGTTCACGGACTACACTACAATCATATAGTGCACGGAGTACAGCACAATATACTGTAGGTCGCAAAGTTTCTCACAGGGTACAGCATATTGTTCACGGACTACGCTACAATATAGTTCATGGAGTATAGCACAATATACTGTATATTGTTCACGGACTACGCTACAATATAGTTCATGGAATATAGCACAATGTATACTGTAGCTCGCAAAGTTTCTCACAGGGTACAGCATATTGTTCACGGACTAGAGTAGAGTTCACAAAAATTCTATCAAACACCACGTGATCAATAATCTGCCAATCATGCAAACGACATTGATTATTATTAGTGAGGTGAAGTGGGAATGGATATATGAATGGATATGATAGATATTAAAGGGACAGAAGGATGGAAAGATTGATGGAGGGATATAATCATGAGTCGTGCTTTTATGTCTTGTAGTGGTGTAGGAGCAGTATTAAGGTTTCGGACATTCGTGGAGTGCTGGTGTGATAAAATGCTGATGTGATAAAGTGCTTTATACAATACTCTGGTTGCTATGCGTGTTTTCATTGGTTGTTGCCCATGATCTATTAGAGGACAGACACATGGATCACGTCAGATCACGTCAGCTGACTTGCTTTTTTCTTTCTTCATGCCCCAAAATCCGGCAAGAAGTATTGCGTAATTTTTATATTGTATGAAACAAATAGATTCCATTTTTTTGTTGTCTGTTCAGTTATAGATGCACAGAAGACGTCACAACGTGGTAAGAACATCAGTGACCCACTCGACTGCGTCTCGTGGGCCACATTGTTCTTACCACGTTGTGACGTCATCTGTGCATCTATAACTGAACAGACAACGGCAAAACGGAATCTATTTGTTAAGTAGTGTAGTCCGTGAACAATATATGATGTAGCCTGTGAGAAAGCTGGCGAACTATACAGTATATATATTGTGCTGTTATAAAACAAACTCCAACACGCTTACTTGTTCTCCAACGCCAGTGCTCTTGCAACTAAGATGGATTTCTTCGTAGCAGATAGAAAGAAAGTTTGTTTCTTAATCTTCAAAATCTTTGCTGCAAGGCTGACTAAAATCAACTGTCTCCCTGTTGGTTCTAACACCTCACGAAGGTTCTAAAAAAGGGGGAAATTAATTTCTGTTATAACACAACGAGATCTGTATAGTACTATATGCATGCATGACACAAAGTAGATCGAGTTTCTTCGCTAGATTTGTTAAGTTTGCAACAGGGAATAGATGCTTTGAACTATGCGACACCATGCAAACACGGACAATAAACGACAATTAACTTACTATACTTCCACGTTGAACAAGAGTACGTTTTATATACTAAAACTTACATAAACATCTCCTTTTTTCATTGTTGCAATGTTAAGATAAGCAACCTTTGTATTTAATCGACCAGCTAAGAACTCTTTATTTAGCATTGTAGTTAAATCTATGCTCCTCCTCTGTTCACCACTGCTTTTCACCAAGTCATGATCGTCCAGTTTATCGTTTTTACTCTTCAGAAACTCTGAATTGTTGCTATCGTTCTTTAACACAGAATATTGTGTCTTCCCTGTACAATAAGTCAGATTCTGGTATTTCTTTCCAAATGAATTTAAGATTTCTTCCGCCTCTCCCATTTTCTTAGTTTTTTCTCTTTTCCTGTTGTTTCTAAAAACACATCAAAATTAACGAGTCAGTTGGAATGTTAAATAATAAATATGAAGATAAAAATATTAATCGAATTATGTGTAAGGGTAATTGTAAGTGTCAATGAGTAAAAACTAGCAATGTTGAATGATAGTGAATTGTGAAGAGTGTCCATGTTGTTTAGGGCCTGTTTATACGGAGCCAAGTTACCCGGTTTGCCGGGATAAACGTTACTTTCTGTTTATATGGAAGCGAGTTATCTAATATTTGAGATGATTAACATCAACAAAAGTGACATAAACAATGAATATAGAAAATTCATCCCGCTATGTCGAAAAGTGGAAAAAGTGTTTATATGGGGAAATGTTTATCGCGCTTTGCCGAGATCCCGGCTTGCCAGTGGCAAGTTCTCGCCAGGGGGAGAGACAGTGTTTCCTCTACCGACTGGGAACTCGCCAGGTGCCGAGTAACTCGCCTGGCCGGGAAACTCGCCTCCATATAAACAGGCCCTTAGATTGGGCAAACCACAATTCACCGAGGGCAAATTCGCCCTAATTTTAAACCTGATCGTATTTTAGGATCAGGGTTAGGATTACGTTAAATTGACCCTCGGGCTCGGTGGATTGCCTAGCTCATTGAATAATGATAAGTTCTGTTATGGTAGTATATATAGTGTGTGTTGGGAGATAACGAGTTATAAGTAGGATTGTTTTATGATAATGAGTTATGATTTAATGATGATGTGTTCTGGGTATAGGAGTGGTCAGATCGCGGAGTGTTGAGTGATATTAAGACTTGAGTATTAGAGTATTGACTGTTGACTCTACATTGAAAACAAGTGAAATGGTATTAGTGTTAAATATAGTGGAATGTTGAAATACTATATGATACCGTAGAATCCCGAAAGTAGCGTCCCCCCCGAAAGTAGCGTCCCCCCGAAAGTAGCGACAAATTTGAGATGTCTACAAAATTTCCGAAAGTAGCGGCCCCCCCGAAAGTAGCGACAAATTTGAGATGTCTACAAAATTTCCGAAAGTAGCGGCCCCCCGAAAGTAGCGACAAATTTGAGATGTCTACAAAATTTCCGACAGTAGCGGGCCCCCCGAAAGTAGCGGCCCCCCGTACGTAGCGGCCCCCAAGTCATCGCTTGATTAACTCGAAAGTGTTAAGTTTCAACTATCAACGTACCAAAGTGTGTAACAGTCAGAGTTGAAATGGCATAAGGAAAAACTAAAGCATATAAAATGTGGTAAATAGGAAGGAACAAAGAAGAATATTCCCACAGTATGTTAACGTATTTTACCACCCGAAAGTAGCGGCCCCCCGAATGTAGCGGCCCCCCGAAAGTAATGGCCTCCAACAGCGGATAAAACCGAAAGTAAGGGGGGGGCGCCACTTTCGGGATTCTACGGTATAGTAAATGATAATATACGTCATAAGTGGAGCGTTGAAAGATAGTTAATAGGTTAACGAGTTTAGTATTGAATGATAATGAATTATGAGTAGAAGTGTTCTTGCTTTATAATAAGTTATGTGTAGGAATGTTAAAGGCTTACAAATTATGATTAGGAGTGTATGTTAAGCACATGCAATTATAATAATTATTATGTCATGTTTACCTTGATTTCATTGCGTATTCATCATCAAGTATTTGATTTTTGGCAATCTTTCTTAAATCTGTTTGTTCAATGCTTATCTTAAGTTCTTTCATGATTTCAATTTGTGAGGAAAACGAGCGAGGACGCTTCTCGTCAAAATCAGTGCCGTCAAACAAAGGATTCCAATCGGGTGAACAATTTTCTTCTTCCAAACGCCGTGACACAAAACTAGCGGATCGTTCTGGTTTTTGCTCAAATTCCAGTCCCTTGATTACTCTGCATTGTCCCTAAAAGCATTGATATGTTCATTATTGCATGGTACGTCTTAAAATTCAGTAAACGTTTTGCTGTATAATCAACTTTTCTAAGCCTTGGACTTGAGTTAAGGTTCTCATTTTCGGGTCTATAATCTTATCCTATTCTAACAAATTATCGAACGAACGAACGAACGAACGAACGAACGAACGAACGAACGAACGAACGAACGAACGAACGAACGAACGAACGAACGAACGAACGAACGAACGAACGAACGAACGAACGAACGAACGAACGAACGAACGAACGAACGAACGAACGAACGAACGAAAGAAAGAAAGAAAGAAAGAAAGAAAGAAAGAAAGAAAGAAAGAAAGAAAGAAAGAAAGAAAGAAAGAAAGAAAGAAAGAAAGAAAGAAAAAACTTATAAATGACCGATGTCGGAAATAAATAATTCAATCTAGTTAGCCGCCATATTGTTTTGCAATAGAAACTCAAACGGATTATTGAATGAAGGCAGTTGTTAATTTACCTCCATGCAAATATAAATCCATTCTTCTTCATCTTTACTGCTGAGAACAATAATTTTATTGGGTTTGTACTAAAGAATAAAAAAATAAACTTTGAGTAAATTATCTCATGAGGTCTGTAATTAGTGCAACAACTCGAAAATGATATGGAACCAATATTTGTTATAAAACAACAACAAAATAACAACCACAACAACCACTTGTTGCATCATCAGATTTTACCTCGTGAATTTGTGAATCATGGCAAATGTGTTTGATTGCATCGTCTTTCCATAATTTAAACAATGGCAAATGTCTAAAATCATCAAACAAATTAGGCTGAAAGCAACAATTATTGCAATGAAAAGAACTCATAATTTATTATAGATTGTATAATTTTTATTTTTATTTTTAATATAATTTTTGGTAAGTGCACGATGAGTATATCTAACTGCAGAAAATTTTCACAAATGTTGTGTATGTCAAATTAGTGTGTCAATTATTTTTTCCATTGTTATAATGCCGTCACCATTACTAAGAAGCTGTTGTTTTACGTAGCCTAATTTTCCGAGTTGCTAAGCTTTCAGGCTGGGATTTAAACACATCAACTGACGAGGAATCAGGGGCGTCGCGAAGTCAATCCACTTTGATTGGGGGGAGGAGGCCCCGATGTGAGGCGGCTGTATTCGCAGGCTAGGGGGGGAGGCTAGATGAATTTTCCCGAATATCCTAATGTTTATAAAATTGCCCGAATTTTGTTGGATGCGCATTAAGACATAAGCCTGTAGATTATTTCTTAATTTCACTTACTTAAGTCCTACTTTACTATATATCGTAGTTTGCCTGAATTTAATACTTCGTTGTCCATTTCCCCCGAATTTTTCCGATCTTTGAAAACTTGGGGGGGGGGGGGGGTGACACCCCACGCACACCCAGTAGCGACGATCCTGCGAGAAATTGGTGAAGCGAGCGATGTCTGCGGAAATATGACCGAATAAAACTCGACAAAAAGTCCAGTATTTGAATCTTTGTACATTTGCCGTGTCATAGTTTGTTACCAGTTCTTCACTTAAAAAAACAAAACATTTTTGGGAGAATTACTTTAATGGCCGAGCTTAAACCTATTTCTGTCAAAATAAAGCTACTAAAATCGTAGCTAGTAGAAATTTCTGTAATTATATAAATAAAACAAGATTTTATACTTCTGGATACTTGCAATGCCAAACTATACTCTCGGGTCTAATTTCTTATCGCAATAAGTTTTAAACATTCTTGGATCAGCATTTTTATCTTACCTACAAAACTCAATCTTCTCTTCCATTTCTCTTTCGTAAATTTCTGAACAGACTTGTGCAAAGACATATTTATCGACTACCATTAATTCCACATCCTCTTGAACTACTACTGATGCTGTACGACATATGTTCTTTAACAAAGCAACTTCCTTTGAAAACAAAACGATAGTCTGAGTGCTTTGGTGTTCCTTGAACTTCAGTGTTCCTTGAACTTGTTTTGAAAATTTGGTTGTATTCGGATGTTTTATAATAGTAGATTTCACGTTGTTGTTGTTGTTGTTGTTGTTGTTGTTGTTGTTGTTGTTGTTGTTGTTGTTGTTGTTGTTGTTGTTGTTGTTGTTGTTGTTGTTGTTGTTGTTGTTGTTGTCGTCGTCGTTGTTTTGGTGTTGAGTGAGTGAGTGAGTGAGTGAGTGAGTGAGTGAGTGAGTGAGTGAGTGAGTGAGTGAGTGAGTGAGTGAGTGAGTGGGTGAGTGAGTGAGTGAGTGAGTGAGTGAGTGAGCGAGCGAGCGAGCGAGCGAGCGAGCGAGTGCGTGGGTGGGTGGGTGGGTGGGTGGGTGGGTGGGTGGGTGAGTGGGTGAGTGAGTGAGTGAGTGAGTGAGTGAGTGAGTGAGTGAGTGAGTGAGTGAGTGAGTGAGTGAGTGAGTGAATTAATGAACGAACGAACGAACGAACGAACGAACGAACGAACGAACGAACGAACGAACGAACGAACGAACGAACGAACGAACGAACGAACGAACGAACGAACGAACGAACGAACGAACGAACGAACGAACGAACGAACGAACGAACAAAGAATATATCATTCAATCAATCAATTAATGTGGATCTACATCCTGAGTGTAGTATAATAGAACATACCCCAAAAGCATCACCGCGATGTAATGCGCTTACAGTTTTATGAACCATTTTGTTAGTTTCAGTGTAAAGTTCTTGAATATTGATAAAAACAGAACCACTAAAAATGACATAAAATGCCAGACCAACGTGACCTTTTCGTAGAATAACACGTGGATACTCGATTCTAAGAAAGATACAAATAACGGAAATGTATTATCAGTGTCAATATAGAGACCCTGGACATTATTATACTTCATGTGTTTTCTACTATAGAGTTAATATTTCACCACATGCATGTTATCGTCCAGTATTATTATTTAAAGAAGGTATTTAAAAAAACCTTAGTTTTTTCCCCCTTCTAATTAAATAAAAAAATTCTTGCCAAAATTTCATAACATAAGCCTTGTATAAGAAAGTATTAATGACCGCGACTATCACAATCCTTTTTGCAATATATCTTGTAATGTATTATAGTCATCAAGTTCTATTGTTGGACTGGATTAAAAAAACTTCTTTACTCTACTGTAATTCAATTTTTTAAACGCGATAATAAACATTGTTCCTAATATATGACTTTTGAAATGGAATATATATCTGAGAATTGCAACAGATATATGCGAACAGCTTGAAAAACAATAAGCATTTAGATATAATGTATATAATACCATGTATAACTTTGATTTAAAAATAAACATAGCAGCAATCACATCACATATTACACATCACTTTACATTACAAATTACATCCCATCACAGCACATCATACATTGCATATCACATATAACATAACATAACATAACATAACATATAAACATAACACAACATAACAACATAACATAACATAACATAACATAACATATAGCAAATCTCTTCACATCACATACATTGCGTCCCATCCGTCCCATCACACCACAACACATCCCATCACATGACATCATGCCACTTTACGTCACATCACGTCACATCACCATACTTAACGTCATGCATCACCTCACATAATATCACATGACACATCACATGACAACATCACATGACATACTACAACACACTACATCACATATTACACAACGTTGCATGTTAACTTAGCTTACGTTACACTACATTACGTATTACCTTACAAATTTCATTGAACGACACATAGCAATCTGGACCCGTCGAGTGAATTTATCGTAAGCTGCAACGCCTTGCATCATGGCGTGTATTTGCATAACTTCTCGGTCAGTTCTTTCAATTGGCGATTTTCGTAAAATTATTTCTGCCCATTTTGGCACATGAGCGTATATCTAGAATAAGAAACGTTTTTATAGGTTCAAGGTTAAGCTTATATGGACAACAAAAGAAATATTCGCATTTATAGCAAAACAAACTTTCACACTTGTTTTTGCTGTACAAGCTGTTGTAAATAGTTAAAACAGGGGCGTCAGAAGCGGGGCCTGGGCCCCCACTTTTTGTGTGGGCCAGAATATGT
This sequence comes from Corallium rubrum, assembly GCA_964035015.1. Lineage (NCBI taxonomy): Eukaryota > Metazoa > Cnidaria > Anthozoa > Scleralcyonacea > Coralliidae > Corallium > Corallium rubrum. The sequence goes on along the minus strand of OZ035998.1, from coordinate 43,946,033 downwards.
TTGCCCCACTCACCCCCACCCCCCACTCACCCCCCACCACCCACACACACTTTTTAACAATGCCAGTAATAAACAAGGCCAGTAATAAAGTTATGATTAACAAAATCACTAACCCTAGCTAACCCCACGACTTTGAATAAAGATATAATAAAGAAATTTGAATGCGGATATTCAATGTCGGGAAAAGTGTTGTCTTTTGAGTATTTTATGACGTTTTTGGACCTTTAGAATTCTGTAAATCCTTGTCCTAAAATGCAGGAAATGGCATTTCAGAGACTCTAGATTTCAAAATTTCCCGGGAAAGCATGCCCCCAGACCCCCCTAAAAATTTTGGGGGCCCCCACTTTTAGTGTTAAAATAAGAAAACTCAGCTTCAACAACTTCAAGCTGAAAATACTATACTAACGGAAAAAAACTTTTACTTACAGAATCTCTTTTCTGGTACCAAGATTTACTAAATAAAACTTCCCCTGCTTCTCTTGTCTGACTCCACGCGACCTGTGTGTTTGTTGCCGGAGCAAGATCTATGGAATACTTCGACATAACTAGTTTTACGCGGCAAATAAGAAGTACTCGATAGAATGTTTTCATAATCCTTGCACGAGCCTGAAATAGACACATTTATTAAAGTTACTAGGTGCGGCTCATACAATACAATACAATACAATACAATACAATACAATACAATACAATACAATACAATACAATACAGTACAATACAATACAATACAATACAATACAATACAATACAATACAATACAATACAATACAATACAATACAATACAATACAATACAATACAATACAATACAATACAATACAATAATTAAAACTATCAATATAAAACTAAATAGAACAAATTTAAATAAAAAATGGAATAAATAGCATATAAGTATGCAAATCACAACTAGTAATTACTTAACATAACATAACATAACATAACATAACATATAAGATTATTATAAAAACTAACTTAATTTAGTATACTCTATGAACTCTAAAATTGTCAACAATATATTTTAAGAAAAAAATCTTTAACCAGTTTAGCTTTCATAAGACGAAAAGAGTCACCCTGTACTGTTCCCAGAGTGTTGCATATTTTAATAGCTGAATAAAAAGAGTTCTCTTTAGCGAGTCAGTCCTTGGCTTTGGAAGATGATAATCAGTTTTAGATTTAGTTCGCGATAATTATGTTGGAAACGAAAAGATTCTAATTTATTAATTAGCTACTCTGGAGCTCGGCCATCAATAACTTTATGTAGGAGACGTTTTGTATTAGGAAAATCTTGTCAATTGGCAACCACTGAAGTTTTTGAAAATTTTCAAATGACCTTGCTTCATATGGACTGTCCAAAATTAGACGAGCATAGCGTTTTTGTAACTTAAAAAGTAATTCATATGCATGAAGAATATGCGTTTGATACTGATCTTAATCAAACGAGAACGCAAGTCATTTCAAGTTGGCAGTCACGCTATCTCAACCAGCCCCTCTGAATGATTTCCCGAAAATATTATGTACCGTGACAAAGTTAAAACGTGTTGAAAACACTCATGAAACCTTTATTTTGTTAACTTTGGGTGTTCGAACGACCGCCACAGAAATTTGTGACTGCAACGTGCGATGACTTGCGTTCTCGTTTGATTAGGGCTTTAAGTAGTATAGGTATACCTCTGTTTTATTCGTAGATCTTCGTAAATGAAGTCCTCGTCTTCTTTCTAAAAGCTGTTTGTTATTCAAACCAATTCCCAAAACTGAGCTGACATCCATTCGTCCAATTCCTTCTGAAAGTGAGGAACTACGCCAATCTCTTTTTCCAATCTCTGTTTTACTCGATGGATCACTGATAAGACGTTGAATCCTACGCGGAATTGATTTTTCTTTTAAATACAACATAGCGTCGAAGGCTTTACTACTATGGTCGTAGTGCTTTCCACGAAGACCAAGAACATCTGTTGAATATTTTTGAGTCGAAATTAGCGGAGCAGATTTTGCTCTTCTTTTTGAAGAATGATATTGTTTATTGCAGCTATAATTGGAGGATTTTTGTTTGTAGATGTTTTTTTGAGCGTTGAATGGAGGTGTAAAAGAAAATCTTACTGAGACATTTGCTGAGTTCAAAGGTCTTGTGTTAGAGAAACTCCGTGAAGCACTTGTGCCTTTCTTTGCGTGTTGGTCAGTTGAGGGTGAGCGGCTTTTTAAACACGGCGCCGTTGAACAACGATTCATTTTGCTCTAAAACACGTCATGTTACATAAGACACACTATAAAATAATTAATTTATTTACTGTACAACTTACTCTTTAAATCTTATAGCTATTTGTTGCATTGTGTCGTAGAATGGAATGGAATTAAATGGATGAAATGAAAGGAATGGAATGGAATACTTATAGAATAGATGGAATAGGATAATTACAATGCAATGTGCATGATGTAGTGCAATACTATTTAATGTAGTACTGTGTAATATGTTGTGTAATATGTTGTGTTGTGTTGTGTTGTGTTGTGTTGTGTTGTGTTGTGTTGTGTTGTGTTGTGTTGTGTTGTGTTGTGTTGTGTTGTGTTGTGTTGTGTTGTGTTGTGTTGTGTTGTGTTGTGTTGTGTTGTGTTGTGTTGTGTTGTGCTGTGCTGTGCTGTGCTGTGCTGTGCTGTGCTGTGCTGTGCTGTGCTGTGTTGTGTTGTGTTGTGTTGTGTTGTGTTGTGTTGTGTTGTGTTGTGTTGTGTTGTGTTGTGTTGTGTTGTGTTGTGTTGCGTTGCGTTGTGACTGCAGCGTTTTGAACAAAATGATTTAGCGCGAAAACTGAAAATCAGCCTTGTTTGGTCACAGTAGCATAGCTTCAGCGAAATTAACTTGTTCATAGTTGTGATTATTTATGGTTCAATTGTTAAGTTTTTGATTTCTGAACGCATTAAAACCACGGATGATTATAGAATCAATATACTGATATTATGCAGCAGTTTGATTTAACCTATATGCACACGCGGTAACGTTTCTGAGCATTTTCGTATTGTTTCAACTTTCAAGTAATGAACTGATTGTTCTCGATTCCCTTGAGAACCGAGTAAACGATACGGAAAAATAAAATGGAAATGTTACCGTGTGCACATAGACTTATACTGATTCTTCCCTACATTGAAACTTGTGATGCTTCAGTATGTCTAAAAGATTATCATTATCCTTTGTTTATCGGAGGTTTTCTTCCCTTGGATAAAATCGTTGGGACTGATTAGCCAGAATAAAACTATATAAGAATCCGTTGAATGTAGGCAAAAATAAAAAAGTTGGTTAATGGAAAATAACCACGGAACCAACCAATTTTGTGTACAGTATATGACATGTTTTCCTGGGCTGAATAAAATTGTCAGACGTTAGCCAGAATACAACACCAAAGACTTGGTTGCGTGTATACGTTACTATGGTACTTCCAGCTTGTAGTTTGTGATGTTTTATTTGTCCTTGCTATACAAACTGTGGTTAGATGTTAAAGTTCAAAAAACTCTGAGCTCCAGACGGGAACTCAGAGTTCTCTGATTGAATAAATCTAACGACGATTTGTACAGCAACTATAGAACCAATACTCAGTTGTTCTTCGGTAAATAAAGGTGCTTCTTATTAATTAAAAACACTGACATAAATACTCACAATCTGGCATGTTGATGTTCAATTCAGTTAGAATATAGACTGGGGAAGATGGCAGGGTTTGAAGAGCCAAGGAGCCATTATACAAAACAAAAGCTTTATTCCGGAATATGTAAAGTATTCATCAAAACCTGTAGACCTAAGTACCTGTAGATCATCTAAACGATTGAAATTCGGGCAATCTATTGGAAAACAAATTCCCCAGAGACTAATAATTACCAACAAATAATTCTTTGGACACGAATATGAGACAGTTGTCAAATGAATAAAGTTTAACCCGTAATTCGTATAGTATATTATAATCATGTACAAATTGGCTAGAAAAGGCACTTCAAGTTGATTAGATGGGTGCCTCGTGAAAATTTGGCAGAAACTGTAATGATTAGTTATTTAGTTTACAAAGTTAATTACGCGACTATTCGGCAATTAATCTCTTTACCACTGATTCTAGTTAACAACATGCAGTCATTATCCTAATCCTTATATAGTACACTCTTTGAATAGCTGTGAAGCGTCTATTGTTTTATCATCGGTAATTATGATGTAATGCGATAATTAAGAAAAGCTAGGAAATTCTTTTAACTAATCCTAAATTTTTACTGTTTTCTCTCCCAGTTATTTTTAGTACAACTTTTCTTCTGGCTATTTAGTTACGTGCTTCTCTTATATGATTTAAGACCTGTATGTAATACATGTATTAATTTATACCTATATCAAATTATTGAATTAATATATTTTTATACATACATTTAACAGTCCAAGGCGAACATGTTTACCTGAATCATTTTGGTGGTCATGCACGCAATCATATGCTCAAAACAGCGAGCTTCAAATGTATAGCTTGTAATGCAGTTCTATAAATATTAGAATTGGCCATCATGAGATTAACGGCCTGGTTTGACAACCTCAGACAGAACAGATTTGTAATATTTTGATAAGAAACATTTCAGCCATGACTCATGCATGCACGCGTCAAGTATATTTATTGTAGTACAGCTGTGCATATATTGTATCTGCATGCGCGTTCGTTCGTTCGTTCGTTCGTTCGTTCGTTCGTTCGTTCGTTCGTTCGTTCGTTCGTTCGTTCGTTCGTTCGTTCGTTCGTTCGTTCGTTCGTTCGTTCGTTCGTTCGTTCGTTCGTTCGTTCGTTCGTTCGTTCGTTCGTTCGTTCGTTCGTTCGTTCGTTCGTTCGTTCGTTCGTTCGTTCGTTCGTTCGTTCGTTCGTTCGTTCGTTCGTTCGTTCGTTCGTTCGTTCGTTCGTTCGTTCGTTCGTTCGTTCGTTCGTTTGTGCGGAAATTGGTTAGCGACGTTCTTGACGACGTTTCTGACGCCAAACAGGATCCACTGCTTCTGCTGAACTCCTCTATTGAATACTGATTCAATTGACGGTACCGAAAAAGATGGCGACTTGTACATTTAACTACAATTCTTTGCGCATAGTAAATATTATTTCTTCTACAATTATCGGAAGAAAGATCTTTACTTTGGTAGGAATGACGTTCTTGCTTAATTCATTTTAATATGATAAACAATGTTTAGTTGTTTCTTGAGCTGATTTGACATCGCAAAGCATTGTGGTTAAATGTACCGCCGCCATATTTTTCGGTACCGTCAATTCTGCAGTATGCATACATGGTACAAATATATCTCGCAAAAATTCATTTTTCTTTGTTTTAAATATGCTTAGTACGTAATATGTTTTCTTTAAAACGAAGAACGTATAAAAAGTGAATAATATAGTTGCCAATGACACTAAAATATCTTATCAGACGTTTTCCTTTGAATAAGTCGATTTCTTTTCAAACAAATGGTTTATTCAGCCAAATTGACTTCAAGGGTTTGCCAGCAATAAATCCATTGCTTCGGTCTATTGATCATAAAGTCCCACTGACGAGACTGAAAACTCTCGTAGTCTGTGGGAGACTTGGTGCTGCTGCCGCCACGAGGACTTTCTAAGCTAAGATCACTTTCTCCTCCCCAACTGGATCTACGACCACGTCTCGGCGACATCGGTAATTTCATCATCAAACGGGACAATGTAGGGGTATGGGCCTTGCGCGGTGAAAATGGTATTTTCAAGTTATTGTCATCCTCCTCTTGCTTGGCTGTAAAACTATTCAATTGTAGTCGGTTTGGCGGAGGTGGTCGACATGGTTTGACGACGGTTTGGTTTAAAGGACTGTCTACCTCAGCTTTGTTATTGTTTTCGTTAATGAAAACGTCTTCGTCTGTGATGTTATTTGAACTTTTGTCTTTGTTGATCATGCCATCATAATGTCCTGTACCATTTAATTTCTTCAAGTTTTCAACAAGGGTGTTGGTCTCGTTTTCTGGCCACTTCTCATCACTTGAATCATGAGGTCCTTCCATTTTCTCTTTTGCATCTAAACGCCACTGATCTTTTTCCAAAACGACAATGTCTGGAGTGCTAGAAGCATTCTTTCCTGCAGTTTTCTCCCCAGTTACATGAGATGAAGAGCCCAAGTTTACCTTTTTCTGTCGTTCTTCGTCGACGCGGATTAAAGGGGAATAAATCGTTCCTTTATTCGTTGATTGTTCTTTACGAAAGGTCATACCATGAGCGGTGCCCGGACTAGCCAAAGCTCGGAAATCAAATACGTTGCTACATCCAATTCTTAGCTCACCCAGTTGTGAGTTTTTTTTATTAATTCCCAAATGCCAGTTGACTACCCGGATACCAAGTTGTTTGTTGCGAAGTTGCGACTGAGCAACACCGTGAATCACAAAATATTCATCCCATATTGGCGACGAAGATTTCTTTGCTCTTCCTGTTTTGCAACTTTTTACGTTTTTGTCATCCGGTAATAAATAACTAGATGTAAATAAAAGGGTATTATAAGTAGGATAGGATGGGATAAGACAGGATAGGATAGGATAGGATAGAATAGAGTAGGGTAATAGAATAGATGGGATGTAATAGAATGGAATGACATGGGGTGATTCCTAAACTCATATAAATTCGCGACAGAGAATAATTAAAGAACAAAACAAAACAAAACAAAACAAAACAAAACAAAACAAAACAAAACAAAACAAAACAAAACAAAACAAAACAAAACAAAACAAAACAAAACAAAACAAAACAAAACAAAACAAAACAAAACAAAACAAAACAAAACAAAACAAAACAAGAAAACGCTACGTGTCATCAAAAAATGTCTGGTAAAATACTGAATGGTTCGTTGAGAAGTGAATTTATAATTATAGAACCCTCAAAAAGCTAGTTCTTCACGCTGTATTAAACACGTTGAATAGGTTGAGAACAATTTATGTCCACCTTATTTAAACATACTTTTGGTCAAACACAGCAGAATTTCTATTCTTAATTTTAAGATCATATTTTGACAACATGAAATCAAAATTAAAAAGAAATTCCCCTGTGAGGATCTGACTGTCAAACGTGAGCTATCGTGCAAACTCAAAAATGGAGGAATGACGACATTGGAACAAATATTGTAAATCAGTCAACAATTAGGCGTGTTGTCGTACACGCAAATTTAGAATGCATGCAGTGAGCAAAAACACTTGCCATTTAACTTGAGCATCTGGAACACTGTCTTTAGAACTTGTTATATTCTTAGCCTGCACAATATTAAGATGAAGAAAACCTCTACCAGAGCTACTGGAATGAGTTCGATAATGACGACGATCAACGGACGTCTCCTGACTGTTACTGAACATTAAACCAAGTAGAATAACAGGTTTGTTGTACATCTCTGATGGTGGCTTAGATAAATATAGAGATAGATAGAAAATAATGATATTGTTAACTTTATGGAATACAAAAACATAGACACAATACATAATAACACCTGGAAGTAAGGCGTTTATAAAGAGGGACATCGTGCCATGTCATCCCTCTCAGGAGGGCCGGGGGTAACATTGAAAGTTTTCCCTAGGTATTTATATCTTACGCGACAGCTTAATGTACAGCAAGAACTGAAAAAACAACCCACCGTACTAACTCCATGCTGAAAATGATTAAGGGCTCTGCCCAAAACGTCAGTAGTTTGTCGCTGAACATTTTGGCAGTTCAGTTACCAAGTTTATGCTTAACTTTTTATTATTTAATTTTTTCTGTGTTGAGTAGTAAAACCTTAATTATTTCGTCTGTAGAAATATTCTAATTTTCTTAAGCAAATGCTCAGAATTTAGCCCATTATAGCAACAGGCTACTAAGAATTTTGTTAGAACTGTAATTTTCCACTAATCCAATGATTTTTAACAACCTGACCCTCATGCTTATTTGTATATCTGAAACTCATTAATAATTCATGAGGAAAACACAAAGGAAATCAGTACCGTGTCAGTGGTTTGGATATCGGAGGAAGAAATTACATAACTTAAGCAAACTTTTACCCCGATTTTCTCTCAAAATACTGATTTGTTTGAGATGCTATATCATACACTCGGAGGAGTGTTTCATCGAGAAATCCAAACGTCTCAGTGTTTGGATATCCTGATGAAACACTCCTCCTCGTGTATGATATATTACATAACATATGTAATACATATATAAACACCGCCAAACTTGGTAAGCCTATACTAATTTCGAATGTTTTCCAGTAATGGCATATTTCTCAATTTTATTAGTTGTATCGCCCCATCATTGAAATAGCTATTACTATTTAATATACTTTTTTCTTCTTTACCTTCAATGTTATTTTAAGATCAAGTGGAAAATCTCCTTTGGTTAAAATATTCTTTTCAAAAAGTCTCGTTTGCTGTTCAGATGTTTCTCCAATTAAGTGAATAGAAAGAATTATATTCTTGCAGTTTTCAAAACCATTAACGTTTACAAGTCCGAGTCCTATATAAAGATAAATTCAGCAAAACGGAAAACAATTCATTACACGACATTTAACAACTGTTTTACCCAATAGACTAAGAAAAAGCTGCTCTTGTAACTATAGGCCACGTCACACGAGGCAATTTTCCTTGCAACTTGCAACGCAATGGCATTGTATTGCAAGTTGCAAGGAAGATTTTCTCGTGTGACACCCCATGTTTGCAACTAGTCTCGCAACGAAAAATTGCGTTGCGAGTTGCAGAGAAAGTAGAAGCAGCTTCTACTTTTCGCAACGCTACGAGACAAGTTGCAGCGTGCAACTCTCACTGCAACTTGCAATTTTTTTTTCCGACAAAACTTGCATTGCAAGTTGCAAGGAAGATTGCCTCGTATGACATGGCCTTATGTTTGGTCTAGGAAGGTGTTAACCCGGGGTCAGCCAGCCCATGTTCCAGGTTTCCCGCGTTTCCTGAATTTTTTGTTATTTTTTATCTTGTATTGCAGGGATAACTTTGTGCTTACCATAACATATATTATACCATACAATACAATACAATACAATACAATACAATACAATACAATACAATACAATACAATACAATACAATACAATACAATACAATACAATACAATACAATACAATACAATACAATACAATACAATACAATACAATACAATACAATACAGTACAGTACAATACAGTACAATACAATACAATACAATACCATACCATACCATACCATACATACAACAATAGATACCATACCATACATACATACATACATACATACATACATACATACATACATACATACATACATACATACATACATACATACATACCATACCATACCATACCATACCATACCATACCATACCATACCATACCATACCATACCATACGTACATACAATACCTACAATAGATACGATACGATACCATACATGCCGTATCATATACATACATACCATATCATATCATATCATATCATATACATACATGCCATACCATACATACATACATACCATACATAAAATACCATTCTATACCATACCACACCATACCAAAGCAAAGCAAAGCAAACCAAACCAAACCAAACCAAACCAAACCAAACCAAACCAAACCAAACAATAGAATAGCACATGGAATAGAATTTTGTGTTTTGTCTCGGAACTGGTGAATTACGCAGTTAGCTAGGAAGCAAGTCATCCTTGGTACAGTCGAGCTGCTGGCGCTTGTCACGTATATAAACACATTCAAGTGAACGAGCCATGCAGTTCAGGTACTATGCGGTTTAACTGGTATCTCCAAATTGTTAAAAAATAAGCTACACAAGGTTTTTCTTCAGGCAATATTTAACGACTGTGTATTTACCTTCCATATGGGAGATGGTTTTCTTGATTTCACCGCTGGACAGCATAACCAGAACTTCACCTGCGTTCAAATGATGGCTCACGACTTTAATTGATACTTGATCAACAACAAGTCCACATGAACTAAAATCCACTTTCCATGTCAATATGCCTGTACTACTACCAGGCGTTCGTTCCAAGTATACCTGAATATGTAGTTAAAGTGATATTTAATTTATAATAAATATATGTAATATTTAAAACATGAGCAGCCGTGTTTTGTCATATTTAAAACACGAGGCGATAGCCAAGTGTTATAAATCTGATAAAACACGTACTGCGAATGTTTTAAATAGCTTCAAAAACGACCCATTTGGTAAGTTCATTGGCGTAGTGAGTTTGAAAAGTAACGTTGTCTAAGCCAAGAAAATCAAAGGTAAGGTTTATGTAAATCAGGAGGTTTCCTAGTGATTTCCTTTGTGTTTTCCTCATGAATTATTAATGATTTTTGAAGTAGTGTTTGGTGTTTTATATAGTTTTCTCTTCTTAGTAATTTGTAAATCAGTTTATATAGACACGCCCCTATAATGGAAACTATACCTAAACGTTGTTGGAGTTATATAGTGTGTGTCTTCTATAATAGCGATTTTACTACTACAAGGGGTGTTGGTGGTACAGTGGTCAGCGCATGCACGTGCCTTGCACCTCTGCGAGCCAGGTTCGATTTCTGCTCTCAGCAGTTATCTGATTGAAAATTTCACCTTGGCCGCATGTGAGAAGAGTGCTAGCTTCCAGTTTGACTCTACCAAACACCACAGGTTTTCCCTGGGTACTGGTTTCCTCCTGTAGTAACACTGGACCAATGAGGGATGGGCCCTTACTGGACCTCTAATCCAGTATAAATATAAGTTAGTTTATAGTTTAGTTTAGTACAAATACTAACCAAGTTGTTCTTAGTATCTACAACTCTTTCGACTGATTCAAAAGAGTACACACCATTCTCCCATCCACGAACATTTCCTCCAACTCTTGTAAGAACACAATCATCCCATTCTCTGTGATAAGCATCTGAACACGGGCTATAACGCAGTCGAAATCTTGAAGTAGAATAAAAAAGAGGTATCAACGTTTCATGATTACTATACAACATCAGAAAACACACAGCAACCTCTAATCAAGTTTTAATGTTTCAACCATTGAACGTAAAACCATACAATCATGCCATATAGAATAACCGTGATAGAATGTATAGTCAGGGGCGTCGGGAGCGACACTAAAAATTGGGGAATTTTTAGGGGTCCGGGACTGATGCCCCCGGGAAATTTTGATATATTGAGTCTCTGAAATCCGATTTCCTGCATTCCTGCATTTTAGGACAAGGATTTACAGAATTCTAAAGGTCCAAAAACGTCATAAAATACTCAAAAGACAACACTTTTTCCGGACATTGAATATCTGCATTCAAGTTTCTTTATTATATCTTTATCAAAGTCGTGAGTTAGTGATTTTGTTAATCATAACTTTATTACTGACCTTGTTTATTACTGGCCTTGTTAAAAAGTGGGGGGTTCCGACGCCCCTGTGTATAGTAGAGTCAGAAAAATGTAGTGCTTGTAAAAACACAGTAAAAATGTTGTACTGAATACAACGTGTGGAACGCTTAGTTAAGATTTTGCAAGCTAGATTTTATTTTTGAGAAGATCAAGTGAATTAAACCTAGTAAGGAAAATCTAGTTTTACCTGTGTCTGACTGTATCATCCTTTTGAGGGATAAACACGTATCTTCCTGATGCACTGTTAACTTGGAGGTTTTTCTAAACAGTCGAGAAATAAACCATTATAGTTACTAAAGTGCTTATATCACTTGTGGGGTTTTAACGTATTTAAATAGAGCAGAAAAAATCAGTTAATAAGTTATTTTGCCGTTTTTGATTTAGTCAAATAGTTCCTGACATATTGACTTCTGAACATGCCAATTCTCAAACATTTTCGTCGTTCATTTTAATACCTTGGGGGCCTGGAACTCAGGACGAGTCAATCCAAAACAACTACGTTTCGGCTTATTGATTCACAAAAACACATATTTGACTGAAAAGTCGAAATGTCGAGCTCACACCCGTTTTCCAGTACGCACGACAGTTCCAACTAAGAATACGGGCGGCTTAGGTTCCTGAGTCCCAGGCCCCCGTGCTTCAAAATGAACGACGGAAATTTTTGGCGAAAAGCTGAAATTGGCATGTTTAAAGACTTATATCTCAGAAACTATTAAAGTAAATCAAAACCGGCAAAATAACTAATTAACTAACTTTTTTTGCTCTATTCAAATACGTTAAAACCCCACAAGTGATATAAGACTTTAAAAGTAAATATATTGAATGGAAAAGAGTGTGATAACCTATACATATCACACCGTATATTGATGATAATTTCTTGTCACACTCGTTACTACAGTATTTATCAGTAACTCTGAGTCTCACTTTAATATAAACAAAACTACAGGTTTAAATATGCGAAGTAGTGAAACCAATCTTTTTTTACCTTTATGTGAGGTGCATACAAACGACGTTGTTGAGGACTTATTCAAGTTGTGTTAGCGTCTTTAATTTAATCGTTTATAAGACGACAAAATCAAAAGCGGCTTTGACGATGCATATTTTGACAAATATAAAAAGTAGGTAAAATATATTTTACACATCAGTAATCATTATCCCACTACTGGTCAGTTCCCTATTAAAAAGAGTCTATTAACCCTTTCAACCCTAGCGGCCTCCAAAGTAAAATCGTCTGGAGTTAGCCAGAGTAAAATACTAAAAGGGAATTCAGGGTTGAGAGGGTTAAACAGTCAGTTCAAATCATGTACTATAACAAGCAAGGCACAATCCAGGGTCAAGTGACGTCAGTATATTGTGGAATAAAAATTGTCTTGGAACCCAGGGTCACCTAACCTAACTTAAAAAAATCCCATAACCTTAGCTTAGTCAGTAACGAGCAAGGGAACGAATTTGTAAATGACAATGTGATTGCTTTATAAACTCTCTCTCTAGCTCTTTCCTATCTGAGTCGGTCTTTAGTATTTTATTGTCGGGCTAACGCCAGACGATTTTAGTCACCTCTGGGCTATACTTCTGGGGAAGCCCTTGGACAGGAATGAGTTAATACATTTAGCCGATCAGTTTGCGCCAAAAACGCGCAGTTTTCCAACGCAAAATAAACATGTTTTTACTTGTTTAATCTGACTCTGCGCTAAAAAATATAGGAACTTTAACAGATAAGTTAGATAAGAAGTTACCTCTGCAGGTTCATGCTTCATTGACCTTGGTGGTGAAGTTGGAAGAGTTGCGTAATGTAAAGCTTGGACAGGAGAAGCTGGAGAGCTTTGCTGTCTGTAATATATATATTATTGTCAGAAAAGATTATAAAAACATCACTTTTTGTGCATGTATGTGATGTTGGTAACGATTTAAAAACAGTAAGGCCCTGTTTACATGGAGGTAGGGTGACCCTTCTAGAAGGCTTACCCCTTGAAGCGAGTCAAAAGATAGCTCTTGTTTACATGGAGTAGGGTGAGCCTTGTAGCAGGGTTAACTCTTCTAGTAGGGTCATATTACTTCTGCGTGACCATTTTCCTATATTTTCGGTTTACATGTTATTATTGGCGTCATTTGCTCGATATCTTCAAAAGACTTCACAAGGTGTATAAGAACAGTAAGCGCAGCCACAAAATCGTTAAGACATTTTGTCCGGTACACGTTTTTTTCTCTCATTGACACATAACCCGGCTGCCAGGGTCACCCTTAGCAAACGCGTTTACATGGCTTATGTAAACAAAAAGATAGCCCTGCCGCCAGGGTTACCCTAGCAAGCTGATAGGGTAACCCTACCCCCAGGGTCACCCTAGCAATCATGTAAACGAAACACGGAAAGACAATGAACTAGGGTAACCCTTTTAGTAGGGTAACCTTTCTAGAAGGGCCACCCTGCCTCCATGTAAACAGGGCCTAAGTAAAATATTGAATTTACAAGATGACATCACAAGACAAGCTTAAGTCGTTTCATGAGGCCTTCTCGCCATGCTATTATTCGTTGCAAAATTCCTAGACATTTTGTGGGCGAATATAAAGTCAATTCAAATATTATAATATAACTTTTTTTATAATTCAAGCCGGAAAACCTCTATGCGTGTACTGTATATATCATGATATGCTCTAACACTTTTAGCAGTGACATAGCAAGCGCCTGCTGAGGAAATGAAATTTTAGGAATTCTATTGCTGGTGTGCATCTTACGTCATTGCCGCCATGTTGGTTGATGTTTTCAAAATATTTTCATCATCTGCAATTATAATATCATCCAACATGGCGAAAATATCTTTGTCCTTCGAATCACAAGGGATTGGTTGCACACCACCTATATAGATTTCAATATTTTCCAGAGGTTTTTTTTTTATTTTCCTAAATTCCCACTTCCTTCAGCACTCGCGGAACAGTCCCCCCAACTTTTTACACTCCCCCATGCACTTAGTGCCAAAGACGAAAATCAAATATTTTCAAGTAAACTCAAGGGCTTCTTTCCAGCAAGCATTCACTCAGTGTGACATTTCCAAGTGTCCAAATTTTTGTGAGTATGTGAAATGGTATTTCAGAATCTTGTGTTGCCCGCGCAACGACATGACGTGCTCGAGCACGCGCTTAAAATATTTCGATTATAAGGCCAACATCGGAATGTTGATATTCACAGCCCGATTTTCAGTATTGAGCGGTTTAAATTGTTAAGGAAAAATAATATTTATTCACTAAAGTATATCATAGGTGATTTGACCTTTAATATAGAACTACTAAAAACTTGAATAAAAAGAGAGAATGAATTGGTATACACACGATCTGACATAGAATTATGATTACAATTATTTCCACACAAAATGAAATTGATCTCGATTTACTGGTTATCAATTCTTTAACACTTTGAAGCGTGACGACGAGCCTTTAGTATTTTATGCTGGCTTTTATTCAGCACAGGGAGAGGTCCAGGTCTCAAAGTGTTAAAGGCCATATTAAAAATACTTATTCGATCCGAATTTGAATCTATCGTTGAAAATTACCAACAGATAAATCTATAATCCAATCAAAATCAGTATACGAATTGTGTACGTATAGTTCGGCCAAACAAGATTTTGGAGCTATTTCAATTTCATGCCATATAACTTTAACAAATTGTTATGATTTATATCACATAAATTATAGAAACGTCATGTCGAATTGATAGACATTCACTATATAGTTTTGAACTTGATCGAACTTAACTAGCTATATCTATTGAGGCGTAAGATTTCCCATAAATTATATGTTTGCTATGCCAACTGCAAGTATTATATAGTCGCTTGTTAAATTGGCAATGAAGATGGTGTAGTTTATACAGAGTACAACCTGGGGAAAGAATAAACTATATATCATCATGGAATAATTTGTATATGTATATCCATGCATGTATATTTTATCGAAAAGAATTATTAGTTTAAACTAGACGTGACTTATTGATAGAAAAATATAATCCTAAAAAACTATTAATTTTAGAATATTACTCGTCCCTAAATATCTAAATAAGAAACTTGATAATGATAACAATATATGCAAAATAATTTTTGTAATGATATACTCACCCAATGCTAAAACGTGTATTTTGGGAGATCATACTTTCAAGCAGATAAAAGCAATCGGATGGATCACATCATTCTAAAAAATCTATAATACTATCGTCATGATTAGGTTCCATGTATAGATTATAGTCAATAACAGCACTGATGAAATGTTTTGTTTATAAATCTTCCTACCTGCTTACCACATATATGAGAGACTATAGCACACACTAATGCATTAAAGATAAGCCATCTCAGAGCGATGAACATTAATTATATAATAAACGACCCTGTCTCTTGTCTTTTCTCAATTAACCGGACATTAAATGAATATCGTAGTCTCTGAGATAAAACATGCCAAGCTCCAGTAAACATTGATCAATATATAATACTGTACCTATATCACATTGTTTCTCGATGTACATTAATATCATCTCCAGACAAAAATAACTGTTGATAACATGATATCAATTATTTAAGATTTTTAGCATGTTATTATTCGCAATCGACAATTGGGAAAGTCACGGTCATTCCCAACATAAACTGAGCTGATCATCCCAAAGGGAGTAATAAAATTTCGGAGGTGTATATGCATAGATAATTATAGAGTGACAAGGATGATTAACCCTTTGAGGCCTCGATATCTCCCTGCATGTGCCGAATAAAAGCCAGAGTAAAATACTAAAGACTCGTCTTCAGGCTTCAAAGTGTTAAACAGATCGGTTTTAAAATCGTCTGGCGTTAGCCATAATAAAATACTAAAGACTCGTCTTCAGGCTTCAAAGTGTTAGCGGTTGCCCTATAAATCCTGTTTTCCACGAGGTGGAATTTTGCGCGCGGAGCAGAAATTTTCTTTGTCTTGTGATTTCTTGGGTGGAACTAATTAGAAAAGACAAAGAAAAATCCCGCTCTGCGCGGAAAATTACGCCTAATGAAAACCTGCTTTAAGCCTGGTTTCCATACGATCGCCCCAGTTGTCCAAATTTCTCCAATCAGACTAGAGATATTTCGAATCGCCCAATCTGATTGGATGGATTCAGGCGATTGGGGCGATCAAGAAGTCTGCATGCCTGCCTGTAATACATGCATGCACTGGTCCAAGGTATGTTGCATGTATAACATGAAGGATTGAAGGTAGAAAGGACTTGAATTTGGAATACATGCATGCATGCTCTGAATACTGAATATTTGTCATGTACCATAATATACGTCAGCGTGAACTGAAGTACTCCTGTAATACTATAAAGAGACAAAGACCAACTAACCTAAATAATAGAATGCAATAAATTACAATCTTTTCTCCATCAGAGCCCGCCGTTGTATACGGAAAGCAATAATTAAGAAGTAACACTAAAGAGACAAAGACCAACTAAACTAAATAATAGAATGCAATCAATTGCAATCTTTTCTCCATCAAAGCCCGTCGTTGTACACGGAAAGCAATAATTAAGAATTAACACTAAAGAGACAAAGACCAACTAAACTAAATAATAGAATGCAATCAATTGCAATCTTTTCTCCATCAGAGCCCGTCGTTGTATACGGAAAGCAATAATTAAGAATAAAAGCTGAATGTGTAAACAGACTAAAAATATGGGATTTAAATGTCACCTGCATGTATATATGTAGTATGTGTAAAGAAAACTGACATTGAAGAGCTTTGGGTATATAGAAACATACGACTCTGCATGTTTTATATTAAACAATTATTGAATGAGGTTGAGCATGATATTGGGTCTTATTATATGGAGAAGGATATTTTACTTTACGTACTATATAAGAACTGAAACACTCGTAATATAGTAATTTAACCACATCCGGGAGCCGAGTGACGTTTTCTGCATGGTATATTTCGCTGGTGAGTGGCAAATCGACAAGTTAAAATCTTGCTCTAAGTAGTTTCGAATGTTAAATTCAGTTAAATTTGAGCCTGAAAACTTCGCTTAATTCAATTTTTATATGAAATTACTTATTTGACTATAATCACTGTATTTTTTCATTTGAATTTCATAAACGTTTTTAACTGAGATCAAGCAGTTGTGCTCAATCGTGAAATATTGTTCTTGCCGGTGAAACAATACGAACTGTTTGAATAAGAATGGAGTTAAATTCCCATTTTACTCTGCTTCAGGCCCGTAGGCAGGATTTTCTAGTCAGGGGGGCAGCAAGACTGCCGAATTCCTAGGGGGGTCCGGGGTATGCTCCCCCGGAAATTTTTTGAAAATTGAGTCTCTGAAATGGCATTTCCCACGATCTGACATCATATTTGAGCAAAATGTTGAACATTTTAAAACATATTTTTTAAGACACATTTTTACAAAAGATTTTGTCTAAAACTACAGTATCACATACTTACAAAGACAACTACAGTCATTTGCAACTCACTTGTCACTTTTCACCAAAATGTTCAGAAGTTTCGTTTGGATGTTCAAAGTTCGTTTTGAACTAGGCAATTGATTGCCGGCTATACTAGGAACCAAGAAGGCAATCAAATGCATAGTTTAAAACGAGCTTTGAGCTTCTCAACGAACTTGCGAACTTCGGAACGAAGTTGTCCCTGCTGTCCCCCGCTGTCTACGGCCCTGCTCTGCTTACGGAAGACCCCTGCATGGTAGTCAAGGGGTTAACGTTAGGATGCAAATTAATTCGAGATAAAATTCAGCTCAGCGAAGCACAAAAAGGAATTTAATATTTATGTTTCAAAAAATTGATCCCTGAACGATCCCTGAACAGTTTCTTGAAATGCATGGAATAGAAGTTTGAGACCTAAAATTATGTGTGTATAAATATTACAAAATAAGAATAAAACTGATTGTCATGCAGAGAAGACGAACATTCTGAACATTAAAAACTATTACAAAATATAAAATATTTAATAAAATTCCGCACAGATGGACTACTTTCAATTCAAAGATACACAAGGTTTTTCAACACATTATTATTATGCAGCGTGCATGGTGTCAAAGTTATGATCATGCATTAACATACAAATCTTGATATCCCAGAACGAAAGAAGTAAGATACAAAAAAAAGCTGTGCATGAATGTCAGTCTCATATCAAGTTCTTTTCTAGTGTAAGCTCTATTTTATCAAGTTCATTTCGAACTGATCATGAAACTTTCATGCACTGCATATACGTTTAGTTCGACCATATTACGTCTCACCATTTCGATGGTGATTATACCATGCAGTGTTTTGGACAAGAGTGGTCACCCTGTATGGTATTATATAACACCTGGGACATTGTAGTAATTCCCAAAGATGACCGCTTTTCCATCATTATATATATACAGAGTACTAAAGCAATATAGTCGGCATGAGGTCGTGTTCACATCTTTACTTCATGGATGCATGTTTATAATTTTAATTTATAAATATTTATATCACGATTGAGTCGGTTTTCTTTGATGTACCGCGGTTAATATATAAGTTATCAACCTTGCATAAATAATTGGATAAAACTTTTCGACAAAACTCGAAAAATCTTGACGAAATTGACGAAACCTTTTTCGAACACCTCCTCAATCGTGATATACTTCGAATTTGGGATATAAGTCATATATTGACCCTCGGGTCAATATATGACTTATATCCCGCGTTCTCGGCTCAAAGGCAACTAAACGACACTGCTTTTTACAGCAGAGTTGATGGTGATTTGACATCCCAACACAACACCACCATTCGATCCACCATCAACAACCTCATCACCACTGGGGAATTGCCCGATACAGCAAGCAATCTCCTAACCACCACTCCACGCACACCTGTCATGTACTTCCTTCCCAAAATTCACAAACCCAACAACCCAGGTAGACCTATAGTGTCTGCTTGTGGTTGCCCTACCCAAGCCATTTCATCCTACCTTGACCACATCATGGCGCTCTTGGTTAAGAATTTACCTTCTTACATCAAGGACATCAAACATGCTCTGAAAATTTGTGAACACATTAGTTTTCAGGGTTCACATCATTTCATCTTCACCATGGATGTCCAATCACTCTACACTGTCATCCCGCATCACGATGGTCTTCAAGCACTTAAATATTTCTTTGATCAACGCACAACTCGGGAGCCATCGACCACTACTTTGTTACACCTGGCCGAGTTAGTGCTCACCCTCAACAATTTTTCATTTGATGGTGAGCATTACCAACAAGTTAGTGGTGTAGCCATGGGTACCAAAATGGGCCCTAACTATGCCAACTTATTTGTTGGTTATGTGGAAAAACAAATCTTTGAACAATACACTGGTTTCCTACCTGACTACTATGGTTGGTTCATTGATGATTGCTTAGGCACTGCATCATGTTCGCGCGCTGACCTGGCTTGCTTCATTAACTATGTTAATGACTTCCACCCAGCACTCCAGTTCACATGGGAGATCAGTGAGACTGGTGTGTCGTTCTTAGATATTCTCATCTCATTAATGGTAATAAGCTGAGCACTTCTGTCTTTTACAAGACCACTGACTCTCATAGCTACCTCCTCTTCTCCTCTCATCATCCTAAACACACCAAAACTTCCATTCCTTTCTCTCAATTTCTTCGTCTTCGCCGCCTCTGCAGTGAAGATGACGATTTCAATGCCAAATGTTTGGAAATGAGAAACGTTTTTGTTAATCGCGGTTATCCTTCCCACCTCTTAGACACTGCCTTACACAAGGTCTCCAACATTTCCCGTTCAGACACCTTAAGCGAACCTTTGGCTACCATTTCTAATGAAAAAGTACCTCTAGTTCTCACTTTTCATCCCTTCAATTTCAAAGTAAGGGACATCATTAGCCGCAATTTCGACCTCATTAAAAATGACCCAGAAACATCTTCCATTTTCTCTGAGAACCCCCTAGTATCTTTTTGGCATAGCAAAAACATCCAGGAAAACGTTGTTCACAGCTCACTGCAGCAAGCCTTGGTATCACATGTTGGCACCAGCTCTTGCTGTCGTGGTAGGTGCAACACCTGTAAATATTTAGACTCCTCAATTTCAATTTCGGCTCCAAAATGTAGGTTCAACATAACCCACAGTTTCACTTGCACTTCCTCCAACCTCATTTACTGTATCTCTTGCAGTAAATGTCCCATGCTTTACATCGGAGAAACTGGAAGACGTTTAGGTGACAGGTTTGTTGAACACCTTCGTGATGTCAAAAACAATGTGCAAAACAAACCTGTTGCCAGGCACTTCAACAGTGCCAACCACTCCTTTTCCAACATGAAAATCTGTGCCATTCAGCCCATTACAGGTTGTAACGATACTCGTCGTAAACAAGAAATGCGTCTCATTTACAAACTTGGTACCATTCACCCTCACGGCCTCAATGAGCGATTCTCTTTCATTTAGCTCACTCTACCACCATACTCCACACCTTTTCCTTAACCTTTTTCTGTTGATTTAAATAGTAATTTATAACCTGTTTCTTTGCCTATTTGCAGGTAGCTGACCCACAAATTGGGTCAGCACCTGCACACAGGCTAAAATTACATATTAATTTATTTGTTTACTTTGTTTTTATTGGCTTACATGTGTTCACGTGATTCCCATTGTAGCTCTGCTATAAATACGCGTGACCACATGAGTTGTTTACTAATTTCTCCTGACGAAGGGCCTTCGCTCGAAACGTCGAGAAGATTTTTTTCTCTGTTTTTCAGGCCAACGTGACTTAACCCTGGTAATATTTGGATTTCAACCGTGGCCGACGCTGTCCTAGAAGCTTTTAACTATATATATATATATATATATATATATATATATATATATATATATATATATATATATATATATATATATATATATATATATATATGTATATATACATATATATATATATAGCATGTTCTAAGGATTTAGGGTGAAGGAAAATTCGAGTGTAGAATATATACATTTTAAGTCCAAACCGGGAGCAGTTGCGAAAAATGCAACTACAGGCCCTCCGGCAGGAATTGAACCCACGACCTTGCGATTCTAGTGCAATGCTCTGACCACTGAGCCACGGAGGCCGTTGCCGAGAGCTTGATCGCGAGTTCTGTATATATAATAAGGTGGTAATGCCAGGAGAGAATTGGGTGTATTATAAATGATATTGGGCATTTCACTCGATTATATAGCATGTATATATATATCTATATATCTATATATATATATATATATATATATATATATATATATATATATATATATATATATATATATATATATATATATATATATATACATATATATATACCTGAGATCGAGTTATATGTCAATGATACAGATAAGTGGTATAGTGATAATGGGAAAGAGCGAATACATAAAAGTATATATATCGGAAACAATCCATACGCCGTCATAATAATGTACACGCTATTTCGCATCGAGCTTTGCTGAATACAGTGCCAGAAAACAAGTTTTAAACAATTCAAATTATAAGTTTACTTTCTTCTAAATAATTATAATAAAAGAAGTTTTTATTGTTAAAATAGGTAAAACTCAAGTCTTCGACCACACATCAGATTTTTCTAATTGATTTTTATATATATATATATATATATATATATATATATATATATATATATATATATATACACAATGTCGATGAAATATGCTATAATATTGTTATGACTTTGTGAATAGTCTGCACGCGCTGCATGACTTTCATCATCTGTAATAATTCTGTTTGTTTGACTGTAAGATATATGTTTTATACAACTAAATACTCATACTAGAATAAATTTTGAGTTACTATACCTCTTAGTATTAAAGTTTTCTCAGTGTATTTTGAAGTTTCCGTCGCTTCCGTTGCTCTCTTGCTGTTTCTCTTCTTGCTTTTGAAATTCTTAATTTACTGTTGCTACGTAATAAACTTGGAAATACTTAGCAACCGCAATTGTGTAAATTGTGTCCAAAAAAATAAACAAGATAGTAGATAATAACACAAGTACTGACATATCTTGCATTCGAGGGCATAACAAGGCTCAACATACAAAATACAGCACAATTTCAATAAAAAAATATACACTTATACACTTGCTTTAAATTTATTGCATGTTAAATAATGTCCGAATATATATATCGTACTAAAACTCCGTTAAGTTTTCCGTTTCTTTATCAGAATCACAGAACTATGATGATCATTTTGGTAGTATCAAACTGAAAACTGACAAGGTTGCTAACTGTTTCCAAAAAGGCATGAACGAACAAAAGTTTGTAAGTTCATTGATGTCATTTTCAAGAGAAACTCTTTATACGTCAACTCTGACCTGGCATTGCAAGCTTAACGTCAGAAAAGCTTCACCATGCACTATAACAAGGCATGCATATATAGTTGCCAGGCGTTTTCCATCGCCAATTTCCATTTTGTGTAGTCTCCATCGCAGCCACTCTCTTATTATAGTGTTGTCACATGCACATTCCTCCTCCACGGGCTTTTACTCCTTATTATCATAAATATAGGGATTTTTATTGAAGAAAAATTTCGAGTGTAAGAATATATACATGATTTAAGACCAAACCAAGACCAGTTGCAAAAATGTAACATCAAGTCCTTCCGGCTAGGAATCGAAAGAAGCGCAGGGGTGTGTTTTCCAACAACACCAAACCTGTGGATTTCAAGTGATTTTGTTTGATAATAGCAAAGCTATAACCTTCACCAGTAACTTATTATGCACATGTGGCGTCAAAATGTTTAACTTACTCATGTCTGGGTGAATAAAATCGTCTGGCGTTAGCCAAAATAAAATACTAAACACCAGTTCGGACAGGGAAGAGTTATAGAGATAGTTTATATAACTCATTCCTGTCCGATCGAGGGCTTCCCCAGAGATGATTAAAATCGTCTGACGTTGGCCAAAATAAAATACTAAAGACCAATTCGGACAGGAAAGAGTTAATTTGCATATCAAAGAACTTGAAGTATTTCAACAACAACAAAAAAAACCCACGAAAACTACAAAAGATGTTACCGTCTGTCATCTTAAGTTCTTTATTCAAATTAATTTTTGTTTCATGGGCACTTTAATCACAAGAAAAAGGTAAACTATCAACTCTATAACAAGCCCCTAGCCCTGCCTGTAATTTTGTTAAAGTATATTTACTTCATCATAAATTTATTTACATGTTATATATACAAGATGCGAAGAACAACGATAAACAATAAGTCATTTAACCAATAAGCTGTCGTAATTTAAAGTTTAATTGTCTTTCCTTTGACAAGAGCTTTTCTGTGTGTGTTCTATACGCCTCGAATTCCTAGGAAAAAAATTATCTGTTGAAAAAATGATCGACCGATACCGTAAGAATAAAGAATTGTAAGTAAAAAGTTTAAGGGTTTTTGCATTAACATCTCACTACCATACCACATTTGGTTAAACGTTACTAATAAAATGGCCGAATATTTAATATTATTCTACATGCATATAAATTTAGTCCTTATAACCTCGTTTTAAAGTAAAAATTCCTTTGAATTTTACACATTGTACAAAGTTCATATAATGGTCAATTGAAATGCAGCTCTGCCGGAGCTAGCGTTGGTCTGTGCGTGTGATCAGCGGAAAGCCGAAGGAGTGTTTGAACGGATTGTCGTTGATAATATTAGAGATTAGTGTTTTATTTTTGCTGTTTGTGTGTTGACCAACTCTATATAGCTTCATGCTAGTTCATTGTAAATCTCTGACCACCGTAGAATCCCGAAAGTAGCGGCCCCCCTTACTTTCGGTTTTATCCGCTGTTGGGGGCGCGGCCGCTACTTTCGGAAGGCCGCTACTTTCGGAAGGCCGCTACTTTCGGGGGGCCGCTACTTTCGGAAGGCCGCTACTTTCGGGGGGCCGCTACTTTCGGGGCCCGCTACTTTCGGAAGGCCGCTACTTTCGGGGCCCGCTACTTACGGGGCCCGCTACTTTCGGGGGACCGCTACTTTCGGGGGGCCGCTACTTACGGGGCCCCACTACTTTCGGATGGTAAAATACTGTGGGAATATTCTTCTTTGTTCCTTCCTATATATTTACCACATTTAATATGCTTTAGTTTTTCCTTATGCCATTTCAACTCTGACTGTTATACACTTTGGTGGGTTGATAGTTGAAACTTAACACTTTCGAGTTAATCAAGCGATGACTTGGGGGCCGCTACTTTCGGAAATTTTATAGACATCTCAAATTTGTCGCTACTTTCGGGGGGCCGCTACTTTCGGGATTCTACGGTATTTGCATGTTATTCCTTGAGTATTGACAAGTTTTGTATACCCTCAAAGTCTATACCGAAGTGGAGTAATCATTTATCCAATAAATCCAGAAAAGCTAATTTGCATCACATTCGCCGCTTACCGTAAATAGAATGTCTCTAGATATATATATGCAATAAATAAAATTTCTCAAGATATATAAATATATACTTTTCAATAATAAAGATAGCTATTTGCAATAAACTAGAATAGGGCTTAGAAAAATATATGCAATTTCTTATAATTTTGACATCAGTGGTCGAGTCAGCTTTATTCGGCGGTTATTTACAAATAAGGCCCATTTATCGTACATAATTTTATAACCAAGCGCTTAATACTCCATAGAGAACATTTGGGGAAATAAAAAGACGCAGGCACGCAATACTGCAAGCTGTTGTTTTTACGCTGAATGAAATTAATGCGCAGACAACACAACCATTTTTACCTTGTCATGATTTCGTATTTTCCCTTCAGCTTTCTTTAATTCAGTTTTCAGTTTTCGACCTTGAGCGTCTGCAGACGCACTTTCAATCTCATTCCTTGAAAAGAAAGTATTAATTAACTTTCAGATTAACTACTTTAATGATAATGAATTTGATGATGATGATGATGATGATGATGATAATGGTTACGATAATAATAATGATGATAATGACAACGATGACGATGATGATGATGATGATGATGATGATGATGATGATGATTTTATATACAGTATGCATGAACAATCCCCCTTTTTTATATGTTAGTATTATCTTCAGCTGTTTTGTTTTGTTTTGTTTTGTTTTGTTTTGTTTTGTTTTGTTTTGTTTTGTTTTGTTTTGTTTTGTTTTGTTTTGTTTTGTTTTGTTTTGTTTTGTTTTGTTTTGTTTTGTTTTGTTTTGTTTTGTTTTGTTTTGTCTTGGCTGTACAAGCTGTTGTAAGTTAAATTCCTGGAAAAACTCCCAGCTCCAGACGGGACTCGATTCGAAGCCACAACCTTCCGAATGCCAGCCGGACGCTCTCACCGTCGGAAAAAACTTGTTCATGGTAACGCAAGCAAGTATAAAGCTATCCAAGAACTTTTCAAGGAACGCTTGGTTGTATTTGCAAGAATTTAACTCCAGCATGATGACAACAATCTAAGCGTGTCTCTAACTTTAAAGCAACACAGTAACTTACGCGAAATTCTCGCCTTGTCTTTTCAATGATAATTCTAGTTCCTTCACACTTGCAAGTAGCCCCGAGATTTTCTGTTCTTGTTTCTAAAAATAGTTAAATTTTCTGCCATCAAACTTAATCAATCACTTGTCAAAACAGACATAAAGGCAACACAAACGGGAAAAAATTTATTAAAGAAGTGTTTACTTTTTTTACGTTCAGTAATGGTCGTAGGTCTCAAAACTAGTGCAAAAAGAAAGCGTTTTACGATACCAGGATTAAAACCAACTACGACTGCAAGACGAAAAAACGAACATTACATCAGCTTAACCACATTTACGGTAGCAGTAGCGTAATCTGAACCTCGCTAATGTCTCTAGAGAGAAGGGTCAATACCGTAGTGTCAGTAGTATCCAACATACCTTCTTCTCCGTACAGTTGGTAGTAATGATTGTGCTCTGTTTGAAGACGATCGAAAAGCGAAGAAAAACGACGAAACTCAGATGGTAGACCGAGGTTAATCTACTAGACTAGTCAATCCGAACGTGTGTCACAAGTCCTTGTTCTCTGAGATTAACTTACGACAGCCTGTACAGCAAAAACATACGAAAAAACTTTACCAAGTCAAGCTGAAAACACTAATAACATACATAAGTGTTTACTTACAACACATGTTTGCTTTTGGTCTGAAGCAATTTGTGCAAACTTGTCTTTCTCTTCTTGTAATTTTTTCATTTCTTTCTCACTTGACAAAAATTGCAATGAAATAGTCTTTTCTTTCTTTTCTATCTCTGAAAATAAAATGCAGTAAAATGTAATGGGATGGGATTAGATGGGATGGGATTAGATAGGATGGAATGGAATAGAATAAATGGAATGGGATACAATAGAATGGGATGGAATGAGATAAGATGAGATGAGATGGGATAGAATGATGTGCTGATAACTCTCACTGATCTGAAACACAGGACTGGATCGAGTTTTCTATTGTGTTGGATGAGTTGATTTTGAAGCCAGCATATTTGCATTGAACAGAGATCATTAGAAACTGTGATTGTGCAAGCAAATCAAACTGAGACACTTGTAAAATATGTTTAGAGTCTGGCCAATATATTTACTTTGCTAAACATAAATGCACAAAAACCTGAACTTAATTTGACGCTTCACAGTTGGCTTTTCTCACTAGATAATTAGAGCCAACGGCGGCCATATTGGAGTGACCTCCTTACAAATTCAATCATGGATAATCTGAGAGGAAAAGCAAAACTGACCGACATCAAATAATTGTCCAACCAATATGTCCCTTCACTAACATTAAATAGAAAATGTCAGAATGCCCTCCAACATGTCTGCAACACCACAGTAGTTGTTAGGTTGTCACTCCAACATGGCCACCTGATTGGCTTCATTTTCAGTAATAGAAATTCGATCCAGTCCTATTTTCACAAACTACACCATAATTTTGCCATGACAAATCTAACAATTAATTATGTCATAAAAACATCTAGCCTGCGAGCAGGCTCTCGCAGGCTAAAAAACATCCAAGATATATTACTTGAAAAATATTTTTATAGCCGTTCTTCTTTTATAAAAACGCAACAAATAATAACATGAAAAAATTGATTTTTTTCTATTTTTTAGTAAACATTACTTTGTGCTCTTTGTTCTGCATTACTGACTTTAATTTTAAGATTTTCAATAACTTCACAAGAGAGTTTCTCACTTGAAATGAATTGATCTTTTAATGTTCTGAAAATAAAATTAAAATATACTATTATCCAGTGGTACCAAATAAGAATTTATAGTGAGTAGCAGGATAGCTTTACTGACCAAAAACGTTTGCCCATAGCACACGACGTAAACATTAAGGCATTAGATAATTTACACTTCATTATATATATCGATTATATAGATATCGATGAAATACCAGATTTTCTTTTGTTGCGAAAAAGTGATATCTCCACATGTGATGATATAAATATCTTCACATGTGAAGATATCGATGGCGTCAGCACTAAGAATCCCCTTCGTAACTCTTTATTAGGTAAACAAAATTGTATTCTTTCTAAATTATTTACCTGTATGCTACGCTTTAAAAGACGGAAATTCTTGTGAAAAATGCTTTCAAAACTTGGGGCTTATGTGTTGTAATTTGTTGGGTATTTTGCAAATAGAAGTGTTATATAACCTTTGCTCCATTTTACGTATATTTTTTATAGTTTATCGATATCAATATAATAAACAGAACATTATATGGTCGTGCGGAGATACGAATTTTATTTTCTCGTGTTGTTTATATTTCTCACTCGTTCGCTTCGCTCACTCGTGAAAGATATTGACAACACTCGAAAATAAAATTCGTATCTCCGCACGGCCATGTGATATCCTCTATATATATATACACATCTAACATAGAACAAAAAAAGTTGTTGGTGATAATAATATATTATTGCTAGAAGACCAATTAAAATGGATTTTGAATAAAGGCATAAAAACAATACAACAGGAGTGTGCACGGTGCGAATAAATAAATAAAAAAATGCAGCTTGCATTTATTGAAATTTGGTACGATTTCAACATACTGTATAAATCGACGACTGGCATGTTACACTTGTCAATCATGCTACGTACTGTTGCAGTATTTTGTTCTTTAAAACCTCGGCAGTACACCACTTTTAAAATTTATATATTTACCTTAACTGTTCTTCATTTTTCTGAAATTTCTTCTCCAATGTTGCCAGTTCCTCTCTTAAAGTTTTGATAGTGGCATTTTTCTCAATTATAGCAGAAGCTTCGTCTTCCAGCTTCTTGTTCACAAGTTCTTGATTTTCTCTTCTTAGCTCATCATTTACTACTTTATATCCATCTTTAATTTTAATAATTTCTTCATGATTATGAAACAAGATTTCAAATCTTTTCTCTAGTACGCTATACTTTCTCATTTCATCATGATAGTCACAAACAGCTTGCTCTTTGACTGATTCTAGATCTTTTATGTCTTTTTCAAGTGTCAATGATTTGTTCAAAGAGCTGTCGGCTTGTTTTTTCAAGATGCATATCAATTCAGACTGTTGGTCAATGCGGTCGCGAAGCATGGAATTTTCAGACAATTCATCTTTAGATAAACTTTTAAGTTTTTCTAAATTCACTTTAACTTCCTCTGGGAAAAACGAATCATCCTTGAAATAAATATAAATTATTAAGGTAAATTACTTTTGATAATCATAAGAACGTAAAAACGAAGTTAACGATACCTTGATCAAGATACAAAATAAAATTAAGTATGGGTTAATTAATGGTCACGTGTGTGATATGGGATTTAACATCGCGAGTGAAGCTTAACAGCTACGAGGGGCCGTAACCATCTTATCCCATGACACACCCAAAATTACATGAGAGGACAATAGCTGATTGAAAGCAAGGTTAAAACACATTTCTGCTAAACGATAAAATGCTTTGTTTCAGTGAATGTTCATTGTGAATGAATGTTTAAATTAGCAGTGTTAATCTCATTTGTATGCATAGCGTTATTAAAGACTTATAACCGAGTTCGAGGTCTGTACGGGAAAGTATTCGCCTGAGGTTTTCGTACAGACCGAGCGACGAAGGAGCGAGGTTTGTGCGATAAAACCGAGGGCAAATACTTTCCCGTACAGACCGAGAAAACGAGGTTAATAAGCCTTTTACTATATGGCTTTTGGTTTGTTTTCTTATCT
The DNA here is from genome assembly GCA_964035015.1 of Corallium rubrum. Classification (NCBI taxonomy): domain Eukaryota; kingdom Metazoa; phylum Cnidaria; class Anthozoa; order Scleralcyonacea; family Coralliidae; genus Corallium; species Corallium rubrum. Next base: position 43,916,551 of record OZ035998.1, on the reverse strand, counting down.
GTTTTTAGTTCTACGTTGGTCTTGATCAGATGTCATGTCTGTTCACCTTAGTTCTTTCTTTTGGTTAGGCTTTTATTTTTCGCGCTTTTAAATAACAAGTTTTTATAAAAAGAAACACTAATGTTTCAGGACGTATTATTGTTCAAAATTTTCCAATGAATATATCTAATTCGCTTTTATTTTCATTCAAATCAACTCAGTAATTTTTCCGCCAAAAATTGCAGGTCATTAAAAATGACGTAATGCCCCTCATGGTGCCGAGAGGGCACCAATCAGCGTGCACCGTTTGGCGTAATGACCCGAAAACAAGCTCAGCCACATAATAAAAGTAGCTATCCGAGTGGGATAACATTTTTACCCCACAATTTCCCTCTCTTCAAAGCCCTGCCCACTTGACGTCTTTAAGACAGTTGGATAAAGGATTTAACGCGTCTCTGAATTTTCGGTGTGTCATGGGATAATAACATTTATTACTTTTGCGCCTAATATAACCTTATTCAAGACGGCATTTACATCAGGTAGTACCGAATAGTGTATCGTTGCGTTTTCAAAAGTATATCAGATCTAGACATATTGCTTAAATAGTGAACGGTGTTTATGTATCAACTTTTGCGGCAATGCAGTGACGCGGCGACACTCCGCTGTTGGAAACAATACATGCATCTATTGTCGTAATGATTATTGTGGCGCTTCATTATAATGTAAATAACTGACAAAAAGCATTGAATAGTTACAATATTTCGGTCAAGTATATTCTTAAATTTAAAAATTTAATTCATGTAGAAAAAAGTTTTACTTTTCAGTAGAGTACAGTATACTTTAGAAGTAACATATTATTTTATTATATAGATGGGAGTGTTTTACTAAGAAATATGCAGTGACATATTTTCCATATCCTCACTAGTGAAGATATCGATCACGTGATTAAACATTTTCCCACCTTTTGCATCGAATCTATATAATAAAAAGAAAATTACACGGTGGCTTGAAGATATGAATTTTATCTTCTCGTGGTAAAAACAATATTTTACCCATTCGCTACGCTCATTCGTAAAATATTGTTTTCACCACCCGAAGATAAAATTCATATCTTCGCACCACCGTGTAATATCCTCTATATCCTACACCCTGCTGCAAATGGAAACTATTTATATTTGCACAAAATGCTAGAGCTGCTCCCAATTAGTCAATTAATAGATTATTTTTTCGTTTTTTCCACAATCGATTATACTTAACAATAATCGGATCATCTATAACAACCCTGCACAGCATGATGCCGGAATGATTTAATCTTGTTTTGTTAAACAGATAAGTAATGACGGATTATGAACACGCCTTAGTTAAACCAATTATTCATAAACTGATTAGCCAATAGTATCGCAGTATCATTTAGGAGTGTCAAGTGTAAACTAAACAACTGTCTTGTCATGTCTCTTGTGTGAACTGTGAGAGCGCGAGAAAGTACACAATCTATAACCACGATTAAACAGTGATTTAAAACGTGAATAGTGACTGAATTGCTGGGCGACAACAAGGGAGGCAATCCCCAACAAATTTAGTAAAAGCTTTATAAAAGCACCCCCTTCCTTTGAATGGACAAACCACCATGGACATGTTGTATTTAATTCATGACATATTTAATCAATATAATTAATCGATATTGATTGTTACACAATTAATCAATTACAAAAATGAACCGATGGGAGCAGCTCTACAAAATGCATTGTTAATTTTTTATTATTTTACTCTCAGACTGTCTAATGCTAGATTGTTTTACCTCAGCATCAAAAAGAGAACCTCACCTTCCATGCCTAAGGATCACTTTTGGGCTTTTATAAAGGACGTAATGCCCTCTCACAGTGCCCAGAGCACATTATGGCTTTTTTTCGAACCTCTCAGCAACCAATCAGTGTGTGCTGTTTGGCATAATGACCCGAAAACAAGCTCAGCCATATAATAAATGTACATAATAATAATAATAATAATAATAATAATAATAATAATAAATATGTGTTGAAATGTGTAAAAATATAACCTGGCTAACAAATTTTGATAGAAGCCACTACCATACATTTAGTAGGCACTAGTGGCCACCACAAAAGTGACTTGGAAACCACATAATAATAATAATAATAATAATAATAATAATAATAATAATAATAATAATAATAATAATAATAATAATAACAACAATAATAGTAATCTTATTACCAAAACCAATGGTGCACGGCATGGCCCAAAATAAACATTAACGAATCCATCTGCATTCCTTAGCCTTTGAAATTGACACTGTGAGATCACTGCAATATGATTGGTCCATTTGCCACTTTTGGATTCTCTAGCCAAAATGGTTTAGGAATGCAGACAGATTCATCAATGTTTTGGACAGAAATCATGACGTGTTTTTTTGGGGCCATGCCACGCATCATCGGTTTTGGTAATATTAACATCGCAAAATTATAGCTTGGAATGTATACTTTCCTAATCAAAGAGACTGATTATAATCTTTGACTTTATTTAACAGGAATTGCTCAATATTATCATCTGCAACTATAGTCTTATCTTGATGGGGTTTTTTCTTCTGCTATTAAAAGTTGGTTTACTTTTCACAGGAAATGACATCAACTCAAGAGAAAAAGTTTGGGGGGACAATTAATAGAAAAGAGAAATTTTCTCTTAACAGGTCTGTTTGAAGTTCAGAGCAAATTATCTTTGTATTCCACTATTCTATACAAATTACTGTGTACAGTACAATCTTTGTGTGCCCCACTGCCCCTAGAACTTTAGTTGATCAGATGACAATATTAAGCATTTCCTATCAAAAAGTAATAAAGAGTAAGTTAGACACAGACGCACTGAAACAACCACACTCGACCAGACGTTCATTCAATCATTTGTATTAGGAATACTTGAGTATAGAATATAGAAGAGAGTAAAACTTTATTTTATGAGTGAAAAGACGTATTAACCGAATAACCGTACACACTTTGACATATTCATAAACTGTAGCATAGACAAAAGGAAAATCGTTATAATTAAAGACAAGAAAGCAATAATTTGTAATGCTAAATGCTCATAAAACGTTACCAAATTTATAAGTTTAAATAGTTTTACATTTTAAAAAGAATAGTCTTTGATATTGAACTGAGGCCTGACCTGTCGAGCTACACTAAGAAGATGACGAAGGTCTTTGGGAGAACGTCCACCATTTTGCGAAGACATACTTAAACGCATTTAATCGACCATTGGTCCATTGCATTAACTTATTTGAGATCAGTGAATAAAACGAATAAACAGTATGCGACCGCCATGTTGTTTTATAGTCCCTAGCCTCTCTCCTCCGCAGAGGCACAGATAGGCTTTGCGTGGATAATGAGGTCTAACATGAAGTAGCTACGTGCTACGAGGGAAAACCGCTAGTGGAAGAAACGTGGGCGTAAGGTCAGAGGCGTGCGGTGAACCCTGGGAAGACGGAAAACGAGAAAAGAAGCCTCTGCCAGATAATGTGCCGTTCTCTGGACAAATCCGCGGTTCTCTGGTCATGGCAGACAGCGACGATAGTTTGCACGAAGTACATTGTTTTCTTCAAGATCTAAGGCTAGAATGTACTTCTGGATGTTATTCTGAATTTTTCTATGGAATCACCTGCCGAACGGGTCGAAAAATTCGAAACGCTGCCAGACTGACAAACGTTTCATCGAACGTTGTCAACTGCCTGGAAGCTTTCCACTCCTGATTAAGTATTAACTTGATAAACAAAGCCGACGAACAGCGCTAGAAATATTCTCGGTGCTAACTTTCTACGACATAATGGTAAGATCTATGTTTACAACAGTTCGTCCTTTGATGAATGATAAACTTTCTCATGTAGCGTTTGTTTTATACTTTTATTTGCATAAATTCAAAACCGGAAAATCCTGTCCTTGTGTTGCAGTAACATTGTCGAGTTGAGAAGTATCAGCGATTTAAATGTGTCTTTTGTCCACAGTTTAGTGATTTCCGACTTTTGCGTAGTAGATTTGTTGATTATATAATGAAATCCCGAGTCTGGCGCCTAGTCCATCACGGAATTTGGGCGCCATATTGACATCATTATCTGGCAGAGGCTCATTTTCTTTCCCTCTTCCCATCATTCCCCGCGCGTCTTCCCTCACCCGCACGCCTGCCCCTCCGAGCCTCTGCGGAGGAGAGAGGTCCCTAGCAACACCACTGACCGCGTAGCAACGATTATTATAATCAGGCGGAGAACAAATATGCAGGATAAAAATCCCGAATACAGTATACTCATCTACGTCTTGCAAATCTTTTTGGGTCTTTTCTTATTTTCTTCTAAAGTAACCTTTTTAGTTTGCAATGTCTTAATTCATTCCAGTCTCTGTAAATTGTCATTTGGATAAATTTCCGGTATGGCCTGAATAGTTTTTCCCTAGTTCAAAATTCGACCAACCACCCTAAATCAATAATCACTCACCCTAACTGCAGACTTCCCCCGTTTCCTAGTAACCATATTAAACTGGATTCGGATAAGACCCTGGGTACGAGGTTGAGCCACTGGGTTAGGGATACTTAGGGTTAGGGTTACTTTGGGTTAGGGTTACTTAGGGTTACTTTGGGTTAGGGTTACTTAGGGTTACTTAGGGTTAGGGTTACTTAGGGTTAGGGTTACTTAGGGTTAGGGTTACTTAGGGTTAGGGTTACTTAGGGTTAGGGTTACTTAGGGTTAGGGTTACTTAGGGTTAGGGTTACTTAGGATTCGGGTAACTTAGGGTTAGGGTTACTTAGGGTTAGGGTTACTTAGGGTTAGGTTTACTTAGCATTAGGGTTACTTGGGGTTAGGGTTACTTAGGGTTAGGGTTACTTAAGATTAGGGTTACTTAGGGTTAGGGTTACTTAGGGTTAAGGTTACTTAAGGATAGGGTTACATAGGGTTAGTTAGGGATAGGGTTACTAAAGTTTAGGTTTTCTTAGGGTTTACTTAGGGTTTGGGTTCCTTAGGGTTAGTGTAACATACGGTTAGGGTAACTTAAGGTTAGGGTAACTTAGGGTTAGGGTTAGGGTTAGGGTTACTTAGGGTTAGGGTCACGTAGGGTTAGGGTTACTTAGGGTTTGGGTTACTTAGGGTTAGGGTTACTTATGGTTACTTAGGGTTAGGGTTACTTAGGGTTAGGGTTACTTAGGGTTAGGGTAACTTAGGGTTAGGGTTACCTAGGGTTAGGGTTACTTAGGGTTAGGGTTACTTAGGGTTAAGGTTACTTAGGGTTAGGGTTACATAGGGTTAGTTAGGAATAGGGTTACTAAAGGTTAGGTTTTCTTAGGGTTAGGGTTGCTTAGGGTTTGGGTTCCTTAGGGTAAGGGTTATTCAGGGTTAGGGTTAGGGTTAAGCTTAGGGTTAGGGTTACTTAGGGTTAGGGTCAAGTAGGGTTAGGGTTACTTAGGGTTAGGGTTTCTTAGTGTTAGGGTAACTTAGGGTTAGGGTTGCCTAGGGTTACGGTTACTTAGGGTTAGGGTTACTTAGGGTTAGGGTTATGGTTAGGGTTAGGGTTAGGGTTAGGGTTAGGGTTAGGGTTAGGGTTAGGGTTAGGGTTAGGGTTAGGGTTAGGGTTAGGGTTAGGGTTAGGGTTAGGGTTAGGGTTAGGGTTAGGGTTAGGGTTAGGGTTAGGGTTAGGGTTAGGGTTAGGGTTAGGGTTAGGGTTACTTAAGGTTAGGGTTAGGGTTAGGGTTACTTAGGGTTTGGGTTACTTAGGGATATGGTTACTTAGGATTACTTAGGGTTAGGGTTACTTAGGGTTAGGGTTACTTAGGCTTAGGGTTACTTAGGGTTAAGGTTACTTAGGGTTAGGGTTACATAGGGTTAGTTAGGAATAGGGTTACTAAAGGTTAGGTTTTCTTAGGGTTAGGGTTACTTAGGGTTTGGGTTCCTTAGGGTTAGGGTTATTCAGGTTTAGGGTTAGGGTTAGGGTTAGGGTTAGGGTAAGGGTTAGGGTTACTTAGGGTTAGGGTCACGTAGGGTTAGGGTTACTTAGGGTTTGGGTTACTTAGCGTTATGGTTACTTAGGGTTAGGGTAACTTAGGGTTAGGGTTACTTAGGGTTAGGGTTACTTAGGGTTTGGGTTACTTAGGGTTAGGGTTACTTAGGGTTAGGGTTACTTATGGTTAGGGTTACTTTGGGTTTGGGTTACTTAGGGTTAGGGTTACTTAGGGTTATGGTTACTTATGGTTAGGGTTACTTAGGGTTAGGGTTACTTAGGGTTAGGGTTACTTAGGGTTAGGGTTACCTAGGGTTAGGGTTACTTAGGATTCGGATAACTTAGGGTTAGGGAAACTTATGGTTAGGGTTATTTAGGGTTAGGGTTAATTAGGGTTAGGTTTACTTAGGGTTAAGCTTGCTAAGGATTAGGGTTACTTAGTGTTACGGTTACTTATGGTTAGGGTTACTAAGGTTTAGGTTTACTTAGGGTTAGGGTTACTTAGGGTTAGGGTTACTTAGGGTTAGGGTTACTTAGGGTTAGGGTTACTTAGGGTTAGGGTAACTTAGGGTTAGGGTTACTTAGGGTTAGGGTTACTTAGGGTTTTGGTTACTTAGGGTTAGGGTTACTTAGGGTTAGGGTTACTTATGGTTAGGGTTACTTAGGGTTAGGGTTACTTAGGGTTAGGGTTACTTAGGGTTAGGGTTACCTAGGGTTAGGGTTACTTAGGATTCGGATAACTTAGGGTTAGGGAAACTTATGGTTAGGGTTATTTAGGGTTAGGGTTAATTAGGGTTAGGTTTACTTAGGGTTAAGCTTGCTAAGGATTAGGGTTACTTAGTGTTACGGTTACTTATGGTTAGGGTTACTAAGGTTTAGGTTTACTTAGGGTTAGGGTTACTTAGGGTTAGGGTTACTTAGGGTTAGGGTTACTTAGGGTTAGGGTTACTTAGGGTTAGGGTTACTTAGGTTTATGGTTACATAGGGTTACTTAGGTTTAGGGTTACTAAAGGTTACGGTTACTTAGAGTTAGGGTTACTTAGGGTTAGGGTTACTTAGGGTTAGGGTTACTTGGGGTTAGGGTAACTTAGGGTTAGTGTAACTTAGGGTTAGGGTTACTTAGGGTTAGGGTAACTTAGGGTTAGGGTAACTTAGGGTTAGGGTAACTTAGGGTTAGGGTTACTTAGGGGAGGGTTACTTAGGGTTACGATTACTTAGGGTTAGCTTTAGTTTGGGTTAGGGTTACTTATGGTTATTTAGGGTTAGGGTTACTTAGGGTTACTTAGGGTTAGGGTTACTTAGGGTTAGGGTTACTTAGGGTTTGGGTTAGTTTGGGTTAGGGTTACTTAGGGTTACTTAGGATTAGGGTTACTTAGGGTTAGGTTTACTTAGGGTTAGGGTTACTTAGGGTTAGGGTTACTTAGGGTTAGGGTTACTTAGGGTTAGGGTTACTTAGGGTTAGCTTTAGTTTGGGTTAGGGTTACTTATGGTTATTTAGGGTTAGGGTTACTTAGGGTAAGGGTTTCTTAGGGTTAGGGTTACTTAGGGTTAGCTTTAGTTTGGGTTAGGGTTACTTATGGTTATTTAGGTTTAGGGTTACTTAGGGTTACTTAGGGTTACCTAGAGTTAGGGTTACTTAGGGTTAGGGTTACTTAGGGTTTGGGTTAGTTTGGGTTAGGGTTACTTAGGGTTACTTAGGATTAGGGTTAGTTAGGGTTAGGTTTACTTAGGGTTAGGGTAACTTTGGGCTAGGGTAACTTAGGGTTAGGGAGACTTAGGGTTAGGGTTATTTAGGGTTAGGGTTAATTAGGGTTAGGTTTACTTAGGGTTAAGCTTGGTAAGGATTAGGGTTACTTAGTGTTAGGGTTACTTAGGGTTAGGGTTACTTAGGGTTAGGGTTACTTGGGGTTAGGGTAACTTAGGGTTAGTGTAACTTAGGGTTAGGGTTACTTAGGGTTAGGGTTACTTAGGGTTACGGTTACTTAGGGTTATGGTTACTTAGGGTTAGCTTTACTTAGGGTTGGTGTAACTTAGGGTTAGGGTTACTTAGGGTTAGGGTTACTTAGGGGAGGGTTACTTTGGGTTACGGTTACTTAGGGTTAGCTTTAGTTTGGGTTAGGGTTACTTATGGTTATTTAGGGTTAGGGTTACTTAGGGTTAGGGTTACTTAGGATTTGGGTTAGTTTGGGTTAGGGTTACTTAGGGTTACTTAGGATTAGGGTTACTTAGGGGTAGGGTTACTTAGGATTAGGGTTACTTAGGGTTAGGGTTACTTAGGGTTAGGGTACTTAGGGTTAGGGTTATTTTGGGTTAGGGTTACTTAGGGTTAGGCTTACTTAGGGTTAGGGTTACTTAGGATTAAGGTTACTTAGGGTTAGGGTTACTTAGGGTGAGGTTTACATAGGGTTAGGTTTACTTAGGGTTAGGGTTATTTAGGGTTTGGGTTAGTTTGTGTTAGGGTTACTTAGGGTTACTTAGGATTAGGGTTAGTTAGGGTTAGGTTTACTTAGGGTTAGGGTAACTTAGGGCTAGGGTAACTTAGGGTTAGGGTTACTTAGGGTTAGGGTAACTTAGGGTTAGGGTAACTTAGGGTTAGGGTAACTTAGGGTTAGGGTTACTTAGGGTTACGGTTACTTAGGGTTAGGGTTACTTAGGGTTAGCTTTACTTAGGGTTGCTGTAACTTAGGGTTAGGGTTTTCTTAGGGTTAGGGTTACTTAGGGAAGGGTTACTTTGGGTTATGGTATTTAGGGTTAGGGTTATTTAGGGTTAGGGTTACTTAGGGTTAGGCTTACTTAGGGTTAGGGTTACTTAGGATTAAGGTTACTTAGGGTTTGGGTTACTTAGGGTTAGGTTTACATAGGGTTAGGGTTACTTAGGGTTAGGGTAACTTAAGGTTAGGTTTACTTAGGGTTAGGGTTACTTAGGATTAGGGTAACTTAGGGTTAGGGTTACTTAGGGTTAGGGTACTTAGGGTTAGGGTTATTTTGGGTTAGGGTTACTTAGGGTTAGGCTTACTTAGGGTTAGGGTTACTTAGGATTAAGGTTACTTAGGGTTAGGGGTTACTTAGGGTGAGGTTTACATAGGGTTAGGTTTACTTATGGTTAGGGTTATTTAGGCTTTGGGTTAGTTTGTGTTAGGGTTACTTAGGGTTACTTAGGATTAGGGTTAGTTAGGGTTAGGTTTACTTAGGGTTAGGGTAACTTAGGGCTAGGGTAACTTAGGGTTAGGGAGACTTAGGGTTAGGGTTATTTAGGGTTAGGGTTAATTAAAGTTAGGTTTACTTAGGGTTAAGCTTGGTAAGGATTAGGGTTACTTAGTGTTAGGGTTACTTAGGGTTTGGGTTACTTAGGGTTAGATTTACTTAGGGTTAGGGTTAGGGTTACTTAGGGTTAGGGTTACTTAGGGTTAGGGTTACTTGGGGTTAGGGTAACTTAGGGTTAGTGTAACTTAGGGTTAGGGTTACTTAGGGTTACGGTAACTTAGGGTTAGGGTAACTTAGGGTTAGGGTTACTTAGGGTTACGGTTACTTAGGGTTAGGGTTACTTAGGGTTAGCTTTACTTAGGGTTGCTGTAACTTAGGGTTAGGGTTTCTTAGGGTTAGGGTTACTTAGGGAAGGGTTACTTTGGGTTATGGTATTTAGGGTTAGGGTTATTTAGGGTTAGGGTTACTTAGGGTTAGGCTTACTTAGGGTTAGGGTTACTTAGGATTAAGGTTACTTAGGGTTAGGGTTACTTAGGGTTAGGTTTACATAGGGTTAGGGTTACTTAGGGTTAGGGTAACTTAAGGTTAGGTTTACTTAGGGTTAGGGTTCTTAGGGTTAGGGTTATTTAGGGTTAGGGTTACTAGGGTTAGGGTTACTTAGGATTTAGGTTACTTAGGGTTAGGGTTACTTAGGGTTAGGGTAACTTAAGGTTAGGTTTACTTAGGGTTAGGGTTACTTAGGATTAGGGTAACTTAGGGTTAGTGTAATTTAGGGTTAGGGTAACTTAGGGTTAGGGTAACTTAGGGTTAAGGTTACTTAGGGTTAGGGTTACTTAGGGTTACTTAGGGTTAAGTTTACTTAAGGTTAGGGTTACTTAGGGTTATGGTTACTAAAGGTTAGGGTTACTTAGGGTTAGGGTAAGTTAAGGTTAGGTTTACTTATGGTTAGGGTTACTTAGGGTTAGGGTAACTTAGGGTTAGTGTAATTTAGGGTTAGGGTAACTTAGGGTTAGGTTAACTTAGGGTTAGGGTAACTTAGGGTTAGGGTTTAGGGTAACTTAGGGTTAGGGTTACTTAGGTTAGGGTTACTTAGGGTTAAGTTTACTTAAGGTTAGGGTTACTTAGGGTTATGGTTACTAAAGGTTAGGGTTACTTAGGGTTATGGTTACTTAGGGTTAGGGTCACGTAGGGTTAGGGTTACTTAGGGTTTGGGTTACTTAGCGTTATGGTTACTTAGGGTTAGGGTAACTTAGGGTTAGGGTTACTTAGGGTTAGGGTTACTTAGGGTTTGGGTTACTTAGGGTTAGGGTTACTTAGGGTTAGGGTTACTTATGGTTAGGGTTACTTAGGGTGAGGTTTACATAGGGTTAGGTTTACTTAGGGTTAGGGTTATTTAGGGTTTGGGTTAGTTTGGGTTAGGGTTACTTAGGGTTACTTAGGATTAGGGTTAGTTAGGGTTAGGTTTACTTAGGGTTAGGGTAACTTAGGGCTAGGGTAACTTAGGGTTAGGGAGACTTAGGGTTAGGGTTATTTAGGGTTAGGGTTAATTAGGGTTAGGTTTACTTAGGGTTAAGCTTGGTAAGGATTAGGGTTACTTAGTGTTAGGGTTACTTAGGGTTTGGGTTACTTAGGGTTAGATTTACTTAGGGTTAGGGTTAGGGTTACTTTGGGTTAGGGTTACTTAGGGTTAGGGTTACTTGGGGTTAGGGTAACTTAGGGTTAGTGTATCTTAGGGTTAGGGTTACTTAGGGTTAGGGTAACTTAGGGTTAGGGTAACTTAGGGTTAGGGTTACTTAGGGTTACGGTTACTTAGGGTTAGGGTTACTTAGGGTTAGCTTTACTTAGGGTTGCTGTAACTTAGGGTTAGGGTTACTTAGGGTTAGGGTTACTTAGGGAAGGGTTACTTTGGGTTAGGGTACTTAGGGTTAGGGTTATTTAGGGTTAGGGTTACTTAGGGTTAGGCTTACTTAGGGTTAGGGTTACTTAGGATTAAGGTTACTTAGGGTTAGGGTTACTTAGGGTTAGGTTTACATAGGGTTAGGGTTACTTAGGGTTAGGGTAACTTAAGGTTAGGTTTACTTATGGTTAGGGTTCTTAGGGTTAGGGTTATTTAGGGTTAGGGTTACTAGGGTTAGGGTTACTTAGGATTTAGGTTACTTAGGGTTAGGGTTACTTAGGGTTAGGGTAACTTAAGGTTAGGTTTACTTAGGGTTAGGGTTACTTAGGATTAGGGTAACTTAGGGTTAGTGTAATTTACGGTTAGGGTAACTTAGGGTTAGGGTAACTTAGGGTTAGGGTTACTTAGGGTTAGGGTTACTTAGGGTTACTTAGGGTTAAGTTTACTTAAGTTTAGGGTTACTTAGGGTTATGGTTACTAAAGGTTAGGGTTACTTAGGGTTAGGGTAACTTAAGGTTAGGTTTACTTAAGGTTAGGGTTACTTAGGGTTAGGGTAACTTAGGGTTAGTGTAATTTAGGGTTAGGGTAACTTAGGGTTATTGTAACTTAGGGTTTGGGTTACTTAGGGTTAGGGTTACTTAGGGTTAAGTTTACTTAAGGTTAGGGTTACTTAGGGTTATGGTTACTAAAGGTTAGGGTTACTTAGGGTTATGGTTACTTAGGGTTAGGGTCACGTAGGGTTAGGGTTACTTAGGGTTTGGGTTACTTAGCGTTATGGTTACTTAGGGTTAGGGTAACTTAGGGTTAGGGTTACTTAGGGTTAGGGTTACTTAGGGTTTGGGTTACTTAGGGTTAGGGTTACTTAGGGTTAGGGTTACTTATGGTTAGGGTTACTTAGGGTTAGGGTTACTTAGGGTTAGGGTTACTTAGGGTTAGGGTTACCTAGGGTTAGGGTTACTTAGGATTCGGGTAACTTAGGGTTAGGGAAACTTATGGTTAGGGTTATTTAGGGTTAGGGTTAATTAGGGTTAGGTTTACTTAAAGTTAAGCTTGCTAAGGATTAGGGTTACTTAGTGTTACGGTTACTTATGGTTAGGGTTACTAAGGTTTAGGTTTACTTAGGGTTAGGGTTACTTAGGGTTAGGGTTACTTAGGGTTACTTAGGGTTAGGGTTACTTAGGTTTATGGTTACATAGGGTTACTTAGTTTTATGGTTACTAAAGGTTACGGTTACTTAGAGTTAGGGTTACTTAGGGTTAGGGTTACTTAGGGTTAGGGTTACTTGGGGTTAGGGTAACTTAGGGTTAGTGTAACTTAGGGTTAGGGTTACTTAGGGTTAGGGTAACTTAGGGTTAGGGTAACTTAGGGTTAGGGCTAAGGTTACTTAGGGTTACGGTTACTTAGGGTTAGGGTTACTTAGGGTTAGCTTTACTTTGGGTTAGGGTAACTTAGGGTTAGGGTTACTTAGGGTTAGGGTTACTTAGGGGAGGGTTACTTAGGGTTACGATTACTTTGGGTTAGGGTTACTTAGGGTTACTTAGGATTAGGGTTACTTAGGGTTAGGTTTACTTAGGGTTAGGTTTACTTAGGGTTAGGGTTACTTAGGGTTAGGGTTACTTAGGGTTAGGGTTACTTAGGGTTAGCTTTAGTTTGGGTTAGGGTTACTTATGGTTATTTAGGGTTAGGGTTACTTAGGGTTAGGGTTTCTTAGGGTTAGGGTTCCTTAGGGTTAGCTTTAGTTTGGGTTAGGGTTACTTATGGTTATTTAGGTTTAGGGTTACTTAGGGTTACTTAGGGTTACTTAGAGTTAGGGTTACTTAGGGTTAGGGTTACTTAGGGTATGGGTTAGTTTGGGTTAGGGTTACTTAGGGTTACTTATGATTAGGGTTAGTTAGGGTTAGGTTTACTTAGGGTTAGGGTAACTTTGGGCTAGGGTAACTTAGGGTTAGGGAGACTTAGGGTTAGGGTTATTTAGGGTTAGGGTTAATTAGGGTTAGGTTTACTTAGGGTTAAGCTTGGTAAGGATTAGGGTTACTTAGTGTTAGGGTTACTTTGGATTAGGGTTACTTAGGGTTAGATTTACTTAGGGTTAGGGTTACTTGGGGTTAGGGTAACTTAGGGTTAGTGTAACTTAGGGTTAGGGTTACTTAGGGTTAGGGTAACTTAGGGTTAGGGTAACTTAGGGTTAGGGTTACTTAGGGTTACGGTTACGTAGGGTTAGGGTTACTTAGGGTTACGGTTACTTAGGGTTAGGGTTACTTAGGGTTAGCTTTACTTAGGGTTGGTGTAACTTAGGGGTAGGGTTACTTAGGGTTAGGGTTACTTAGGGGAGGGTTACTTTGGGTTACGGTTACTTAGGGTTAGCTTTAGTTTGGGTTAGGGTTACTTATGGTTACTTAGGGTTAGGGTTACTTAGGGTTAGGGTTACTTAGGGTTTGGGTTAGTTTGGGTTAGGGTTACTTAGGGTTACTTAGGATTAGGGTTACTTAGGGTTAGGGTTACTTAGGATTAGGGTAACTTAGGGTTAGGGTTACTTAGGGTTAGGGTACTTAGGGTTAGGGTTATTTTGGGTTAGGGTTACTTAGGGTTAGGCTTACTTAGGGTTAGGGTTACTTAGGATTAAGGTTACTTAGGGTTAGGGTTACTTAGGGTGAGGTTTACATAGGGTTAGGGTTACTTAGGGTTAGGGTTATTTAGGGTTTGGGTTAGTTTGGGTTAGGGTTACTTAGGGTTACTTAAGATTAGGGTTAGTTAGGGTTAGGTTTACTTAGGGTTAGGGTAACTTAGGGCTAGGGTAACTTAGGGTTAGGGAGACTTAGGGTTAGGGTTATTTAGGGTTAGGGTTAATTAGGGTTAGGTTTACTTAGGGTTAAGCTTGGTAAGGATTAGGGTTACTTAGTGTTAGGGTTACTTAGGGTTTGGGTTACTTAGGGTTAGATTTACTTAGGGTTAGGGTTAGGGTTACTTAGGGTTAGGGTTACTTAGGGTTAGGGTTACTTGGGGTTAGGGTAACTTAGGGTTAGTGTAACTTAGGGTTAGGGTTACTTAGGGTTAGGGTAACTTAGGGTTAGGGTAACTTAGGGTTAGGGTAACTTAGGGTTAGGGTTACTTAGGGTTACGGTTACTTAGGGTTAGGGTTACTTAGGGTTAGCTTTACTTAGGGTTACTGTAACTTAGGGTTAGGGTTTCTTAGGGTTAGGGTTACTTAGGGAAGGGTTACTTTGGGTTATGGTACTTAGGGTTAGGGTTATTTAGGGTTAGGGTTACTTAGGGTTAGGCTTACTTAGGGTTAGGGTTACTTAGGATTAAGGTTACTTAGGGTTAGGGTTACTTAGGGTTAGGTTTACATAGGGTTAGGGTTACTTAGGGTTATGGTAACTTAAGGTTAGGTTTACTTAGGGTTAGGGTTCTTAGGGTTAGGGTTATTTAGGGTTAGGGTTACTAGGGTTAGGGTTACTTAGGATTTAGGTTACTTAGGGTTAGGGTTACTTAGGGTTAGCTTTAGTTTGGGTTAGGGTTACTTATGGTTATTTAGGGTTAGGGTTACTTAGGGTTAGGGTTTCTTAGGGTTAGGGTTCCTTAGGGTTAGCTTTAGTTTGGGTTAGGGTTACTTATGGTTATTTAGGTTTAGGGTTACTTAGGGTTACTTAGGGTTACTTAGAGTTAGGGTTACTTAGGGTTAGGGTTACTTATGGTTATTTAGGGTTAGGGTTACTTAGGGTTAGGGTTTCTTAGGGTTAGGGTTCCTTAGGGTTAACTTTAGTTTGGGTTAGGGTTACTTATGGTTATTTAGGTTTAGGGTTACTTAGGGTTACTTAGGGTTACTTAGAGTTAGGGTTACTTAGGGTTAGGGTTACTTAGGGTTTGGGTTAGTTTGGGTTAGGGTTACTTAGGGTTACTTAGGATTAGGGTTAGTTAGGGTTAGGTTTACTTAGGGTTAGGGTAACTTTGGGCTAGGGTAACTTAGGGTTAGGGAGACTTAGGGTTAGGGTTATTTAGGGTTAGGGTTAATTAGGGTTAGGTTTACTTAGGGTTAAGCTTGGTAAGGATTAGGGTTACTTAGTGTTAGGGTTACTTTGGATTAGGGTTACTTAGGGTTAGATTTACTTAGGGTTAGGGTTACTTGGGGTTAGGGTAACTTAGGGTTAGTGTAACTTAGGGTTAGGGTTACTTAGGGTTAGGGTAACTTAAGGTTAGGGTAACTTAGGGTTAGGGTTACTTAGGGTTACGGTTACTTAGGGTTAGGGTTACTTAGGGTTACGGTTACTTAGGGTTAGGGTTACTTAGGGTTAGCTTTACTTAGGGTTGGTGTAACTTAGGGGTAGGGTTACTTAGGGTTAGGCTTACTTAGGGGAGGGTTACTTTGGGTTACGGTTACTTAGGGTTAGCTTTTGTTTGGGTTAGTGTTACTTATGGTTATTTAGGGTTAGGGTTACTTAGGGTTAGGGTTACTTAGGGTTTGGGTTAGTTTGGGTTAGGGTTTCTTAGGGTTACTTAGGATTAGGGTTACTTAGGGTTAGGGTTACTTAGGATTAGGGTAACTTAGGGTTAGGGTTACTTAGGGTTAGGGTACTTAGGGTTAGGGTTATTTTGGGTTAGGGTTACTTAGGGTTAGGCTTACTTAGGGTTAGGGTTACTTAGGATTAAGGTTACTTAGGGTTAGGGTAACTTAGGGTGAGGTTTACATAGGGTTAGGGTTACTTAGGGTTAGGGTTATTTAGGGTTTGGGTTAGTTTGGGTTAGGGTTACTTAGGGTTACTTAGGATTAGGGTTAGTTAGGGTTAGGTTTACTTAGGGTTAGGGTAACTTAGGGCTAGGGTAACTTAGGGTTAGGGAGACTTAGGGTTAGGGTTATTTAGGGTTAGGGTTAATTAGGGTTAGGTTTACTTAGGGTTAAGCTTGGTAAGGATTAGGGTTACTTAGTGTTAGGGTTACTTAGGGTTTGGGTTACTTAGGGTTAGATTTACTTAGGGTTAGGGTTAGGGTTACTTAGGGTTAGGGTTACTTAGGGTTAGGGTTACTTGGGGTTAGGGTAACTTAGGGTTAGTGTAACTTAGGGTTAGGGTTACTTAGGGTTAGGGTAACTTAGGGTTAGGGTAACTTAGGGTTAGGGTAACTTAGGGTTAGGGTTACTTAGGGTTACGGTTACTTAGGGTTAGGGTTACTTAGGGTTAGCTTTACTTAGGGTTGCTGTAACTTAGGGTTAGGGTTTCTTAGGGTTAGGGTTACTTAGGGAAGGGTTACTTTGGGTTATGGTACTTAGGGTTAGGGTTATTTAGGGTTAGGGTTACTTAGGGTTAGGCTTACTTAGGGTTAGGGTTACTTAGGATTAAGGTTACTTAGGGTTAGGGTTACTTAGGGTTAGGTTTACATAGGGTTAGGGTTACTTAGGGTTATGGTAACTTAAGGTTAGGTTTACTTAGGGTTAGGGTTCTTAGGGTTAGGGTTATTTAGGGTTAGGGTTACTAGGGTTAGGGTTACTTAGGATTTAGGTTACTTAGGGTTAGGGTTACTTAGGGTTAGGGTAACTTAAGGTTAGGTTTACTTAGGGTTAGGGTTACATAGGATTAGGGTAACTTAGGGTTAGTGTAATTCAGGGTTAGGGTAACTTAGGGTTAGGGTAACTTAGGGTTAGGGTTACTTAGGGTTAGGGTTACTTAGGGTTAGCTTTACTTAGGGTTGCTGTAACTTAGGGTTAGGGTTTCTTAGGGTTAGGGTTACTTAGGGAAGGGTTACTTTGGGTTATGGTACTTAGGGTTAGGGTTATTTAGGGTTAGGGTTACTTAGGGTTAGGGTTACTTAGGGTTAGGGTAACTTAAGGTTAGGGTAACTTAGGGTTAGGGTTACTTAGGGTTACGGTTACTTAGGGTTAGGGTTACTTAGGGTTACGGTTACTTAGGGTTAGGGTTACTTAGGTTTAGCTTTACTTAGGGTTGGTGTAACTTAGGGGTAGGGTTACTTAGGGTTAGGCTTACTTAGGGGAGGGTTACTTTGGGTTACGGTTACTTAGGGTTAGCTTTAGTTTGGGTTAGGGTTACTTATGGTTATTTAGGGTTAGGGTTACTTAGGGTTAGGGTTACTTAGGGTTTGGGTTAGTTTGGGTTAGGGTTACTTAGGGTTACTTAGGATTAGGGTTACTTAGGGTTAGGGTTACTTAGGATTAGGGTAACTTAGGGTTAGGGTTACTTAGGGTTAGGGTACTTAGGGTTAGGGTTATTTTGGGTTAGGGTTACTTAGGGTTAGGCTTACTTAGGGTTAGGGTTACTTAGGATTAAGGTTACTTAGGGTTAGGGTAACTTAGGGTGAGGTTTACATAGGGTTAGGGTTACTTAGGGTTAGGGTTATTTAGGGTTTGGGTTAGTTTGGGTTAGGGTTACTTAGGGTTACTTAGGATTAGGGTTAGTTAGGGTTAGGTTTACTTAGGGTTAGGGTAACTTAGGGCTAGGGTAACTTAGGGTTAGGGAGACTTAGGGTTAGGGTTATTTAGGGTTAGGGTTAATTAGGGTTAGGTTTACTTAGGGTTAAGCTTGGTAAGGATTAGGGTTACTTAGTGTTAGGGTTACTTAGGGTTTGGGTTACTTAGGGTTAGATTTACTTAGGGTTAGGGTTAGGGTTACTTAGGGTTAGGGTTACTTAGGGTTAGGGTTACTTGGGGTTAGGGTAACTTAGGGTTAGTGTAACTTAGGGTTAGGGTTACTTAGGGTTAGGGTAACTTAGGGTTAGGGTTACTTAGGGTTACGGTTACTTAGGGTTAGGGTTACTTAGGGTTAGCTTTACTTAGGGTTGCTGTAACTTAGGGTTAGGGTTTCTTAGGGTTAGGGTTACTTAGGGAAGGGTTACTTTGGGTTATGGTACTTAGGGTTAGGGTTATTTAGGGTTAGGGTTACTTAGGGTTAGGCTTACTTAGGGTTAGGGTTACTTAGGATTAAGGTTACTTAGGGTTAGGGTTACTTAGGGTTAGGTTTACATAGGGTTAGGGTTACTTAGGGTTATGGTAACTTAAGGTTAGGTTTACTTAGGGTTAGGGTTCTTAGGGTTAGGGTTATTTAGGGTTAGGGTTACTAGGGTTAGGGTTACTTAGGATATAGGTTACTTAGGGTTAGGGTTACTTAGGGTTAGGGTAACTTAAGGTTAGGTTTACTTAGGGTTAGGGTTACATAGGATTAGGGTAACTTAGGGTTAGTGTAATTCAGGGTTAGGGTAACTTAGGGTTAGGGTAACTTAGGGTTAGGGTTACTTAGGGTTAGGGTTACTTAGGGTTAGCTTTACTTAGGGTTGCTGTAACTTAGGGTTAGGGTTTCTTAGGGTTAGGGTTACTTAGGGAAGGGTTACTTTGGGTTATGGTACTTAGGGTTAGGGTTATTTAGGGTTAGGGTTACTTAGGGTTAGGCTTACTTAGGGTTAGGGTTACTTAGGATTAAGGTTACTTAGGGTTAGGGTTACTTAGGGTTAGGTTTACATAGGGTTAGGGTTACTTAGGGATATGGTAACTTAAGGTTAGGTTTACTTAGGGTTAGGGTTCTTAGGGTTAGGGTTATTTAGGGTTAGGGTTACTAGGGTTAGGGTTACTTAGGATTTAGGTTACTTAGGGTTAGGGTTACTTAGGGTTAGGGTAACTTAAGGTTAGGTTTACTTAGGGTTAGGGTTACATAGGATTAGGGTAACTTAGGGTTAGTGTAATTCAGGGTTAGGGTAACTTAGGGTTAGGGTAACTTAGGGTTAGGGTTACTTAGGGTTAGGGTTACTTAGGGTTACTTAGGGTTAAGTTTACTTAAGGTTAGGGTTACTTAGGGTTATGGTTACTAAAGGTTAGGGTTACTTAGGGTTAGGGTAACTTAAGGTTAGGTTTACTTAGGGTTAGGGTTACTTAGGGTTAGGGTAACTTAGGGTTAGTGTAATTTAGGGTTAGGGTAACTTAGGGTTAGGGTAACTTAGGGTTAGGGTAACTTAGGGTTAAGGTTACTTAGGGTTAGGGTTACTTAGGGTTAAGTTTACTTAAGGTTAGGGTTACTTAGGGTTATGGTTACTAAAGGTTAGGGTTACTTAGGGTTATGCTTACTTAGGGTTAGGGTCACGTAGGGTTAGGGTTACTTAGGGTTTGGGTTACTTAGCGTTATGGTTACTTAGGGTTAGGGTAACTTAGGGTTAGGGTTACTTAGGGTTAGGGTTACTTAGGGTTTGGGTTACTTAGGGTTAGGGTTACTTAGGGTTAGGGTTACTTATGGTTAGGGTTACTTAGGGTGAGGTTTACATAGGGTTAGGTTTACTTAGGGTTAGGGTTATTTAGGGTTTGGGTTAGTTTGGGTTAGGGTTACTTAGGGTTACTTAGGATTAGGGTTAGTTAAGGTTAGGTTTACTTAGGGTTAGGGTAACTTAGGGCTAGGGTAACTTAGGTTTAGAAAGACTTAGGGTTAGGGTTATTTAGGGTTAGGGTTAATTAGGGTTAGGTTTACTTAGGGTTAAGCTTGGTAAGGATTAGGGTTACTTAGTGTTAGGGTTACTTAGGGTTTGGGTTACTTAGGGTTAGATTTACTTAGGGTTAGGGTTAGGGTTACTTAGGGTTAGGGTTACTTAGGGTTAGGGTTACTTGGGGTTAGGGTAACTTAGGGTTAGTGTAACTTAGGGTTAGGGTTACTTAGGGTTAGGGTAACTTAGGGTTAGGGTAACTTAGGGTTAGGGTTACTTAGGGTTACGGTTACTTAGGGTTAGGGTTACTTAGGGTTAGCTTTACTTAGGGTTGCTGTAACTTAGGGTTAGGGTTACTTAGGGTTAGGGTTACTTAGGGAAGGGTTACTTTGGGTTAGGGTACTTAGGGTTAGGGTTATTTAGGGTTAGGGTTACTTAGGGTTAGGCTTACTTAGGGTTAGGGTTACTTAGGATTAAGGTTACTTAGGGTTAGGGTTACTTAGGGTTAGGTTTACATAGGGTTAGGGTTACTTATGGTTAGGGTAACTTAAGGTTAGGTTTACTTAGGGTTAGGGTTCTTAGGGTTAGGGTTATTTAGGGTTAGGGTTACTAGGGTTAGGGTTACTTAGGATTTAGGTTACTTAGGGTTACTTAGGTTTAGGGTAACTTAAGGTTAGGTTTACTTAGGGTTAGGGTTACTTAGGATTAGGGTAACTTAGGGTTAGTGTAATTTAGGGTTAGGGTAACTTAGGGTTAGGGTAACTTAGGCTTAGGGTTACTTAGGGTTAGGGTTACTTAGGGTTACTTAGGGTTAAGTTTACTTAAGTTTAGGGTTACTTAGGGTTATGGTTACTAAAGGTTAGGGTTACTTAGGGTTAGGGTAACTTAAGGTTAGGTTTACTTAGGGTTAGGGTTACTTAGGGTTAGGGTAACTTAGGGTTAGTGTAATTTAGGGTTAGGGTAACTTAGGGTTAGGGTAACTTAGGGTTAGGGTTACTTAGGGTTAGGGTTACTTAGGGTTAAGTTTACTTAAGGTTAGGGTTACTTAGGGTTATGGTTACTAAAGGTTAGGGTTACTTAGGGTTATGGTTACTTAGGGTTAGGGTCACGTAGGGTTAGGGTTACTTAGGGTTTGGGTTACTTAGCGTTATGGTTACTTAGGGTTAGGGTAACTTAGGGTTAGGGTTACTTAGGGTTAGGGTTACTTAGGGTTTGGGTTACTTAGGGTTAGGGTTACTTAGGGTTAGGGTTACTTATGGTTAGGGTTACTTAGGGTTAGGGTTACTTAGGGTTAGGGTTACTTAGGGTTAGGGTTACTTAGGGTTAGGGTTACTTAGGGTTAGGGTTACTTAGGGTTAGGGTTACCTAGGGTTAGGGTTACTTAGGATTCGGGTAACTTAGGGTTAGGGTTAGGGTTAGGGTTAGGGTTAGGGTTAGGGTTAGGGTTAGGGTTACTTAGTGTTACGGTTACTTATGGTTAGGGTTACTAAGGTTTAGGTTTACTTAGGGTTAGGGTTACTTAGGGTTTTGGTTACTTAGGGTTACTTAGGGTTAGGGTTACTTATGTTTATGGTTACATAGGGTTACTTAGGTTTAGGGTTACTAAAGGTTACGGTTACTTAGAGTTAGGGTTACTTAGGGTTAGGGTTACTTAGGGTTAGGGTTACTTGGGGTTAGGGTAACTTAGGGTTAGTGTAACTTAGGGTTAGGGTTACTTAGGGTAACTTAGGGTTAGGGTAACTTAGGGTTAGGGCTAAGGTTACTTAGGGTTACGGTTACTTAGGGTTAGGGTTACTTAGGGTTAGCTTTACTTTGGGTTAGGGTAACTTAGGGTTAGGGTTACTTAGGGTTAGGGTTACTTAGGGGAGGGTTACTTAGGGTTACGATTACTTTGGGTTAGGGTTACTTATGGTTATTTAGGGTTAGGGTTACTTAGGGTTACTTAGGGTCAGGGTTACTTAGGGTTAGGGTTACTTAGGGTTAGGGTTACTTAGGGTTAAGTTTACTTAAGGTTAGGGTTACTTAGGGTTATGGTTACTAAAGGTTAGGGTTACTTAGGGTTATGGTTACTTAGGGTTAGGGTCACGTAGGGTTAGGGTTACTTAGGGTTTGGGTTACTTAGCGTTATGGTTACTTAGGGTTAGGGTAACTTAGGGTTAGGGTTACTTAGGGTTAGGGTTACATAGGGTTTGGGTTACTTAGGGTTAGGGTTACTTAGGGTTAGGGTTACTTATGGTTAGGGTTACTTAGGGTTAGGGTTACTTAGGGTTAGGGTTACTTAGGGTTAGGGTTACTTAGGGTTAGGGTTACTTATGGTTAGGGTTACTTAGGGTTAGGGTTACCTAGGGTTAGGGTTACTTAGGATTCGGGTAACTTAGGGTTAGGGAAACTTATGGTTAGGGTTATTTAGGGTTAGGGTTAATTAGGGTTAGGTTTACTTAAAGTTAAGCTTGCTTAGGATTAGGGTTACTTAGTGTTACGGTTACTTATGGTTAGGGTTACTTAGGTTTAGGTTTACTTAGGGTTAGGGTTACTTAGGGTTTGGGTTACTTAGGGTTACTTAGGGTTAGGGTTACTTAGGTTTATGGTTACATAGGGTTACTTAGGTTTAGGGTTACTAAAGGTTACGGTTACTTAGAGTTAGGGTTACTTAGGGTTAGGGTTACTTAGGGTTAGGGTTACTTGGGGTTAGGGTAACTTAGGGTTAGTGTAACTTAGGGTTAGGGTTACTTAGGGTTAGGGTAACTTAGGGTTAGGGTAACTTAGGGTTAGGGCTAAGGTTACTTAGGGTTACGGTTACTTAGGGTTAGGGTTACTTAGGGTTAGCTTTACTTTGGGTTAGGGTAACTTAGGGTTAGGGTTACTTAGGGTTAGGGTTACTTAGGGGAGGGTTACTTAGGGTTACGATTACTTTGGGTTAGGGTTACTTATGGTTATTTAGGGTTAGGGTTCCCTTAGGGTTACTTAGGGTTAGGGTTACTTAGGGTTAGGGTTACTTAGGGTTTGGGTTAGTTTGGGTTAGGGTTACTTAGGGTTACTTAGGATTAGGGTTACTTAGGGTTAGGTTTACTTAGGGTTAGGGTTACTTAGGGTTAGGGTTACTTAGGGTTAGGGTCAGGTAGGGTTAGGGTTACTTAGGGTTTGGGTTACTTAGCGTTATGGTTACTTAGGGTTAGGGTTACTTAGGGTTAGGGTTACTTAGGGTTAGGGTTACTTAGGGTTTGGGTTACTTAGGGTTAGGGTTACTTAGGGTTAGGGTTACTTAGGGTTAGGGTTACTTAGGGTGAGGTTTACATAGGGTTAGGTTTACTTAGGGTTAGGGTTATTTAGGGTTTGGGTTACTTAGGGTTAGGGTTACTTAGGGTTACTTAGGGTTAGGGTTAGTTAGGGTTAGGTTTACTTAGGGTTAGGGTAACTTAGGGCTAGGGTAACTTAGGGTTTAGGGAGACTTAGGGTTAGGGTTATTTAGGGTTAGGGTTAATTAGGGTTAGGTTTACTTAGGGTTAAGCTTGGTAAGGATTAGGGTTACTTAGTGTTAGGGTTACTTAGGGTTTGGGTTACTTAGGGTTAGATTTACTTAGGGTTAGGGTTAGGGTTACTTAGGGTTAGGGTTACTTAGGGTTAGGGTTACTTGGGGTTAGGGTAACTTAGGGTTAGTGTAACTTAGGGTTAGGGTTACTTAGGGTTAGGGTAACTTAGGGTTAGGGTAACTTAGGGTTAGGGTTACTTAGGGTTACGGTTACTTAGGGTTAGGGTTACTTAGGGTTAGCTTTACTTAGGGTTGCTGTAACTTAGGGTTAGGGTTACTTAGGGTTAGGGTTGCTTAGGGAAGGGTTACTTTGGGTTAGGGTACTTAGGGTTAGGGTTATTTAGGGTTAGGGTTACTTAGGGTTAGGCTTACTTAGGGTTAGGGTTACTTAGGATTAAGGTTACTTAGGGTTAGGGTTACTTAGGGTTAGGTTTACATAGGGTTAGGGTTACTTAGGGTTAGGGTAACTTAAGGTTAGGTTTACTTAGGGTTAGGGTTCTTAGGGTTAGGGTTATTTAGGGTTAGGGTTACTAGGGTTAGGGTTACTTAGGATTTAGGTTACTTAGGGTTACTTAGGTTTAGGGTAACTTAAGGTTAGGTTTACTTAGGGTTAGGGTTACTTAGGATTAGGATAACTTAGGGTTAGTGTAATTTAGGGTTAGGGTAACTTAGGGTTAGGGTAACTTAGGCTTAGGGTTACTTAGGGTTAGGGTTACTTAGGGTTACTTAGGGTTAGGGTTTACTTAGGAGTTTAGGGTTACTTAGGGTTATGGTTACTAAAGGTTAGGGTTACTTAGGGTTAGGGTAACTTAAGGTTAGGTTTACTTAGGGTTAGGGTTACTTAGGGTTAGGGTAACTTAGGGTTAGTGTAATTTAGGGTTAGGGTAACTTAGGGTTAGGGTAACTTAGGGTTAGGGTTACTTAGGGTTAGGGTTACTTAGGGTTAAGTTTACTTAAGGTTAGGGTTACTTAGGGTTATGGTTACTAAAGGTTAGGGTTACTTAGGGTTATGGTTACTTAAGGTTAGGGTCACGTAGGTTAGGGTTACTTAGGGTTTGGGTTACTTAGCGTTATGGTTACTTTTAGGGTAACTTAGGGTTAGGGTTACTTAGGGTTAGGGTTACTTAGGGTTAGGGTTACTTAGGGTTAGGGTTACTTAGGGTTAGGGTTACTTATAGGGTTAGGGTTACTTAGGGTTAGGGTTACTTAGGGTTAGGGTTACTTAGGGTTAGGGTTACTTAGGGTTAGGGTTACTTAGGGTTAGGGTTACTTAGGGTTAGGGTTACTTAGGGTTAGGGTTACTTATTCGGGTTAGGGTTACTTATGGTTAGGGTTATTTAGGGTTAGGGTTAATTAGGGTTAGGGTTACTTAGCTTGGGTTAGGGTTACTTAGTGTTACGGTTACTTAGGGTTAGGGTTACTAAGGTTTAGGTTTACTTAGGGTTAGGGTTACTTAGGGGTTACTTAGGGTTACTTAGGGTTAGGGTTACTTTAGGTTTATGGTTACATAGGGTTACTTAGGTTTAGGGTTACTAAAGGTTACGGGGTTAGGGTTACTTAGGGTTAGGGTTACTTAGGTTAGGGTTACTTGGGGTTAGGGTTACTTAGGGTTAGGGTAACTTAGGGTTAGGGTTACTTAGGGTTAGGGTTACTTAGGGTTTGGGTTACTTAGGGTTAGGGTTACTTAGGGTTAGGGTTACTTATGGTTAGGGTTACTTAGGGTTAGGGTTACTTAGGGTTAGGGTTACTTAGGGTTAGGGTTACTTAGGGTTAGGGTTACTTAGGGTTAGGGTTACTTAGGGTTAGGGTTACTTAGGGTTAGGGTTACTTAGGGTTAGGGTTACTTTGGGTTAGGGTTACTTAGGGTTAGGGTTACTTAGGGTTAGGGTTACTTAGGGTTAGGGTTACTTTGGGTTAGGGTTACTTAGGGTTACTTAGGGTTAGGGTTATTTAGGGTTAGGGTTACTTAGGGTTAGGGTTACTTAGGGTTAGGGTTACTTAGGGTTAGGGTTACTTAGGGTTAGGGTTATTTTGGGTTAGGGTTACTTAGGGTTAGGGTTACTTAGGGTTAGGGTTACTTAGGGTTAAGGTTACTTAGGGTTAGGGTTACTTAGGGTTAGGGTTACTTAGGGTTAGGGTTACTTAGGGTTAGGGTTACTTAGGGTTAGGGTTACTTTGGGTTAGGGTTACTTAGGGTTACTTAGGATTAGGGTTAGTTAGGGTTAGGTTTACTTAGGGTTAGGGTAACTTAGGGTTAGGGTAACTTAGGGTTAGGGAGACTTAGGGTTAGGGTTATTTAGGGTTAGGGTTAATTAGGGTTAGGTTTACTTAGGGTTAAGCTTGGTAAGGATTAGGGTTACTTAGTGTTAGGGTTACTTAGGGTTAGGGTTACTTAGGGTTAGGGTTACTTAGGGTTAGGGTTAGGGTTACTTAGGGTTAGGGTTACTTAGGGTTAGGGTTAATTAGGGTTAGGGTTAGGGTTAGGGTTACTTAGGGTTAGGGTTACTTAGGGTTAGGGTTACTTAGGGTTAGGGTACTTAGGGTTAGGGTTACTTAGGGTTAGGGTTACTTAGGGTTACGGTTACTTAGGGTTAGGGTTACTTAGGGTTAGGGTTACTTAGGGTTAGGGTTACTTAGGGTTAGGGTTACTTAGGGTTAGGGTTACTTAGGGTTAGGGTTACTTTGGGTTATGGTTACTTAGGGTTAGGGTTACTTAGGGTTAGGGTTACTTAGGGTTAGGGTTACTTAGGGTTAGGGTTACTTAGGGTTAGGTTACTTAGGGTTAGGGTTACTTAGGGTTAGGTTTACTTAGGGTTAGGGTTACTTAGGGTTATGGTTACTTAGGGTTAGGTTACTTAGGGTTAGGGTTACTTAGGGTTAGGGTTATTTAGGGTTAGGGTTACTTAGGGTTAGGGTTACTTAGGGTTAGGGTTACTTAGGGTTAGGGTTACTTAGGGTTAGGGTTACTTAAGGTTAGGGTTACTTAGGGTTAGGTTTACTTAGGGTTAGGGTAACTTAGGGTTAGTGTAACTTAGGGTTAGGGTTAACTTAGGGTTAGGGTAACTTAGGCTTAGGGTTACTTAGGGTTAGGGTTACTTAGGGTTAGGGTTACTTAGGGTTAGTTTGGTTACTAAGGTTAGGGTTACTTAGGGTTAGGGTTACTTAAGGTTAGGGTTACTTAGGGTTAGGGTTACTTAGGGTTACTTAGGGTTAGGGTTATTTAGGGTTAGGGTTACTTAGGGTTAGGGTTACTTAGGGTTAGGGTTACTTAGGGTTAGGGTTACTTAGGGTTAGGGTTACTTAGGGTTATGGTTACTTAGGGTTAGGGTTACTTAGGGTTAGGGTTACTTAGGGTTAGGGTCACTTAGGGTTAGGGTTACTTAGGGTTATGGTTACTTAGGGTTAGGGTTACTTAGGGTTAGGGTTACTTAGGGTTAGGGTTACTTAGGGTTAGGGTTACTTAGGGTTAGGGTTACTTAGGGTTAGGGTTACTTAGGGTTAGGGTTACTTAGGGTTAGGGTTACTTAGGGTTAGGGTTACTTAGGGTTAGGGTTACTTAGGGTTAGGGTTACTTAGGGTTAGGGTTACTTAGGGTTAGGGTTACTTAAGGTTAGGTTACTTAGGGTTAGGGTTACTTAGGGTTAGGGTTACTTAGGGTTAGGGTTACTTAGGGTTAGGGTTACTTAGGGTTAGGGCTTACTTAGGGTTAGGGTTACTTAGGGTTAGGGTTACTTAGGGTTAGGGTTACTTAGGGTTAGGGTTAGTTAGGGTTAGGGTTACTTAGGGTTAGGGTTACTTAGGGTTAGGGTTACTTAGGGTTAGGGTTAGGGTTAGGGTTAGGGTTTAGGGTTAGGGTTACTTAGGGTTAGGGTTAGGGTTAGGGTTAGGGTTAGGGTTACTTAGGGTTAGGGTTACTTAGGGTTAGGGTTACTTAGGGTTAGGGTTACTTAGGGTTAGGGTTACTTAGGGTTAGGGTTACTTAGGGTTAGGGTTACTTAGGGTTAGGGTTACTTATGGTTAGGGTTACTTAGGGTTAGGGTTAGGGTTACTTAGGGTTAGGGTTACTTAGGGTTAGGGTTACTTAGGGTTAGGGTTACTTAGGGTTAGTGTAACTTAGGGTTAGGGTTACTTAGGGTTAGGGTTACTTAGGGTTAGGGTTACTTAGGGTTAGGGTTACTTAGGGTTAGGGTTACTTAGGGTTACGTGTTACTTAGGGTTAGGGTTTCTTAGGGTTAGGGTTACTTAGGGTTAGGGTTACTTAGGGTTAGGGTTACTTAGGGTTAGGGTTACTTAGGGTTAGGGTTACTTAGGGTTAGGGTTACTTAGGGTTAGGGTTACTTAGGGTTAGGGTTACTTAGGGTTAGGGTTACTTAGGGTTAGGGTTTACTTAGGGTTAGGGTTACTTAGGGTTAGGATTACTTAAGGTTAGGTTTACTTAGGGTTAGGGTTACTTAGGGTTAGGGTTACTTAGGGTTAGGGTTACTTAGGGTTAGGGTTACTTAGGGTTAGGGTTACTTAGGGTTAGGGTTACTTAGGGTTAGGGTTACTTAGGGTTAGGGTTACTTAGGGTTAGGGTTACTTAGGATTAGGGTTACTTAGGGTTAGGGTTAATTAGGGTTAGGGTTACTTAGGGTTAGGGTTACTTAGGGTTAGGGTTACTTAGGGTTAGGGTTACTTAGGGTTAGGTTACTTAGGGTTAGGGTTACTTAGGGTTAGGGTTACTTAGGGTTAGGGTTACTTAGGGTTAGGGTTACTTAGGGTTAGGGTTACTTAGGGTTAGGGTTATTTAGGGTTAGGGTTACTTAGGGTTAGGGTTACTTAGGGTTAGGGTTACTTAGGGTTAGGGTTACTTAGGGTTAGGGTTACTTAGGGTTAGGGTTACATAGGGTTAGGGTTACTTAGGGTTGTGGTTACTTAGGGTTAGGTTTACTTAGGGTTAGGGTTACTTAAGGTTAGGGTTACTTAGGGTTAGGGTTACTTAGGGTTAGGGTTACTTAGGTTTTAGGGTTACTTAGGGTTAGGGTTACTTAGGGTTAGGGTTACTTAGGGTTAGGGTTACTTAGGGTTAGGGTTACTTAGGGTTAGGGTTACTTAGGGTTAGTGTTACTTAGGGTTAGGGTTACTTAGGGTTAGGGTTACTTAGGGTTAGGGTTACTTAGGGTTAGGGTTACTTAGGGTTAGGGTTACTTAGGGTTAGGGTTACTTAGGGTTAGGGTTACTTAGGGTTAGGGTTAGGGTTACTTAGGGTTAGGGTTAGGGTTACTTAGGGTTAGGTTACTTAGGGTTAGGGTTACTTAGGGTTAGGGTTACTTAGGGTTAGGGTTATTTAGGGTTAGGGTTACTTAGGGTTAGGGTTACTTAGGGTTAGGGTTACTTAGGGTTAGGGTTACTTAGGGTTAGGGTTACTTAGGGTTAGGTTTACTTAGGGTTAGGGTTACTTAGGGTTAGGGTTACTTAGGGTTAGGGTTACTTTGGGTTACTTAGGTTTAGGGTTACTAGGGTTAGTGTTACATAGGGTTTGGGTTACTTAGGGTTAGGGTTACTTAGGGTTAGGGTTACTTAGGGTTAGGGTTACTTAGGGTTAGGGTTACTTAGGGTTTGGGTTACTTAGGGTTAGGGTTACTTAGGGTTAGGGTTACTTAGGGTTAGGGTTACTTAGGGTTAGGGTTACTTAGGGTTAGGGTTACTTAGGGTTAGGGTTACTTAGGGTTAGGGTTACTTTGGGTTAGGGTTACTTAGGGTTACTTAGGATTAGGGTTAGTTAGGGTTAGGTTTACTTAGGGTTAGGGTAACTTAGGGCTAGGGTAACTTAGGGTTAGGGGAGACTTAGGGTTAGGGTTACTTAGGGTTAGGGTTACTTAGGGTTAGGTTTACTTAGGGTTACTTAGGGTTAGGGTTACTTAGGGTTAGGGTTACTTAGGGTTAGGGTTACTTAGGGTTAGATTTACTTAGGGTTAGGGTTAGGGTTACTTAGGGTTAGGGTTACTTAGGGTTAGGGTTACTTGGGGTTAGGGTAACTTAGGGTTAGTGTAACTTAGGGTTAGGGTTACTTAGGGTTAGGGTAACTTAGGGTTAGGGTAACTTAGGGTTAGGGTTACTTAGGGTTACGGTTACTTAGGGTTAGGGTTACTTAGGGTTAGGGTTACTTAGGGTTGGTGTTACTTAGGGTTAGGGTTACTTAGGGTTAGGGTTACTTAGGGTTAGGGTTACTTTGGGTTAGGGTTACTTAGGGTTAGGGTTATTTAGGGTTAGGGTTACTTAGGGTTAGGGTTACTTAGGGTTAGGGTTACTTAGGGTTAGGTTACTTAGGGTTAGGGTTAATTAGGGTTAGGTTAGGGTTAGGGTTACTTAGGGTTAGGGTTACTTAGGGTTAGGTTTACTTAGGGTTAGGGTTACTTAGGGTTAGGGTTATTTAGGGTTAGGGTTACTAGGGTTAGGGTTACTTAGGATTTAGGTTACTTAGGGTTAGGGTTACTTAGGGTTAGGGTAACTTAAGGTTAGGATTTACTTAGGGTTAGGGTTACTTAGGATTAGGGTAACTTAGGGTTAGTGTAATTTAGGGTTAGGGTAACTTAGGGTTAGGGTAACTTAGGGTTAGGGTTACTTAGGGTTAGGGTTAGGGTTACTTGGGTTAAGTTTACTTAAGGTTAGGGTTACTTAGGGTTATGGTTACTTAAGGTTAGGGTTACTTAGGGTTAGGGTTACTTAGGGTTAGGGTTACTTAGGGTTAGGGTTACTTAGGGTTAGGGTTAGGGTTAGGGTTAGGGTTAGGGTTACTTAGGGTTAGGGTAACTTAGGGTTAGGGTTACTTAGGGTTAGGGTTACTTAGGGTTATGGTTACTTAGGGTTAGGGTTACTTAGGGTTAGGGTTACTTAGGGTTAGGGTTACTTAGGGTTAGGGTTACTTAGGGTTTACTTAGGGTTAGGGTTACTTAGGGTTTAGGGTTACTTAGGGTTAGGGTTACTTAGGGTTAGGGTTACTTAGGGTTAGGGTTACTTAGGGTTAGGGTTACTTAGGTTTAGGGTTACTTAGGGTTAGGGTTACTTAGGGTTAGGGTTACTTAGGGTTAGGGTTACTTAGGGTTAGGGTTACTTAGGGTTAGGGTTACTTAGGGTTAGGGTTACTTAGGGTTAGGGTTACTTAGGGTTAGGGTTACTTAGGGTTAGGGTTACTTAGGGTTAGGGTTACTTAGGGTTAGGGTAACTTAGGGTTAGGGTTACTTAGGGTTAGGGTTAGGGTTATTAGGGTTAGGGTTACTTAGGGTTAGGGTTACTTAGGTTTAGAGTTACTAGGGTTAGGTTTACTTAGGGTTAGGGTTACTTTGGGTTTCGGTTACTTAGGGTTACTTAGGGTTAGGGTTACTTAGGGTTAGGGTTACTTAGGGTTAGGGTTACTTAGGGTTAGGGTTACTTAGGGTTAGGGTTACTTAGGGTTAGGGTTACTTAGGGTTAGGGTTACTTAGGGTTAGGGTTACTTAGGGTTAGGTTACTTAGGGTTAGGGTTACTTAGGGTTAGGGTTACTTAGGGTTAGGGTTACTTAGCGTTAGGGTTAGGGTTACTTAGGGTTAGGGTTACTTAGGGTTAGGGTTACTTTGGGTTAGGGTTACTTAGGGTTAGGGTTACTTAGGGTTAGGGTTGCTCTTGGGTTAGGGTTACTTGGGGTTACGATTACTTTGGAGTTAGGGTTACTTATGGTTATTTGGGGTTGGGGTTACTTAGGGTTACTTAGGGTCAAGGTTACTTAGGAGTTAGGGTTACTTAGGGTTAGGGTTACTTAGGGTTAAGTTTACTTAAGGTTAGGGTTACTTAGGGTTAGGGTTACTAATGGTTAGGGTTACTTAGGGTTAGGGTTACTTAGGGCTAGGTTTACTTAGGGTTAGGCTTACTTAGTTTAGAGTTACTTGGGTTGGGTTACTTAGCGTTATGGTTACTTAGGGTTAGGGTAACTTAGGGTTAGGGTTACTTAGGGTTAGGGTTACTTAGGGTTTGGGTTAGTTAGGGTTAGGGTTAGGGTTAGGGTTACTTAGGGTTAGGGTTACTTAGGGTTAGGGTTACTTAGGGTTAGGGTTACTTAGGGTTAGGGTTACTTAGGGTTAGGGTTACTTAGGGTTAGGGTTACTTAGGGTTAGGGTTATTTAGGGTTAGGGTTAGGGTTAGGGTTAGGGTTAGGGTTAGGGTTAGGGTTATTTAGGGTTAGGGTTGCTTGGGGTTAGGGTTACTTAGGGTTAAGCTTGCTAAGGATTAGGGTTACTTAGGTGTTACGGTTACTTATGGTTAGGGTTACTAAGGGTTAGGTTTACTTAGGGTTAGGGTTACTTAGGGTTTGGGTTACTTAGGGTTACTTAGGGTTAGGGTTACTTAGGGTTATGGTTACATAGGGTTACTTAGGTTTAGGGTTACTAAAGGTTAGGGTTACTTAGGGTTAGGGTTACTTAGGGTTAGGGTTACTTGGGGTTAGGGTTACTTGGGGTTAGGGTAACTTAGGGTTAGGGTTACTTAGGGTTAGGGTTACTTAGGGTTAGGGTTACTTAGGGTTAGGGTTAGGGTTACTTAGGGTTAGGGTTACTTAGGGTTAGGGTTACTTAGGGTTAGGGTTAGGGTTAGGGTTAAGGTTAGGGTTAGGGTTAGGGTTAGGGTTAGGGTTAGGGTTAGGGTTAGGGATACTTAGGGTTAGGGTTAGGGTTAGGTTTAGGGTTAGGGTTAGTGTTACTTAGGGTTAGGGTCACGTAGGGTTAGGGTTACTTAGTGTTAGGGTTACTTAGGGTTAGGGTTACTTAGGGTTAGGGTTACTTAGCGTTTGGTTTACTTAGGGTTAGGGTTAGGGTTAGGGTTAGGCTTAGGGTTAGGGTTAGGGTTAGGGTTAGGGTTAGGGTTAGGGTTACTTAGGGTTAGGGTTACTTAGGGTTAGGGTTACTTAGGGTTAGGGTTAGGGTTAGGGTTAGGGTTACTTAGGGTTAGGGTTACTTAGGGTTAGGTTACTTAGGGTTAGGGTTACTTAGGGTTAGGGTTACTTAGGGTTAGGGTTACTTAGGGTTAGGGTTACTTAGGGTTAGGGTTACTTAGGGTTAGGGTTACTTAGGGTTAGGGTTAGGGTTAGGGTTAGGGTTAGGGTTACTTAGGGTTAGGGTTACTTAGGGTTAGGGTTACTTAGGGTTAGGGTTACTTAGGGTTAGGTTTACTTAGGGTTAGTGTTACTTAGGGTTACTTAGGGTTAGGGTTACTTAGGGTTAGGGTTACTTAGGGTTAGGGTTACTTAGGGTTAGGGTTACTTAGGGTTAGGGTTAGGGTTACTTAGGGTTAGTGTTACTTAGGGTTAGGGTTACTTAGGGTTAGGGTTACTTAGGGTTAGGGTTACTTAGGGTTAGGGTTACTTAGGGTTAGGGTTACTTAGGGTTAGGGTTACTTAGGGTTAGGGTTACTTAGGGGTTAGGGTTAGGTTGCCAAGTTTTGACTTGCCAGGGTTAGGGTTACTTAGGGTTAGGGTTACTTTACTTAGGGTTAGGGTTACTTAGGGTTAGGGTTACTTAGGGTTAGGGTTAGGGTTAGGGTTAGGGTTAGGTTACTTAGGGTTAGGGTTACTTAGGGTTAGGGTTACTTAGGGTTAGGGTTACTTAGGGTTAGGGTTACTTAGGGTTAGGGTTACTTAGGGTTAGGGTTACTTAGGGTTAGGGGTTAGGTTTACTTAGGGTTAGGGTTACTTAGGGTTAGGGTTACTTAGGGTTAGGGTTACTTAGGGTTAGGGTTACTTAGGGTTAGGGTTACTTAGGGTTAGGGTTACTTAGGGTTAGGGTTACTTAGGGTTACTTAGGGTTAGGGTTACTTAGGGTTAGGGTTACTTAGGGTTAGGGTTACTTAGGGTTAGGGTTACTTAGGGTTAGGGTTACTTAGGGTTAGGGTTACTTAGGGTTAGGGTTACTTAGGGTTAGGGTTACTTAGGGTTAGGGTTACTTAGGGTTAGGTTACTTAGGGTTAGGGTTACTTAGGGTTAGGGTTACTTAGGGTTAGGGTTACTTAGGGTTAGGGTTACTTAGGGTTAGGGTTACTTAGGGTTAGGGTTACTTAGGGTTAGGGTTACTTAGGGTTAGGGTTACTTAGGGTTAGGGTTACTTAGGGTTAGGGTTACTTAGGGTTAGGGTTACTTAGGGTTAGGGTTACTTAGCGTTAGGGTTACTTAGGGTTAGGGTTACTTAGGGTTAGGGTTACTTAGGTTTAGGGTTACTTAGGGTTAGGGTTACTTAGGGTTAGGGTTACTTAGGGTTAGGGTTACTTAGGGTTAGGGTTACTTAGGGTTAGGGTTACTTAGGGTTAGGGTTAGGGTTTGGGTTACTTAGGGTTAGGGTTACTTAGGGTTAGGGTTACTTAGGGTTAGGGTTACTTAGGGTTAGGGTTACTTAGGGTTAGGGTTACTTAGGGTTAGGGATACTTAGGGTTAGGGTTATTTAGGGTTAGGGTTACTTAGGGTTACGGTTACTTAGGGTTAAGATTACTTAGGGTTAGGGTTACTTAGGGTTAGGGTTACTTAGGGTTAGGGTTACTTAGGGTTAGGGTTACTTAGGGTTAGGGTTACTTAGGGTTAGGGTTACTTAGGGTTAGGGTTAGGGTTAGGGTTACTTAGGGTTAGGGTTACTTAGGGTTAGGGTTACTTAGGGTTAGGGTTACTTAGGGTTAGGGTTACTTAGGGTTAGGGTTACTTAGGGTTAGGGTTACTTAGGGTTAGGGTTACTTAGGGTTAGGGTTACTTAGGGTTAGGGTTACTTAGGGTTAGGGTTACTTAGGGTTAGGGTTACTTAGGGTTAGGGTTACTTAGGGTTAGGGTTACTTAGGGTTAGGGTTACTTAGGGTTAGGGTTACTTAGGGTTAGGTTTACTTAGGGTTAGGGTTACTTAGGGTTAGGGTTACTTAGGGTTAGGGTTACTTAGGGTTAGGGTTACTTAGGGTTAGGGTTACTAATGGTTAGGGTTACTTAGGGTTAGAGTTAGGGTTAGGGTTATGGTTAGGGTTAGGGTTAGGGTTAGGGTTACTTAGAGTTACTTAGGGTTAGGGTTAGGGTTAGGGTTACTTAGGGTTAGGGTTACTTAGGGTTAGGGTTACTTAGGGTTAGGGTTACTTAGGGTTAGGGTTACTTAGGGTTACTTAGGGTTAGGGTTACTTAGGGTTAGGGTTACTTAGGGTTAGGGTTACTTAGGGTTAGGGTTACTTAGGGTTAGGGTTACTTAGGGTTAGGGTTACTTAGGGTTAGGGTTACTTAGGGTTAGGGTTACTTAGGGTTAGGGTTACTTAGGGTTAGGGTTACTTAGGGTTAGGGTTTACTTAGGGTTAGGTTTACTTAGGGTTACTTAGGGTTAGGGTTACTTAGGGTTAGGGTTACTTAGGGTTAGGGTTACTTAGGGTTAGGGTTACTTAGGGTTAGGTTTACTTAGGGTTAGGGTTACTTAGGGTTAGGGTTACTTAGGGTTAGGGTTACTTAGGGTTAGGGTTATTTAGGGTTAGGGTTACTTAGGGTTAGGGTTACTTAGGGTTAGGGTTACTTAGGGTTACTTAGGGTTAGCGTTACTTAGGGTTGGGTTACTTAGGGTTAGGGTTACTTAGGGTTAGGGTTACTTAGGGTTAGGGTTACTTAGGGTTAGGGTTACTTAGGGTTAGGTTTACTTGGGGTTAGGGTTACTTAGGGTTAGGGTTATTTAGGGTTAGGGTTACTTAGGGTTAGGGTAACTTAGGGTTAGGGTTACTTAGGGTTAGGGTTACTTAGGGTTAGGTTACTTAGGGTTAGGGTTACTTAGGGTTAGGGTTACTTAGGGTTAGGGTTAACTTTAGGGTTAGGGTTACTTAGGGTTAGGGTTACTTAGGGTTAGGGTTACTTAGGGTTAGGGTTAGCTTAGGGTTAGGTTTACTTAGGGTTAGGGTTACTTAGGGTTAGGGTTACTTAGGGTTAGGGTTACTTAGGGTTAGGTTACTTAGGGCTAAGGTTACTTAGGGTTAGGTTTACTTAGGGTTAGGGTTACTTAGGGTTAGGGTTACTTAGGGTTAGGGTTACTTAGGGTTAGGGTTACTTAGGGTTAGGGTTACTTAGGGTTAGGGTTACTTAGGGTTAGGGTTACTTAGGGTTAGGTTACTTAGGGTTACTTAGGGTTAGGGTTACTTAGGGTTAGGTTACTTAGGGTTAGGGTTACTTAGGGTTAGGGTTACTTAGGGTTAGGGTTACTTAGGGTTAGGGTTACTTAGGGTTAGGGTTACTTAGGGTTAGGGTTACTTAGGGTTAGTGTTACTTAGGGTTACTTAGGGTTAGTTTTACTTAGGGTTAGGGTTACTTAGGGTTAGGGTTACTTAGGGTTAGGGTTACTTAGGGTTAGGGTTACTTAGGGTTAGGTTTACTTAGGGTTAGGGTTACTTAGGGTTAGGGTAACTTAGGGTTAGGGTAACTTAGGGTTAGGGTTACTTAGGGTTAGGGTTACTTAGGGTTAGGGTTACTTAGGGTTAGGGTTACTTAGGGTTAGGGTTACTTGGGGTTAGGGTTACTTAGGGTTACGGTTACTTAGGGTTAGGGTTACTTAGGGTTAGGGTAACTTAGGGTTAGGGTTACTTAGGGTTAGGGTTACTTAGGGTTAGGGTTACTTAGGGTTATGGTTACTTAGGGTTAGGGTTACTTAGGGTTAGGGTTACTTAGGGTTAGGGTTACTTAGGGTTTGGGTTACTTTGGGTTAGGGTTACTTAGGGTTAGGGTTACTTAGGGTTAGGGTTACTTAGGGTTAGGGTTACTTAGGGTTAGGGTTACTTAGGGTTAGGGTTACTTAGGGTTAGGGTTACTTAGGGTTAGGGTTACTAGGGTTAGGGTTACTTAGGGTTAGGGTAACTTAGGGTTAGGGTTACTTAGGGTTAGGTTTACTTAGGGTTAGCTTGCTAAGGATTAGGGTTACTTAGGGTTAGGGTTACTTAGGGTTAGGGTTACTTAGGGTTAGGTTTACTTGGGGTTAGGGTTACTTAGGGTTAGGGTTACTTAGGGTTAGGGTTACTTAGGGTTAGGGTTACTTAGGGTTAGGGTTACATAGGGTTAACTTAGGGTTAGGGTTACTTAGGGTTAGGGTTACTTAGGGTTAGGGTTACTTAGGGTTAGGGTTACTTAGGGTTAGGGTTACTTAGGGTTAGGGTTAGGGTTAGGTTACTTAGGGTTAGGGTTACTTAGGGTTAGGGTTACTTAGGGTTAGGGTTACTTAGGGTTAGGGTTACTTAGGGTTACTTGGGGTTAGGGTTACTTAGGGTTAGGGTTACTTAGGGTTAGGGTTACTTAGGGTTAGGG
This sequence comes from Corallium rubrum, assembly GCA_964035015.1. Taxonomy (NCBI): domain Eukaryota; kingdom Metazoa; phylum Cnidaria; class Anthozoa; order Scleralcyonacea; family Coralliidae; genus Corallium; species Corallium rubrum. The sequence continues at coordinate 43,880,254 of OZ035998.1, read as the reverse complement.
TTACTTAGGGTTAGGGTTACTTAGGGTTAGGGTTACTTAGGGTTAGGGTTACTTTGGGTTAGGGTTACTTAGGGTTAGGGTTATTTAGGGTTAGGGTTACTTAGGGTTAGGGTTACTTAGGGTTAGGGTTAACTTAGGGTTAGGGTTACTTAGGGTTAGGGTTACTTAGGGTTAGGGTTACTTAGGGTTAGGGTTACTTAGGGTTAGGGTTACTTAGGGTTAGGGTTACTTAGGGTTATGGTTACTTAGGGTTAGGGTAACTTAGGGTTAGGGTTACTTAGGGTTATGGTTACTTAGGGTTATGGTTACTTAGGGTTAGTGTTACTTAGGGTTAGGGTTACTTAGGGTTAGGGTTACTTAGGGTTTGGGGTTACTTAGGGTTAGGGTTACTTGGGGGTTAGGGTTACTTAGGGTTAGGGTTACTTAGGTTGGGTATTTAGGGTTAGGGGTTACTTAGGGTTAGGGTTACTTAGGGTTAGGGTTACTTAGGGTTGGGTTAGGTTATTGGTTAGGGACTTAGGGTTACTTAGGGTTAGGGTTAGTTAGGGTTAGGGTTTACTTAAGCTGGTTAGGGTTACTTAGGGTTAGGGTTACTTAGGGTTAGGGTTACTAGGGTTAGGGTTACTTAGGGTTAGGGTTACTTAGGGTTTGGGTTACTTAGGGTTACTTAGGGTTAGGGTTACTTAGGGTTAGGGTTACTTAGGGTTAGGGTTACTTAGGGTTAGGATTTACTTAGGGTTAGGGTTAGGGTTACTTAGGGTTAGGGTTACTTAGGGTTAGGGTTACTTAGGGTTAGGGTTACTTAGGGTTAGTGTAACTTAGGGTTAGGGTTACTTAGGGTTAGGGTTACTTAGGGTTAGGGGTTACTTAGGGTTAGGGTTACTTAGGGTTAGGGTTACTTAGGGTTAGGGTTACTTAGGGTTAGCTTTACTTAGGGTTAGGGTTACTTAGGGTTAGGGTTACTTAGGGTTAGGGTTACTTAGGGTTAGGGTTACTTTGGGTTAGGGTTACTTAGGGTTAGGGTTACTTAGGGTTAGGGTTACTTAGGGTTAGGCTTACTTAGGGTTAGGGTTACTTAGGGTTAGGGTTACTTAGGGTTAGGGTTACTTAGGGTTAGGGTTACTTAGGGTTAGGGTTACTTAGGGTTACGGTTACTTAGGGTTAGGGTTACTTAGGGTTAGGTTACTTAGGGTTGGTGTAACTTAGGGTTAGGGTTACTTAGGGTTAGGGTTACTTAGGGGTTAGGGTTACTTGGGGTTAGGGTTACTTAGGGTTACTTGAGGGTTACTTAGGGTTCTTTAGTTTGGGTTAGGGTTACTTATGGTTATTTAGGGTTAGGGTTACTTAGTTTGGGTTAGGGTTACTTAGGGTTTGGGTTAGTTTGGGTTAGGGTTACTTAGGGTTACTTAGGATTAGGGTTACTTAGGGTTAGGGTTACTTAGGGTTAGGGTAACTTGGGGTTAGGGTTACTTAGGGTTAGGGTTACTTAGGGTTAGGGTTATAGGGTTAGGGTTAGGGTTAAGGGTTAGGTTTTGGGTTAGGGTTACTTAGGGTTAGGGTTACTTAGGGTTAGGGTTACTTAGGGTTAAGGTTACTTAGGGTTAGGGTTACTTAGGGTGACTAGGTTAGGGTTTACATAGGGTTAGGGTTACTTAGGGGTTAGGGTTAGGGTTAGGGTTACTTAGGGTTAGGGTTTAGGGGGTTAGTTTGGTTAGGTTACTTAGGGTTACTTAGGATTAGGTTACTTTAGGGTTACTTAGGGTTACTTAGGGGGACTTAGGGGGTTAGTTAGGGTTGGGTTAGGGTTACTTAGGGTTAGGGTAACTTAGGGTTAGGGTTACTTAGGGTTAGGGTAACTTAGTTTGGGGGTTACTTAGGTTAGGGTTATTAGGGTTTGGGTTACTTAGGGTTAGGGTTATTTAGGGTTAGGGTTAACTTAGGGTTAGGTTTACTTAGGGTTAGGCTTGGTTAGGATTAGGGTTACTTAGTGTTAGGGTTACTTAGGGTTTGGGTTACTTAGGGTTAGATTTACTTAGGGTTAGGGTTAGGGTTACTTAGGGTTAGGGTTACTTAGGGTTAGGGTTACTTGGGGTTAGGGTAACTTAGGGTTAGTGTTACTTAGGGTTAGGGTTACTTAGGGTTAGGGTAACTTAGGGTTAGGGTAACTTAGGGTTAGGGTTACTTAGGGTTACGGTTACTTATGGTTAGATTTACTTAGGGTTAGGGTTACTTAGGGTTAGGGTTACTTAGGGTTAGGGTTACTTAGGGTTAGGGTTACTTGGGGTTAGGGTAACTTAGGGTTAGTGTAACTTAGGGTTAGGGTTACTTAGGGTTAGGGTAACTTAGGGTTAGGGTAACTTAGGGTTAGGGTTACTTAGGGTTACGGTTACTTAGGGTTAGGGTTACTTAGGGTTACGGTTACTTAGGGTTAGGGTTACTTAGGGTTAGGTTTACTTAGGGTTGGTGTAACTTAGGGGTAGGGTTACTTAGGGTTAGGGAGACTTAGGGTTAGGGTTATTTAGGGTTAGGGTTAATTAGGGTTAGGTTTACTTAGGGTTAAGCTTGGTAAGGATTAGGGTTACTTAGTGTTAGGGTTACTTAGGGTTTGGGTTACTTAGGGTTAGATTTACTTAGGGTTAGGGTTAGGGTTACTTAGGGTTAGGGTTACTTAGGGTTAGGGTTACTTGGGGTTAGGGTAACTTAGGGTTAGTGTAACTTAGGGTTAGGGTTACTTAGGGTTAGGGTAACTTAGGGTTAGGGTAACTTAGGGTTAGGGTTACTTAGGGTTACGGTTACTTAGGGTTAGGGTTACTTAGGGTTAGGGTTACTTAGGGTTAGGGTTACTTAGGGTTAGGGTTACCTAGGGTTAGGGTTACTTAGGATTCGGGTAACTTAGGGTTAGGGAAACTTATGGTTAGGGTTATTTAGGGTTAGGGTTAATTAGGGTTAGGTTTACTTAAAGTTAAGCTTGCTAAGGATTAGGGTTACTTAGTGTTACGGTTACTTATGGTTAGGGTTACTAAGGTTTAGGTTTACTTAGGGTTAGGGTTACTTAGGGTTTGGGTTACTTAGGGTTACTTAGGGTTAGGGTTACTTAGGTTTATGGTTACATAGGGTTACTTAGGTTTAGGGTTACTAAAGGTTACGGTTACTTAGAGTTAGGGTTACTTAGGGTTAGGGTTACTTAGGGTTAGGGTTACTTGGGGTTAGGGTAACTTAGGGTTAGTGTAACTTAGGGTTAGGGTTACTTAGGGTTAGGGTAACTTAGGGTTAGGGTAACTTAGGGTTAGGGCTAAGGTTACTTAGGGTTACGGTTACTTAGGGTTAGGGTTACTTAGGGTTAGCTTTACTTTGGGTTAGGGTAACTTAGGGTTAGGGTTACTTAGGGTTAGGGTTACTTAGGGGAGGGTTACTTAGGGTTACGATTACTTTGGGTTAGGGTTACTTATGGTTATTTAGGGTTAGGGTTACTTAGGGTTACTTAGGGTTAGGGTTACTTAGGGTTAGGGTTACTTAGGGTTTGGGTTAGTTTGGGTTAGGGTTACTTAGGGTTACTTAGGATTAGGGTTACTTAGGGTTAGGTTTACTTAGGGTTAGGGTTACTTAGGGTTAGGGTTACTTAGGGTTAGGGTTACTTAGGGTTAGGGTTACTTAGGGTTAGCTTTAGTTTGGGTTAGGGTTACTTATGGTTATTTAGGGTTAGGGTTACTTAGGGTTAGGGTTTCTTAGGGTTAGGGTTCCTTAGGGTTAGCTTTAGTTTGGGTTAGGGTTACTTATGGGTATTTAGGTTTAGGGTTACTTAGGGTTACTTAGGGTTACTTAGGGTTACTTAGTTAGGGTTACTTAGGGTTTGGGTTAGTTTGGGTTAGGGTTACTTAGGGTTACTTAGGATTAGGGTTAGTTAGGGTTAGGTTTACTTAGGGTTAGGGTAACTTTGGGCTAGGGTAACTTAGGGTTAGGGAGACATAGGGTTAGGGTTATTTAGGGTTAGGGTTAATTAGGGTTAGGTTTACTTAGGGTTAAGCTTGGTAAGGATTAGGGTTACTTAGTGTTAGGGTTACTTTGGATTAGGGTTACTTAGGGTTAGATTTACTTAGGGTTAGGGTTACTTGGGGTTAGGGTAACTTAGGGTTAGTGTAACTTAGGGTTAGGGTTACTTATGGTTAGGGTAACTTAGGGTTAGGGTAACTTAGGGTTAGGGTTACTTAGGGTTACGGTTACTTAGGGTTAGGGTTACTTAGGGTTACGGTTACTTAGGGTTAGGGTTACTTAGGGTTAGCTTTACTTAGGGTTGGTGTAACTTAGGGGTAGGGTTACTTAGGGTTAGGGTTACTTAGGGGAGGGTTACTTTGGGTTACGGTTACTTAGGGTTATCTTTAGTTTGGGTTAGGGTTACTTATGGTTATTTAGGGTTAGGGTTACTTAGGGTTAGGGTTACTTAGGGTTTGGGTTAGTTTGGGTTATGGTTACTTAGGGTTACTTAGGATTAGGGTTACTTAGGGTTAGGGTTACTTAGGATTAGGGTAACTTAGGGTTAGGGTTACTTAGGGTTAGGGTACTTAGGGTTAGGGTTATTTTGGGTTAGGGTTACTTAGGGTTAGGCTTACTTAGGGTTAGGGTTACTTAGGATTAAGGTTACTTAGGGTTAGGGTTACTTAGGGTGAGGTTTACATAGGGTTAGGGTTACTTAGGGTTAGGGTTATTTAGGGTTTGGGTTAGTTTGGGTTAGGGTTACTTAGGGTTACTTAGGATTAGGGTTAGTTAGGGTTAGGTTTACTTAGGGTTAGGGTAACTTAGGGCTAGGGTAACTTAGGGTTAGGGAGACTTAGGGTTAGGGTTATTTAGGGTTAGGGTTAATTAGGGTTAGGTTTACTTAGGGTTAAGCTTGGTAAGGATTAGGGTTACTTAGTGTTAGGGTTACTTAGGGTTTGGGTTACTTAGGGTTAGATTTACTTAGGGTTAGGGTTAGGGTTACTTAGGGTTAGGGTTACTTAGGGTTAGGGTTACTTGGGGTTAGGGTAACTTAGGGTTAGTGTAACTTAGGGTTAGGGTTACTTAGGGTTAGGGTAACTTAGGGTTAGGGTAACTTAGGGTTAGGGTTACTTAGGGTTACGGTTACTTATGGTTAGATTTACTTAGGGTTAGGGTTAGGGTTACTTAGGGTTAGGGTTACTTAGGGTTAGGGTTACTTGGGGTTAGGGTAACTTAGGGTTAGTGTAACTTAGGGTTAGGGTTACTTAGGGTTAGGGTAACTTAGGGTTAGGGTAACTTAGGGTTAGGGTTACTTAGGGTTACGGTTACTTAGGGTTAGGGTTACTTAGGGTTACGGTTACTTAGGGTTAGGGTTACTTAGGGTTAGCTTTACTTAGGGTTGGTGTAACTTAGGGGTAGGGTTACTTAGGGTTAGGGAGACTTAGGGTTAGGGTTATTTAGGGTTAGGGTTAATTAGGGTTAGGTTTACTTAGGGTTAAGCTTGGTAAGGATTAGGGTTACTTAGTGTTAGGGTTACTTAGGGTTTGGGTTACTTAGGGTTAGATTTACTTAGGGTTAGGGTTAGGGTTACTTAGGGTTAGGGTTACTTAGGGTTAGGGTTACTTGGGGTTAGGGTAACTTAGGGTTAGTGTAACTTAGGGTTAGGGTTACTTAGGGTTAGGGTAACTTAGGGTTAGGGTAACTTAGGGTTAGGGTTACTTAGGGTTACGGTTACTTAGGGTTAGGGTTACTTAGGGTTAGCTTTACTTAGGGTTGGTGTAACTTAGGGGTAGGGTTACTTAGGGTTAGGGTTACTTAGGGGAGGGTTACTTTGGGTTACGGTTACTTAGGGTTATCTTTAGTTTGGGTTAGGGTTACTTATGGTTATTTAGGGTTAGGGTTACTTAGGGTTAGGGTTACTTAGGGTTTGGGTTAGGGTTACTTAGGGTTACTTAGGATTAGGGTTACTTAGGGTTAGGGTTACTTAGGATTAGGGTAACTTAGGGTTAGGGTTACTTAGGGTTAGGGTACTTAGGGTTAGGGTTATTTTGGGTTAGGGTTACTTAGGGTTAGGCTTACTTAGGGTTAGGGTTACTTAGGATTAAGGTTACTTAGGGTTAGGGTTACTTAGGGTGAGGTTTACATAGGGTTAGGGTTACTTAGGGTTAGGGTTATTTAGGGTTTGGGTTAGTTTGGGTTAGGGTTACTGAGGGTTACTTAGGATTAGGGTTAGTTAGGGTTAGGTTTACTTTGGGTTAGGGTAACTTAGGGCTAGGGTAACTTAGGGTTAGGGAGACTTAGGGTTAGGGTTATTTAGGGTTAGGGTTAATTAGGGTTAGGTTTACTTAGGGTTAAGCTTGGTAAGGATTAGGGTTACTTAGTGTTAGGGTTACTTAGGGTTTGGGTTACTTAGGGTTAGATTTACTTAGGGTTAGGGTTAGGGTTACTTAGGGTTAGGGTTACTTAGGGTTAGGGTTACTTGGGGTTAGGGTAACTTAGGGTTAGTGTAACTTAGGGTTAGGGTTACTTAGGGTTAGGGTAACTTAGGGTTAGGGCAACTTAGGGTTAGGGTTACTTAGGGTTAGCTTTACTTAGGGTTGGTGTAACTTAGGGTTAGAGTTACTTAGGGTTAGGGTTACTAAAGGTTAGGGTTACTTAGGGTTAGGGTAACTTAAGGTTAGGTTTACTTAGGGTTAGGGTTACTTAGGGTTAGGGTAACTTAGGGTTAGTGTAATTTAGGGTTAGGGTAACTTAGGGTTAGGGTAACTTAGGGTTAGGGTAACTTAGGGTTAGGGTTACTTAGGGTTAGGGTTACTGAGGGTTAAGTTTACTTAAGGTTAGGGTTACTTAGGGTTATGGTTACTAAAGGTTAGGGTTACTTAGGGTTAGGGTTACTTAGGGTTAGGGTTACTTAGGGTTAGGGTAACTTAGGGTTAGTGTAACTTAGGGTTAGGGTAACTTAGGGTTAGGGCAAGGGCGTAGGAACCGGGTGGGCTAAGGGGCTTCAGCCCCCCCAATACTTGACCTTGCTGATATTAGCCCCCCACCCCCCAATATTTTGCCCAACTACGGTTTGAGATTAAATGAGTTAAAGAGATCGTTGGTAATAATTTATAAAAATAAAAGATAAATCCTCCTAACACCATAAAAATATGAATTTCTTTCGTACATAATGGAAATTCGTCATATGACCGAAATCTATTTCTCTGCAGGCATCACCAGGCAGGGACGTGAGGGGCCTGGGCTGGAGTAGAACCCAGTACGCACAGCGCATAGGTAGAATCCCCATGCTATGTGACCATTTTTCTGAAGCTGAAAACTAGTCGTGGACCCCCTAGGTGGATTTGTGGCAAAGCCACGAATGCGCATTACACGAACTCGAGTAGCCCCCCCAAAGTAAAATTGCTTCCTACGCCCCTGGTTAGCTCAACTGATTGTGTACCAGAGTGAGAGTACTAGCGCTAGTATCGAATTAATGCACGTTATGTGTCCTTCTCCCTGGCCTGAATTCATCACTTTATACAGCAATCAAGATATTATATGCCACTGGCGTGCTGGCCTTTGTTCGTCAGGGGAGGCCAACAGTGAATTTGGCGCCCGCAGGTTTCCATCTTTTTAAACATCGGTGGCGCTAATTTTATACAAAAGCATCAATATCTATTATATGACGTGGACTGCCATTTTAAAAACGTGTTAAAAACTGCCATCAAGGTGAGTAAAGGCTATTTTCCACTAATCGCAGAAACTAGTCTGCTGCGAGTACTTGTAATCTCATTAAAAAGAAGTGACAACCAATAAAACAAGCACAGCGAGTTGTTTTTAATTACATGCAAACACTCGCAGCGAGCTGCGAGCTGATTTTTGCGATGACTGGAAAAGAGACTTAAGTCTTTCAGTCGTCCTTGCAACATAGATGAGCGCATGCGAGTTTTCACTCTCTTAAGGGCTGAGAAGCACTCAGCAGCTGCGCACAGAACTGACTGGGATTGCAACCGCAATCACTCATATACTTGACAAAGTGTTGGATATGCATCGACCAGGTGGTAATCGGGGTGCGAGAGAATTTTTAGAGCCTCGACAAAAGATGGTACATCTTTGTTCCGTGCTGCTTCGTTGGCACAAGTGGCTTCGTCTTTTTCGTCATGATGATCTGATCAACATCATCGTTAGACGGCGAGACGTCCCTCTATTTTCCTTCGTTTATTTTTCTTCGTTTGAGCGCTGAAGATTGGGTAGATCATCATTCTCATCATATACTGTTAAGAATCAGAACCAACGACATCATGAACATCTTCCTTGCTTTCTTTGGCAAAAATGGAACGATTCAACATTCGGAATCAGGACGGTGCAAAGGTGAATAGTCGTTCTTCAGCGCAGTGGGTTGATGCGATATGTCGTGCAGAAACTGCACAGGTGTTGCACGGGCGCGAGGTGTTGTGTTACTGTGAACTGCGATTTTTCTCCACAGGCAGTGTCGTACAGATCTGAGATCTCGATAAAAGACAGTGCATTGTCTCCAAGCTGGCAAGCTTCTCCACAATCTCAAACTCTTGTTTCTGTTTCTCTCTTTGGCTCATCAGATCCCGACAAAATATTCTGACTAACGCTCTTTTGTGTCCTTGGGGCAATTTTGGCGCCCCTTCAAAAATCTTCACGGGGGGGGGGGGGGCATGGGCCCCCGGCCCCCCCTGCCAGCACGCCACTGTTAGTTACATGCAAAGCCACCCTTTTTAGAAGTGCCTTTTTGTATCTGCGCAACGCGCAGATATATTGCTATCGTGTTGTGTGTGTGTGTGTGTGTGTGTGTGTGTGTGTGTGTGTGTGTGTGTGTGTGTGTGTGTTAACTTTTTGGTGTAACCGCTGACCTGTAATGTGTGCAGTAGTGTGACTTTATATTCCTCGCCATGTTGTATGAACTAAGGAGCGAGACGAAGAACAACATTATTTTCGAAGAAAGTCAATTGCAATGCTGTATGATTGGAGTAGTATGATTCAGGGATACTTTAAAATGATTGCGTCTGACCGTACGCCAAGTGATAGCTTAATAATGCAATTTGATATTTGCGCTCATCTCAGTTCAAATAGATTTTTCTCCGTTGCTATTCTATACGATTTGTTCTAATTTACATATGTTGTACAGAATTTAACGCTCTATCTAATCGTACAAGTTTCCCAAATGGCACAAACCTACAGACGATTGATTTACTTTAAATATGACCGCGTTCGACCGTACGCCAAGTAAATAGTGTAATAATGCAATTTGATATTTGCGCTCATCTCAATTCAAATACATTTTTCTCCGTTGCTATTCTAATACGATTTGTTTTAATTCACATATGTTGTACAGAATTTAACGCTCTATCTAACCGTGCAAGTTTCCCAAATGGCACAAACCTACAGACGATTGATTTACTTTAAATATGACCGCGTTTGACCGTACGCCAAGTAAATAGCGTAATAATGCAATTTGATATATTTTTCTCCGTTGCTATTCTATACGATTTGTTTTAATTCACATATGTTATACAGAATTTAACGCTCTATCTAACCGTGCAAGTTTCCCAAATGGCACAAACCTACAGACAGTAAATAGCGTAAATAATGCAATTTGATATTTCCGCTGATGTCAGTTCAAATAGCCTTTTCTCCGTACCTACACACATGGCACAAACCTACAGACGATTCAGGGGTATTTAGACCCGCGGTAGCCGTATTATTGGCCATTGGGATATATCTTCCAGCAATTAGCCGTTAAATTCTATATTTTCGACAAAGTTTTGCACAAAAACATTTCGGAGACAGGGGATATTGCTGATAAACTGGTTAAGTATTTTTAACGTGACTTATAGTAAACTTGTGAGTGTGATCTACCACAGTTTTGTGAGTCATGATAAAAAATTATTAAGGTCAGAGAACGTGTACTTTCTCTTTAATTATCTTATAAGATCTCGCTAAAATCTTATAAGATCTACGTATAAAAATCTTAAGATTTTTCTTAAGATCTCCAAGATCACACAAGATCTTGACATGATTCTCACAGTGGTGGGTTTGCGCAGATACATGTACGCATAGCGGACCTTTTGTTTGTCTTGTTTTAATACAGGAAATTGAAAATACAACGTCAAGGATTACAAGCAGCGCTGCAATGAATTCTTGTTGTTCAATTCGTTTGTTGATTAAGACATTTTTACATTGCTTCAAAGATGCCAAAATGCATCCAAAATAAGCTTTTCAGTGGGAAAGTGCAGTCACAACAGGACCGTGCATGATCGGATACGATTCTCCAGCATCTTTTTACGGTGAGTTCGCCGTCAGAAACAAGCGATAACCGATTCCAACATTATGCAACGTAGTGATCCAGAGTTTTGTGGATGCAAAGTTGAACTACAGTGTAACGTGATCATTCTAGTTACTCCGCCCGCCATCTAACACTAATTAATCTCTTTTAAAAGACGGAATTATCTCATTGAATTAAACTCTGATACGGTATCAGTGATACCCCTAAGAGAACCGCAAGTCCCGAACAGAAGAGAGGCCTAAAAGTATTAAACTTTGCCAGAAGGAAATAGCCAGTGAACTGGAGCTGATGTGTTAATTTTCCCTGTATATCACATGAACAATATTGGTTCATGAAACTAAGTAGCTAGAGTATATACTATTTAACCGTGAACGAAGCAACCCTACACGTAAATTACGTGGCGTTGCCAAGGGATTGTGCAAGGATCATAGGCAAATATCTTCAATTCTTCTGAAGAGCTTTATTGACCTTAAGAAACGTCAAGTGTTATTAAATTAACACTACCACCCTTTCAAGATCCAGCCTCAAGCTCAGCACGGGAAAATCATGGATTAAGTTTGTTGATCTAAGGATTGCGGTAACTGTGCCACTTCGTTATCAGTATTGTCAACAGACTCAACATAAAAAGCGAGAATTGGAGAAACTGAAGCCCGAAAAGCAGCAAAAATGAACGGTAAAGAAGTTAATACTAAAACAGTCATTGCAGCAGGAAGGAAGAAAACACACCGCTTTCCTAAAATGTCAAAGGAGGCTCAAACCGTCCTACAAGAAATTCGCGCTATTGATCGACAATCGTGTGAAATGACAACAGACAACAAATCTCCCGAGTTGTGCTTCGATTTGCTCTTTCCAAAAGCATCCAGTGAAACCGATAAAAAGATATCCGCAAGTGATTCAAGCGCCCAGGCCTCCGCAACCGACCGGCTACATGGCTCCTCATATCAAGGGTCAAGTCTAGTAGAGGAGGAGTTTCCATTTGTTATAACGTTTCCAGGCTTTGATATAAGGTACAATTTGACTGCGTTAAGACCACATCGTGAATCACCACGAGAGCGGGAAAGGAATGATGGTATGCAAAGAAAATCAATTGCCAAATGCAAAGAATGGTTAAAAAAATGTTGATTGTTAATCATAAGCAGTAACCGACACCTCCAGAGTCGGGAATGTGGAAAAGTGGTCGTAACTACAAAGAAAAAGCCAGTTTGTAAATCTCATGTGGTCGCGATGGAAGCTGCATGGGTCGCTCATATACAAAAGTGGTCCCAAGGAAGAGCTTCAACTGGATTTAAAAGGTCACTCCCCGGACTATCATAGTCGTCGCTTGAAGCTCTCGTACGCGATCACCTCGAGTTCGGGGATGTAGAAAAGTGATCGTTACTAGAGCTGGTTGCTCACGAAAGCTTAAAAACAATGGGGGCTGTTCATGAGGCGGGCTGGCCTGTTGAAGTTACGAAAATCTTTCCCTCACTACAAAAAGTAATTATAAACTCCGTGTGCTATTCCTACAGAAAAATAAACCCAATTTTGCTTCGTTATGTGATTTTGCATTTCTCAAATAGTCGTAATATTTTCGTGACATAAAACGGGCTACCCCGCCTCATATGAACGGCCCCTTAAAGCTGGTCGTTGTGAGAGCTGGTCGCTCGTGTCGCTCTCACAACGACCTTGCGAATGGCAGAACTATTTTAAAAATGCGGTTTATTCAATGAAATGGTCGTAATGTTTAATAACAATAATTGACACAACCACATTAACAAAGGAGTAAAAGACATTTAAATATATACGACTGAAGTTAACTTATATTGTTAAATATTGTTGCGCTTATTGACAAAGAAATGCTGGAAAGAATGGATCGTTTTCACTCACGTGATCGGTGACCTTCATATTGGGGTGGCGAAACAATACGAAAGGTTTGAAGAATAGAGCTTAATTGGCATGGATTAGTTTGCGACATATGGTCGCCATTTTATTGTTTCAGTACACCAATATGGCAGCCGTGACGTCTTGTGAAAACGATTTATATATACTTGAAATTTAGACATGGAGAACCTTAGTCTTAAATTAAATTAAAACTAAACCATAAACCGTAAAATACCGAAAGCAGCTTCGTCACGAGTACTGTTCCTCGGCGTCACAATATCGGAGATTACATGCGGTACCTCTAGGTGGCCATATTAACAATTTACACTTAAGGCTCGTTTACACAGGCGATTTTTCTCATTCCGACACATGCGATTGAATGGATGTCTCACGAATGTGTTGAACCACTATAGCCATGTAACAAATGTCCAATGCATTCCTAAGTTAATCCATTCGATCGCATCAGTCAGGAGGAGAGTCGTAGCAAAAATCGTCTGTGGCGAGTCTTTTATACAAAGTTACGAATATCATGTGTGAAAATGATACAATCACAGCAAGGGAGCACGTTAGAATGTGATAGTTCTCGTAAATAAACTAAACTTTACTTACCTAAAGTTGTTGACGTTTTGTGCGAGTCGCCGAGTTCGATAAAACCGCTGACGATATGAGCCCCCGACGAGCGAGCCGAATACTCTCGGAAGATACGCGAGGGCGGAGCGGGAAGGGAAAAGAGAAGGGGAGTGCAACTACCGAGCACGTGATGGCTTTCAGCCAATAAAATGGTTCATTTAGAAATAGCTTTTCTCCGTATGCTCGTAGCAACCTTTCTCGTAGCAGTAGATACAAATCGAGCCAAATACACTAAAATTATCATATTCTACGACTCGTTAAGTAACTACTAACTACCCTATTAAAGTCATGTAAGAATTTTATTAAAAATAATGAATAGTTTTAACACAAAAGGATCAGTACTCGTACTGGTCGATCGTTCCACAAACTCGTCTCCTCTTCTTCTCGCACGAACTCACCGGCGAAGGAAATAAATGAAACAAAAACTTCCCAAAAGTTGAACGATTCAAGTTGGTTGACCTTGCAATCTAACTCCTTTTGTATATGTTGTGGGCTTCTTCAGTATTGAGATCATACTCCTGGAGCGTCGACAAACAAACCCGCGATGGCGCGATTCTGACAATAAAAATTCAAAATGACTTATAACTTATTCATGAAAGCCAACGGTTTTCTCATCAGAGTCCAAATTGATAAATCATTCAACGAAAACAACTTACGTCCTGCTGTAAGTATCACGAAGATCTGTTGTCTCGGTATTCGTATATAATTGTTGTAAATAGCAACACTCTATGTGCATAGCAACACTCTATGTGCATAGCAACGTGCTACGAGCATTGTCGAAAGAAATCTTGTAGTTGCACTCCCCTTCTCTTTTCCCTTCCCGCTCCGCCCTCGCGTATCTTCGGAGAGTATTCGGCTCGCTCGTCGGGGGCTCATACAGTATCGTCAGCGGTTTTATCGAACTGGGCGACTCGCACAAAAGAGGTAAGCAAAGTTTATTTTATTTTACAAGAACTATCATATTCTAACGTGCTCCCTTGATCACAGGTGAGGAAAATGACACGGGGCTTTATGGAAACACAAAGACGACAAAAAAATGAAGTTTGTTTTTCCGCAAACATTATACCAATCAGTTTCAGTCCATCTGCAGTCCAGCTACAATGCTATTCAGAGTCACATTAGTCGGAGTGATTATCAGGTCTTTGTCGTCTCTTTTGGAGTATTTTTCATAAAAATGTTGTTTTTAGCAGACCTAATAATAAGGGAAAACACTTTACCGCGTTTATTGTGCACTGTTAGTGAAAACAGTGCACAGACCTTATAATCTGTCTTGTACTCATTGTGCGTCTTAATATTAGAATAGTGACCTAGGATCTTATGTTAATTTTAAGATAGATCTTAGAATATATTTTAATAAGTCTTTCTGGCCTCGTTTGAGTCTGTTATTCAAAAGAATCTGCGTTTCATAACGAGGCCAGAAAGGTTGATTTAGCTGCATACAAGTCAGTCTGTGTGCATGCACGACAACTTGGCCTCGTATGAAAGGCTATGATATATATTTATTCACTCTGTGAAATATCAATTTCTCATCTTTAATCCAGACAGACAATGTATAACTTAATTGTAAAGGTGATGGGTGCTGCCATATGTATACAGTGGTCTCTCTTTCGACGTCACTGATTCTTTTTAGGTTTAAAACTCAAACAGAAAACAATGCCGCACTGACGATTAACCAGTTAAACTACACTGGCAAGTTTAAATCATATATCACACTCGCTACCATTGACTAACCCGTACTAAACCTGTATCAGAATCACTGGCTGTAGATGGCGGATATTGATAAATATCAGCAAAACGTTAAGATCTGCAAAGAAATTCGACAATGTTAACAACAGCAGCAGCAACAGTAGCACCATGCACCAATACAAACACCGCCAACAATTCCAACACCACCACCAACGCCAACAATAGCCACAATGCCACCAACCACCACCACAACAACAACATCAACACCAATATCAACACCACCACCACCACTACCAAACAACAACACCAACAATACCAACACTACTACCAATACCACTGCACCACCACCAACAACGCCAACAATACCAACACCAATACCAACACCACCACCAAACAACGTCGACAATACCAACATCACCACCAATACCAACACCAAACAACAACGCCAACAATACCAACACTACTACCAATACCACTGCACCACCAACAACAACGCCAACAATACCAATACCAACACCAACACCAACAGCAACGCCAACAATACCAACATCAACACCAATACCAACACCACCACCAAACAACAACGTCAATAATACCAACACTACTACCAATACCAACACCACCAACGCCAACAATACCGTGCAACAATATACACTTAATGTCTGCTCCCGAGGGAAACAGTTAGTTTTGTTTTCCCGAGAGTCTTGATATTTCCCGAGACGAAGTCGAGGGAAACATCAGACTCGAGGGAAAACAAAACTAACTGTTTCCCGAGGGATCAGACATTAAGTGTTTTGTTATATAGCTTGAGTTTCGCTGAATAATTTCGACGTTTATCAAGGGAAAGTACACAAAAGACAAACACGAAACATTTCGCCTGGCTCCGTAATTTAACTTCAACCAAACAAATATGAGTCTCAGAACAAAAGAACAGCAATACATTTCTCCAGTTAATCTTCACACATGCTTTGAAGACCTAGAAATATTCTTTTTTCCGTAGCACACAAGCTTTTGTTTATAGGATGCCGTGAAGAGTTCAAGTTCTATTGGGCAACAATTAAAAACTTATTGACCGAGCAGGCAATAAGTTCTCAATTATTATATACCCGCTCGGTAGACATTGAAATTTAGCTAAGGTCATGTGACCACAAACCAACCAATGACAGTCATCGTTGCATCCAGTGAAACTCTAGCTATATAACAATACCATGTTAACACTACCACCAATACCAACACTACCGCCACCACCAACAACGCTACAGCAATAACAACGACAACAGCACCAGCAGCAACAACAACAACAACAGCAACAACAACCACAACATAAAAAGTCAGACCTTGCTAATATGCCGGGGGGTTTTCGTTTAGAGAGAGAGATACTACTTTCGGGATTCTACGGTAAAAGTTTTCTCGAGTGTATAATTAAAACCTTTAAAACCAGAAAACACTATGCAAGAAAATAATGGAAACTTGTTCAGAGTTTAGTGTGCATGGGGAAAAATAATTAGGCTCTGGCTTTTAGTTGTTTCATCTTAAACGGGTTTCGTTTCTTCATTTCCTTTTTATGTTCTTTATCCTAAGAAAGAAAATTAAAAACAAAAATCAGAAAACTTCAGGCTTTCGGGCCCGAATGCATGAATTAGCGAACACTATAAGGACATTGTTTATTTGTTTCGCATGACGTAACACCAACAAACATTCTCATTTCCAAAAATTTGAAGGTCAGCTCCAGGAAAATTACATTTTCCGCTTTATATATGTATTAAAGCACGTAGAATCCGAATATGATGAAAAAAAAAAGAATTGAAATTTTTCCCCCCCGTTGAATCGACGAATTTTGATCATGAAGTATTTTTTTTAAAAGCTGTGTTGTATAAAGAGTCTGGCACTAGCAAGTGTGTGACGTAAACGAAGGAACGATCCATTAAAATAAACACACTCGAAAAGCGTCAAATACTTTAATGCATGTGCGATTGGAAACTTGCACAAGTTCTATTCATCATAAATCAGCTTTTCTTATGAGTTCAACTGTTTACGTCGCGGCTTTTTTTAGAATACTTCGTTAAAAAATATCAACAGAAAGTACGGTTTGCTTCAAATTCTTATCATCATATTCGTCTTCTCCATATTTTGGCGCATAAAACAAACTGGAAAAATAATTTGCCTTGAGTTGACCTTTAAACAATACAAATTACACTTTGTAAGGAAGTCATGGTATTACGCAATATTTTTAAATACAATGACATGTCGGGTTATTGTAGTGCGGCCCACGTGACCTCCACACGCCCTCCCTCGCCTTTTGGGGGCGCTTAATCACCAATCTATTCAGGAGTCATCTATTAAAGCAGAGAGACTTTATTTGGTAGCATCTGTCTATTGTAAACAAGACGCCTGGGTTAGGCGTTCAACCCAGGCGTTCACTCGGGCTACTGTCAAAGTACGGAGGTGCTTGGGCAATCACAAAATCGAAGGCTGAATCGAAGGCCTTTCTCCTTCGCAGAGGCTCTATACCGCGCTAGCAAAGGTGGGAGCGGGCCGAGGAAGATCAGATCGAAGGCTGAATGTGGTGCATACTTCACATTGGTGAACATATTTACGATCAAGACAGTTGTCAGCCACATCTGATCATCGTTAAACTACAAAGTCAGTCAGTCTATTTCGAAATCTACCAACAACCTGCAAGAACACCTTGATCAAAAGACAAAGCTGTCCAACTTTTTGTTCAACTTCAAAAGCAAAAGGAGAAAAGAACATACAACATGCCTGACGGCCTTACTCCGTCACACGGCTAATAACTCACCCGAAGCATATAAATATTAAAATGTGAAAATATGCAAAATCGTGATACCCAAAAAAAGAAAAGAAAAAGGAACCGAGCCGAAACCATGGTCGAAACCTATACTCGGCCTACCACAGGTAGCCCAAGTAATAAATATGGTACTTCTATTTGGTGGCACAGTGGTTAGTGCACGTGCCTTTCACCTCTGCGAGCCGGGTTCAATTCCTGCACGGTGCAGTTATCTGATTAAAAAAGAAATTCACCTTGGCCGCATGTGAGAAGAGTGCTTCCAGTTTGACTCTACCAAACACCACAGGTTTCCTCCGGGTACTCCGGTTTCCTCCTGTAGTAACACTGGACCAATGAGGGTGGGCCCTTACTGGACCTCTGAGGATAACAGTTTAGATACAACTGATAGAGTTATCCAGTATAAATAAGGTTAGTTTAGTTTAGTCTATTATTATACCTCCCATCTTCTTTGCTTATCAGTATCATCATCATTCATTATTCTTTCTTTTTCTGCTCTCTTTTTCTCTTCGCGTCGTAACTGTGCCGCCTAAAAAGCAAAAAAGAAATGTTATCTACCAAACAAGATTATTTTAAATTCACAATTATAGCGACAAATCAAACAATTTAACTAGCATGCAGCATTTCGGTTCTATTTCTAAAAACGATTAACTCGTAAATGAACATACTCCTGTATGATAAACTTTATTTTGTATGATAAACTCTTAAAACATTTAATTTTTATCCATGTTTTCGTGCGGTTTAAATAGTTGAAACCAGCAGGCGGTTTTTTTTGCGACATTTTGACAACTCGTATACATATTTCCCAACCAATATACAATAATCAAATAAAAAACAACAATTGAAGAGCCAATGACATTTTACAACGGATTTTGACGGATGGCATTTTCCAACCTCGTGCCCAGGCTCTTTTTGCACATAATAATCAAATATGGCGGCCAAGATTTGAAACGGAGAAGAACAATTCGTTAACATTTGAAGCTAATTATTCCTTATTGTTGTCAAGTAAACAAAGTACTGTACCTGCAAGGAAACTAGAAGATTCTTAGTGCTTTTAGTAAACTTTCTCGAGTAGTGATAGAAGAAGCAAAGCGTTTTTCAACAAACAAATATACGAGGAGTGGACACTGGCGAAAGGGAACTGTACGTAAATGTAAGTACAGTTGACTTGGACATTTTTTCATGTATATTGTTAATAGGTAATAGCATGGTTTTGAGTGTAATTTGGAAAAACATACACTCGTGAGTTTTTCAAAGACCTCAAATAGAACTCGTCCTTCGGACTTGTGCCATTTTGATATAGTCTTTGAAAAACTCACTCGTGCATGTTTTTTCCAAATTGCACTCAAAACCACGCTATTACCCATATTATGACTTCAAAAGTCAAAAATAGAATCAAATAGTTAATTATTGCCCATCAGGCTGGCATAGAACGTCTCTTGCTGAATGGAGATAAAGATTCGCTATTTTTAGCTTGGTCTAGATTTCAGTCCACTAAAACTAATACTCTTTGAGATAGTCAGTTCTCGAAGGTGACAGAAAAAGAACAAATTGTGACCCTCGTAATTTACGATGGTGAACAGTATTTGGATTTTTGGAAAATCTCTGAGAGTAATCCGAGCTCCAGCTGCTCCTCGTTTTTCGACCAAGGAGACAAAGGGCCAGATTTGATTGACTGGGCTAATCATTTTACAACTATGAATAATTTGTCAAACATTAAAAAATGACAAAAGCCAGTCGACAATTTTAAGGAATATAGTACAAAACACACCCTAAAAGCTTTATTTTCCGAATTGTTTTTTTGTACTATGAAAAATGAAAAGTTAGTATTAAGGTGTTACTCCGAGTGACGAACAATTACCGGACAAGTAGCGAAAAATCTATACTTGGCCCGGCTAGGATTCGAACACGCGACCTTCGGTTTACTAGTCCGATGCCCTACCAACTGAGCTACAGGTCAAGTTGGGAGCTGAAGGTCGAATGATATAGTACTTAGGCTTGCGTATATTATAGTTACAGTATAATTGTAATACCTCTTGACGAGAAGCGTGTGCTTGTTTCCAATATGATTCTTCCATTTCTCGTCTTTTCTTATCAGATCTTCCTTTAGCCTGTAAGAATGGTAAAACAAAGTCTCAAAGAGGTTTTGTGAATCGCGCAACATGTTTTCAACATATTTTATAAAGCAACTTTTTGGTAGTGCACTCCACTCCTAAATTACTTCTGTTCTGTTCTGTTCTGTTCTGTTCTGTTCTGTTCTGTTCTGTTCTGTTCTGTTCTGTTCTGTTCTGTTCAGCTCAGCTCTGTTTTGTTCTGCTCTGCTCTGCTCTGCTCTGCTCTGCTCTGCTCTGCTCTGCTCTGTTCTGTTCTGTTCTGTTCTGTTCTGTTCTGTTCTGTTCTGTTCTGTTCTGTTCTGTTCTGTTCTGATTTGTGTGAAAGGGTGATGAAAGATGGCGTTAACTGTTTTTCAACATCGACTTTTGTTGTCGAGCTGTTTCGAATTTTTGTATTATACAAGTAAAGTAGTGATAACATCAAAGAAATGTAATACTTACATCCTTGCTTAATTTGAATTTTTTAACTTTGTCCACAAAATGAAATATTAAGTTAATTAAAGGTTTGCACATTTCCATGTGTGTATATCTTGTCTTTCCTTTACCGGGAACTAGAATAAAGAAGATATCAACCATAAATCTTCAATTTAGTCACTACACTTGACTTGACGTGTGTCAGAATTTGCGCTCTACTTGACACCCAAATGAACTGGGAACATTTATTACGATGGTCTAGTTGTTTCTATTCCAGACAAGATACAAACTATTATCCGACGCCAATGACGACTTAAATCTAAGTCGGCAATTCCGTACAGCCGGTTTGGGTCGGCACAACATTGTACGTCCTTATAACTGCTAATCTGCATGGCTGCAAAATGGCTTATACCTTTTCCCCCATCATTTCAGCAAAAAATGCTCCTGTGGGTACCTACATTCCCCTCAAACCACAACTATATAAAAGTCACTTACGATTAAATGTGAATGTTAGAACTTTTCTGGCATTAGGAGGCTTAATTTCATCAGGATTTTCAACCTCACTAAATAGAAAAAAATCCAAATTGTGATTAAAAATTTTAAATGGAAGATTTCAAACGAAAGAACACCAAAATCCACATAAACCCAGGCTACACAACTATAGTGTTTTTAAATAGTAAGTAGTTCAATTGTCTAAAACGCGAACGACACAACTGCTACAATTGTAGGAATGATAAAGTATAAAGTTGCGATATTTCGAAATAAAGTTGGTTTTCCTTTTTAACTCTTATTGCTGTTTATTTCACAGCAAAGTTCCTTGGATATTAGAATTAGTTTATAGTCTAACGTAAATCTATGATTTAAGTTTAACATACTCTGGATTCTTTTTATATCCAATATATTGGTCCGAGAAGTGCAGACTTTCAAATAGGTCGGCCTTGTCAGAAATAAGCTTCGCTACCTGAAAGGGACGATGGTATTGAATTGACAAGTAAATACAATTTATTATATAAAATAGAGTGTTTTATTGATGTTTCCGCCACTACTAAAAATGATAAGCTCACATGTGTGATTATTTATGATAATCTCATGATGAACGTATTAGAGTTTACTGCTCAGCTCTATTTTGGTGGGGCAATAGGATAGGACTATTTTTTATATGATAAACAGAACAAAACATGAATGCTTGGAAATATGAAATTTATTTCTCGTGTCCGCATCCATGTATTATTAGAGACCTTAAGATACCCCGACCTTAAGATACCCCGGGTTCGGTTTACGGGTACGGGTAATCTACCCGTACCCGTAGTCGTATGTACGGGTAGAGCATGATCTACCACGGGCAAACGGGCAGATATTACGAGCAAACAAAAATGGCGGTACCCGTACCCGTAAACCGAACCCGGGGTATCTTAAGGTCTCTACTCTCTATATAAAGAACGGTTATAGGGTTATAGAACTGAAGGTATAGTCTTTGATTTATCTAGTTTTGCACGGTGCTATCAGAACAGCCTAAAATAGTAAATAATATAGAGCTGCTCTCTAGTATAATAAAGAGGCGAGAAGGAAGAAGACTCATTCGACCTGGGCATCAACCCTAGCCTGCGTGCAGACTCATATTACACTGTCAATCCTACTAACTACAGTAGCCTCATAAAATATTGAACATTTGAAGTCCAGATTTCATAACCGTGTGTGACAGAGGTTCTTCCACGCTCGTAACGAGGATGAAAACACGCGAGAATGTTGTGCCAACTTGGTCTCTCCAACATATACTCTTATACATGAAGAATGAAAAAAAAACCCGGCATGCAGGTTAAGATTTTCCGTCATTTCTTTCGGAGGTTTTCCCTCCTAACCCTAACCCTAATAGAGTAGAGTACATAACAAAAGATAAGGAAGGGAGAATTAAACGGAAAATTTTAACCTAAACCCGCACATTTATAAACTCACCGTTACAGAAAGCAATGAACTAAGAACTTCTGTGTTTTCAGCTAAAATACTACATGTACTTGGTAAACCAAACTTTTCTCCCGGACGACGCTCAAGACAAAAGAAGCTCTGAAATATCAAAAAGGAACATCCGTATAAACTCTCCATAAACATATCTCCTTCTTTCGTGAGTGCACATGATTGTGTAAAACAAATGTCATGCACTAATCGTCCAAAATACCGCTCCCTCAAAAGTGCGTCCGAAGCATGTGCCCCTATTATTACCCCTCCCAAGTATTACCGTATTTACGCGATGTCTCAATGGACCTTTCCGCACGGAGTGCGTCGATAACGCGTTGAGAGATTTGATTGGCGCTCGCAAAACTTCGGACAACTTTGAACATTAACCAATCAGATTTGACAAAAAGAAAGATCACATGCTACATTCGGCGCCCCCGATAAAGTGCCGCATCTGCGGGCAAAAGTATTAAAAAATGCCGCCCTCGAATAAGCGCCGCTTTTACTTTCGAAAATGCGGCGCTTCATTACCAAAAGGACCCACAAATGCCGCCATTTCGAAAACAGTTTTGGGGACACTTTTCCTAACTCAAAGGTAGTATGAGCACGCAGTCCAGTTATATATAGGTCAGTGGGGTTTTCGCTTGACGAGTTTGCAAGGGCGGTAGCGAAGAGCCTGGGTACGAGGTTGCAGTAAGCTCAGTCGGTTAGTCAAAGTACTATCAAACTATGAAGCCGAACTCAAAAACATATAGCTTGTTGTCATTTACAAATGTTGTGATTTTTTTAAAAAGCGCTGCCTTGAATAAACGCCTCATCTAAAAATTTAAAGAATGCCGCAGCACTTGACCGAGTAAATATATATGTACAATACATACTAAGTCTTCAAGTTCTTTTTGCATTTTCCCTGCCGTTCGTTTCGGATATATTGCAAAAACAAAATTATCCATATCTTCATCATTCATATAAACTGTAGCAACCTATTAAAACGGAAAAAATATATATTCTACTAGCGAACAACCACAACACATTTCGTAAAATGTACTGAAGCAATTTGATAATTATACAAGTACGTAGTTAGTCTACTAGTAGTCAATAGTCTGTCATGTCGTATTTTGTCCACAGATAACAATCATGCAGAGTAGAGCATTTCAACATTCTCCTGGACAGGTGCTCATGTTCAAGTCGACCGCGACTCACTATCTGGCAAGAATGGTTATATTCTTCATGCAACTAATGTGAAAACTCTACAAAAGAACCAATTTTTAACTTGCAAAAGTACATTTACATGAACTATACAGATTACAATACCTGCTTTGGAGATTACTAACAAAATGCCTCACAGAGAATAGGCGTTTTAACGTTGTAAGTTACTTATACATGCGTGTGCCTATGAATGCGGTAGCAAAACATCTTCTTGCGTTCTTACATATTTGGATACTGTTTATTTTCGCTTAAGGCTGTTGTTTCATAATTAAAATAAACTAATCTCAATCTTGGTTTGAACAGTTTACCCTGAAACCCGTTACTATCCCATTGCTAGAGACACAGTTTTTTGTTTTTTTTTACATTAGCAGAAGAAATTGAACATATTTTAAAATGCAACTAGTGTAGTATAGTAAACGTCTTGTTATTATTTGTTATCACATACCATTTTATCCGAGGTTGGTTTGAACATATAAGTAAGTACATGAACAAGATCGTGTCTTTTTAGAAGCTAAAAATAAATTAGAATGGGACATATTTTTGATACTTGTAAAAACCGACAAAAACAGAAAGAAGAAAGGAAGAAGGAAAAGAAAAGACAAAAAAAAAGGAAGGAAAAAAGGAAGGAAGTAAAAGAAAGAAAGAAAGACAGAAAGAAATTGTATGTATCATTAGGGGAAAGGAGTTTGACTTTGCCCCTCCCTGTAACCGAGACAAAGACAGAAACAATAAACATACATCAAAGAGAGAGAGAAAGAAAGAAAGAGAGAGAGAAAGAAAGAAAGAAAGAAAGAAAGAAAGAAAGAAAGAAAGAAAGAAAGAAAGAAAGAAAGAAAGAAAGAAAGAAAGAAAGAAAGAAAGAAAGAAAGAAAGAAAGAAAGAAAGAAAAGAGAAGAGAACAAAGGAAAGGAAAGGGGAAGAGGGGAGGAGAGGGGAGGGGGGAGGGGAGGAGAGGAGGGAGGAGAGGAGGAGTGGAGGAGAGGGGAGGAGGGGAGGAGAGGAGAGGGGAGGAGGGGAGGAGAAGGGAGGAGAGGGGAGGAGGGAGTGGAGGAGTGGAGGGGAGGAGGGAGGAGAGGAGGGGAGGAGGGGAGGAGTGGAGGGAGGAGGGGAGGAAGAGGGGAGGGGAGGAGGAGAGGGAAGGAGTGGAGGAGAGGAGGGGAGGAGTGGAGGAGAGGGGGGAGTGGAGGAGAGGGGAGGAGGGGAGGAGAGGAGAGGGGAGGAGAGAGGAGAGGAAGAGAGGAAGAGAGGAAGAGAGGAAGAGAAAAAGAGGAAGAGCAAGAGAAGAAAAGAAAAGAAAAGAAAAGAAAAGAAAAGAAAAGAAAAGAAAAGAAAAGAAAAGAAAAGAAAAGAAAAGAAAAGAAAAGAAAAGAAAAGAAAAGAAAAGAAAAGAAAAGAAAAAAGTGAGTAACCTACCTTTAGTTCCACTAAAAGGCCTTCACAATTAACTCTTCCTGAACACCAAAGAGAATAGTGGCTCTCACTTTCTTTTACAAGTATACCTTGCTGGGGTTCAGGTCCTGATCCATCATCACCTAGAAACAACAACAAAGAAAAGCTGTTGGTTTCTGATTACTCACAATATAACTGTGGATAAAGTACTGACAGATTTAGGGAAGATTCAAAGTGATTCTCACAGCAATACTTTGCAACAAAGATGATTACGTTACGTTGTGATACCTCACGTTATGCTGTGATACCTTACGTTACGTTGTGATACCTTACGTTACGTTGTCAGACCTTACGTTACGTTGTCAGACCTTACGTTACGTTGTCAGACCTTACGTTATACGCTGTGATACCTCACATTATGTTGTGATACTTTACGTTACGTTGTTAGACCTTACGTTACGTTGTGATACCATACGAGTAGTAATACCCCCCCATCGGGAGTTCAAAGGGATGCCGCCTCATTAAATATTAATATTCAACTTATTATTTATTCCTTCTCATGCTCCTTTGCGACCCTCTAACCCTAATCTCATTACGTCATTATGTCTCGTGCTCCTATAGGACACTCTAACCCTAACTTCCCCCCTTACCCTGGCTGATACTAACCCCCCTGGTTTTCACTACGTCACAACGACTTATTATTCATTCTCATGCTCCTTTGCGACCCTCTAACCCTAATCTCATTACGTCATTATGTCTCGTGCTCCTATATGACCCCCTAACCCTAATCTCACTCAACCCCCCGTTATTCACTACGGCATACCGACTTATTATTTATTCATTCTCAGACTCCTTTAGGATAGTCTAACCCTAACCCCTAACCCTAGATGTTACTTAACCCCCGTCATTCCCGATTGGTCTCCGACTGATTTCCCAAGTTAGGTCATTATCAAAAGACGCTAGACTTATTTCTTTATAACTAATAGAAACCAACTTTCATTTAAACCCTTAACCCTACTTATAGCCAACACTTGTGGGACACGTAAACGCACGGAGCATGCGTACAGTAAACTTTAACAAAATAGACGTTCTTCACAAGGAACTAAATTAAAGAGAAATTGATAGAGGCACTTTATATTTTTTATCTGAAACCTTGTCTGGAGGATTATAGAGAGTTCTGAACAGCGTAAGTGTCTGAATTGGCAGAGATAACTGCTCTGGTCAAACCTGAATATTATTTGAATAATATGGAGACTTTGAATATTATATTAGTCAGAACCTAAATGACCAAACAGTCTTATACACGTTTGGTGGCAATAAGTGTTAACAATTTTAGAGAGTTATCGTTTACTTTGGCCTAGTTTGTAGAGGAACGAAACAGAAATGGATAGAGGCACTTTATACTTTTTATCTTAAACTTGGTTTGGAGGAATATAGTGGGTTTTTGGTTAAGTAATCCGAGTGTTATTTTCGAAGAGATGAATGTTGACAGTTTTGGTCGAATTATTGCATATCTAACCTTGGTCTATAACCTACTAGTGATTCCTTGGATGAAGAAACAGTTCGAGAAGTCGTAAGAAGACACAAATCAATTCGAAAAGTGAAGAGCAAAGACTTGTCCATATATAACTGAGATACATCATGGTTACTAGGCTTTCTGTTAATAAGAACGATATAAACAAGATTCTCGCACGTGCAGAACACAAAAGGGAAAGCTCGTTAAAGTTACTAATGACCTAAATCTAACCGAATTTGCATACACTGTAGAATATGTAATTATTTATGGGGTTGTGAAAGGATAATAAGGGGTATGAACAGCGGCAAGTCTAGGCGAAAAGGTGATTAGCGTGTATTTTGCAAAAGACAGAATTCACAACAATCAGTTTAAAGTATTTATTTAGGCTTTGGTTTAAACTTACACATATCAAAACAAATTACGGTTACATATAAAAAGTTTTAGTAAGGTCTGCTTCTTAGATTATATATTTAGGTGTTTTTATTTTAAAAGTTGCATGATAGTCTTTCTTGTCCTCTGATGATAATTGGGACACATCTTCTTTTGTCATGGGTAAATATTTTGATCTAGTCATCGTTAGATGGTGTTCATACTCTCCTCTTTCACCCGGGGACATCTTTGCCAAGTCGCTTTCTTTCCACTCCGAAGAGCTTTCCCAGTTATGAAAGAAATTATGTTTAAGTGTTGGTTGTTCAACTTCTGGAGGCGGTGTTAAAAAATAAGAGAAACAGGAGGATGAAAGGGCTCGGAGCCTGAATCCGGGGGCTCGGAGCTCGAAGCCGGGGCTCGGAGCTAGGAACCAAGAGATTGGACCCCGGGACTCGGAGCCGGGAGCCGATGGCTCGGAGCCAGGAGCCAAGGGCTCGAAGCTAGGAGCCGAGGGCTCGGAGCCAGGAGCCGGGGGCTCGGAAACCAGGAGCCGGGGGCTCGGAGCCAGGAGCCGGGGGCTCGAAGCTAGGAGCCGGGGGCTCGGAGCCAGGAGCCGGGGGCTCGGAGCTGTGAGCCGGGGGGCTCAGAGCCAGGAGCCGATGGCTCGGAGCCAGGAGCCAAGGGCTCGGAGCCGGGAGCCAAGGGCTCGGAGCTCGCAGCCGAGAGTTCGGAGTCTTATCTTCCTTATCTTCCTCTTATCTTCCCATTATCTTCCTTTATCTTCCCATTATCTTCCTTGTCTTCCTCTTATCTTCCCCTTATCTTCCCCTTATCTTCCCATTATCTTCCTTATTTTCCTCTTATCTTCCTCTTATCTTCCCATTATCTTCCTTATTTTCCTCTTATCTTCCCATTATCTTCCTTTATCTTCCCATTATCTTCCTTATCTTCCTCTTATCTTCCCCTTATCTTCCCCTTATCTTCCCATTATCTTCCTTTATCTTCCTCTTATCTTCCCATTATCTTCCCCTTATCTTCCCCTTATCTTCCTTATTTTCCTCTTATCTTCCCCTTATCTTCCCATTATCTTCCCATTATCTTCCTTATCTTCCTCTTATCTTCATCTTATCTTCCTTATCTTCCCCTTATCTTCCCATTATCTTCCTTATCTTCCTTATCTTCCTCTTATCTTCATCTTATCTTCCTTATCTTCCCATTATCTTCCTTATCTTCCTCTTATCTTCCCCTTATCTTCCCCTTACCTTACCATAATCTTCCTTTATCTTCCTCTTATCTTCCCCTAATCTCCCCCCTATCTTCCCATTATCTTCCTTATTTTCCTCTTATCTTCCCCTTATCTTCCCATTATCTTCCTTATCTTCCTTATCTTCCCCTTATCTTACTTATCTACCTCTTATCCTCCCCTTATCTTCCCCTTATCTTCCCTTTACCTTTCTTATCTTCCCTTTATCTCCTTCTTATCTTCCTTATATTCCACTTATCTTCCCATAAGATTGATTCTTATAAGATTGAATAATTGTATCCTAAGATTGAATCAATCTTATGGGAAGATAATGGGAAGATAAGGAAGATAAGAAGGAGATAAAGGGAAGATAAGAAAGGTAAAGGGAAGATAAGGAGAAGATAAGGGGAAGATAAGAGGTAGATAAGGAAGATAAGGGGAAGATAAGAAAGATAAGGAAGATAATGGGAAGATAAGGGGAAGATAAGAGGAAAATAAGGAAGATAATGGGAAGATAAGAGGAAGATAAGAGGAAAATAAGGAAGATAATGGGAAGATAAGGGGAAGATAAGGGGAAGATAAGAGAAAGACAAGGAAGATAATGGGAAGATAAGAGGAAGATAATGGGAAAATAAGGAAGATGATGGGAAGATAAGGGGAAGATAATGGGAAGATAAGAGGAAGATAAGGAAGATAAGACTCCGAACTCTCGGCTGCGAGCTCCGAGCCCTTGGCTCCCGGCTCCGAGGCCCCGGCTCATGGCTCCGAGCCCTGGGCTCCTGGCTCTGAGCCCCCCGGCTCCCGGCTCCGAGCCCTTGGCTCCTGGCTCCGAGCCCCCAGCTCCTAGCTCCGAGCCCTCGGCTCACAGCTCCGAGCCCCCGGCTCCTGGCTCCGAGCCCCCGGCTCCTGGCTCCGAGCCCCCGGCTCCTGGCTCCGAGCTCCCGGCTCCTGGTTTCCGAACCCTTGGCTCCTGGCTCCGAGCCATCGGCTCCCGGCTCCGAGTCCCGGGGTCCAATCTCTTGGTTCCTAGCTCCGAGCCCCGGCTTCGAGCTCCGAGCCCCCGGATTCAGGCTCCGAGCCCTTTCATCCTCCTGTTTCTCTTATTTTTTAACACCGCCTCCAGAAGTTGAACAACCAACACTTAAACATAATTTCTTTCATAACTGGGAAAGCTCTTCGGAGTTGAAAGAAAGCGACTTGGCAAAGATGTCCCCGGGTGAAAGAGGAGAGTATGAACACCATCTAACGATGACTAGATCAAAATATTTACCCATGACAAAAGAAGATGTGTCCCAATTATCATCAGAGGACAAGAAAGACTATCATGCAACTTTTAAAATAAAAACACCTAAATATATAATCTAAGAAGCAGACCTTACTAAAACTTTTTATATGTAACCGTAATTTGTTTTGATATGTGTAAGTTTAAACCAAAGCCTAAATAAATACTTTAAACTGATTGTTGTGAATTCTGTCTTTTGCAAAATACACGCTAATCACCTTTTCGCCTAGACTTGCCGCTGTTCATACCCCTTATTATCCTTTCACAACCCCATAAATAATTACATATTCTACAGTGTATGCAAATTCGGTTAGATTTAGGTCATTAGTAACTTTAACGAGCTTTCCCTTTTGTGTTCTGCACGTGCGAGAATCTTGTTTATATCGTTCTTATTAACAGAAAGCCTAGTAACCATGATGTATCTCAGTTATATATGGACAAGTCTTGCTCTTCACTTTTCGAATTGATTTGTGTCTTCTTACGACTTCTCGAATTGTTTCTTCATCCAAGGAATCACTAGTACGTTATAGACCAAGGTTAGATAGGCAATAATTCGACCAAAACTGTCAACATTCATCTCTTTGAAAATAACACTCGGATTACTTAACCAAAAACCCACTATATTCCTCCAAACCAAGTTTAAGATAAAAAGTATAAAGTGCCTCTATCCATTTCTGTTTCGTTCCTCTACAAACTAGGCCAAAGTAAACGATAACTCTCTAAAATTGTTAACACTTATTGCCACCAAACGTGTGTAAGACTGTTTGATCATTTAGGTTCTGACTAATATAATATTCAAAGTCTCCATATTATTCAAATAATATTCAGGTTTGACCAGAGCAGTTATCTCTGCCAATTCAGACACTTACGCTGTTCAGAACTCTCTATAATCCTCCAGACAAGGTTTCAGATAAAAAATATAAAGTGCCTCTATCAATTTCTCTTTAATTTAGTTCCTTGTGAAGAACGTCTATTTTGTTAAAGTTTACTGTACGCATGCTCCGTGCGTTTACGTGTCCCGCAAGTGTTGGCTATAAGTAGGGTTAAGGGTTTAAATGAAAGTTGGTTTCTATTAGTTATAAAGAAATAAGTCTAGCGTCTTTTGATAATGACGTAACTTCGGAAATCAGTCGGAGACCAATCGGGAATGACGGGGGGTTAAGTAACATCTAGGGTTAGGGGTTAGGGTTAGACTATCCTAAAGGAGTCTGAGAATGAATAAATAATAAGTCGGTATGACGTAGTGAATAACGGGGGGTTGAGTGAGACTAGGGTTAGGGGGTCATATAGGAGCACGAGACATAATGACGTAATGAGATTAGGGTTAGAGGGTCGCAAAGGAGCATGAGAATGAATAATAAGTCGTTATGACGTAGTGAAAACCAGGGGGGTTAGTATCAGCCAGGGTAAGGGGGGAAGTTAGGGTTAGAGTGTCCTATAGGAGCACGAGACATAATGACGTAATGAGATTAGGGTTAGAGGGTCGCAAAGGAGCATGAGAAGGAATAAATAATAAGTTGAATATTTAATGAGGCGGCATCCCTTTGAACTCCCGATGGGGGGGTATTATTACTCATACGCGTTACGTGATACCCTACGTTACGTTGTGATACGTTACGTTGTGATACCTCACGTTACGTTGTCAGATCTTACGTTACGTTGTAATACCTCACGTTACGTTGATACCTTACATGTACGTTACGTTGTGATACCTTACGTTACGTCGTTAGACCTTACGTCAAAGCATAACTTTTCAGTTGTGCCATGTATGTTGTGAACACCTACCAACAATCGAAAAATTGTCCTGCATTAGACCTCGATTATACTTCATCCTTAAAATAAGTAAAACCAAAGAAGTTCGCAAATTTTTATTGGTTATATTAAAATTACAAAAGACTGTAGTAGAACACATGGAATATTATATCACTGTACACTCACCAAGCAGTAGCTAATTTTGAATTTTTATTCCTCCCAGCAAAAAAATTTAAAGCATAAGCAGCCAAACCAGCAATCATTAAAATTTCTAAATAAAAACCTTCCCAGTTTGCTCTTAAATGCAATGGAACCTACAGTAAAATCAATTTTTCACAATGAGTAAATTGAACATTCAGTTTTAAAGATAAATACAGTACACATTTGAAGTGTCAGTTATTAGTGCAGCATGTACCTTTGCTATTTTTAAATCTGGTTCAGTCTGTTTTCCTTTAGGACCCTTGTCTTTTAAGTAACCCTTCAATAAAAAATATACCTTTTTTAAAAACTTCATTGTTTCACAAATTATTTAACCCTTTATCGCCCAGTAGTCACTCCACTGACGAGGAAAATCGTCTGGCGTTAGCAAGAGTAAAATACTAAAGACATCGTTGGGTGATAAAGGGTTAACAGAGATAGTCTATTAACCCTTTATCGCCCAGTGGCCACTCCATTGACGAGTAAAATCGTCTGGCGTTAGCCAGAGTGAAACACTAAAGACATCGTTGGGCGATAAAGGGTTAATATCCAGCTCATTACATCTTCACTTGGCATTTTTGGTATACTGTACAGGTACTAATAATAATATACACATGACAAAATTACAGCATCCTGATTGGTATATATACATAAGTTCAATACTTCAAATTCCTCCTCATCGGCAAAATGATCATAATCATCTTCAGTCTACAAAAAGTTTAAAAATATTATGTAACATATTTTATTGATTAATTTTTAACAAACTCAAGAATAATTGTGCAGTACAATATGCAGTTCAGTTTGGTAACATAATACAGTATTGGCCACAGTATAACTTGTATTTAAAAACTAATAAGGTCTTGAATTCCTACAGTAGTGCATTGGCTCAATTTTACACAGACCACTGTAGTATACTCAAGGTTTGAATTAACAATTGAAAACTGGTTCATGAATTTTGAAAAACTTAATGCCTGATTTTTATCCCTGTTTTAAAAACACTTTCAAGAAACAAAAAGGTTTATTCTTAATTTTAAAATAAAACTGGACAAGAATCATCTGTTTTAAAAATGTTTTTGAAAAACATGAATATTATAAAAGTTTGTATATACTGCAGTGTATGCTACATGTATGTGAGACCAGCTCAGCGTTAGTACCACAGTGAGTGAGGCCTCTAGCTCCGAATCTGCAATTACGTAAAGGTTCAAAAGTTTCGAAGGTTTTGTGAAGGTTCAAAAGTGTTAGTTTCGATTTGTGATTTTTATTAAAATCTTTGCCTTTGCATTTGTTAAGTTGATTGTAATTTGGTTCATGAATCAGAACCTTGAGAATTGCATTTTTCACAACAAGTCCATTATTTACATGTACATCTTAGTTTATATAATTTCACCTTGGTCTGTGCACATAACTTTTCATTTAATTTGATCTAATTTGATATCACATTGATGACAGCAACTACATGTACAATTATTATAAACATAAAAAAAACACATTACTATTTAATTTTTTACCTCAACTGTCATATCTTCATCTGACTCCTCTGACTCATCAGATTCACTTTTCTCCTCTAGAAAATAGAAACAAGGGTTATTACTGACAAGTATTTTGCAGAAAATTTGTCACTTATTTCAGTTTAAAGTTAAAAAATTTTTTGCCAAAATTCTTTCATGCAAGAAATTATAAATTTTCATTTGCAAGAATTTTATAGGTTTTGTGATGTGTGATATTTGTGATGGGTGAGATGTTGAAGCTGTAAACCCTGCTGTGGTTTACTGCACTTGATTGACATACAGTTTTTTAGCAGATTACAATAAATTATATACCAAAGTAGGTCGGATGAAAAGGTTACTGCAAGTAATAGAATATTTATAGGTTAGAGTACGATTGCATTAAGACATTCTTAAGTTTTTCCTTAAATTTTGATTTCCTGAAAGTCTTAATTTCTTCATCAATTTGGTTCCACACATTAGGACCAACAAATCTAATATTAAATTTTCCATAGTTGGTTCTTATCTTAGGCAAAGAATTAGGGTTTTCAAAATACCAGAGTCTGTCTGAAAGCCTTCCCTCAACCTTCATACCCAGGCTACTAAGAAATACTTGTTACACTCATCCACTTTAGGAATATACATTCATTACACTGGAAGAAAACTGGAATCTTTGTAGTGTACATGTGGAGAAGATCAGTCCACACCATTTCTCACAAACATTAAAAAAAATTTATAAACTGCATCATCCACAGGCCAACTTACAATGTATGTCTTTTAATTAGAGTTTAGGCTTTATAATCCACCCAATATTGAATTAACTCACAAGTTCACATTGACTGTTGAACCCAGGACACTGAGGACAGGTGAAATGCCATCCAGCAATGGTAAGCATCCACACAAAAATTGGTCTTCCCTAATGCATTCGCATCCAAAGTAGGGATGAGCCGATAATGGGATATTTATCGGTAGAAGCCAATAATCGGCAACTTTCAGGCTTATTGGTTATCGGCCGATAACATCAATATATATCAGCATATATCGGCATTTCTGATAAATAACATGCTGCCCTGATGCTGGCTTTTTTCTAGTGATGTTTCCTTCATTTATCAAGAAAAATGCCAACTTGTTTATAACATGCATTCTGTTCCACAATGAAACTGTCAAATTGAAATAATTTGCTGTAAAAATACTTAAAAATAAGAATTATGACTTTACATCATGAATCATAGTCATTTACCGTACTTGATACTTTCCCAAATTAAATTGATTACTAGAGTACATTAAATAATGTAATCACATTTCTTTTACTGGTCTATCAGTTTTTGTTTAATACGTTTTGCCAACGTTTCACCCTAAATTCAAGTGCTAAAAATTCTTGATGACCAATATCGGTAACTACCGATAGTTACCGATATATCGGCCGATAAGCCCGCAAATCATATCGGGAATTTATCGTATCAGTAAATTGGATTTTTCATTATCGGCTCATCCCTAGTCTAAAGACAGATTTTTCACCTCCACACCATTTGCAAAGATTCCAGTCCAGTGCGTCTTTAGACACCAATCACCATTCTGCATTCTAAGGGCCTCCCACTAAAGATCTGTGGCAGAGAGAAAGGCCAGGAAACCCCCACCAAGGTACTTTTGGTGTGCACAGATTTTCTCATTAAAAATATTGGTGGGAATATGTGGTGGGGCAGAATTATTGAATGCAGTATGGTTTAGAGACACAAATATATTATATGAAGCTTTTTTTTTATAAAATACAGTAAACCAATGAATCAAGATTTCAACATTTTGTTTGTGTAAAAAGCTTTACAAAATCATATCTTCACTAGAATATTTTTCAACAAAGTTAGTAGACGGTGAAAACTTGATAATTGGTCGGGGAAGAAAGCAGAAACACTTTATTTTGTGCCAACTGCCAAGATACCCAGTGTCCAACTATTGGCAATGGTCACTGCTTTAATTTAATGCCGTGGTTATAGGTCCGACACTGGACCTTGTTGTTCTCTGGCTATAGGTCCAACATTGACAGAACACGTGCGCAATACAGTTTATTTCAACTTTGCCCTCATTTTACAATCGTAATCTTTTTCTTTGTGACTTTATCGGATCCCCACATACTGGTTGTTGAAAAGCTCTGACAGGCAAAGTCGAAATAATGTCTCAATCAATTCCAAGTGTGACCATCCCCTCCCTAGGTATTTGACAGGCATTTGACATTTTTGCATTAGAGTACTGCAAATGACCCACCATGGGGTCAGTATTGCTGTACAAAATCCCTACAGAGGGGTCTTGAAATTGATGCTAATGCCCCACCCATGGGAATTTAAAGAAGCAAATGTTTATATTGTCAGACAACTGAAGCGGCTGTAACAATTCATATTATTAAGAATAAATAAATATTTATAAAATAAAGGTCAGAAAGTACTTTCAAATGTCTCAACTAAGTTGTCCAAGTCTTTTTCCCAAAGTCAGGAAGCCACAAACGTTAACAGCACATCATTATTCTTAGGGGTGCACCGGAACCAATATTTTAAGATCCGGCCGGAACCGGGTTTGTTAAGCCATATATGGTTATATGCTATTTTATCAAGAGACGGGGGGGGGGGGGGCCCAAAAGTTGGAATACAAATATTGAATAATGTTAACGTAATTGTGTAAAACATCTTCATGAAATGCTCATGTATTGGTATTAATGATTTAATGGTATACAAATATATCCTTGTATAGTGTATTATCTACACGGGAGCAAAGAGCCTGGGAACGAGGTTGTAACTGGAGTATATTAGCATATATAAAATCACTTGTTTTCATTTTATTTTGTATGTTTCACACCAATTTTCAACCTTTCATTTGCATGGCTAGTATGAAATGATTAAATTATCAGTATGTGCTTGTTATATGAAGTACTTTCCCTAACCCACCATTCTGAACCTCTGACTGTCTTTTGATGTGTGATAAAATATATTATTGAATAAAATCGGTGAAAAAATAAACGTTGTGTTATAAAAAAGACAAGAGTATTATTTTTTTTTCAATGATTGCATGTTGTTTCTTGCTATTTATGTAAATTATACTTCACAGTTGTTGAAATGTGATCTGTTCAGTCTGTTTGATTGAGGTTATTTAATAAATAAACTTGATATTCAACCTCTCTGAAAACGACAGAGTTCTGGTTCCGGCCATGCTTTTTTAATCAGTTCCGGCTGGAACCAGATCTCCGAAAAATCAGAGTTCCAGCCAGAACTACCCAGCTGGAACCGAGTTCCGGTGCAACCCTAATTATTCTCCTCAAACTCCTGTAAATCCACCATGATTGTTAACAGCGCATCATTATTCTCCTCAAACTCCTGTAAATCCACCATGATTGATTGCAATCACATGTGCATGGTGTATTTTATAATATAGTTAAATAATGGTAGACATGCGACATTTTTGGCATTTGTAAGTCAGTGGTATTTTTATGGCAAAAATAAATATATCGTAGTTTTATATGAAAAAGCTAGAGAAGTGGATGAGCATGTATTAGTGTGAAATATATGGTGTTGTCGAATGCCCGACAAATACCAGGGGGGGCATGGTTACGCTTGGAAATGATTGCGATAAACTGTATTGCGCATGCGTTCTGTCAATGTCGGACTTATAGCCGGAGAATATTATATAAATCATAAATTATAAACCTATACAAAACATGCAACAAGGTCCGGTGTAACGATATGAGTTAAACAATATTTAACATTAATTAACAATAATTAGTCTATTTTCTTTAAAATGTCGTTCATCTTTGTTCATCCTACCAGTTTCAACAACATCTTCATCTGCTTCATCTTCATCATCATCATCTGGTCGTTCAACTTTTATATTTTCACTCTCAGGTTCAAAAGTTTCATCTCCTTCTTCGTCACTCTCAAATTCAGCAAAATCGTTCACGTCTGAACTTTTATCAGACTCTCTATTTTCTTTTTTCCCAAAAGAAAACGGTAAAAACTCGACAGAAAGAAGTAAAATGAAAACAATCACATGGAACAATCGCGACGCCATGATGGTCGTCTTGTACTCGTCCACCGAAATAAAGAAACTGGGAACAAAACCCAATCGTACCCAGAGCCTGCGATCCTTTTGGTCATTCGCAGGCTGCCGATTGCGCATGTTGCCCACGATGTTGCCAAGCATTGCACTTCCCATAATAAATTACATCTAGACAAAACAATTCTACAAATCTTGTATATTTTCTCAATAGTTCACCCATGCAAACGCTAATCACATATTTTTATTTCAATGCTGGCCATAACTAGTGTAATACAGTTCCATTCAGAATAGGAGTAGTAACCATTTGAGCAATACAAGTTTCTTTTTTATCACAAGGCGCTTCATCAAGTTCAAACAAAGTCAATATGTTATCTCCATCGGCTGAAAAAGCACTTGCTGGAACATACAATGTGACCTGTGGTCCTTCTACAGGCCAGTAACGTCCAAGATTAAACGTGTTCAGAAACGCTTGGCCCTGTAATAATCAAGCAAAGTTTTAGAAATAAATAACATAACCACTGTATGAACTTTACAACCTAATCCGTTTTTTTCTTATTTTGAATGCTTCATTCTCAAACAAAAAATATTAGTCATCATATTTGTCCGAACTTTACTTGCAGCCATTTTATACTGAACACAAATAAATTTATCTCTTTCGTGTTAAAATTCGTTTAATTAAAGGGTATTGGCAATAAAAATTAAGTTTGTTTAATTTGAAAGAACTCGTGAAATTGTAAAAGAAGATATTTTACAACTTTTTCGTGTCTTTCTTCGTTTGCAAGATATTTCAATTTTTTAATATGTAAATGAGATGGGCTCTGACGTCAGGAGCAGGGTACAGTATAAAGCGTTTTTCTGTGCACAGTTTCAAGTGATTTCGTTGAACAAATTTAGAGATATACCCTGCTCCTGACGTCAAAGACCATCTCATTTACATATGAACTTTTATGGGTTCTTTCAAATTAGACAAACTTATTTTTTGTTGCCAATGTCCTTTAACAAGCTAAAACATAGTCTCACATCAACATATTTGGACTTTCACAGTGGCGGATACAGGATTTTTGCAAGGGGGGGTGACTATAAGGTGCTCAGTTGTTTCTTTCAGAATATTTAACAAGGGCGCGGGG
Organism: Corallium rubrum; assembly: GCA_964035015.1. NCBI lineage: Eukaryota > Metazoa > Cnidaria > Anthozoa > Scleralcyonacea > Coralliidae > Corallium > Corallium rubrum. Next base: position 43,842,920 of record OZ035998.1, on the reverse strand, counting down.
GGGGGGGGCAAAACAGGCAATACTTATTACGTGGGGGCAGGGTGGCGCCGAAGATGCGACAAACTTCCAGGGGGTCCGGGGGCATGGTCCCCCGGAAAAATTTTGAATTTTAGAGTCTCTGAAATAGCATTTCCTGCATTTTGAGGGGGATTTGAAAGAGTTTTGAAGGATATAAATTACCAAACAAAATACCCAAATATATGAATACACCATATGTCGTCATTGTCGTGGACTCATGGGGATATGTTTTATACGTTTATGTTCCAAAATTACTATGTATATTCAGATTTCATTTTCAGATGAGATTGTATACAATACGTCTATATAATCGTGATTCTTACTGTTTTAAAATTGGGGTTTAAATTTACAAGATATTAGCGTATCATGATGTCCAATCTTATTGCAAAGGAGAGGCCGTAGCTACGGCCTGTATCAATAAGCATTGTTATACAATATAATTTATGCACGTTTTACACACGAGTAACTGTTGTGATTTGTATAAACAGCTGCTAGTGTATCGCTGTATAATCCTGTATTGGTTGGGACAGGGAAGGGGGGTGACTAGTCACCCAGTCACCCCCCCTGTATCCGCCCCTGTTTCATGTCCTTCACAAATAAAAGTTTCAATATTTAATAATATACCAACCTTTCTCCACCCATTCAACAACAGATAGGTATCCTGTGGCGGTTTGCCATCAGGCATATCAGGAACTTTTCCTTGAAAGAATCCAGTCACTATCTCTTCATTGTGTATCGTTATATCATTGGATTGACTGAAGTATGCAGTTGAGTCGATGGCGACATAAAGCGTAAGCCAATCAGAGACGACATTTCCATCGATGGTAACATTGTTTACCAGCCCCTTAGGATCATTGATAGCTCGTCCATAGTTAATACGTCCTTGGTTTTCAACAAAAATGTTAATCTCACATTCACCGTCAATATGAACGAGAAGGCTTTTATCTTTGTCGTTACGATTTATTACGCCCACTCTTACCTACATTTATAAAAAAAGAATTGTAGTCTGTAAAAAATGTTTATTTTAAACATAATAGACGAGCAAGAGAGACAGAGTTAGAAAAAGCAAGGCTATACTAGGGAAGACGAAGCAACTCAAAGCAAAGCAACGCAAGACATTAACGTAAGGCAAAACAACGCAACGCGAAGCAAAGTATGGAATGCAATCAAGACGAGACGAGACGAGACGAGACGAGACGAGACGAGACGAGACGAGACGAGACGAGACGAGACGAGACGAGACGAGACGAGACGAGACGAGACGAGACGAGACGAGACGAGACGAGACGAGACAAGACAAGACGAGACAAGACAAGTCGTCAAGACAAAGTGACAAGAAGACAAGACAAGGTGACAAGATCACACCAGACCAGATCATGCCTATGAATAATAGTAAACCAGACCAGACCAGACCAGACCAGACCAGACCAGATCCAAACACAGACGAAACTATAGCTCAAGCTAACGTGCCAATCTAACTTAAACTAGATCATGCAGCTAAACAAAACTAAACTATGCAGCATAAAACAAACATGCGCTAAAAAAAACAAGAGATTCTTCATACTATTTTTTGTATCTACTGTGAAGCAGGTAGACATAATGTCTGATTCGTAAGTTAACAATGCGCACTTGCCACACGTTGTATGACATTTTAATGCACAGTGGCACAATATGACATTTTAACAGCAATAATTTGAAAATATAAAGCCCTAATCAAACGGGAACGCAAGTCATCGCAAAAGGTTTCATGAGTGTTTTAAACAAGTTTTAACATTGTCACGGTACATGATATTTTCGGGAAATTATTCAGAACGGCTGGCTGAGATAGCGTGACCGCCAAGTTGCGATGACTTGCGTTCGCGTTTGATTAGGGCTTAAGACTTTACATAAACAATCAGATTTTTCCTTTGCTTGTCACTTATATAGTTGAGTATCAGCAGTAGGTACACGAATGCCCAAACGTGCCTATTTTTGTTTATACGATTATACGTAGTCTGGAAAAAATCGAGAAATCCAACATACTGAAAATTTCAAGAAATAGATGAGTGTATTGAAAAAAATGAAAAAATTACTAGTACTGTATCTTTCGGCGAGAGTAGAATTAACTCCTCGTGATAAATAGTGCTGGATAAAACCTTTCGAAATATACCCACCTCATTGACAAATACAATTGCCCTGTCATGGACACCTGGAATGCTTAGATTACTCGTTCGTTGTTTGGTAATTGTTTGGTTTACTGTGGTGCTGTAAAGTGCAAAGCCATAATTCATGTCCATTTGTTCCATTGTAAGCGGATATTTTGACTTCACCCCCAATTGTGCGGTGGATAGTTGAGATTGGAGAAATTCCCACAGTGTACCGATCTTAAAAGTAAGTACAGATAATAAATAGAAAATTAGGACACAAACGAAACAAACAAGGCAAGGCAAGGCAAGGCAAGGCAAGGCAAGGCAAGGCAAGGCAAGGCAAGGCAAGGCAAGGCAAGGCAAGGCAAGGCAAGGCAAGGCAAGGCAAGGCAAGGCAAGGCAAGGCAAGGCAAGGCAAGGCAAGGCAAGGCAAGGCAAGGCAAGGCAAGGCAAGGCAAGGCAAGGCAAGGCAAGGCAAGGCAAGGCGCAAGGCAAAAAAAACGACAAACAAAAGTACAGAACAGAACGGAACGGAACGGAACGGAACGGGACGGAACGGAACGGGACGGGACGGGACGGGACGGGACGGGACGGGACGGGACGGGACGGGACGGGACGGGACGGGACGGGACACAACGGAACAGAACGGAACAGAACGGAACAGAACGGAACAGAACGAAACAGAACGGAACAGAACGGAACAGAACGGAACAGGACGGAACGGAACGGAACGGAACGGAACGGAACGGAACGGAACGGAACGGAACGGAACGGAACGGAACGGAACGGAACGGAACAGAACAGAACAGAACAGAACAAAACAAAACAAAACAAAACAAAACAAAACAAAACCAACCAGCTGACCAACCAAACTAAACCAAACCAAACCTACCAGACCAACCAACCAACCAACCAACCAACCAACCAACCAACCAACCAACCAACCAACCAACCAACCAACCAACCAACCAACCAACCAACAACCAACTAACCAACTAAACCAACTAACCAACCAACCAACCAACCAGCCAACGAACTAAACAAACCAACAGAACACAAACCTTACCTGACCAACTAACCAACCAAACCAAACCAAACCAAACCAAACCTACAAGATCAAACCAACCAACCAACCAACCAACCAACCAACCAACCAACCAACCAACCAACCAACCAACCAACCAACCAACCAACCAACCAACCAACCAACGAATCAACCAACCAACCAACCACGTATACGTTGACTAGAAATTTCTCAGTAAGTATTGCTCACCTGATGCATAAAAAATACGCCATAAGCATGTTTTGGAGTAGCTGGAGGAACTGGCATTTTCGGTATTGGTAAATATTTAGCGATAACTTTTCTCACAGCGTAATATTTATCATTGGGATCACCCGCTTCTGATAATGGCGCATCGTAATCATAACTTGTCGTACATGGTCTGTAGACAGAACTTCCAAATGTAGCGCCTAAAATAACATCGCAGTAATCACATAAAGTTACAGTCTATCTACAAGATATCAACCTCACGTTATTTTGTCTTCTTTTAGGCTTAGAATTAACGTTTTCTTCAGTGTATAATATATAAATAATGTTAGGGTTCGTTTGGAATTAGTTTGTTTGAAGTGTAAGAGTTTGTATTCGCGATTTATATATTGATGAATATTGATAATAAAAAAACATCAGTTTAGCAGACAGAAATCTGCGAAAGAAATAAGAATGGCATACGACAGAAATTATAATGGTATTTAAAGTGTTTACGCGGTCAAAAACTCGCTTTGAAATAAACTCGTTTACTTGAAAAAACCATAGAAAACTTAAAGATTGGCGTTTACAACTCTTTCATATTTCACTTCATTCTTGATATATTAAGATTTGTTTGATATGCAAATGACCCTCGCTTTGACGTCACACTGCATAATGATTTGCTAAAAAGCCTGTCTATATGGATTATGTAACGAGACTGTGCATGCGTATGCGAGAGTGTACCCAATGATACTAACAGGGCCGTAGCAGGCGCCACGGCACTGCCGTAGCATTATTTTACTGTATGCAGTCAATTTTTTCCCAATATTTTAACAATATACGCAAGGCAGAATTAACGTGCCGATATATAAATAAATAACACCTAGTACCTACCTGGACTACGACGGATTGTAATATATAATATAATTAATTAATAATATCAATAGACGTTTGGTGGTGCCATAAAAACCATTTAAGTGACTTGAACGTATATAACAGTGATACAAGTGGGAAAACACCGATGAAAAAGGTCAGTTTACATAACATTACTTTCATTATCAAAATGTGCCAGAACCCACCATTTAAAATCAGTGTTTGATATACAAATTGACAAAAACATTATTTAAAATCTTTCCCCAAAATGCACAAAATTTTTTCGGGAGGGCATGCCCCCGGACCCCCCTAGACGTTTGTCGCACCGTGGCACTTACATATAGTCCACTACAGCCCTGTTACTCAAATGTTAGCTTACGATTCGAGTGCCATGCATGATTTAATATTCTCAAAGATATACAGGCTTTTTTAGTAAGTCACGATGTCGTGTGACGTCAAATTGAGTACATTTGCATATCAAATAAATCTTAATATCTCATGAACTACATGAGATTTGGAAGCTTAGTTGTAAACGCAAATCTTATACTTTCTATATAGTTCTTTCAAATAAGAGAGTTTATTTTGAAGTGATTTTTTCACTGTATAAACACTTTAAGAAAGAATCTAATAGTCTATATAAGAAAGAAATCACAAATAAATTATAATGTATAACAAACAAATTATAATTGTAAGCAATTATAATGAATATAAGAATTTTGGTATTTGGGGAAGAAATCACAATGAAATCATAAGTTCCTTACCATTCATATATCCAAAATTTGTACCCCCTTCAAACATGTAGAAGTTGAGAGAAGCATTTAAAGCAAGAATTTTATCCAGAGCATTAGCAATAACGGCAGGATCTCTAGTCTGGTGTTTAACACCCCATTGATCAAGCCAGCCAGAATAATACTCTGTGTTCACAAGTGGTCCGTGCGCTTGAAATTTTCTTTGCACAGCAAACGCTTTGTTTGGATCTGATCCTGAAAACAACACCCCCCAAAAAACAGCTTTAATATCGATTTCTATTAATAGTGTTTTAATAGTACTTCTCAAAATCATTAATAATTCATGAGCTAATTAGTCAATCAGAGAAAAATATTTGGTCATGTGTATGAGCTTTGAAACCTGGAAAGGTTATTAGAATCATTTATTACCGCATTTCGTAATTATAAATTCAACGTGAAACCATTGTCTAATCTAATACGCACCAAGATCACCAAGTCCCTCTACTATAATTGACGACTGAGTCACTGAGAAGCTATTTCATAAACTCGTGTATCGCATTTTACCAGGGGTTGCAAACACCCAAGAACAGCAAAAATCACTCTGCCTATTACCTCGTAATTTTCAGTGTTCTCTCGTGTTTGTAAAACATTCGAGAACAATAAAAATCACCCAGCTTCCAGCCTCGTGATTTTCATTATTCTCTCATGTTTTACAAACACTCAAGAACAATGAAAATTACTCGCTTAACGGTCTCGTGATTTTCATTGTCCTCTCATGTTTGTAACCCCTGGTAAAACACTCTCACTCGTTTATGAAATATTACTTGAAAATTTATAACAAGATACTGTATATATAGTCGCATAATAGAAATAATTTTGCAGTCTTTTTAACATTTGCATATTAGCAATATTAACGCTAGTGTTTACAGGTATATATTAGTGACTAATGATTTTTTTTTGAGAAATGATTTATTTAACGTCGTTAAGTGCAGGATGTGGTCGCCCAATCATCCGAGCCAGAGGCTCATGATTAAAGTGCACGACACAAGCTAAGTGTTGATTTTACGGAGGGAGGAAAACCGCAGAACCCTGCGAAAAACCCTCGAAGCACAGAAGAGACCAACTAAACTCTACTCACATGAAATTCAAGTTCGAGAACGGGATTATTCCCAGACGGTCACCCATCCAAGTACTAACCCCGTCTAACTGGGCTTAACTACAGCGGCGAGTGCTTCTTAGTGATTTAGTATCAACATCACAAGGCCGTTTGCATAATCAAATCGATTTCTCAAACTGGTTACTCTGAAATATTTCAGATTTTGTTCTTATTCTGGAATAACCCAAACGAACGCAACCCTTAAACTAGCCAGAAATAAACCAGCAAAAATTTATAAACATGTATTTGATCAACTTCATTGTCTACAAGTAAAACGTTTCAGTGAAAACGTGCATAAAGTGCAAGTATCTAACATAGCTCACCTGCTCCAAAGTCTACAGTGCTAAAAAGACTGGGCAAAGTACCACAAGATAGTAAGCTTTCACTATCACCATCCACAGTAAACAAAATAACATCCTTTCCAAGATATTCTTCATATAAATTTTGTAAATAAGCCATGTACTTGTGATCACAAGTGTAGTAACTTCCATATTCATTCTCAACCTAGTAAAAAAGCCAGACAAACTAACGTTAGTCAATCCATTATAACGAGTACCCTCGCGCCACCTGGCTCTAATAGGAAGTATCTTGCAGTTTTTTACACTCGTGGTGAAATCATGGGCTAAACGGGAATAGTATTCATCATACTCTTTTGACTGACTTGAGAAGAACCCTAACTGACGTTTATATACTGCCGAAAGTACAGAGAACGTAGGAGTCGTTCCTCTCTGATGAAGGGCCTTCGCTCGAAACGTTAGACTCCTACGTTCTCTGTTTCGGCAGTATATCTAACCTTACTATATTTCGATTATTGTTTCAACACTGCCTACGCAGCACGCTACTTTTATTGCATAACTATATTCTATTAGTTGGTTTTCGAATCTTCCTGTTGCGCTTTGAAAAGACCATGAATATTGCAAAAAAGGTTGCAAAATCGGACACGTGCATAGAACTTTGCGTGTTTCATTCCTTATTATATGCATGACAAAATTACTGCATTCTGATTGGTTGAGAGGAGTACAATTATTTTATTAATTATATATCCTTCTGTAATCAGGCCCAAATACCGCAATTTCATTGGTTTAGAGGAGTGCGATTTGAGCATTAATCGCACCTCTTGCTAGCTATAATCGCACACCTGCTTCAGCCAATGGAAATCAAGCTAGCTATCAAAATTGTCCAATCACAGTTCAGCACCTAAGCTGTAGGATTTTGCGGGATTTTTCAAAAAATTAAAAAATGGAGGATTTTAAATATTAAAATATAGAATTTAAATTTGTATTTTTTTGTATACGTTTTGAAAACAGCGTCGTGTCCCCAACAAATTAAAAACAAAGTATTACCCAGATTGGCACCCGGGTATTTCTTAAATATTTTAGTCAGTAAAGTAGCAACACTCGGTGAAATACAATAAAGCTTAAACTGCATGAGTGTGTTTATAAATACAAGCGTATAAACACGCTATAAAGTAAAGACAAACAGCATTAAATTACTCACATTTTTGGTTCTTGTCATTCTTTATCAATAACTCCCGGTTTTACTTCACATATAATTGTATGAACTCCTCATAAATTCACGTTATTATTAAAAAAACTCCTCGACGAGTATCCATATATTAAAAGAAATGGCCGCCTGAAATTTGCATTTTTTGCGGGCCATGTTGAGAGGCCTAGGTCTAAAACACAAAAGTTGGGCTACTATGAAGTATTTGCTATCGAAAACAAAGAAGACGAGGACATGACCTGATTACAGAAGGATATATAATTAATGGGTAATAGAACGAATTGAGTCGTGCTATTAATGCCAAATCATACTCGTGATTAACAAATCAACCTCCCGCTTCGCGGTCGGTCGATTTTGTAATCACTCGTATGATTTTGGCATTAATAGCACTCCTCGTCGTTCTATTACCCCCATTAATTGTACTGCAGTACAATTAATAAAATTAGAGAAGGCCCTGGAAACGATGTTGACAATAAAATTCAAAATGGCGGCCAATTCTGCAATGGAAAGTTGAGCACTAGATAGTAGTCGCCAAAACCACGTTGAGCCCGCCGACACTACTAACTCTGGGTGACGTCAAACAGTCGGAAAGCGGAAACAGTCGGAAAGCGGAAACAGTCGGAAATACCTTTTTAACAATACATGTATCAACAAAAAACTTCTGCTTGAACATGAAGCAAATACATTTACTTCCAAAATCCTACGTCTGAAATCTGGCAGTATATGTTGTCATGGTCGATATTTCGAACTCCCGAATAACGTCGTTTGCTTTTTGGAAAGTATCTCCATATCCGCTGTGACTGCCGATAACATAATAGTCGAATTTACTGGTACAGGAAGGAGAATAAATACGAAGTGTACGTGTCGTAATTTTGTCATGCATATAATGAGTAATCATATGATTTTGCTCGTACAATTAAGGATTTACACTACTCGTGATATTTGAAAATTACGCCTAACTCACCTAACGGCTTGTGCAATTTTGGCAACACTTGTAGTGTAAATCCTTAATTGTACTGGCTATCATGTGATTACCTATACAAAGAGTGCCAACTTTTACACATGTTTTTTTATTTTTCGTGTATTTAAATTTTGCAGGAAAATGACGTCATATATTTCGCACAAAAACTTTGTTTTAAAATTATTACATATTTGGTGATTGATTCGAAAATGGCATGTTAAATGAACCATAAAACCGAAAAGATAACTAAAAACGATTTATTCAATCAAAAGTTATAACGTTTTGCGAATTGAAATTTCGCCATTTTGTTACTAAACATAGCTCAAAATGGCCGAAAATTCAGGTTTCAAACCATTATAACTTTTATTGAATAAAGATTTTGTAATTATCTTTTTGGTTTTGTGATTTATATAACATGCCAAATAAACAAAATATTCACGCCAAATAAATGACGCCAAAACACAAAAAATAGAAAAACAAAAAACATAGGAACTTATGGCTTTCTGTTACGGTGTAAAAATTGGGACTATTTGGAATAAAACACGCAAAGTTCTATGAACCTGTCCGACTTTGCAATCTTTTTTGCCTATTGAGTTCTACAAACCCAAGGACGAAGTATATGCGGTATGTACTAACATCACGCACTGTAGTTTGACGGACTGTAAAACGAAAGTCAGCAAGTGTTTTGCTATATGCTGAGGACCCCTCTGTAAAATACTTTAGGGTGATGTTGGCATCCTCAATAAAGATGATTATTATTATTATGTTTTTGAATAGCCGTTTTTTTTCTCAGTGACGGCCAGTAGCGCTTTGGCTTCTCCTACCAACATTTGTTAGGATTATATGATTCAACACTACAGTTTCTTCAAAAATATCAATCTTCTTGTACTACTTTACTCAGTACTTTGCGCGGTAGTGTCTCACTTTCCATGAGCACTGTCTTCTGCATGGTTCTCACGACCCATCTGGCATCCTTCTCATGTGGTATCAGCTTCTTGATTTGTTGCTGTAGTTTCTTGATACCACCTCCAAGACATCCTATTACCAGTGGTATTATCTCTACATGGAATCCCAGTCGCTTCTCTCTTGTTTCAAACGCTAACTGCTGGTACTTGTTCAACTTTTCCCGATGTTTTGCTTCGATGTTTTGTTCCTGAGGACATGCCATGTCCACCAGCCAAATATGTTTCCCATCCCTGTCCTCCAGTGTGAGGTCTGGTCTCCTAGATTTATTATATTTCCTCAGTTTATATTCAAAATCCCACACCATCTTAAACTTGTCATTCTCTACAACATGCCCTTTCACCCAACGCTGTTGGTAACATGGGATTATAGAGGAAGGAACACTGTGGTGCTTACCCCATTGCACCGCTAGCACCATCAATGCACTGTTATGTCTCCTCACATACTCTGTCCCTGCTAATACTGTGCATCCTGCCAAGAGATGTTGGACAGTCTCATCGTACTGTCCACATAACCTACACAGTACCGATTCAACGTTTAGTCCTCTCATCCCCTTCCATTTTCTTGTCTCGATCATCTGTTCTTGCATATTTACTATCGCTGCAGTCTTCTTAGGGTCGAGATTACATTTAAGCCATTCACTACATTCCAATTCCTGGTCCTTATAGACCTTGCTTTGCATTTCCTTCTTCATATATTCAGACTTTTTGTTGTTTTCCATTCCTTTCTTCAGTCCTTCCTTCAGCTTCCTCCAACCAGTTTTCCAGGGGCCAATCATACTCTCTCCGTTCATCGTAACTCCTTTTTCATTAAAGGTTACCTCCAATCCACACTCCGCTAACGTCTGATCTGCTTCACGTTTCACTGAGCAATACTCATCATCGTACTCTCTCTTCCATACTACTGCAATCCATCTACTCTCTGACATTGACATGTAAGTCGCAATTCTGACTTTTGTTTCCTGATATACTTCTCTCAGGCTCTTTAATCCTCGTCCTCCCACCTGCCTTTTCATGTATAGCCTCTCGTCACTGGATTGCCTACCAAGCATGTTCTTCAACCTCAGTTCCTTCTTCAAGGTCATATCTAGTTCCCTTAAATCTGCTTTGGAGAATTTACAAACATTCATGGGGTATCCTGCTACTGGTATCACTCTGCAGTTAATTGCTCTTATCATGTTCCTGTCATACAGTTCTAGTTCAGTTAACATTTTCACTCGTTTCTCCATCTCCGGTACAACTCTTTCCAAAACTTTCTCTTTCTTGTTTTTTTCAGCCTGCTCTATGCCTAGGAATTTGTAGTGCTCGTTTGTTTCCGGGTCGAGCGTTTTCATCCTTTCTTGCAGTACTTCCATGCCATCACCTTTCACCATCTTACCGTGGTCGAATACAATCTCTGCACATTTCTTAACTTATTATTATTATTATTATTATTATTATTATTATTATTATTATTATTATTATATATTATTATTATTATATGCCAAAAACTGGTACAGTAAGTAAATTCCAAAATGACTCCTGCCTGATCAGGCAGAAATGAGTTATAATGAGGGGCCTCTCTTTGACGAGTAAATGAAATCATCTAACGTTGTGCAGAGAAATGTTTCCTTGCATTAGACAGAGTAACAAAACACAACTAGGGTCGTTTTGGCATGCAGTTCAGGGAGAAATGGATTAAGGACTTTTAAAGAATGAGTCCCAGTTATCTGGGACATTACATAATACTTTTCTCTTATATAAATGCAAACCAAACAACAACATCGTACCGAGAGTCTTATATCCAGGGAGGGGAGATATAAAAACCCTGGGTACGAGGTTGACCAAACAGATCACTAACCATAGCATGTAAGTAAAATAGTACAGCACAATCAAATATCAGTATCAGTTCAACGAGCCTGTACTTCAGTACATCCACATGGATATACATTTATAAATTGTCAGGGCTGAAATACTTACTTGTGCAGAGATTATAGGACCACCATTTGCATACAAGTAAGGCCTCAATTTAGGAAAGAGGACTTTAAACCACGAAGTTACAGCAGAGATATACACTAAAAAAATTAAGAAAAATAGAAACTAATCTAATTATCATCATTCGCAGTCAATTGATGCGAAATAATTAATTCGCAGCGAAATTAATATGATGAAGGGTGCTAGCTCAAAACGTCAGTACTTTGTTTTCAAAAATATCAGCAGTTCACTTTGCAAAATAATGGCAAACTGTAGTTGTGACTGCTGTGCTATGACGTTTCTATTATTTTCTATTCAAACAGCTTCCCGAAAGCAAAATAACTACAAATTGCACTGTTTATATGTTATTTGTATCTGGTTATCTGAAGTAAAAATTACTATTACTCGCGCCTCGTTTCACTTAAGTTCGGCCACATCGATATTAACATATCAAAGCAACATCGTTTTCAAATGTCTCCGTTTTCATAATTTCGCACCACTACGTGACAATGCCCGTTTTCGAAAATCTCTGTTTTTAAAAGTCTCCACTTTACAAACACGTTTCCGGACTGAAAAACTTGTCGTTTTCAGTCAGAAAAACTGGAAACGTTTGCAAATAAACGATTCAGCATTTTCGGGAAACGAATCAAAAAATCTCCGCAAAAATGTCGCGCAGTGCGATATCATTGTACATTTTTTTCCCGATCCTTGATTATAATTGGTCAGAAACTTGGCAAGAATTCACGATATCTGCACTTTTATCGTATTTGCCCAAGCGTCAGGTTCCTAACCCACAATACCATAGTATCTGCAGGTATATTATCTGTAGGAAAAAGGATTTATCATGCATGATATGTGCTGACGTGATCTGTCCAACTATACAAACCGAAGAAAAGCGCGGGAACGAAGCAACTGTCTTTGATTTTTTTTGGATTCTGTGAGAGTGATTTTCTTTACATTTTAAACTGAAAATGTATAACAAAACAATTATTGAATTTGACTTTTTTGATATCAAGAATTATCAAGGTCTCAGACCGCATTATCAGCCTCAGCCTTCGGCAGATAACACAGAATTCGGTCTTGATAATTGTTGTGACTGTTGTAATATCAAAAAAATCTTCTCCAAAAATTGTTTAATAGCTGTTTTTGAAATGATTTTAAAGAACAAACGAAAGACCTCAGGCATCCCCTAATAAAACATTTCATAATTAAAATATTTGAGAATTAGATTTTACATGGTTAATTGATATTGTTATTAATTAAAATTCAGTCAGTTAAATACCTGGATCTTTCGAAGAACGGAGAATAATGGAGGAATTTTTTAGCAACCAAGCTGGAAAACCTCCCTAGAATTACAGATGTTCAATAAACATTTTATTTTAAATAATGTGGATAATACTCATGCATGCACACACTCAGTCTCTGCCATTCAGTGTAAATTGTAGTAATTAAGAAGAAATTGAACTAAATAGTTTGAAGTTATTTAATACAGTTTTCACTTACAAAGTCCCACTCAGCGCAAATATATGGACCTAAAAATTGAATTACTTGGTCATTCATTGTGCTGCTAAATACAAGTGTATGAATTACATATGACACGGAAACAAATTTGTCTTATTGGAAAGAACACTTAAAATGACAAAGTAACTTCTTTTGCAGTTTTTGGTTTCCTTGCTTCATTTTTGAGATATTTCAGTTTGTTTGATATGTAAATGTCATATGTTACGTTGCGACATCACACGTACATAATTAGTTATCAGAGAATGTTATAGACCACTTTCATAACGGCCACCACTTTAAAATATTATTTTATGTGCATCTAAATGAGCCTTTCTAGCCTCGTTATGAAGCAAAGATTCTTTTGAATTGCAGACACACAAACGAGGCTAGAAAGGCTTATTAAGATGCACATAAAAGAATATTCAAATTAGTCACTATTATGAAAGTGGTCTATATATCTTTGCTATTATCAAAGGAAACCACTCAAAATTATACATGTATTGTTTGGTGTTGTGTGAAGAACACATGCCAGGCACGTAGCCAGGATTCTGAAAGGGGGGAAGCCGAAATCAAAATAAATTTTTAGGGGGGTCCGGGGGCATGCTCCCCAGGAAATTTTGAAATCGAGAGTCGCTGAAATGCCATTTCCTGGCTTTTGGAGGAAGATTTTAGACTCTAAAGGTTAAAAAACGTCATATAAAATACTCAAAACACGCAAACGTCACATAGATACTCAAAATGCATACACTCAGTAGATTGAATACACTGTTTACAGTTTATTTCCTGACACAATTCATATTGCATCAGTTTTGTAGTTAAAAGCTTCTAGGACAGCGTCGGCCACGGTTGAAATCCAAATATTACCAGGGTTAAGTCACGTTGGCCTGAAAAACAGAGAAAAATCTTCTCGACGTTTCGAGCGAAGGCCCTTCGTCAGGAGAAATTAGTAAACAACTCACATGTGGTCACGCGTATTTATAGCAGAGCTACAATGGGAATCACGTGAACACATGTAAGCCAATAAAAACAAAGTAAACAAATAAATTAATATGTAATATGTAATTTTAGCCTGTGTGCAGGTGCTGACCCAATTTGTGGGTCAGGTACCTGCAAATAGGCAAAGAAACAGGTTATAAATTACAATTTAAATCATCAGAAAAAGGTTAAGGAAAAGGTGTGGAATATGGTGGTGGAGTGAGCTAAATGAAAGAGGGTCGCTCATTGAGGCCGTGAGGGTGAATGGTACCAAGTTTGTAAACGAGACGCATTTCTTGTTTACGACGAGTATCGTTACAACCTGTAATGGGCTGAATGGCACAGATTTTCATGTTGGAAAAGGAGTGGTTGGCACTGTTGAAGTGCCTGGCAACAGGTTTGTTTGGCACATTGTATTTGACATCACGAAGGTGTTCAACAAACCTGTCACCTAAACGTCTTCCAGTTTCTCCGATGTAAAGCATGGGACATTTACTGCAAGAGATACAGTAAATGAGGTTGGAGGAAGTGCAAGTGAAACTGTGGGTTATGTTGAACCTACATTTTGGAGCCGAAATTGAAATTGAGGAGTCTAAGTATTTACAGGTGTTGCACCTACCACGACAGCAAGAGCTGGTGCCAACATGTGATACCAAGGCTTGCTGCAGTGAGCTGTGAACAACGTTTTCCTGGATGTTTTTGCTATGCCGAAAAGATACTAGGGGTTTCTCAGAGAAAATGGAAGATGTTTCTGGGTCATTTTTAATGAGGTCGAAATTGCGGCTAATGATGTCCCTTACTTTGAAATTGAAGGGATGAAAAGTGAGAACTAGAGGTACTTTTTCATTAGAAATGGTAGCCAAAGGTTCGCTTAAGGTGTCTGAACGGGAAATGTTGGAGACCTTGTGTAAGGCAGTGTCTAAGAGGTGGGAAGGATAACCGCGATTAACAAAAAAGTTTCTCATTTCCAAACATTTGGCATTGAAATCATCATCTTCACTGCAGAGGCGGCGAAGACGAAGAAATTGAGAGAAAGGAATGGAAGTTTTGGTGTGTTTAGGATGATGAGAGGAGAAGAGGAGGTAGCTATGAGAGTCAGTGGTCTACTTGCACTTCCTCCAACCTCATTTACTGTATCTCTTGCAGTAAATGTCCCATCCTTTACATCGGAGAAACTGGAAGACGTTTAGGTGACAGGTTTGTTGAACACCTTCGTGATGTCAAATACAATGTGCCAAACAAACCTGTTGCCAGGCACTTCAACAGTGCCAACCACTCCTTTTCCAACATGAAAATCTGTGCCATTCAGCCCATTACAGGTTGTAACGATACTCGTCGTAAACAAGAAATGCGTCTCATTTACAAACTTGGTACCATTCACCCTCACGGCCTCAATGAGCGATTCTCTTTCATTTAGCTCACTCCACCACCATATTCCACACCTTTTCCTTAACCTTTTTCTGATGATTTAAATAGTAATTTATAACCTGTTTCTTTGCCTATTTGCAGGTACCTGACCGCACAGGCTAAAATTACATATTACATATTAATTTATTTGTTTACTTTGTTTTTATTGGCTTACATGTGTTCACGTGATTCCCATTGTAGCTCTGCTATAAATACGCGTGACCACATGTGAGTTGTTTACTAATTTCTCCTGACGAAGGGCCTTCGCTCGAAACGTCGAGAAGATTTTTCTCTGTTTTTCAGGCCAACGTGACTTAACCCTGGTAATATTTAGTTTTGTAGTTACATGTCTGTTGTTTTATATTAAAAGGGGGGAGCTGTTGGCTCCCCTGGCTACGTCCCTGTCACACGCACATGCTTCCTTCGAATTAAGTTTGGTTTGATAGTAGCAAAGATATATTATAACCTTCTCCAATAAGTCATTATGCACATGTACACCACAACATGTGATATTCATATCAAACAATGCTATACTGTATTGTAATATCATATGTACTAACCAGGTCGCAGTATGAGTAGCAATCCAGTTGCATTAACTAATTCAATAAAGCTTAACAGATCAGCATCACCCTCAAAATTGAACTTTCCTTCTTCTGGCTCATGAATGTTCCATGCAACATACCTAAAATTATTTTATTTTTATTGTTGATTCCACATTATTTTACCACCATGTGTGTCGATTGCGAAGTTCGTTGGAAAGTTCCGAAGTTCGTTCAGAAACGCGTTGTCAGTGTCAGCTCCATTTTGATTGGATTATTGTCAAACTTGACAACATACTAGTTCCGAACTTCCAAATGAACTTTGGAACTTCTCGACAAACTTCACAACTTCTCGACAAACTTCGCAAGTCGCAACACAAGGCAGTAAAATAATGCAAAATCAACAATACTTAATACATTACCGGTAAACATATTGACAATAGGTTGTGTAATTTCTAAACCAATCTCAATTACTGTGGCCCAAAAATAAGTAGAATTGTGACTTAAAAAAAGACAATATAGGATATACATTCAGGGATATTTTCAAGCATTTAAGTCTACTACCGTTTTTTAGAACATTTCTATAAAATGTAAAGACCCTGTGATATAAGAACCCATTGTGAAATGTAATATGTGCCCCACTGTGATATGACTACACCCCATGATATGTGCACCCCTGTGACATGTGTAACCTACTGTGATATACTGTGGAATGTGGTAACGAATGTAAACAATCGTACTATCAAGTAACTGGACTTGTTTAATTCACGAATAATTTAATCGTGTGTAATTAGTGATGGTTTGCATGTATTTAGGAATTCATTGAAGTGAAAATCACCATACGATAGGTGGCTGGGATGCCCGTTATTTTTCTTAGCATGTACGGTCTCTTCTGTACAGAACCTCTTCCACATGCACATCTGAGACTATGGCAGAGGAAAATAGGAAATATTCAGGGAACAGGCAATATTGGTAAATTTGTCAGGGAAGACACCAGCAGCTGGATCTTGTTATTTTACTTATGATCATTGACATAAAAATGGTTTTCCAGGTAATTTAATAATCTTCAATGTGTATTTTGGCACCACATTTTGTACAGTAGCATTAATGTTTGAAATTTCACTTAACAATATATGTTCAATCAACCGTTGCAACAATCTGTATGTCATGACATCATTAAACACTCAACCGCATTCCACAGTATGTGCCTCCTGTGATATGTGCACCCCTGTGATATGTCAATGCCCCTGAGCAGAGATACTGTAAGATCCTGGGTACGAGCATCCCTGGTGCCTATATGCATCCCTGTGATATATGGCCCCAGTAATATGTGCTCCCTAGGTGATATATTGTGCCCGCTTTTGATATGTGCATTGTAGCAACTAGTCAAGTTAAGATATAGTGTACCAGAACTAAGAAAGTTACATTAACTTTGTGTGCATTCAAACATTTGTTGGGAGTTTTGAAGCTAGGTACTCAAATTATATGGCAAGATTGTCACAGTACCAGCCATTGCACTGGTTAATAAGCAATTGTTCTTTAGTCAAAAGATAAGCTTGATACAGGTGCTCCATTGACAATAGAGCAGGGAGATAAGGATGCATATCAAATTCAAAGCAAGAAGTTGTTTAATTAGGTCCAAGTAAGCCCATACAGGCCCCAGGGTTTTATTAAATATAATTATCAGTAAAGTTTACAGTATTATTAATATACAAGTACAGACAACTGGCTACAGGTTTGACATGGTTAAAAGGAATGACTCAAAAAGGGTACATCCAGTCCTTTCCCCAAATATATCATCAACTTTGTTTTTTCCAAATTTGTCATTGAACTTCAGTGAGTCTCAAGATTTTAGCAATCTTTTTGATACCCTAACCACAACATAAACCCTATTAAACCTTAATCAGAAATCTGGTTTACCCCCTTATAGCTTTTTGGGAAAACGTGTCTGACGACATATTTTGGAAAAGCCACGAAAGGAAAGGCCAGGTCCTTTTGAGTCATCCCTTTTAGCCAAAATCATTTGACATCAGCATGTTTATCAATTTGCTGCTAGTCTGGTAAAAAACAAACTTGTAAGTTGTTTTTTAATTTTGTACACTGGAAGTAAGTACTAGTTGGTTTAAGGTGGCTCCCTATGGTAATTTTAAGAAAGGACTGGTACCGTGTATGATGTTGGCACATGCGTAAATAGCAATCTTGTCGAGTTGATATTCTGTCACGTCAGCAGCCATTCGAGCGCTATAAATGCTCAAATATCACATGTTTGCTTTGGTAAAATTTTTTAAAATTTTGCACATAAATTAAGAAATAGGAAAAACTTAAACAACATCCTTAGTTTTTAAAAAATTTCATACGACAGAACTCTTTTTAATCCATTAAGATTATAGTGCAAAATCTGTCTTGACAACTTCCCCTAATATTTTGCTGTAGTGTTTCTAAGTGGAAAAAACTGATCAGATGACAATTTTTAGAAATTTTAACTGAAGAAAACTGGAAATATGCATCTAAATAGACAAAAACTGTGAAAATTTCACACATTTCAAACGCCATTATTACCATGGTAACAGCAGATATTAGCACTATATTCAATAAATACTTCATAAGTGTGGTTCTCCTTCTGTAGTTCAGTATACAGAATAATTGCTGCCGAGTGTCAGTGAGGCAGCACACTAATCTTGACATGGAAACACCTGTGTCTCATCTCCAGACCTCTTTGCCGAGCTATGTATAGTCAATGATATCTCGATTTTTGAGTTTTTTTGTTCGTATTCAGGGGGGTCACAGGGGGAGACCATGCAGGACAACACTGAACTAGCATCATGTGAGCTATGCAGAGAAGGTTAAAATTTTTGAAAGGAAAAAGGATAACTTGAAGAATGAAATAAACTAATTACATGTAGCCGCGAACGAGTAAGTTAATATATATCATGTCTATTTGCTTGTGCCTTGTGGAAATATTCACCAGGGTTATACTCTTTACGTTTCTCTCTGACAAAGCCAAAGGGCCTTTGCTCAACACGTTAGACTCCTCTCTGTTTCAGAAGTATATTCTAACCTTATTATATTTCAATTGTTATTTTTTGGTGTACAGTATATGCTAATATTGGTGTGGGTTCATTGTGTTTGCACTGATCAACATTCTGGTCAGACAGATGCTACTATCAGCGTGTGTATCTGATGGGCTCAATGGTACATTGCTGTGTAATTTTATATTTAAAGCTCTAGATTTGTCAAAACATATTAAGCACTTGGAATTGCCATGGAATTGCATTGACAGTTTTGCCACAGCATTAGAGGAAGAGGTATGATTATTTAATATTTGTATATTATTGTGTGTATATCCTGTCAAAACCCTTGCATATCATATCAAGCGATAAGTTATAGTAACTTATTAGGTTTTCAATTTTATAATTAAAAAAAAATGTAAGAAACATGTAAATACTCTGCCCATTGCATTTTTCATATTAAATTTTTGGACTTTCCAGCCTCCTTCGCAGGCAACCCTGTGGGCTCTTTTTGGGTGGAATGGGCAAACTTTGGTGGAGTGGGCAACCTCAGGTGGAGTGGGCAAACTTGGGTGGAGTGGGTAATCTTGGGTGGAGTGGGTAAACTTGGGTGGAGTGGGCAATCTTGGGTGGAGTGGGCAACCTCAGGCGGAGTGGGCAAACTTGGGTGGAGTGGGCAATCATGGGTGGAGTGGGTAAACTTAGGTGGAGTGGGTAAACTTGGGTGGAGTGGGTAATCTTGGGTGGAGTGGGTAATCTTGGGTGGAGTGGGTAATCTTGGGTGGTGTGGCCGAACTCATGTGCAGTGGGCAAACGGGTGGAGTAGGAAATCCTGGGTGGAGTAGGAAATCCTGGGTGGAGTGGGCAAACTTGGGTGGAGTGGGCAATCTTGGATGGAGTGGGCAAACTCGGATGGAGTGGGCAATCTTGGGTGGAGTGTGCAAGGGGGGTGTCACATTGGCCACAGACTGGAAAGATTTTCCTGTGGAGTAGGCTAAAGGTTTTTCTCCCATTTGAGGCAGCACTTCACTTGCGATAGTAATTTCTAGTTATGTAATAGTTATTTTAAAGACAGTAATAACCATAGACTGTCTACTGACTATGACTGAACGTAACAAGCCATGAAAAAACTAAAACTCTAGGGAGCCACCTAAATCACAGAAGTATATTAAATGCGCTAAGTATATCCAGGCTATTAATTCAAACTTTTAAATTTAATACTGTTCTGTTCTGTTCAAAAATCCATCTTGCAAACTTACGTTTGTACAGCGTTTAATCCTGCTGCTTTTATTTTCAACAGACGATCTTTCCAGTAGGCTCGAGGTACTCGGAAATAGTGCATACCACCAGACACATAACGAAAGGGTTTACCATCTTTGAGGAAGCAATCGTTTTTGTAATCAATGGTGAATGATCTGCTTTGGACTGATTCGACTACTGTATAGAGCAATGAACACAAGACTACTGTTTGAAACCATATTATTGCCATGTTTTCAGGGCTTTATTAGTCTTTTGAATTTTGACAGCTCACAAGTCACGAACAGCTCACGTGCAGTGCAGTTGTTTTTCAGAATTGAGAGGGAACCAGAGAGGTACTGAGGATGAGTCAGGATAACAAGAAACTATTTCTTAAAAGAAATAGCTGTTTCGTTCCGGTCAGTCGTTTATGAGGGTCTGTTTCAACAGCAATGACGAATTTTAGCTCAACTAATTATTTCCCCCATGTAGACTGGCGCGACAATTTTTACTACGCGCCTGCGTTTCATACGACAAATTTTAGATTTAGACGATTTTTGTTTTGCATATAAACAGTAAAACTACAAAAAAATAATTTAAGCTTCGTCTAATAAAACGAACACACATTTCAGACGTTGTACCGTCTGATCATGACGGATTACTCTCTCCTCCGCAGTCCAGAGGGCAGGCTCTATTGATTATTTCAGGTTATTCGCAGTCGCATATAAATTCGACTGAATTTAAATGTGACGTGCTAGCGGTCTCGTGATTTTCGTGAGAACGCAATTATTTTGGCAACGTAAACCTTCTATTCAGTAGCAATACTCTTCTGACCGTCTATAGGAGGAAAATAAAACGTTACCAAAATAATTGCTTTCTCGGGAAAATTGCGAGACGCTATAGCACGTCGTATTTAAATTTCATGCAGCTGATTTATTTATGACACCGCGGTATTTATTGAATAATCGCCAATAGCAAATCCATAAATTTCCAGGGCCAAAAGGATGAATATAAATTAGGTCAATAACGGACTATCATCATTTTCGTCGTCATAGGTCATAGTTTAATTTTCGAATCAGAATAATCCATTTAGATGGGCCACAAATGAATGATAACGAACTTCTAGCCTCAAACTATTGACATTGTTCATAAAATAGCTATATTTTAAAATTATTAGACACGCGTGAAACAGTGCGACTGACCTTTTGGAACGCGCAGTTGCCATACATAACGAATGCATTCTCGAGTTCAACGAGGGGAAAGTTCCTACTTTCTACAGCACAAGTTTGATGATTCGCTTCGCACGGGATTGTTTACGTCTTCAAAATACTCTAGATCAGCAATATTTTCACTTCGTTTTGGCGTTTAACCACGCCTCCAACTAAATCTTTTATGCGGAATTTTGATTTCATTGGATAAGATCACAGTTATGTCAACAACACTGCACTACGATTGGACGATTTTCATCTGTGATGACAGTTTCTTTTGTGATGTCAATGGAAAGCTAATACAGTAACAGTTTCGTTCCTGCGGGGAACGAAACAAAAAGAAGAGTGTTCAAAAAATAAAAATAGATCTGTATCCTGGCCGTGAGCCTCTGGCTTGTGAGCCAAGCACGTGTGTTGTCGTTCATGTTTTCATATACTAGTGATAACACAAAAAATACAAATAAATAAATAAAGATTATAAAAAGATTGTGGCAGGTGTTTTATCAGAGTGTAAAAATAAAACCCGCCATCATAAGAATTTTTCCCCATCTTCATGCAGAGATAATGGGGAGGCGGGGCTGTAACCTAGCTAAAGATATATCTTTTATCGTCTTAACGAAGGTTATGGTTTACTTGACTTTAAATTCATCGACTAGGCGTTGGGACCGTAGGGCTCTAGACCACGGAGGTGAATAAAATCTCCGGCGTTTATTTATTTATTATTATAGCGGGAAAGTTCGTTCCGCGCACTTTTAGGCACTTAATGAAATTAAAGCAACTTGGTCCAATTCGCGCACGGCGCAAACACGGCGCACGTATTTTTTAGATTTCTATTGTGCATTTGTGTAGGTTTCCTAACTTAATTTTGTCAAGAACATGTCGATGTGACGATTTATTGCCACTTGCGAGATCGATTTACCAACGTATATGTATATGTAAACCATTATGTGGCTCTACTATGAATTAGCAACCACGTTGTTTAATAAAACCGCTCTCCAACAGGTTCTAAGGATTTAGGGTGAAGGAAAATTCGAGTGTAGAATATATACATTTGAACTCTTCGAGCTCTCGGCAACGGCCTCCGTGGCTAAGTGTCAGAGCATTGCACTAGAATCGCAAGGTGGGTTCAATTCCTGCCGGAGGGCCTGTGTAGTTGCATTTTTCGCAACTGCTCCCGGTTTGGTCTTTAAATGTATATATTCTACACTCGAATTTTCCTTCACCCTAAATCCTTAGAACCTGCTGTGTAATCGAGTGAAATGCCCAATATCATTTATAATATACCCAACGCTCTCCAACAAGGCAACAAGTTTGACACGCTCACTTGTTCCAACGAGATCTATATATCAAGATGTTTTAATCGTTTGTGTTTTGAGACATTTTAAGAAAAATATAAAGTGCGTTCAAAACATGGGAAATACTGTGTCAGAGACCCAAAATTCAAACATTTTCTGGGGGAGCATGCCCCAGACCACTACAGCCCGTACATGTAAGATAGAGCCCGTATATGCCCGGCGTTGATAGGACTCCCCCGCGCATTTTGCAAACTTTCTGATAAAATAAAACGCAAATACCTTTGTAGCTCTAGAAAGTGTTGAAAAACAGCATGAACATTCAAATAAAGGGAAGAAAGAGGTCAAGTTGGCTGAAGAGAAATTTTGCAGCAACTGACTCATCAATCACCATTCACAAATTATAGGTTACTCCGTTAGGCTAAAGTAACTGTTACAGCCTCATTCCTGTCAGCCAAAAGCACCCATATACAGTGATAAGTCAACCCAGTAAACACAATATCGAAAAATTGTTGAAATGACATTTCATGACCTTCAATGTTCTTAAAAATCACCCCTCAGAATACAGGAAATGGCATTTCCAAGACTCTAAATTTCAAAAATTTCCGAGGGGGCATGCCCTCGGACCCCCCCCACGAGAAAATTCTTAGAAAGGCCCTGTTCAGCACTTCAGCCCCCCTAGACGAAAACAAAACTCCACGCTTAATAATATAAAGTCATAAAGACAATAAACGTTTGGGCTAGCAAAAAATATATAAATACCTCCTATCAATTCATTTCTATGTGTAGGAATAAAACATTATTTTATTGAACAGAAAAGTACAAACCAAAATAAATAAATAAATGAGGTCAAGTGTTGGAGAGGGGGGTTTCAGTCGAGTTAAAATTGCTTTAAATTCAAATTGGATAACCCTCTCCGTTCGGACCTCGCTTCTTAACGCAAACGCCCTTTGATTTATACAGTTACGTTGTACGTACAAGTTCACATGTGGGATAGTTACATAGTTACGCATGCTCAAATGATCATGTCCAAATAACAAGAGTTAATTAGTGATTCGATTTAGTTATAGCAATTCTTAGCCTATTATCTTAATGTCTGTATTTACGTTTGTAATATGTATGGTTACCAAAATAAATAATTTGAATAAAATATATAAATGTAACTTGAACTGAGAGCGAAGGCCGAGGTTGCCGGTAACCGATTATAGAACCCTCCGAACGTAAGCCCTCCCGGAAAAATAAATCCATTTAATTTGCCAAATATTAAACATGACGACACGTTCATACAAACCAGGAAGAATTATTAACTAATAGTTTTAAATATATAAGAGTTTCTTTCGTTTTATATATGTGCTTTTAATTATGAAATGTACAACGTACTGAACGAGTAAACGTAGGATATTTCATCGAAGCTATAATTTACCTAGTATAAAAAATTCTTCCAGTGGATATGTTTCTTTGTCTAGTATAGACCTAGACAGTATGGGTTTAAAGATAAAGAATATCCATAAATGTCATTTTGTTATCCAAAACAGGCCAGAAGAAGAAAGAAAGAGGTCAATTATTTGGAGAGGGGGTTTCGATTCATTTGGATAACCCTCTCCATCCGGACCTCAAGAACTAAAAAAACACGTTTTGATTTATACACTTACGTCGGAATAACAAGCTCGCATGTGGGATAGTCACAAAATTGCGCATGCTCACTTGGCTATGTGGAACAAACAAAGCTTTTGGGAAATAACAATGCAATTTTTAAATTCTCAAACTTGGTCAGTATCTAGATAGCCCCAGGTTACAGTAATACACCACGTAAGTTTCAGTCGGTTTTATAACCGTGGTTTTATTGAGATTTAAGGCATAAAATATGAGATTTAATACGTCATATATATGTATAGTTACTGAAATTTTGATGGCTTTTCGGCCGCCGCGCAAAGCCTGCAGCGAACGACTTTATTGTCGTTCAAGTGTTGTATACGTCTGGGCTACCTGTGATAGATTTTGTAAACAAAGGTAATGAATATTTACTAAAACATTCTCAACGCGGCTAATCTCAACGCAGTTCGTTCTGTCACACATGACATTCGTAGATAATTACATGAAGTACTCAACTCAGTGTAAACCGTTAGAAACAACATGGCAGAAAACCAAGCGATTCGGCGAGGATATCTCTTCGGATTTCTTCTGAAAATGTTTTGTTTCAAGTACAAGTAATGAAGAGGAAGCAAGAAAAGCTTACAATCTTGAATAAGGTATCAGTATTTTTCCCGTAATATCACAGAATACAACCAGTAATACAACCTAGCCTGCGTAGCAGGCGTTCTGTTCTGGGGGAGAGGGCCAGTGAGAGCGGCTAGTGAAAGAGGCGCGGGTGGAGCGCGCGCGAGAGGGAGGGGGGTGGGGGCACGCCCCCCCCAATATTTTATAAGGGGGGCCCGGAATAGCTTTCGCCCCCCCCAAAAAAAATAATTGATTTATTATTAATTTCGGTCAATTAATAATAATAATCCATCCCGACTCACGGATAGAATGAAAGGGCCTAACGAAAGAGGTAGAGAAGACTCTGAAAATGCCTTTTCCGACGATCTAGAGACTCCAAATTACCATGGCGCCTCGTGGGAGTCGGCCCCCCTAAGTTTATCAAGTTTCCTACGCCCCTGTTGCAGAGTATGCCGCGGAAGTCATGGATCACGCCCCGTTGACCCAAAGCCTGTTGGCAGAACAGCAAGTACATCTCGACCATAGAGCAATTCGGTAACTGATTTTTGCTGTTCCAGCTTACTAGTAAGAATCACTTCATAACCTAGACGCTCTGATAATTCGCTCAATGTCTGCTGCATTTTGCCGCGAAAATGACGAAATACAACCCAGCTTGTGTTTGGCTTACAAGCTTTACAAGGATGTGTTGATAGGTTTTATTGAGGAGTCACTGAGTGTTGACGCCAATACGCATATGAACCGATGGGAATTTAACCGAAGGTTTTCGACACAAAAGTCTCGTTTATGAATAAGATTTTGGCAGGCGTTCTTTCGGCTCTCCCTCAATTTTTCCCCGCCCCCCCCCTATTTTCTTCTCGACTCGCTTTATTTTTTTCTCGCCTCTCCTCTCGCGCGCGCTCCACCGGCGCCTCGCCTCACTTAATCCCTGCCCCTCTCAACCCTCTCCCCCAGAACATAACGCCTGCTACGCAGTGAAAGATTTGGCGTTAAATTATGGAATGGATACCGTGCTCTGTTAGAGAATTACCTAAAAATAAATTTAAACGGAAGATTCATCAAATACTACTTGATGTATTAAAAGAAGAGGATCAATATATTGAGTCTCTATGATCATTAAAAAATTTAAAAAAATTTAAGTATGTATGTGCATGTGCACGTATATACAAGCATATGTGATAGTATACACATGAATATATATGCGTAATGTTATGATTTATCTATAACACCTTTATTTGGCAACTTTTTCTTTTCTTTTTCCTACAAAAAGGTTTTCTTTTTCGTTTAATTGTATTATTTGGACTGACCCTCCTAGATTAGCTAAAGCTGCCTGTGGGCAAGTCTTATCTTGTATATATATTATTTTTGTGTATTTCTAATAAAAGTCTAAAAAAGTCTAAAAAGTCCGCATTTCTTCAATGCGCATGCCATTCTCGTTCCCAGATCCCCTACATTTCTTAGCGCGGCCGCGCTAAGAAAAGTAGGTAATCTGGGAACGAGAATGTGCGCATGCCCGATATTTTACGCCATCCTATGCGATGTCCTTGGCAAGTTCCCCCGGCGGTTTTAACCTTCACCAAATTGGGTTATTACTTTGTGTTTCGCGCACGAATATGTATTAGGGTTAGGGTTAGAGTTAGGGTTAGGGTTAGGATTAGGGTTAGGGTTGGGGTTGGGGTTGAGGTAGAATTAGAATAGTATTAGGATTAGGTTTGAGGATTAGGGTGTTTTCAGGGTCAGGATCAGAGAATAAAATATTCGTGCGCGAAACACAAAGTAAGCACCAAAAATTGCGTAGGATGGCGACGAATAAAGATGCGAGGACATAAACTTCAAAGGTTCCGACGTGAGTTGGACTTCTGGTTGTATTACTATTCTGTGGTAATATACGACTACAGGTCCTCCTCTCATAAATCAAAAACAATTTTACAACGGATTCGAATGAAAAGCGGGATCTTGGCAAATAGGGCTAGTTCTATATAAACACTTCTTTTTAGACGGTTAGAGAATGGCCCTAATTCCCGTGACTCTTTTTTCTAACACTTATCAATGTTATAACAAACATATCGCAATGTCAACTTAGTACAATTTTTTCGAGCAGGTTCAAATTTACCTCACTCTGGTCCCAGAAGAGTTGAGATAAGAGAACCCTCTTGGTTACTCACTCCTAGGCAACTTTTAATTTGGAGAAAGCGCGCGGGGAACGATGGGAAAATGGAATGATTACCCGCGGGAAACAGAAAGCATCAAGTACAATTGGTTTCAACAACACTGGGAAAACAATACTGAGAGGAGAAAAATAACAAAAAAGATCAAATAAAAGACTACAAAGAGTTAAAAGCAATTTGTTGCTCGTCGTTGTAATCAGTAAAAAATGCAGTCCAATTCGCATAAACTGTGACGACAGTCACTCATATGCAGCGGCATTTACTTTGCTTTTGCACGGCATGCGATTTGAAAATAGAGTAATTAAAGTTTTATTAAGACTGAAAAAAAATACTTACTGAAGAAATTAGTTACGATAGGGAATTGCAAAGAACACGTTGAGTAATGAAAAATTTTATAACTCATAGAACGTATTTATATATTTAACAACTAAAAGATGTAGCACTACAAAATAATATTCATTTGAGTTTTACTGCCTAACTCTAAGTAATCCTACTTTCACATTCGTTAAACAACGGGGAAAAATTCCGTTAACAAAGACAACCTAAACCTTAAAAATACTTTTCTAAATTCAAATGACTTAACATACTATTAAAAAATTACTAAATACATGCTAAAAACAGGTTTACGTCATACAATCTGCTCATCGTAAAAACTCTAAAAATATTCCCACAAGTGTCCTTATCGCGATATCCATGACCGTTCCATTCAGTACTATATATTCAGTCCAGAATACCACTATACGGAATACGCGACAACACCAAGTTATACATTAAGCATGCATTAACTTGCAAAAACTTAACAGGTATAATATCATCTATGATTCCAAGGCGACAAAAATTCAAGCCATTCGGAGATATTGTTAGTTTTCAGGAGGAACTGCATCGTATCTGTCAGTTTCCATCCGATTAAAGAATCCACACTGGAGTGAAAAGAAGAAATATATTTAATCATTGTAAAATAAACAACTTCCATGGTGGACTGAACGCCCTGATAAAAATAGTTTAATCCGACATAAAGATAAAGCTTTTTCCGATCGAAAACCTTAACTATTTGTAATGTATTATTAGTCCCAGAAAAATAAAAACAGAGAAAATGGAAGGGGAACTGGATAGGAAACTTAAAACGATGTTACGAAACTGGAAACGATGTTTGCACAACTTGCTATGGTAATTATACACTTATAAGCAGCTAATGCACCTAACGGGTCCTACATGGCCAGGATCAGCTATTGCTGAAATTAAACACTAGTGTAATATCACTTTATCAAAGCCGATATTGTGTCTAATCAATCACATAAACTTCATCATTTGCTTCCCGAACTAAATAATTATAACCGTCTGAGAAATAATCGACTTTTTAATATTCCCAGATGTAAAACTAAACGTTTTAAAGACTCTTTCATAATCGCAAGTGCTTCTCGTTTTTGAACTAATTATTTTGAACAGTAGTATTAGCGTATATAATTCAGATTTTAAGATAGTATATTAACGTAATTTTAACAACTTACTCTTTGTAAAATTTTTGTAATTCAGCTTATGCTGCAAGGAAAATTCTATTAAACTATATATTATTATTATTATTACTTAAGTTCAGTAGTGTCTGATTTTAGCCATGTCGCATTAGCCGCTTGTAAGTGTATAATAATTACCATAGCAAGTTGTGCAAACATCGTTTTCGGTTTCGTAAGTTTCCTATCCAGTTCCCCTTCATTATCTATGATAAAATAAACTTACCATTTTGAAGATAACTATGAGAATTACCAACAAGACTACTCCTGCTATGGCCGACACAACTATGATCCAAACTTCGACGCCTTTTTTCTTAGTCTTTGGTTGTTCTGGGTAAAAGCTCGTGCTTACCTATAGAAAATATATTTTTAACTTTATGTTTAATAAAACAAGTTTAAGAAATATACAAAAGCGTGGTAAACTGCCTGGACCAAAATAAAAAAACCCCCAACACACTAACGTTTCGAGCAAAAAGGATATTAAAGTCGTGAAATAAAGGACTTTTAAAAACCTTGTAACACTGATACTGCATACGATGCATAATTCGTTACTAGCAATGTTAACGCTTTGAATGTCATGTAATAATATATCATACACGAGGAGGAGTGTTTCATCAGGATATCCAAACACCAGGTTTTTGAACAAACTTCGAAGTGTTTGAATATCCTGATGAAACACTCCTCCGAGTGTATGATTAGCATCTCAAACAAATCAGTATTTTAAGAGAAATCGGGGTAAAAGTTTGCTTAATTTATG
Source organism: Corallium rubrum (assembly GCA_964035015.1). Classification (NCBI taxonomy): domain Eukaryota; kingdom Metazoa; phylum Cnidaria; class Anthozoa; order Scleralcyonacea; family Coralliidae; genus Corallium; species Corallium rubrum. The sequence goes on along the minus strand of OZ035998.1, from coordinate 43,813,582 downwards.
TAATTTCTTCCTCCGATATCCAAACCACCGACACGGTACTGATTTCCTTTGTGTTTTCCTCATGAATTATTAATGAGTTTCAGATGGATGTAAAAAGACGTCTTTCCTACTTTACTCGGGATAACGCCAGATGATTTTACTCGTCAAGGGAACCCTTACTACCTCCGGCAGGAGGTTTTGTTTTTACCTCAGTCTGCATGCACGAGTGCCCTCTTATTATATTTGTTATATTGTCTTCTCTTATATCACCATGACCATCACGATCACCATTATTAAATAACTGGTTCTATCAGTAATCTAATTGTACCTCTGCTTCATATCACCATGACCATCACGATCACCATTATTAAATAACTGGTTCTTATAAGTAATAACATAAATTGCCCTTCGCCTCGGGAAGATTTGTGAAAGCGCGAGGGCGAAGCCCAAGGACTTTTACAAATATTCCCGAGGCGAAGGGCAATTTAATCGCTAATTTCCCGAGAAGTCATGTTATCAGTTTGTAATATTATGATCGCCGAGGAAAACTCAGAGAAGTATGCTGAGATAAGTTTAGGTGTTTGTTTTTGTATGGTTCAGTGAAGTTGTTTACGAGTTTTACTATTGATTGAAGTAATTATACCTTTGGGACATGATTGTGTTTGTAGAATAGATGTCTGTTAATAAAAATGTTGTGAGTGTTTTGGGACCGCCTGTTTGCATAATAGATATGCAAGTGGGAAATTCAGTAAAAGACAAAGGATTTCTTTGTCTACTAATTTTCCCCTGCATGCTTGATGAGGGAAAATTAGTAGACAAAGAAATCTTTTGTTTTCTACTAAATTTCCTGGGGAAATTTAGAAGACAAAGGCGTATGCATGGGTAATGAGGAAAATACGGGATTTACATTCCCTTTGAGAACAATGAAAACCGAGGTGATCATGATATTATATCAGTAATCTAATTGTACCTCTGCTTCATATCACCACGACCATCACGATCACCACTATTAAATAACTGGTTCTATCAGTAATCTAATTGTTTGTACCTCTGCTTCATGATTGTCTGTATTCGTATCATTGACATAACTTGTCAGTTCATCAATACGAGCATGAGAGAACACTTGTACAACTTGACCAGTATAATCCTACAGAAAAAAAATATAAATGTCACAGTAAAAAATACCTATTTCTTATTTTAACAAAAAAAAAATAGCTATTAAGCTTTTATATATCAACCTCTTGCGCAGAGGTCTCCGCAACACTTTTCAAAGTCTGTATTACAAGGCCCAACATTCAAGTCATATAAAATGTCTCATTCAATATAATTGCCTAATTAAGACACTCAGTAATTCTTACTGAGGTAAACAAATTTTCAGAAACATCCTAAGCTTCTCTATGAAGCGAAAAGCTTTTTAGCGGTTTTGAACAGATCAGCATGACAGGAGCATTCACCAAAAATTTCAAGCAAATCTGCTGCGTAGTCTTTGAGGTATAAACCATCAAAGTTTGCCATGGCTTATCTATTTTTGAAGACATTAATTGATCGGTTTGAGTGCTTGATGGCGTAAGCAGTTGGACAACTATGCATAACAACAAAGGATTTTAATAGTAATCTAACAGCATTCGTCATTTTCCCCATATATACGCTTCCAGTCTTTCCTTATTTTGTAACAACAGGAAGGTGACTTTGGCACTTGCTATCTCGAAAAGTACAGGCCACATTTATTTCATTTTTTGGATATTGGTTATTTAGATTATGAGCTTTAAAGGCACAGTGTCACCATGACGCAAACTTGAAAAACTTCGTAGACAAATTCAAGTTCACGTGATTAAAATTATCGCTAATATAACACACGTCAAAACTTGGGCTAAGTAGTCCGTAAGAAAATGCACTAATGACTTACTATTTTAATGTTTTATGAATATTATTCCTTTTCTTTGCACATAAATATAATTTTTGTCTCACACGAAACTATTCATTAAGCCATAATTTAATACCTGACGCTGTGCCTTTAAATTTGTTCTATAGGAAATTTTCACTTCACAGACACTTTAAGTCTGACATAGTCGTATCAAAAAAGTCGAAACAAGTTGGGGTGACTGAACTTGTACGGAAGATACAACATACGATAGAGTACTTTCTATCCAAGTACAGTGTAGTATTGGCCAATCAGGAGTTGCAATTAAAAATCGCATTGCAAAACGGTTAACAATTTTATCAAACCTCTCCACAAGAACCCTAATTTCGACAAGAAAAAAAAAATCTTAAAAAGTAAGTATGATACAGAAATCATTAAAAAATAGGCATGTCTAGACATGCATGTATCTACTGCCTTCAATCATGCCTATAGCTACTATGGTAAAAACAATGCTGTAATTACTGTATGTACTTGTAGTGACCTTGTATTCAGGGCTGAACAAGATTTTTGTCAAGATTGTCAATGCTAGCCATGCTGTGTTTTTACCTTAATTAATTTGATGACCTAACCCAAACAAAAACCCTATTATATTATACGCTTACCGACCTACTAACGTGTTTATTGCCTAGCTTTATACGCTAACCTGACACAGTGATGTGATTCGGGTACGGTAAAGTGTAAAATACCCGACTGCTGAATACAGGTCAACATGTTGGTCATATAAATTGCCTCCTCTGAATATGAAATTGTCCAAAGACTATTTTAAAGAGGCTTTTAAAAACGTATCATCATTCCAACATCGTCTATAGTACATCACATTTAAAAATTGACAACGATTCATACTTTAAGTACTTACTAAGCTTGTAAAAACTTCTATTCTTGAAATAAATATCTCGCTCCCTGAATATCTCACTCTCGAGCAACTCCATGCTGCCATAGCATTGACTTACATGAAGTACTTCGTTACAATTTTGGCTTCGATGGTTTGTCGTGAGTCAATCGTTGAATTCTATGTTTTGATTGGCTCATACATACATACATACATACATAATTTATTTATACACGGTAAAATCATCAGTATAACTATTTACATAACTAAGGAAATTAACAAGAATAAGACTAATTAAATATATTACAATTATATTACACTAAAAAGAAGTAGAGAAGTTAAACAAAAAAATACTGTTTTACGTGATTGCCGTGTGAAAATCCGATGTTCAGAATAAGTAATTTATTTCTTTTTTGAACTCTCGAAACGAGGTCATATTCCTTACATGCTGAGGCAGATTATTCCATAGTTCAGCCCCGCTATAGCTAAAACTTTTTTTCAAATAATCTGTACGTGGCAAGGGTAATGTGAGTCGCCTTTCCGAATTTCTTAAGGAATAAACTGTGCTCCGAGGAATAAACATGTCTTGCAGGTATTCCGGGGCCTGGTTGTTTAGAGACTTAAACATTATCGTGGCCTTTTGTTTTTTACGACGAGTAGCAAGCGTGTCCCAATGCAACGTATTTAGAACCACACTTGAGCTAATCTCGTAACCAGTTTTCAAAATCACTCTGGCAGCACGGTTTTGTAGTTTTTGCAGTTTATCACTAAATTGATTACATATGCCATCCCATACAGGACTACAGTAATCAAAATATGGTAAAATTAATGCATTATAAATTTGAACTGCAGTATTTGTGGAGATAAACGATCTTACTCGTTTAAGGGCTCCAACACCTGAGGAAACTTTCTTACACATTTCGTCAATATGATTTGACCAAGAGAGTCGTTCATCAATAGTAAGTCCCAATGATTTGGTGTGACCAACTCTCTCAATTCTTTTACTTTCGATTTCAATGTGAATTTGATTATTTTCCTCTGTGCGAAGCTTCTGCCTTGAGCCTATAACCATAAACTCAGTTTTTGCTATATTTAAGCTTAGTTTGTTTGCTTTCAGCCAACAATTAAGATTGTATAATTCCGAGTTTATTTCAGGCTCAAGTTCACCTAGGCTTCCAGCAGAGAGGCTTATATTTGTGTCATCTGCGAATAAATTAGCTGAGGCCTTACAGAGGCAGTTCGGCAGATCATTGATGTAAATCAAAAAAAGCAAAGGGCCAATAATGCTCCCTTGAGGTACCCCACAGCTAATTTCACTAGCATTAGACAAACAACCATTTACACTGCATTTTTGGCTCCGGTTGCTTAGATAAGAATTAAACCACCTGAGGGCATCTATATCGACTCCATAGTTTGCAAGTTTACGAAGTAGAATTTCGTGGTCAATAGTATCAAAGGCCTTCTTTAAGTCAATGAAAATAACTCCATTAAGAAGGCCCTTGTCTATATTGACTGACCAGTTATTAGTAGCTTTAAGTAATGCTGTAAGTGTGCTATGAAGTGAGCGGAAACCAGATTGACAGTTAGTTAAACGTTTGTTTCTGTCAAGGTAATCGTAAAACTGGTTATATATTATTTTCTCAAATATTTTCGAGACAATTGGTAGAATCGAAATTGGTCTGTAATTGTTAACATCCGATTTTATGCCTTTTTTAAAGACCGGTGTCACTCTAGCAAGTTTCCACTCATTTGGGTAAAATCCCGTAGTGATTGATTGTTCAAATATTCCACAAAGTGAGGGTCCGACTATGCCGGCAGCCATCTTTAAAAGTTTGCATGGAATCCTATCAAAACCCGATGCTTTCTTTTCATTAAGTTTACTCAATAATCTGCATACTGCACTCACAGAAGGAGTTTTAAGACTAAAAGTTTTATCGGTCGGTTCGACATAGAATTCAGGCTCAACATCTATTGGCGGTATTTGCTGAGCTAAATTTGGACCTATATTCGTGAAATATTCATTAAAGGTCTCAGCCATTGCAGTAGGAGAATTAATAATTTCTTCTCCAAGTTTAATTTGAGAGATATTTTGTGATTTGCTACATTTACGAGAATTCAGCTCATTGATGAGTTTCCAAGTTTTGCGAGTATTAGTATTAGTAGCTTCTAGATTTTCTGTAAAATACCGTTGTTTAGCCGCTCTAATTGTATTGTTGGTTTGATTTCTCGCATATTTGTATTGTTGCCATGACAATGCATCATTCTTAGATACTGCCTGCTTTTTAAGATAATCTCGTTTGTGCATTTTTCGCATTAATTCATTTGTAATCCAAGGTGAGTACGTTTTGCCAACACGTTTGCTCTTATATGGCGCATATTTATCAATACTTTCCATAATCATTTTTTTCCAGAGGTTCCACATATCGTCCGGATTTGTTTGAATACGGACATCATCCCATGATTTCTGTGATAAATCACAAAGGAATCCATCCTTATTAAATTTTTTATAAGTACGTGTTTGAATAATACGTGTGGCTCCTTGTTCATCATTAACTTAACTTAACTTAACTTAACTTAACTTAACTTAACTTAACTTAACTTAACTTAACTTAACTTAACAGCGCGACAACATTATATCTACTGCTTCGCAGTAGATACAAAAACTACCAGTTCTGTATCACATTTGAAGACAATGTCACTGATTTTAAACTGAAAATATAGCCCATGTGACTTCCTTAGGCAATGCAAAGCCGTTCCGCCAGTTTCTTCCACAGGAATGTATGTAATAAGCACAAACCTATTGCATAAATTTAAACGTTGTAGATGTCATTTACAAAATTCGTGTCCGTTCTGTATCGGAATAAAGGCACTCGGCTTCGTCTTGGGTCTGCATGTATACCCGACCGGCGAGCCGTTGTGAATGCCCATAAAGATCGGATACGAATATTTTACCTACGCTGTTTGTTACTTAAAATACTCAATAAGTCATGAGAAAAAAAAAAAGAAATATGTCCTAATTCAGTACGTTGTAAATCCAATAGAATATTCGATTTACTCAGCTAAAATGGCTTGAATCTCCAAAATAATCCGTAAACATGGTTATTTAGATGCATCTATATTTTAAGCAAGATACTGTATCTATTATACAAACTATATTATAAGCCATAAAAGGCAAATCTATGGAATTAATACAAAAGCCTTGTGCGTTCTATACTAACCTCCAATAGAGTACCATTCCATATTCTAGATTGTATTGTAACGCCAACTTTATCTCCAGCTTCAAAGTTCGTAACCGTGCAAGGTATTTGAATACACATAGCAGTATTGTTTCTACAATCCTGTAATAATAATAATAAAAATAATAAAAATAATAATAATAATAATAATAATAATAATAATAATAATAATAATAATAATAATAATAATAATAATAATAATATCACGACCACCTCGGTTTTCATTGTTCTCACACACACATTTAATCTCTACATAACCCGATGCATAAAGATGACGTACGATTAGTAACTGATCATACCTAATCTTTATGCCAATTGCTTATGCATATAACAACTAACAAATACATGAAGTGAACACTTATCAAATTCCCAATAGTATTAATCACAACTCAATAATTTATTCACTTTGAACTTGTTGACTCCGCCAAAAGCGTTCTTGTTTTATAACTCTCGTTCTTCCTCGGTAACCATAATATTACAAAGTGACAGCATGGCATTTCGGTTGATTAGTGATTAAATGTCCCTCAAGCCTCGGGAGGTTTAGTAAAAGACCCTCGGGCTTCGCCCTTGGGACTTTTACTAAACCTCCCTCGGCTTTCGGGTACATTTAATCACTAATTAACCTCAATGCCATGCTATTACTTATAATAAAATAATAATAATAACAACAACAATAATAATAATAATAATAATAATAATAATAATAATAATAATAATAACGATGGTGATGGCAATAGTGATAGTCATAGTGATATAGTAATGGTAATAATAATAACTATAACAAAGTAGGTAACACTAATATCTGTAGTGCAACACATACCAGAACAACTTTAGAGCCAAATCCTTTACTCTCTGGCTTTACAGCTGGCGATGCTTTCACATCTTCCTTATCATCACCGACATCACGACGAACTCTTTTTGTAAGACTTTCGTCCAAAACTTCCTTAGTCAAAGTCGTGTTTTTAAACTGACAAAAAATATATAAGAAGTAATGAGGTATTTCACTCGAATCGATTAAACTGCAAGTTGTGTAGATTATTGGTGAGCGACTTTGTTTTAACGTATTTAGAAAGTGCTTTATTTTTATATTTAAACTTGCCAAACCGTAGCATTTCTTTAGTCGAAATGCAGCAAGGGCTGAGACAAGTAACAATACCTGTGACGTCACAAGGTGGATCAAGACCAAGCAAATTTATGATAATGATCGACCATGCATGTGACGTCAAATAGTTGTTGTGGCCGCGTTATTATATTGATGTTTTACGGCCCTAGCTATCAACGTTGAACTAAGTGTTCTGCAAAGACGTAAATATTAAATGAACATATGTGCGAATATCAGAATTTTCTATATTTTTATATTATCAAATAATATAAATTTTTATATTATTCATTTCATATAAGCACTTTAAGAACATATAATTTTACGACGAAATAGGGACCAGTCGCAAAATTACAACCATCAAGGCCTTCCAGTTGAGAATCGAACTCAGTAGTCAGACTTAGAGCACTGTACTAGAATCGCAGGGTCGGGGCTTCGATTCCTAGTCGGATGGCCTTGATGTTGCATTTTCACAACTGGTTCCGGTTTGGTCTTAAATTATGTATATAAAGTCCTCACAAGAAGAGAAAAATTTATATATTCCGTTAAATGACTTAAATCAAGTATACACGTTCACAATAGACAATTTCAATGTTATTGAACGCCATATTGAAATGGGGGCAAAGAGTCTGGGGCGAAATGATTACATAGACATACCGGGCTAGGTTGTGACAACCGGAATCCAGGCAAACCGGGCTAGCCCGCTTGCCATGTAATCGAAACGTTTAAAGGGTATTGGCAATAAAAATGAAGTTTGTCTCATTTGAAAGAACTCGTCAAATTGTATAAGAAGACCTTTTATACAATTTTTCCGTATCTGTTTTGGTTTTGGAAATATTTCGACCAAGACAGCGTGCTGTCCGCCATCTTGGAATTATTTTCGATATACATGTGACATCATAAGCAGGGTAAAGTGAAATTTTTATCTTGCCAACCTTATGACATTATGAGCTAGAAACTCCATTTTGTTGCGCTATTTCCATTTTAAATTGACCCACAACATTTAAAAAGCCTTTCGAGGAAATTTGGTCACCCACGGAGTAGTTTCATCAGGTTTACCCAGCTTGTGATGTCACCAATTTCCTAGTTAATTAGACGCAATATTACAACAAGATGGCGGACAGCACGTTGACTTTGGTCGAAATATTTCAAAACACAAGAAAGATACAGAAAAATTACAATACAATTTATATAGGACGCGGGCAAGGGCGGGCGAGGTTCAGTGGGTCAGGTAGAGCACCAAATCAAACCAAAACACTAACCCTAGCACTTGGCATGTAGGAATCCCACAATATTTACATCATTGGTTTTGGTATATAAGTAATAATTAGGTAATAATGATTCAGTTTGCTCTATCGGATCTGAAACACTCCTGACCACTGAACCACGCTCGCCCCAGAGTCTTTTGCTCCCATTTCCATATGGCGTCCAATAACCTTGAAATCATCTATTATCATAGCAAATTCTGGAAACGCCAGATTACATTACCTGAGAAGCCAATGAATTAACCCAATCGGGGTTTGGAAAACATTTGATGTTCTTCCGGTCTCCCTGAATATGTAAAAGAGATCATAATCACACAATTATTACTTGCACGGAGAGGTATTTCCTAAACAATAGCATAAATCCCAGAATTGTATATGTTCAAAAGACTTTTCACTGCACTTGTTTTGAGATAGATGTTTGTAATAAAGATACAGAAAAGCCCATTTCTTTGAAACGGTCTACTTTCAGACGGGAATTATTATAAGAAGCTTATAAATAATTAAAACAGTTTAATAAAAGTAGTGTACTGCGTAGGCAGTGTTGAAATACAAATCGAAATATAGAAACGAAACATTAGAAACTATGTTCAATATTTTCGGCCGTACTCAAACCTTACTATATTTCGATTTATAAATAATTAAGACGGAATTCTTTGAATGTTTGCATGGTGACAAATATAGTTATACAAGCGAGAATTCGTGGAAACACCATAACTACCGAGATTTTAGAAAACGATGTACTGACGTTTCGAAACAAAGCGTTAAGCCCTAATCAAACGAGAACGCAAGTCATCGGCAAGTTTTATGCTTGCTTGTGTCTCGTTTGACCGCCAGCTTGCGATGACTTGCGGTGACGTGCATACGTTAGCTTGCGACTAATTTGATTTTGTTCAAATTTCATCGCAAGTTTTCTTCAACCTGCGAGAGCTTGCGAAACGTTTGAATACAAAACACAAGTCGATGCAAGTCTTTCGTGCTCCGTCGCCATAGAAACTACCATGAGAACTAGCGAAAAGGCGTGGGAACTAGCGGAAGTGCAGAACTTGCGACGACTTGTGCCGACGTTTGACTGGTAGCATCGCAAGTCACCGTAAGCTAACTTGTGATGACTTGCGTTCTCGTTTGATTAGGGCTTTAGTCTTCATTTCACCTTAACCAAATTGTTTACATTGTACAACAAACTATAACATTAATTTACGGTGCCGAAAAAGATGGCGGCGGTACATTTAACCACAAAGCTTTGCGACCTCAAATCAGCTCAACTAAACATTGTTTATCATGCTAAGATTAAGTACAAGAACTTCATTCCCACCAACGTTTGATCGTTTTAAAACAAAGTCAAAAACTTCCAATAATTTTGCAAGAAACAATATTTACTGCACGCAAAAGATTGTGGTTAAACGTGCAAGTTGCCATGTACGGTAAATTATTAATAACATTCGATTGGATCGACCTAGAAAGTTAAATTAGTTACATAAATTGTTGTTAACCTACATTTTACATCATTTTGTCCACTCGAAACATGATGTAATCAACTGGATTGAAATCTTTACTGTCAAGAGGATCATCACTACAGAAGACTTCAGAGATGGCGTGTTCCACGTCGGGCGAATAAACGATTGGTTTCGAGTGGACACCCTTTTACGTCGGAATGTGCTTTGAATTATATTTCTTTGAATGTTGGCTAACTTTGACTTTTACGTATGACAACATATCAGATTATGTGGCAGATAGAAAATAACGGATAGATAGGCGGTAGAGTTTACTTTACTAGTAGGCAACGGTGTAAAGGATAAAAGAAAAACTGATTTTCCGAACGGTAAAATTGAGGAAAATTTAATTCTACATTTATTGTAAAAATTTGAAAAATGCCACTGGAAGTGCGAAGGTGATTAATGTTTTTAATCGTACTGTTATGCAAGGAGTAAAAAGCGCCGTAAAAGAAATTCGTCTTCCCAGAGGTAAACATGTTTATAAATTGAATGGCTGTCCAAGGAAACATACACTAAAGTACTTCTCTCAATTAATTCTTTGAACGTTTTCATGGCGATAAAGTAATATAAATAAGTTTTGTGGAAACACTACGTAAAATATTTCTTTGCTAAGCTTTCGGCCTGTTGACTCTGACGAAGGCCTGAGTCAACAGGCCGAAAGCTTAGCAAAGAAATATTTTACGTGATGTTTCCACAAAACTTATTTATATTACTTCTCTCAAGTTTTTTCGAAAACGAAAATGACATGCAGAGACCAAAAACATTCACCTCAAAGACTTATAGGTGACTTAAGCTCCTTGCAATCACAGTTTTAAAATCAAGGAAATTAGAAACAGCACCAAATATTAATAGAGCAAAATAAAAAGGTGATAAAATGCACAAACCTTTACACTAACAAGATATAGCAAATGTTTGCCACTTTTAGCTTGATATGGCCATGCAATGGTTATATTTACTTCAGGTACCTGGTCTGGACCATTGTTCTTAACCTATAAAATGATCGAGATTTTAATTTTCTCTTTATTTTTAATATTTACTACAATCTGTCTGTCTGTCTGTCTGTCTGTCTGTCTGTCTGTCTGTCTGTCTGTCTGTCTGTCTGTCTGTCTGTCTGTCTGTCAGTCAGTCTGTCAGTCTGTCAACATGACAAATCTCAAAAAGGTATGCCACGGCGAAACGCTATTATTAAAGTTATTATTATTGTAAGTAATAGCATAAAAAGAGGTGTATTAGCTAATGAGGGTCATTTAGTAAAATTCCCGAGGGCCGAATCAGATCTGACTGGTTTGCGTCACGGAGGTAGGATTAGTAAAAATGAATTTTAATGAGGTATATTAGTTGTTAATGGACCTGTGAGAACAAAAGAAATTCCCGCAAACATGATATTATAATTATAATAACTAAGAAGGCGACAGGAATTGCAAAGTTGCAGCTATGGAGGTCAAATTCAGACCTAATCAATGAATCAATGAATGAATCAATGGCCTTTTTCTACTAGTACATGTATATACTTACAAGATATTTTTGCTCCACTGGCAAACCAATTTGTTCTAAGCTCCTCATAGAATATTGTCCACGAACAGCGCCCCCATAACGCATATTTGGACTTGACTCTAATCTAAATAAATCACAAACATATGCCAAAGTAAAAATTGACGCATTATTTCTGTATAGTCATCAGACCAGATACAATAATTATGTAGCCATCAACAGATATATAATACTCTACGCTTACCTACGTATACTGATGTCAGCTTCAGAAGCAACTGTGAGCTTTAGTGAGAGCGAGTTGTCACCAAGTAACGAATCTTCTTCTGGATTTGCACTGTTTAAAATCCAAACAAACAATATTAAATAGACATAGAAGATGAAGAAAAATTGCAAGCGTAAATAACGAAAGAAGAACGTAAACAGCACCACTCACTAACAACACCCACCAAAGATTCCACACCTGAGACCGTCGAAACGTCGGTCACTAACATCAACAACAGTGTTTCTCACGACTACACTAACCTAGACGATCAAGTTCAAAGTTAGGTTCAAACCATTTACTTTAACCCTTTAACAGGGAATCGGACATTTTTGTCCCTACTTCTATATTTTATTCTGTCTAACGCCAGACGATTTTATAGTCAACTGGGTACCTCTTGCAGAAACTTGTCTGTTAAAGGGTTAATACTTTAAGCCTGGTGTCCATAGGATCCTCCCGATCGTCTCGTTCGCCCCCGATTGCCCAATGCCCAAATCACTCCAATCAGACTAGAGATATTTCGAATCACCCAATCTGATTGGATGGATTCAAGCGATTAGGGCGATCGAGACAATCTTATGACAACCAGGCTTTACTTACCTCCATACATCAATAGGAACTTCGTAAAATTCACGATAATTTAAGTCTCGTGGGTTTGAAGCTTGAATCGTCTCAACCCTTATTGCGTATTTCTGCAGAATGAGCGAAAGAAAACAGTCATTAGATAAGTAAAACAGAGAGACAGACTAAACAAAACATGCATTATTATATATTATCAAGTGTCAAAGTCCATTTTTCTAGCTTTCTGATTGGGCGAGCGGTCCTCGCGTAGCGGTCCGAAAATCGTGATGTTTCCCGCGTAACCCATGGCAGCGGGCAACATTACATTATTTTTCCCTGGGGAAAAATATCAAAACCGGAAGTAGATGGTCATTCTCCAGTTTTCCTTCATTAAAAACAATGCCTGAAGGTTTTGCTCAACATTTTTGTTGTCATTTGACACTTGATATATAACAAAACACTTATTTACTGGCACCTTGGGAAAACAGTGTATTTTGTGGCTCCTCGACCACTCGTTGTTGCCCTCGGCTTCGCCTCGGGAGACAACGGCGGTCTCGGGAGTAAATAAGTGTTTATTTTTAAATTCTTATTGACCCAAAATGCGCTCATTAGAAAAAAATAATCATACATGATTTGTACTAGTAATTACATGTTTTGAGGGCAATTTAGGATAAATACCCCGAGTTAGTTATGAAATTGCCCCAACAAAGTGAGAGCAATTTTAATGTTTTTGAAAACTAACGAGGGTTATTTATCCCAAATTGCAACGAAAAAAACCCATGTAATTACCAATTAATTATTAATTATTACCAATTAATTACATGTTACATGAAATTTTTGTTTCCGATACATTCAGCCATTTTGAAGTAAGAAGCAAAAAGACTGGACACGGAGTTTCCCGCCAACTTTAATATTGCCGTTCAAAATGCCCGCATGCATGAAGACTACACGAGGTGGTCCACTAGTAAAACATTTGACGTATTTCAGTGGTGACTGCTGAATGAATCGTAATGTTTTTAAAAGATCAAAAACTTCGAGGAGTATAGAGCACTGAGTGATTTGTACAGAGCTCGTAAATGTAAACACATTTGTCTCAAGATTATTCATTTAAGAAGTATAATTTCTCGTGTAATTTGGAAAAGGCATACACTTGTAAGTTTTTGAAATCTCACTCCTGCTAGCCTGCGTGTAGAGGAAGAGAGGGGATTAAGTACAAGAAGTGTTCATGATTTTTCCAAAATAATTTAACCCTTTTTTTTACTTTACTGAAATATTTCAATGAACAGATGTCTCTCTCATAACGCATCTCTTATATCATTCACAAAACTTCACTCGACTCACCTTAGCTTTGTTTTTGAAATTACCAAGAAGACAGGTTAATTCCGTCCCGTTATTTTCCACTTTCTTTGAAGAGCATTCACCATACAGACACTAAAATAAAATAAAATAAAATAAACGCAAAACGATTCATTGATTGTATCTATTACGGTTTTTGTGTGCAAAGAATAATCGGGTTAAATCTACAAGTCGACATTTTTTAAGTGCAGTGCATTTCTTTTTTTAGTGCCGTGGATTTAATTTCTACACAGTTTACTGTTGGTCGGATTGATACTATTCTAAAACTTGAGATAACTACAATAATTTACTTACAAAAATAAACTTAATTTTAATGTTGGCTTTAGACGGCACATGCACATTTAATCGCAAACACGCAACTCGCATTATAGCCGCTCTCTCAGCCAGCAAGTTGTTGGATCCTGCTAATAACTTGCAAGTTGATCTATAACAATAAGGATACATGAAAATCATACAATGCATCCGTTGAACCAGATTTACCTTATCGACATCATCAACTGTTCCACATGAAGTCGGCTTTAGTGGATGTGGAAATAAAGCCTTAAGTTTAACGGTAAACGCATCCTTTCCACTGTTGCCAACTTCCACTTTTATATACATATGTACAGACTTCACAGCAATTTTTCTGCAGCAAAATAATAAATAAAAACAGTCAACAAAACGCAGGAGGAGGGGAGTTTGCTTTCTCAATTTTACATTATTAGACTTCTAGCATTCTTAATTACCATCCTTTGTTAAGGCGGTTTTCCACTAGGCGACATTTGTCGACCGATTTTCTTTTGTCTTGGCTAATTAGTTCCACTCGAGAGCTTGCGAGACAAAAGAAAATGTCGCTTCGCGCGACATTTTTCGCATAGTGGAAAACCGCCATTATACCTTATCAGTAAAGACCTACGGTAGCTAATATGAACGAGTTTTCTGACTGGCTATAATTAACCAATCACATTGTCAATTATGAATTCGTTTCCATGCTCCTTACTGATTAACGATTAAGGTTAGGGGAAGGTGTTGGGTTAGGTTATCTAAACCAATCAGAAGCCTTCTTAGTATAGGTAGGTGGTGATGACCCAGAAAGCCAGATTGCATGCCCAATTGATGTTTATTCACATGACGATCAGTAAGTCTCTCTTCATCTTCACACACTATAGATCAGATCACTGATAAGCGATGAATGTTGAAATCCATTTCCACGAATAGAATCTCTTCAAATTCGCAGCTCGTCAAATTAAAGATAGAAAACTTTCCGAAGAAGATCAGAATTGTTATTTTAATATCAAATTGGTCTCTATGGAGTGTTTAATTTGAGAAATGAGCTTTGCCTGATATTGTATTCTTGTGCTCAAGTGACAACTGCGACAAATTTTCCAAATACGTCACCGACCCAGACAAGAAAAGTGTGTTATCTCCCATATTCTGAGAGACACGTGACCAGCCCCAACCAGGACGAAAGAGGAGAGTAAAGAGAAGACCCTGGGTTCGAGGTTGGAAAATTCTCATGTAAGCACCAAAGTAAAATCCAGGCCTCTTACTTGGGTTAGCCCTGCTAGAAAGGTTCGCTCTCTCCTTATAAACACCCCCTTACTCTTGCCCAGGCCTCACGAGAAGGGGGGTCAGCCTGGTCGTTAACCAGGGGCCCACCGTCGAAAGGGCCCCATTTTTAACAAAACGAAGCAAAATAAACATTAGTTGAACTGTTGAACGATAAATTCATTTCTATAATAATCAACAAGTGAAGTTTTAGTATTGTGCATCATGCACATTGCTAATTAATTTGTCACTATCATGGTGGCTCTTGTACGGCTTCATTAGTGCCATCGGGCAATTTATTCAGTATGTATGACTTTGTTGTTTCTGTCATGGGCCCCTCTATAGGTTTTTCAATTCACAACGGAACCGTGGGTCCCTTTTATGGTTTGATTAAACAAGAACGCGCGTGAAGGGGATAGGGGCCCCCAATTTTTTTTTTGACTAGGGACCCAAAATTTCTCTCGGCGGGCCTGCTGTTGCCCCTGGCACTAGTTCGCCTCGCTACGCATGGAACATCATGATTATTTAATGTACTTACGTTGTTCCAATGTTCTTTATCATCAAGTTGGGTTCGCAAGGCTGACAAGCACGTTTAACTGCGAGCTAAAAAAATTTGAAGAGTAATTTTCAAATAAATTAACCGTTAGAAACTAAACATGTTGCTCCCAGTCCCTCCTCGGCTTTTCCCAACCATGTCGTCATATTGTTTTCCAAAAAACTATAGGTGCTAAACCAGATCTCTGACTAGGGTTAGAGTTTCTGTTAGAAAATTGCCAAAATACTGAAACTCGTGGGAGTTTGAAAACATATTTGGAAAAACATATTCGACGACACATTTTACAGAGGATTTCACATAACTCAGTTTGACAAAAGCGTTCCGAAGTTTGTTCGTTATTTTCGAAGTTGGCCACGAACTTGGCAAATTCATGCATTACGTAGTAGCCAATCTGGTTGCGAACTTCGAAAAGAAGTTGCGAACTTGCGAGATTCGTTGTTTCATCATTTCAAAAGATAAACTTGATGAGAAAACGTATAATTTAATAGTTGATACTCTCACGGCAAAACAATTTACTAGTAGACTTCAGCTGAAATTACTTCCCCTTGTTCGGGTGAAATAATTCATCTGATTCATAATTACTATAAGGACGCGGTACAACGAACTTTGAACTACTCAAATTTCAAACTTCGCAATCTCGCAACTTCGTTACGAAGTTCGCAACCTGGTTGGCTACTATACGAATGTGAAATCCTCTGTATAAAGGCTTTTTTATATTATTATATTGACGATCGGCATTGTCGTTGGCTGACAAAAACAATTCATACAAAATTAACAATAAAAATCAAGCTAAACTTACCATGGTTGTAGTTACATTGTCGAACTCTTCGTAATAAGTGTAATATGGAAGTTGAAAGTAATCATCCAAAGACGGAGGTTCTCCTGACGTCGGAATATTAAAATCCTTGGGGCGGTCAGGAAGAGACTTTGTTAAAATGAGTTGAATATCTGGAAATTCAAGTATCTTGTTGTCACAGGTGGGGCATAGATCAGTCTGTAAGTTTTAATAATAATAGCATTACAAATAATTGTTCAATACAGTTTAAAAAAAAAATCAAGAAATGCAAAGTTTGATAAAAAAAATGTGAATAGATGTTTCGTGAATCTTCTACTTCCTGAGAATTAAGACATTTCTTTGTAAAACTTTAATATTGGTCACTTATTAGTTGTATTTATAGGCCAGTTGTGCGATGTTGCGCGCGCATGTTGGCGGGCCACATGCATAAAAACGTGGCTAATACTAAACGAAATTTAACTATTTTTAAAGAGAAATAAGTCCTGATGCTAATATCTTCAGAAGTTATCAAATTTATTTCATTTACCACATTTGTTATGCATGTAGCACGCCAAAATTATGCCTGTGGCCCTCCAGAGTTATGCCTGTGGCCGCCAAAATTATGCCCGTGGCAGTGTGGCTCGCCACAATTATACCTGTCGGTAAACCAAAATTGTGCGTGCGCATGATCGTGCAACTCGTGTATGCCAGTTTTTTCCCAAGAATATGTCCGACCGTATATATTGACGTACTTAGACTAAGGGAATTATGTTTACAAAAATCGCTGCTCGGTTCCAAGAAACTGCCTAACTTACAACGTAACCTATATACATACGCATCAGGACAGGAGATTTGCGGTATCCCGATATCCACAGGATAGCAGATTTTAATTTTGGATACTGGATAAGCTCAGTATCCCGTGGGGATAGCATGAAAAATTTTTGAATTGAGAAGAATTGGAGGAAAATTCAACAAAATAGCGATGTTTCAGGCATTCTTAAATCTTAATACGTTTGGTAATTCATTCGGTATTCAATCCATTTCCAGAGCCTGCAGTCCTTTTGTCCAGTGACAAAGAGCCTTTGCTAATATTAAAGAAGGATTACAGTAATGAGTATATCATTCAGCTTGCTTGGATACGGCTTATTGGCATATCTATACTATCCAAATGTGGGATACTAAATTTCAAGGAGGGATACAAGATTCTAAGTGCCAGTATCCCACTTGGATACTGCTGAAAATTTCAAATATCATGCCTGGCGCATCCAATGGAGAGTTTGGGCTAAAGTTATCATGCTTATCAAATAATATTAAGGTGTTACTCCGAGTGACGAACCATACCAGGCAAGTAGAGAAAACTCTATACTTGGCCCGACTGGGATTCGAACCCGCGAGCTTCGGTTTTACTAGTCCGATGCTAGCTCTACCAGCTGAGCTTCAACAGGTCAAGTTGGAAGGTCGAATGATAGTACTTCTATTATATTAATATATAGTACGGCTATTTCATATTTCGAAACAGACTATAGTTTCTTTAATATCTAGACAACAGTCTTAAATGACGATTTCGAATGATTATTGATGGTCGAAGGTCGCGGGTTCGAATCCCAGCCAGGCCAAGAAGAGTTTTATAAAAGTAGCGTGCTGCGTAGGCAGTGTAGAAACAACAATCGAAATATAGTAAGGTTAGATACACTGCCGAAACAGAGAACGTAGGAGTCTAACGTTTCGAGCGAAGGCCCTTCGTCAGAGAGAAACGTAAAGAGTGTAAACAAACAACGAGCTTATATACGGATGGTAATCATGGGACAATAAATAAGCCAATCAGATAAAAATGACAATAACAAACTGATAATGAGATGCGAAAAATTAGCCAATCAAATCAAAATAACAATAACAAATCGATAATGAGATGCGAAAGACATTTGCTTTCATACCGTCGATGAGCAAGGAGGGGGTGTAAAAAGAATGAGCGAGAGTAAAAATAAATAAATATATAAAGTGAAAACGCCGTTTGTGTCCATCCTTGCTAAACAGAAACAATGTCTTCAGAGGTGTTAAATAAAAGAAAAACGTTCGTTGAGTCCGTGAGGATGAATGGTACCAATTTTGAAAATGAGACGCTTAGAGTTTTCTCTGCTTGTCCAGTATGGTTCGTCACTCGGAGTAACACATTATTATTCTCCTCCCGAGTTCACTGTCCCAAAATAATCATTCGAAATGCTTATCAAAGTTCACTGCTCATTCTGAGGAAACTATATATTCCTGCTAACTCACAACGTAGTGCTACAAAGTCAACATGAAATGCTGTTAAGTATAGTAATGTGCATAGTGACCATTTACTTACTCGCAAGTAAGCTTTAAGTTTTGCAATCTGTTTTTGCACTCCATTTTCCACTTGTCTATTTTTAATTTCAACTTTATAATCATGAGTTGCCTCGAAACGAACTCTTCTATTTTTCTTATCCTCTACCAGAGTGTCAGCTTCCAATTGAAATGACAGGTCTAAATAATAACAGTTTTAGTAATGTTATCAACAATTTCTAAGTAATTTTTAAAACACGAACAGTATTAGTTAGTTTCAGAAATTGCAGCTTGATGTTAGTAATAATTGTCAGTTGTCAGTTGTCTGAGTATTACTAACTAACACAGCTTGTACAGCAAACAACTGACAATTATTACGAACAGTATTGTTAAAAATTCAAGGGAAGGAATTTTAGTCGTGGCTCTTCAGTATACTTAAAATGTCAAAATTTAAGACCTACATAGCTTCCAGTTTTGTCGTAATTACAAAATATTCATAGTTAGCACTAATGCAATCGTATGCAAACCCTAATTGTAACCTAGGATTAGAATCATGTTCTGGAATGGAGTTTCTCAGTTTATTTCAGAACTACCAAGTCTCACGGTTTAGTCTCCGAGCTTTTGCACTAACCTCCAGGTTCCAAGGAAGATCTAAACGATTTCCGGTATTTGACAATAGTCATGACTATTAGTGCAAAGTAACCAAAAGAAGTGATTTAAGGTCTTTAGATTTGATCAAAAGTGTCCTCGAAGTACAGAAAATACCATTTCAGAGAGATCCCAAAATTCAAAACCTTTCGGGGTACATGCGCAAGGATCCCCCTAGAAATGTCGTCGCTTTGACACCACTGGCAACCTCAAGGTTTTTAGTCATCTCAACTTGGCAACTTTGCGCTTTTGAACTTTTGAGTATAAACAAGCATAAAAGAGTATAAAGGCGAGAGAGGGAATGTATAGTAATGGGGGTCTAGTCCTATCCTAATTCCTCTTAAGTTATTTTTACATTTCACGAGATAATGACATCATATAGAAGAGATCAATTATATTACTACACGAGGATTTTAGAAAAGATTTTAAAACTCTTTTCTGTTCAAGAGGAGTCTTAACTGTTGTCAATTCATGAGTAAAAATTTCAATAAAACCTTTTCGTAATGCAATTCTTCAACAAAACGTACTTCACTGCTATGACTTTTCCCCCGCCATTTTATTTTCCCGAGAGGAATTAGGATGGGACTAGACCATTACTCTCACCTTTATGCTCTCTTCGTATAAACTAAGAAGCCATGACGGAAATATTTTAAAGTGGTTCTCTAATGCAAATGTTGTTGGTAATGTTTCTGCATAATATTAAAGATATTATGGTACTTGGTAATTGTGCGAAGTTTCATTTCGAAATTCTCAAAAACGAAGTTGTATTTTACGTGCGAAGTTTGTATTTTGGAGCGCCGCCATTAAATTGGCCGTGTTTGAGAAGAATGAGTTGAAGAGAACTTATGACGTCATAGACTCAACAAAAACAAAAGATCATTGTTGTTGTCAACACAAGGGTCATTGTTGTTGACCCTATGGCGTCATAAGCTTCCTCGACTCATTCTTCTCAAGCACGGCCACTTTAATGGCGGCGCTCTAAAATACAAACTTCACACGTAAAATATCACCTTTTCTTCAACGAATTTTGAAATGAAACTTTGCACGATTACTAACTACCATAACATCTTTAGGATTATGCAAAAACATTGCCAACAAATAATATTTTCATCAGAGAACCACTTTAAATTTGATAAAACATGTTGTAATAATACCCAGCACACTTGCAACTTCGTGCAACGCCCCCTTTGTGCGCCTGAGGTCCACACATGTATATATTTTTTGTCCTCGGTTTCCACTGCACGGACAAGCCTATGAGGCAAAATTCTCCCAGTAAATATTGTCAAAGAACTACCTATGTTGTTTTTCATAATTTCAGCTCTGTCTTTATAAGATGCAAATATTTCAACATCAAAACTAAAAACAAACAAGAAAAAAATATTTACAAGAATGTAACTAAAGGTCTAATTCGATTTTTAGTAATTTGAATAAAAAAAGTCATTTAATATTCAGAAAACCCTAAATATCTTCAAAATGCGATGACATGCAACCCTTACATGGCAGAAAAAAAATGACGGCGGTTATAAAAATTATTATAAATTTAACCGCTCTAAAAAGGTTAATAGTAGTTATTAATTAGCTATATTTGACGCCGGTTTTATGATTTTCCAACGGCTATAGTGCTGCTAAAACGCCTGTAGTGTTTTTATTGAAGTCAATCTGAAGATGCGTAATTTATTGATTCGTTGTCGTTGTTTGTTGACTCCCCGATTAGTCATGCCTTGACTCGTAAATGTTTTATTTATTAAATTATGAATTAATTTTACACAAATAAAAATAAGCGAGCTTTAGAGGGTGGTTTTTTTATCGGTACAGTTGCCAACGCTCCAGGTAGTTTTTACTTAGATAAAAAACCTAGGACAGTACAGGTTAAGCGACAAAAACGTTTGGTTGCATTTCATCTGTAAATTCAGCAATCTATTCGACAGATTCTGCCATATCGTGCGCTATACAATTTATAAATTATGACATCACTAAAAAAATAACCCCTTTCAAATATTTGGTTTCAACGCGACGTTTGAAAGAGCAGCAGTCGTATTTCAGTCGTATGCTCTAATTTATACAGTTAGCCAGAATACTTTTTGAAGAACTTCTAGGAGATATGGGCCTCCCTGTTGAAATATTATAATAAATAAATAAATAAATAAATAAATAAATAAATAAATAAATAAATAAAACATTAACAAATAAATAAATATTAAAAATAAATATATAAATATTAAAAATAAATATATAAATATTGAAAATAAATAAATAAACATCATAAATAAACATTCATAAATAAATAAATAAATAAATAAATAAATAAAATCAAGTATGTATTTACTCACCAAACGGTTTCAATTGTTTGAATTTTTCCCTGTACTAGCACATCAACAGAACAGTTCCTATTTGATACGTCAACAAATGATGGTGATAATTCATACTTCGCCGTGACCTCAACTACAGGAACGGCCCTAAACAATTTTAAAAGATACATACATATAAATAAAGGGAACACATTTTTTCAATAAAATATATAAAATACAAAAAATAGAACAGATCAAAAAGAAATAGAAATGGGTTAGGATAGAGTGGGATAAAATGCGATTGGATCAAAGAACATTTTAGAATGTATGTATAAGATGATGATGATGATGATGATGATGATGATCATCATCATCATCACAATCACCATCATCATCATCATCATCTTCTTCATCTTCTTCATCATCATCATCATCATCATCATCATCATCATCATCATCATCATCATCATCATCATCATCATCATCATCATCATCATCATCAGGGCTTATAGGGCCGAGTAATGTTGGATTTTACAATCTCAGACCATTGTTCCCTATTATTATTATTATTATTTATTTATTTATTTATTTATTTATTTATTTAAGGAGGATAAGTTTTTCAGCAGAGCTGGTGGGGTCCTCCATTTACAGCTAAGACCTATAGGCGTTGATTTTACGGAGGGAGGGAAACCGGAGAACCCGGCGAAAAATCCTCGAAGCACAGGAGACGAACTAAACTCTACTCACATGAGTCCCCACCAGACGGTCACCCATCCGGGCTTAACTATTGGTGAGAAGCAGCGCCCTAATAGCACACGCCACCCGTGCTCCTTCATCATCACCGTGTGTAGATCCTCCGATTCCAGACACGTGTCTTTAACCAATTTGTTGATAAATTATGGTTTCCGGCCTTCCTCTATTCTAGGTTCCATGTTTTGGTTCCCATAAAATTAGGCTTGAAACAAGCTCATCACTTCGTCGATAGCAATGTCTAGTGAATCGTAATCTTCTTTCTTTGATACATTCAGTAATTTTAGGTAAATCCGAGTAAGACATGATAGTCAAG
This sequence comes from Corallium rubrum, assembly GCA_964035015.1. Classification (NCBI taxonomy): domain Eukaryota; kingdom Metazoa; phylum Cnidaria; class Anthozoa; order Scleralcyonacea; family Coralliidae; genus Corallium; species Corallium rubrum. Next base: position 43,790,932 of record OZ035998.1, on the reverse strand, counting down.
GATAAAATAGTACCAGTCATGTATTAGAGATGTCGTCGCTAAAATAGATGAATCAAAAAGACCCTTCCATTCCTCCCTCAGCTTTTTCTAGCTTCACTAAAATTAATTATTCAAAAGTAAACATGCATATCGTCAGACTCCAGTGAATATAATTACATTTTTACGATTTTCTGGCCCAGCCAAATACCCTGATAAAAACGCGAACCCTATAGTTATGCGGAAACGTGGTTCACCGCCTATATAGCTTACATCTTTTTTTTGTTTGTTTTCTTTTAATAACTTTATTGCCTATTGCAACTGGTGGTCAAACAGAGCGAAATGCCCCAATGGAACATGACTACCATGATGTAAGTATTGTTTTTGCGGAGGGAGGAAAACCGGAGAACCCGGCGAAAAACCCTCGAAGCACAGGAGAGATCAACTACAATTCTACTCACATTAGTTTCCAGCTCGACAACGGGGTCATTCCCAAGCGGTCACCTATCCAAGTACTTACCCCGTCTAACCGGGCTTAACTTTTGGTGAGAGGCAGCGCGCTAACAGCACACGCCACCCGTGCTTCCCATGCATCTGACCGAATGGTGGCAGTAAAATCGCTAGTATGTCACGTTGTGTCTATAAGCTAGACGTCAAACTAGATTTCTGACGGGAGTTTGGATTTGTTAGGTTAGGTGATCCTGGAAAAGCCGCGAAAATACTGGCAGGGTCCTTTTGAGTCATCCTTTGCAGTCTCTATACGGAAAGCGGTTTCTTGGAGAGACTGCATCTTGGCAGTTTTTATCTTTTGAAACTGTTGCCTATAGTCATGGTGAAAGAAGTCAAGTAGAGTCTATAATATACAAATACAATTTTGTAATTACCTCAAAATCATAATCGAGTCACTGCCATAAGCGCCGACAACAATATCTAAAACAGAACCAATTAGGTATATTAATTATTTGATCTCTTTTTGGTAATTATATAAACAACTAAAGGTTTAATGAATCTGGACCCTACTGTAAAACCCTGGGCTATTGTCCACAGCAAAAACTCTGCCCACTTTATCATTCGCAAATATAGAAGACTTATAACCTTAGAAATGATCTACCTGAGATAATTTTTCAACACAACTTTAGGAATATGGAACACCTAAGCTATTCTTGGTTTCCATCTGACATCATGGCGGCCATATTGGTGCAAAGAAACAATGAAATGGCAGCCATATTGGTGCACAACCTTTATCCTATGGGAATTTAAGTCTATTCTTATTCAAACATTTTGTATTGTTTTACCACCCCAACGGGGCCACCGATCACGTGAGTGAAAACGATCCATAGAACTTGCCAATTTTAATACACTACAACTGGCCTATCACTTGCTATTTTTAGCATTCAGTGTGTTCTATTAGTATCTTTAACATTTCATATTTTTTGGGCCCGCCGTAATTGACGGTAGCGAAAAAGATGGCGGCGGTACATTTAAGCACAATGCTCTGCGATCTCAAATCAGCTCAAATAACAACTGAACATTGTTTTTAAGAGAAGAGATGAATATGCTAGCTCGGATACGAGAATTGAATGTAAATCTTCTTCCAGCTATTTTACTCAGCGAGACTCGAACCCACAACCTTCTGATCGCCGGTGAGACGCTCTAACCATTGAGCTACTGGGACTCAGATGATTTGAACGTATAGGTTGAGTTCGATGTATGACATTATATACTGCACATAGCAGTATATAATGTCCAGCTGAAGATTTCGACGCATCTCCGACGATCCCCGAAATATCCGATCTCCGAAAGAGCCTCTGCGGAGGAGAGAGGGCGAGAGGCAGCGCCCTAACAGCACACGCCACCCGTGCTCCCCCAAAAGTTAATAACAAACCTGGATATCCATTATTATCCAGATCATATTCTCCACGAAAAGACCATCCAAAAGCTTTCAAAGGATAAGGTAACATTGATGCTTTAATAATCTATAAAAAAACATCAATATAAGATTTTACTAATATTCTGATGACTGATATTCAAAGCGGTGACTGTAAGCGTGGCGTGCGGAATGACAAAATTAAGATTTTCTGGGTCAGGAATCGTAACAAGACCCAAAGCGGGGATTTGGGACAAGAAGAAGGGGCGACTCGAGAGGAACAGCTGGAACCATGCCTATGATTTTTTGGGTCACCGGCTAACCCCTACAAAACCCCTAACCCTAGTCACAAATCCCAGGCTTACCAGCTTAGTGCATGCGTGCTAAAAGTTTTGAAGATTTCCGGTTTGTGACTAGTGAGTTTTTCTAAGGTTAGATTGCCCAGAAAAAATCGATATAAAGCCAGTAGACTAGGTTTCTGACATAAGCAACACAGAAATTTGCATTTGTCATTCCGCATTTCATTTTGCCACCATATTGCCTTTTACATTCACCGTATTTTAGGCTTGCGCTAAACGTCGCACAATAGACGAATTTAAGTCAGACGAATTTAATTCGAATTAAGTTCGTCGCTAATGCGACGTAAATGCGACGTAAATGCGACGTCGAGTTAAATGTCGAATTTCAGTCGAATTTAATTGTTTTTACTTGGACGCGTGGAGCCTGAAAATGACTTCTGGAAAATATGGCGCTGAATTGTCACAGACAGAAAAGAAACATTTAACTCGACGCGACAATAATTCGTCGTGTGATTCGAACACGCATTATCGTCGCATTATCCGTCTGACTCAGACGAATTTGACTGCCGAAACGAATTAATTCGTGTGTCGAATTTAATGGAGTTATACGTCGCAGTTTCGTCGAATAAAATTCAAACATTTAAATTCGTCTGAATTAAATTCGTTTATTGTGCGACGTTTAGCGCAAGCCTTAAGGCAGTTTTCCACTAGGCGAAAAATGTCGCGCGAAGCGACATTTTCTTTTGTCTCGTAAGCCCTCGGGTGGAACTAATTAGCCAAGACAAAAGAAAAAAGCCGCTGTTTTCCACCAGGCGATATTTTTCGAGCGAAGCCACTTTTTTCTTTTGTCTTGGCTAATTAGTTCTACCCGAGAGCTTACGAGACAAAAGAAAATGTCGCTTCGCGCGACATTTTTCGCCTAGTGGAAAACCGCCTTTAAGTACATATTTCCTAATAATGCTGTCTTTGTTCTTCAGAAAGTTTGAATAATAAGACCTGCGCTAAACGTCGCACAATAGACGAATTTAATAGGCGAGTTTCAGGGTGTTGCGCGCGCATCATTTTTCAAAGAAACTGGCAAGCTCCACTCGAAGTATACTGTTGAAGATAAACAAAGTATAAACAGTTTCTGGATGTTTAACACTGTTATTCTGTTGGTGTTGGCTTGCTAGCAAGTCTGTTTGCCATTGCTTACTTTGTGGGGAGCCCGTCAAGAGCCCGCCAATTCCTTTGCAAAACGATGGGTGCGCAACACCCTGAAACTCGCCTATTCAGACGAATTTAATTGTTTGAATTTTATTGGACGAAACTGCGACGTATAACTCGATTAAATTCGACACACGAATTAAATTCGTCTGAGCAATTAAATTCGACGGATAATGTGATGATAATGCGTTTTCGAGTTGCACGACGAGTTATCGTCGCGTCGAATCAAATATTTTCCTTTTGTCTGTGACAATTCAGCGCCATGTTTTCAAAGAATCGTTTTCAGGCTCAACGCGTCTAAGTAAAAACAGTTATATTCGACTAAAGTTCGACTTTTAACTTGACGTCGCAATTACGTCGCATTACCGACGAAGTTAATTAAATTCTGAATTAAATTCATCTATTGTGCGACGTTTCGCGTAGGTCTAAATTACATAAGTAACTCAGCAGACAAGTAATAGATAAATCCCGAGAACGAGGGATGTATGCTATATAAAGACCCGAGGACGCGCAGCGTCCGAGGGCTTTATATCGCATACATCCCGACGTTCGAGGTTTTCCAACAAAGTTTTTTCTTTTTTTTCTTTCTTTTTTTTGAAAAGGAGGTTTTCCAACAAAGTTTTGTCTTTTTTTTCTACCTTGGACAAAGATTTTCCTTGTTTTTTTCTTCATTTCGTTTCTAATTATTATTCAAGGGCTTTATGCGATATAAAGCCCTCGGAAGAACAAAGAAAACCGACTCAATAATAAACTAATCAGATATAATTCTTAACTAATTGAAAGATTCGAGCTAACTACTGAGTTTAAATTTATGTTCTATTATACGTCATGAATGATCTATACAAACAGAGCAACATATACATCTTAACCAGAGAGCTTGCTTTCCTTGAATCGTTGCATAATTGCACATAGCAGTAAAAAAATGTCCAACATTAAACAATAATTTGCCAGTTTTCCGAGTCCGGCGGTTATTGAGCTGATTTCGTCACAAAAAAATCTTTTTTGACTGCAAAAAGAATTAGAATACCCTGTGTGCTATTGCAGAAAAACGAAGGTAGCTTTGCTTTGTTATGTCATTTTGCATTTCTCAAATAGTCGTAATAAGAAGACCACTCACGTTCTCTGTTTCGGCAGTATTAACCTACTATACCATATTTCGATAACTGAAATTAGCCCGGTAACTGGGCTAGCCCGCCTCATATAGACGGCCTCTTAGTCTTAGTCGTTAGCGAAAGGACGTCAATTACGGCACAAGAGCCTTGAAAAAGACTTTGTCTTTTTATTTGCATTTTTCTTATATATATATATATATATATATATATATATATATATATATATATATATATATATATATACAGGGTGTATCAAAAAAAAGGCTACCCTTAGAAAATATAATTAACATTCTTTTCAAATAACCTATTGTATATTTGACAGCCCTGTGGTCAGTTGAACCATTTTTAATCGAACTGATATGAATATAATTAACATTTTTATTTCAGTTATGCTCCTTCATACGTTTAGAAGTTATCGTAATTTCCCAGGTGTATACGACCATTTGTTTTTTACGCATCCGTGACTTCAGAGGTGTCCAGGGCTGTCAATATACAATAGGTTATTTGAAAAGAATGTTAATTATATTTTCTAAGGGTAGCCTTTTTTTTGATACACCCTGTATATATATATATTTAAACACTCATTAATAATTCATGAAGAAAACACAAAAGAAATCATGACCGTGCAGGAGGTTGTATATCTGATACAAACCACACGTGATTGTATCACATATACAACCACTAGTGGTTGTATATCAGGTCACTATCTCCGCTCTAAAACATTGAAATTGAGCTTTTTCTGAATTAATCTGAACAAATATTACTCATATTAACATCAAAGACTCGGCGTGTTTTAAGCTGTTTACAACATTCGCGTCCGTGTTGTATCGAATATATAATCACTCGCCTTCGGCTCGTGATTGTATATTCGATACAACACGGCCGCTCATGTTGTAAACATTACATATATATATATATATATATATATATATATATATATATATATATATATATATATATATATTTGTGAAATTCATTACTAATTCATGAGTTTTGCAGCCAATCCAATTTCAGAATGTATATCCCATGTAAACCCCATACAAACTAAAACCAAGGATGCTAATTAGTTACAACCACTAGTGGATGTATACTCTTCTGATACAACCACTAGTGCTTGTAACTAATTAGCATCTTAATATCCCAAAAGGATTTTTACTATTCATTCATTCCACAAGTTGTTTACAACACTCGCGTCCTTGTTGTATTGAATATACAATCACTCGCCTTTGGCTCGTGATTGTATATTCAATACAACACGGCCACTCGTGTTGTAAACATTACATATATATATATATATATATAGTGAGTTTTGGTTCACGAAATGTTAGAGAGTGCTCAATACCATATAGATAGCTTTATATATATATATATATATATATATATATATATATATATATATATATATATATATATATATATACCTGGACTGGTGTAGTAGCTAGCCCAATGCTGGAGCCGTGATAAATGTACACAGCTCCTCCGCCATCCTCATACGGTGCACCGACCCCTAAATCTAAAAATAAAAAACAAAATACCCAGAAATTAGTCCTCTCGCTGTTAAGATTTCCAAGGTAGTGTAATTGAATTATCCGAAATTGATAAATCATTTAAAGTTAAATAAATTTACTTACAAAAGAACACAACAAACCGGGGTAGAAAGATAAATTTAAAAAAAAGATAATTTTATTTGCCACACTGTTGCCATAATACAAAGAAATTCCAAAAGTTATAACTCATACAGTAGCGTGTGGGGCCACCATTATCTTGCATAAAAGCAACACATCTCTAATGCGCACTGAAATAAACGTAGTGTGCTGCGTAGGCAGTGTTGAAATACAAATCGACATTTAGTAAGGTTTGAGCACTGCCGAAAATATTGAACGTAGTTTCTAACGTTTCGAGTCTAACGTTTCGAGCGAAGGCCCTTCGTCAGAGAAACGTGGTCACGTGAGTATGGACTGCGGGTCCCGTCGGAAAAGTGACCAAACAAAAATGGCAGAAATATGATCTTTTCTCTCATGGTAGCGACCGCTGACCGTATTTTGCTCACTATGTTTATCTGACTGTGGGCTCAGTTGCGCCCGCAAGCCGATTAATTCAGTAATAAATAAATTCATTTATGAAAAAAGAGAGGTATCATCGGTTTCAAATTATGAAGCTTAACCATCTAATAAAACCATCCCACAAGCGGGATGTTAAACTTGAACACATAAAGGTAAAAATTCTATAGGGGTGTAGTGGTCGGGGTATGAGAGGTGGGACATTTTTCCGAAGGGTTGTGGTTAGGTTTAGGGTTTCCGGGGTGTGTGATTAGGTTTAGGGTTTCCGGGGGGTGGTATGGGGGTGAGGTTTCGTTTAAAAAGGTTGTCTAATCAGATGGTGGTTTTAGTAGTTGGTTAAGCTTCATAATTTGAAGGAAATGATAGCTCAAAAAGATCAGCGTTACTACTACGGATAAACCGCCATCTTGAATTGGTCACCAATTGCCAGTTATTGATATAGGACAAACAAAGTCCAGTTATATATATATATATAGGTCAGTGAGAACAAGAAACTATTTCTTAAAAGAAATAGCTGTTTCGTTCCGGTCAGTCGTTTATGAGGGTCTGTTTCAACAGCAATGACGAGTTTTAGCTCAACTAATTATTTCCCCCATGTAGACCAGGGTTGCCAGGTCCTCTGGGCCAAAATAAGCCAAACGCATGTTCAAAATAAGCCAAAAAAAGCCAAACTCTAAAATTAAGGTGGGGGACTGGGCCCGAGTACTAATTGCAGTAATAATTATTGCCATAAATAATCGGTTTATCACTTTATCTGACATAAAAACTAAAAATTTGCTTATTTTTTTAAATTATTTATTTAGGAATACACTCACATTTCACATTTCAAAACATTTCATATAAGTCTGTCATGCAAGTATTCAGTTTAAAACTCGGTTAAAAAGAGAAGTTCATCTTAGTCAACTGAGTCAACTGCTGATGTTTTAAACGGATCAAAATTCTTGAATTATGATTGGTTGAAATTTGAAAAATTATGCGGTCGGACCTCTGCGAAGACAGTGGCATGAGTGATGATGTTCCAAATTAAGAATTCGTCTCTGATTGGTTGATAGTTATCCCATGGTTATCCAACTCGCGGATCGGGTAATCCCTACTGCTCTATACCGAGATTTAACAATTAGTCTTTCTAAACAACAAAGCGGCAAATTTTAACCGATGAAAAACTGAAATATGGTGAAAAGACCGACGACTTTCCATTTTTTAGAAAAAAAAAGCCAAAAATAAGCCAAAAATAAGCCAAAAAATAGTTATAAGCCAAATGAAATTTTTCCAAGCCAAACCTTGTAAAAACAAGCCAAATTAGAGAAATCTGGCTTAAAAAAAGCCAATCTGGCAACCCTGATGTAGACTGGCGCGACAATTTTTACTACGCGCCTGCGTTTCATACGACAAATTTAATTTAGACGATTTTTGTTTTGCATATAAACAAACTAGAAATATGCTGAAGCGAGAAGATTATAATAAAACTACAAAAAAATAATTTAAGCTTCGTCTAATAAAACGAACACACATTTCAGACGTTGTACCGTCTGATCATGACGGATTACTCTCTCCTCCGCAGTCCGGAGGGCTCTATTGATTATTTCAGGTTATTCGCAGTCGCATAAATTCGACTGAATTTAATGTGACGTGCTAGCGGTCTCGCGATTTTCGTGAGATCGCAATTATTTTGGCAACGTAAATCTTCTATTCAGTAGCAATACTCTTCTGACCGTCTATAGGAGAAAAATAAAACGTTACCAAAATAATTGCTTTCTCGGGAAAATTGCGAGACGCTAGCACGTCGCATTTAAATTTCATGCAGCTGATTTATTTGACACCGCGGTATTTATTGAATAATCGCCAATAGCAAATCCATATAATAAATTTCCAAGGCCAAAAGGATCAATATAAATTAGGTCAATAACGGACTATCATCATTTTCGTCGTCATAGGTCATAGTTTAATTCTCGAATCAGAATAATCCATTTAGATGGGCCACAAATGAATGATAACGAATTTCTAGCCTCAAACTATTGACATTGTTCATAAAATAGCTATATTTTAAAATTATTAGACACGCGTGAAACAGTGCGACTGACCTTTTGGAACGCGCAGTTGCCGTACATAACGAATGCATTCTCGAGTTCAACGAGGGGAAAGTTCCTACTTTCTACAGCACAAGATTGAATGATTCGCTTCGCACGGGATTGTTTACATCTTCAAATTATCTAGATCAGCAATATTTTCACATCGTTTTGGCGTTTAACCACGCCTCCAACTAAATTTTTTATGCGGAATTTTGATTTCATTGGATAAGATCACAGTTATGTCAACAACACTGCACTACGATTGGACGATTTTCATCTGTGATGACAGTTTCTTTTGTGATGTCAATGGAAAGCTAATACAGTAACAGTTTCGTTCCTGCGGGGAACGAAACAAAAACACGACACCGTAAGTGTAATTACCTTGAAAACCATCACGATTTACATCTCCAAGAGAAGCAACGCATCTGCCAAAAAGCGCACGAGCTTGGGCTTCCTGTGCTTTCAATGTTCGGATAGGTTGTGTAAAACCATTCTGCAATAAAAATAAAATAAGCCATTATAACATAGATGTAATATAACGGCGATTCTGATTGGCTACCGTGCGTGCTTATAACTCGATGAAGCACGGCAATTTCAAACGTAATGAGAAACTCATTTTTAATCAACGAAATAAATATTGTTTTCCATTGTTTTGTATGCGATTCTCTGTTATAAAAGAAATGGTCCATTGTTTGGTTGCTCCACAGATAATGGAAGGGGAACTGGATAGGAAACTTACGAAACCAGAAACGATGTTTGCAGAACTTGCTATGGTAATTAAACACTTATAAGCAGCTAATGCACTAACGAGTGATCCCACATGACCACGATCAACCATTGCTGAAATTAAACAATAGTGTAATATCACTTATTAGTCAGTCGTGTCTGATATTAACCATGTGGGACCACCCATTAGGTGCATTAGCCCCTAATAAGTGTATAATTACCATAGCAAGTTGTGCAAACATCGTTTCCGGTTTCGTAAGTTTCCTATCCAGTTCCCCTTCATTATCTATGGTTGCTCCATTGAGTTATATGGATGCACTTGGGAAATTGGGAAGTTCTCGGCTATCGCCTCGACCAGTTAACTCTTACGCTTTTTCGTGCTCTTGCATTCATGACTCTATGGAGCACGCCAAACCATGCATAAACCATTTCTTAATTTGCTCAATTTATTCCGTGGCGTTATGTGAGCAGAACAACCATAATGTTTTGTCAGTGTCCAAACGCTAAGAGATAGAGGATACTGACAAAGCATTCTGGTTGTTGTAGTTACAACAACCAGATTAATCGATCATTTTTCGTTTTCCTCCTGCAATCGATTACTGTTACCAACAATCATCGACGACAGCTCAGCATACTGTTTATTCACGTTAATATTGTTCTTCACTTGATCATCATCGTAAGCTTTTCAGTTTAATCTATACATATCAAACTCATTAATAATTCATGAGGAAAACACAAAGGAAATCAGTACCGTGTCGGTTTGGATATTGGAGGAAGAAATTACATAAATTAAGCAAACTTTTACCCCGATTTTCTCTTAAAATACTGATTTGTTTGAGATGCTATATTATACACTTGGAGGAGTGTTTCACCAGGATATCCAAACACTTCGAAGTTTGTTCAAAAACATCGGCTTCGCCTCGGTTTTCAACAAACGTCTCAGTGTTTGGATATCCTGACGAAACACTCCTCCGAGTGTACGGTATATTACATCTTGATCTATATACATGTACTTCAATTGCGGTGAGCGAAACATCAGGACTAACGCAGCGAGATTCATGTAGTACAATTAAACGATTGTTGACAACGATTAATCCATTACGAAAATGACCCGATGGGCGCAGCTCTAAGTTGTAGTCACATATCAGGCAAATTGCCTATTGATCGTGAATGTGTATTAGAAAGAGATGCAGCAGTATTTTTCTTATTTTTCTTCGTCAGCTTAGGCTTGCCATACAAATCATTGTACAGCCATTCTTTAATATCCGAAAGTGTAAAAATGTAGAGTGCTGTGTAGGTATAGTGTTTTGGATAAGTGAAAAGGTGGCCGAGTTCTGCTCAAAACATCTGTATTTCGTTCCAAAACATCTCGACAGTTCTCTATTCTTTTAATAGCTCTGACTCACAGACATTACTCTAGTAGACAAATCTTTACCAATTTTGTTGTCAATAAATTATTCAACATACCTCTTTGCCGTACACAAAAACCCTTCCCACTTCTGGTTTATTAAATTTAGATGGGTCAGTATAATAAGGAGCTCCAACAACAATTTCAGAAATTCTGTTTAAAGACAAAGTAATGCCAATTTAATTCTTTGAAAGTTTTCATGGCGATAATGTACAAGTAATATAGATAAGTAATAATATCAAGGGCTGCTAACGCGTGACTCGTTACGGTACAGCAATTATTGATCTTAAAGTCCTAGATGTACATTTTTGATGTTTTGCGTAGCCAATGGCAACGTTACAATAAATTATAATTATATAGATAAGTTTTGTGGAAACATCACGTAAAATATTTATTTGCTAAGCTTTCGGCCTGTTGACTCGTGATTTATTTGATCGGTTGCTTAGTTTATAAATGACGTGAGCCAACAGCTCACGCTTATTGCTCTGATGAAGACCTGAGTCTCGTTCGTGCGGAATCAATAAGCACGGCGTCGCACTTTAAGACTGGGTCTGGTTTATATAGAAAGGAAGTTCCGCGGATTTACCCAATTCTAAAACACGGATTTTGGTGATACTATAATCAAAGTATATATGTTTTCATTTCGATCAATTATTGTAGGTGGAACCGCTGACTCAGACTCCCTCTCCGCTCATGTAGGAGTTACTCCACACTTCTAACACTAAGAAAAATCATATGGTTGCGCAAACGACATTTCAAGAAATCCTAGCGAGTGATGTAATTTATAATCTTCATATACTCTGACAATATTTAAAGACATAGAGTCCATAAATTCATTTATAATAAAACTTACGTATCATTATTGAAGTCAGAAGTGCATACTGACATTCCAAAATAAGCGCCAACCTAAAACAAAAAGTAAATTTGCTCAGTAATAGTACAACTCTGGGAATCCACGAAAAAATAATTTTCGGATAAGATATACTAGAAGTACGTATACGCAACAATCCTAACAAACACTTCTGCAATCTCCTTGCTGGCTGCTGCTATACGACTAATGGATGACTGGAAATATAGCTGTACAAATGATTGTCCCTCAAAACTGAAACGTACAGTGTAAGGCAAGGCAAGGCAAGGCAAGGCAAGGCAAGGCAAGGCAAGGCAAGGCAAGGCAAGGCAAGGCAAGGCAAGGCAAGGCAAGGCAAGGCAAGGCAAGGCAAGGCAAGGCAAGGCAAGGCAAGGCAAGGCAAGGCAAGGCAAGGCAAGGCAAGGCAAGGCAAGGCAAGGCAAGGCAAGGCAAGGCAAGGCAAGGCAAGGCAAGGCAAGGCAAGGCAAGGCAAGGCAAGGCAAGGCAAGGCAAGGCAAGGCAAGGCAAGGCAAGGCAAGGCAAGGCAAGGCAAGGTAAGGTAAGGTAAGGTAAGGTAAGGTAAGGTAAGGTAAGGTAAACATTACTTTAGCAGGGTAGCCCATTCAGCTACATGGCTGGTGTCCAGAGGGGCCCTCCAGTGTAGAATTAACTCGTTTTTGCTGTTAAAGTGCCTGTATGCACCGGAGGCAGTTTACATATTTAGAATATTTAGTCCTCCCTCATCAAAATTGTAATATAGCTACTTTTGCAAAAAGTTCATCGTCATGGACTTTTTTGCACGTAAAGTAGACAATCTTGGGGAATTTCCAAACATGAGTTACGGAACGTGATGACAGATCGGGAACCTGATAGTACAAACACGCAGTAGGTTTGTTCTTCTCTGGTTTTACCAAAGTTATATCGCCCAAATTGTTTTAGAAACAATGTGAAACTGGTGCAAGGTATTTGGCCTCTCGATTCAAATTGATCGGGTTCATGATCTGTCGTCACTGCCGGTAAATACAGTATTATTCTCATGGTCAACCTTCAAAATCGACAACTTTTAATAAGTGAAAAAAGTCCATGGCTAGTGAGCAGTGAGCAGAACAGACATGCTTTTGCCGAGCTCTAGAATTTTATCGTTAATGCTCTTTATGAGTGTTTAGAACCTCTGGTAGTCTGTGAGGGCTAAACAATAAGCAATTCTTTTGGTCTTTGAACTGATTTTGGTGGTGAGCAAGTGACTATTTTACGCCACACATATATTTTTAATGATGCCGACTACTCGATCAGGCGGCATGGCCGACGATTCTACTGTTAATTTCGCGAGCCAAATGGACAATTACATGAAGTCTTCAGAAATTTTCAAAGCTGTTATCATTGATGCTCTTACTAGTGTTGTATCGGAAGCTTTGAACCCACTTCAGGCCGAAATGTTGTCTCTTAAATCTGAGGTTCATTCTCTGCGCGATCAACTCACTCAAGTCAAGGCCCAAGCTAACAACAACGAGCAATACTCGAGGAGGAACAATGTTAGAATTTTTGGCTTGCTAGAAGTTCTAAATGAAAATTGTTACGACATCGTTCTTGATCTGTGCCAAGAGTTAAAGATACAGTAAATGTTAATAGGAATGAGCTGGATCGTGTTCACAGAGTGGGAAAACCTAATCGTGCCGAAGGTGGAGCCGTAAATCAAGGCCAACAAGTAGGAGCCGCAAGCAAAAGTCTAAACACTCGGCCAATGATTGTGAAATTAATAGGACATCAAACGAAATTGAAGTTTATGAAGGTAAAGCGAAGTTTAAAAGGAAGAATATTCATTAATGAGGACCTTACTAAGGTGAACTATAATCTCCTTATGTATGTCAAGCAAAATTCCCTAAAGGGAGTGGTCGCCTATACTATGGATGGGACAATTATGGCGAGATCTCCAACCACCGAGAAAGTGTACCTTGTCAAGTTTAATTTATTGAAGTAGCCCTCCAGCTGAGGATGACGATTAGACAAAATGATTAGCCAACAGTTTGTACTTTTTGTACTTATTTTCTTGATGATTCAATTGTTTTTGTTTTGTGTGTGCTTTGTTTGGCAACTCGTAATGTTTTCTGTGCTGCGGATGGTGAGTAGTTCTGAAGTATTTGATGGGAGTTAATTTAGAACTTTATCGAGCAGCTATCGGTTTATTTAATAATACTTGTCTATGTTTATCAGTCAATGTTTTATGTTCCTGTATTGCTTTATTTAACATAGCTATATTATTCACACTTATAACAAGCTTAATTATTTTAATTTTGGTTTCTGGTTCGGTTCATCCAAACCCCGGTCCTCGGCGACTCTGCATGTCTATTGCACATCTTAATGCACGGAGTTTAAATAATGATGTTAAGTTCAGCGAAATTTCCGCTATTGCTAGTTTTCAAAAGTTTGATCTGTTTGCTTTTTCGGAGTCTTGGTTGAATTCGAATATCTCAGACGATTCTATTTTGATGCCGGGTTATAATATTCCCTTGCGGAAAGACCGTTTAACCTCCCGTGGAGGTGGCGTTGCATTGTATATTGCCGAGCGACTTTCTTACGTAAGGCGTTCTGATTTCGAATTTCCTTCAAACGAGTTGTTATGGGCTGAAATCAATGTAGATCGCTTCAAATTACTCTGTGGTGTATGCTATAGGCCACCTAATCAAAACGCTGAGCAATTTGAGGCTTTTCTTACATCTTTTCAGCACAGTTTAGATTTGATTTCTTCGACCTCCGATTTTTCTGCTGTAATTATCTTAGGTGACTTTAACGCTCATTACAATTTTATGGATACATTTACATCAAACACCGAAGTTGGAATAAAGCTTTACAACTTTTTAGAATGTAATAATCTCTCTCAATTAATTGACGAACCGACTCGTATTACCCTTTCAGGTGAAACTATTTTGGACCTCATAATTACAGACTCTCCTGGGTATTTTACATCTACAGGCACCTTGAGCCCTCCAGCAAATTGTGATCATAATATTGTTTAAATATTTCAGAAATGTAAATGTTAACGGTTTAAACGCGGCCTTAAACAATGCTGATTGGTACTCAGTTTTTTCTAGCTCTTCCCTTGCGGACGAATCGATTGATTGTATTTATGATAAATGGTTTCAATTATTCAAATCGATTGTTGATACTTATATTCCAATTAAGCAAGTTACGATTCGATCCAAAGATAAGCCCTGGATGAATGGCCTGATTCGCACAGCTATTCGTAAACGCGATCGTCTTTTATCATCTTTTTCACGAGTCAAAGGTGCTTCTGCTTGGGAGCGTTATAGAACCCAAAGAAATTTAGTGGTAAATCTAATTAGGTTAGCCAAAAAGGATTATGTTAGGAAATTGAATTCAGTCTTAGCGACTCCGACAACGTCAGCTAAAAAATGGTGGAGTATCTCAAAATCATTTTTTGGTAATAAGTTGCGTTCCCCTGTGCCGGACTTATTAGACAATGGCAATGTAATTTCTGATTCAAGCAAAAGGCCGAGGTTTTTAATGAATATTTTATTAGTCAATCCGTTTTACCATCTGATGCTACCTACCTCTGCTCTTCCGTTGCTTTCTTTTCTCCTTATTCTCAGTAGTATACAGAGTGGGGGTTCTGGCACGGGTGGTGCGGGTGGTGCAAAAAGCACCACCCATGACGCCACCATTTTAGTCTTATATTAATTCATGCGTTAATTAGCAGCGTAATCTGCCCCCGGGATTTTTACTACGTCATTCATTCCCATGCTCCTTTGCGACCCTCTAACCCTAATCTCATTACGTCATTATGGCTCATGCTCCTATAGGACCTCCTAACCCTAACTTCCCCCCTAACCCTAGCTGTCACTCAACCCCCCGGTTTTCACTACGTCATACCGACTTATTATTTATTCATTCTCAGGCCCCGTTTACACTATTACGGTACGGTCAGTCTTCCGTTGAAAAATCACTACGTTTCTTTGTTGTGTTTACACTATTCCGGAGTGGTTTGCCGTAGCGTAGTCACTACGCTTAGCACTCCGGCTGCAAATCACTACGCTATGGTAAATTTACCGTACCGTCATAGTGTAAACAGACGATTTTTTCGTTACGGAACGCTCATCCCAATCCGGACCACAACCGTACCGTAATAGTGTAAACGGGGCCTCAGACTCCTTTGGGACGTAGTAACCCTAACTTCCCCCCTAACCTTAGATGTTACTTAACCCCCCCGTCGTAGCCGATTGGTCTCCGACTGATTTCCGAAGTTACGTAAAAGGCACGGAACTTATCTCTTTATAACCAATAGAAACCAACTTTCATTTAAACCCTTAACCCTACTTATAGCCAACACTTGTGGGACACGTAAACGCATGGAGCATGCGTACAGTAAACTTTAACAAAATAGACGTTCTTCACAAGGAACTAAAGAGAAATTGATAGAGGCACTTTATATTTTTTATCTGAAACCTTGTCTGGAGGATTATAGAGAGTTCTGAACAGCGTAAGTGTCTGAATTGGCAGAGATAACTGCTCTGGTCAAACCTGAATATTATTTGAATAATATGGAGACTTTGAATATTATATTAGTCAGAACCTAAATGACCAAACAGTCTTATACACGTTTGGTGGCAATAAGTGTTAACAATTTTAGAGAGTTATCGTTTACTTTGGCCTAGTTTGTAGAGGAACGAAACAGAAATGGATAGAGGCGCTTTATATTTTTTATCTTAAACTTGGTTTGGAGGAATATAGCGGGTTTTTTGTTAAGTAATCCGAGTGTTATTTTCGAAGAGATGAATGTTGACAGTTTTGGTCGAATTATTGCCTATCTAACCTTAGTCTATAACCTACTAGTGATTCCTTGGATGAAGAAACAGTTCGAGAAGTCGTAAGAAGACACAAATCAATTCGAAAAGCGAAGAGCAAAGACTTGTCCATATATAACTGAGATACATCATGGTTACTAGGCTTTCTGTTAATAAGAACGATATAAACAAGATTCTCGCACGTGCAGGAGACAAAAGAGAAAACTCGTTAAAGTTACTAATGACCAAAACATAACAGGATTTGCATATAAGTAGAATATTTAATTCATTTTAGGGGTGATCATGAGTTTTGGGGGGATAATAAGGGGCATGAAGAGGTATTAATGCATGGGCAGGTCTAGGCGAGAAAGTCATTAGCGTGTATTTTGCATAAGACAGAATTCACAACAATCAGTTTAAAATATTTATTTCGGTTTTCGTTCAAACATATACATATAAAAAGTTTTAGTAAGGTCTGCTTCTTAGATTATATTTAGATGGTGTTCATACTGTCATCTTTCATCCGGGGACATCTTTGCCAAGTCGCTTTCTTTCCACTCCGATCGAAGAGCTTTCCCAGTTATGAAAGAAATTATGTTTAAGTGTTGGTTGTTCAACTTCTGGAGGCGGTGTTATAAAATAAGAGAAACAGGGGGCTCGGAGCTCGAAGCCGGGGCTCGGAGCTAGGAACCAAGAGATTGGACCCCAGGACTCGGAGCTGAGAGCCGATGGCTCGGAGCTAGGAGCCGAGGGCTCGGAGCCAGGAGCCGGCGGCTCGGAGCCAGGAGCCGGGGGGCTCGGAGCTAGGAGCCGGGGGCTCGGAGCCAGGAGACGGGGGCTCGGAGCCAGGAGCCGGAGGCTCGGAGCCAGGAGCCAAGGGCTCGGAGCCAGGAGCTGGGGGGCTCGGAGCCATTAGCCGGGGCCTCGGAGCCGGGAGCCAAGGGCTCGGAGCTCGCAGCCGAGAGTTCGGAGTCTTATCTTCCTTATCTTCCTCTTATCTTCCCATTATCTTCCTTTATCTTCCCATTATCTTCCTTGTCTTCCTCTTATCTTCCCCTTATCTTCCCCTTATCTTCCCATTATCTTCCTTATTTTCCTCTTATCTTCCTCTTATCTTCCCATTATCTTCCTTATTTTCCTCTTATCTTCCCATTATCTTCCTTTATCTTCCCATTATCTTCCTTATCTTCCTCTTATCTTCCCCTTATCTTCCCCTTATCTTCCCATTATCTTCCTTTATCTTCCTCTTATCTTCCCCTTATCTTCCCCTTATCTTCCCCTTATCTTCCCTTATTTTCCCTTATCTTCCTTATTTTCCTCTTATCTTCCCCTTATCTTCCCATTATCTTCCCATTATCTTCCTTATCTTCATCTTATCTTCATCTTATCTTCCTTATCTTCCCCCTTATCTTCCCATTATCTTCCTTATCTTCCTTATCTTCATCTTATCTTCCTTATCTTCCCATTATCTTCCTTATCTTCCTCTTATCTTCCCCTTATCTTCCCCTTATCTTACCATAATCTTCCTTTATCTTCCTATCTTCCCCTTATCTTCCCCTTATCTTCCCTTTACCTTTCTTATCTTCCCTTTATCTCCTTCTTATCTTCCTTATATTCCACTTATCTTCCCATAAGATTGATTCTTATAAGATTGAATAATTGTATCCTAGGATTGAATCAATCTTATGAGAAGATAAGGGGAAGATAAGGAAGATAAGAAGGAGATAAAGGGAAGATAAGAAAGGTAAAGGGAAGATAAGGGGAAGATAAGGGGAAGATAGGAAGATAAAGGAAGATTATGGTAAGATAAGGGGAAGATAAGGGGAAGATAAGAGGAAGATAAGGAAGATAATGGGAAGATAAGGAAGATAAGATGAAGATAAGAGGAAGATAAGGAAGATAAGGAAGATAATGGGAAGATAAGGGGAAGATAAGGAAGATAAGATGAAGATAAGAGGAAGATAAGGAAGATAATGGGAAGATAATGGGAAGATAAGGGGAAGATAAGAGGAAAATAAGGAAGATAAGGGGAAGATAAGGGGAAGATAAGGGGAAGATAAGGGGAAGATAAGGGGAAGATAAGAGGAAGATAAAGGAAGATAATGGGAAGATAAGGGGAAGATAAGAGGAAGATAAGGAAGATAATGGGAAGATAAAGGAAGATAATGGGAAGATAAGAGGAAAATAAGGAAGATAATGGGAAGATAAGAGGAAGATAAGAGGAAAATAAGGAAGATAATGGGAAGATAAGGGGAAGATAAGGGGAAGATAAGAGGAAGACAAGGAAGATAATGGGAAGATAAAGGAAGATAATGGGAAGATAAGAGGAAGATAAGGAAGATAAGACTCCGAACTCTCGGCTGCGAGCTCCGAGCCCTTGGCTCCTGGCTCCGAGGCCCCGGCTAATGGCTCCGAGCCCCCCAGCTCCTGGCTCCGAGTCCTTGGCTCCTGGCTCCGAGCCCCCGGCTCCTGGCTCCGAGCCCCGTCTCCTGGCTCCGAGCCCCGGCTCCTAGCTCCGAGCCCCCGGCTCCTGACTCCGAGCCCCGGCTCCTGGCTCCGAGCCCTTGGCTCCTGGCTCCGAGCCCCCCGGCTCCTGGCTCCGCCGCCGGCCGGCTCCGAGCCCTGGCTCCTAGCTCCGAGCCCTTGGCTCCTGGCTCCGAGCCATCGGCTCCCAGCTCCGAGTCCTGGGGTCCAATCTCTTGGTTCCTAGCTCCGAGCCCCGGCTTCGAGCTCCGAGCCAGTTTATCCAGACACCATTTTTATAACACCGCCTCCAGAAGTTGAACAACCAACACTTAAACATAATTTCTTTCATAACTGGGAAGCTCTTCGATCGGAGTGGAAAGAAAGCGACTTGGCAAAGATGTCCCGGGTGAAAGAGGACAGTATGAACACCATCTAAATATAATCTAAGAAGCAGACCTTACTAAAACTTTTTATATGTACATGTTTGAACGAAAACCGAAATAAATATTTTAAACTGATTGTTGTGAATTCTGTCTTATGCAAAATACACGCTAATGACTTTCTCGCCTAGACCTGCCCATGCATTGATACCTCTTCATGCCCCTTATTATCCCCCAAAACTCATGATCACCCCTAAAATGAATTAAATATTCTACTTATATGCAAATCCTGTTATGTTTTGGTCATTAGTAACTTTAACGAGTTTTCTCTTTTGTCTCCTGCACGTGCGAGAATCTTGTTTATATCGTTCTTATTAACAGAAAGCCTAGTAACCATGATGTATCTCAGTTATATATGGACAAGTCTTTGCTCTTCGCTTTTCGAATTGATTTGTGTCTTCTTACGACTTCTCGAACTGTTTCTTCATCCAAGGAATCACTAGTAGGTTATAGACTAAGGTTAGATAGGCAATAATTCGACCAAAACTGTCAACATTCATCTCTTCGAAAATAACACTCGGATTACTTAACAAAAAACCCGCTATATTCCTCCAAACCAAGTTTAAGATAAAAAATATAAAGCGCCTCTATCCATTTCTGTTTCGTTCCTCTACAAACTAGGCCAAAGTAAACGATAACTCTCTAAAATTGTTAACACTTATTGCCACCAAACGTGTATAAGACTGTTTGGTCATTTAGGTTCTGACTAATATAATATTCAAAGTCTCCATATTATTCAAATAATATTCAGGTTTGACCAGAGCAGTTATCTCTGCCAATTCAGACACTTACGCTGTTCAGAACTCTCTATAATCCTCCAGACAAGGTTTCAGATAAAAAATATAAAGTGCCTCTATCAATTTCTCTTTAGTTCCTTGTGAAGAACGTCTATTTTGTTAAAGTTTACTGTACGCATGCTCCATGCGTTTACGTGTCCCACAAGTGTTGGCTATAAGTAGGGTTAAGGGTTTAAATGAAAGTTGGTTTCTATTGGTTATAAAGAGATAAGTTCCGTGCCTTTTACGTAACTTCGGAAATCAGTCGGAGACCAATCGGCTACGACGGGGGGGTTAAGTAACATCTAAGGTTAGGGGGGAAGTTAGGGTTACTACGTCCCAAAGGAGTCTGAGAATGAATAAATAATAAGTCGGTATGACGTAGTGAAAACCGGGGGGTTGAGTGACAGCTAGGGTTAGGGGGGAAGTTAGGGTTAGGAGGTCCTATAGGAGCATGAGCCATAATGACGTAATGAGATTAGGGTTAGAGGGTCGCAAAGGAGCATGGGAATGAATGACGTAGTAAAAATCCCGGGGGCAGATTACGCTGCTAATTAACGCATGAATTAATATAAGACTAAAATGGTGGCGTCATGGGTGGTGCTTTTTGCACCACCCGCACCACCCGTGCCAGAACCCCCACTCTGTATACTACTATTCTCTGTCATTGATTGTCGCTACTGAGCCTCAAGTTTTAAATCTTTTGACAATATTAGCAATCAAACATTAAAACTATGTGCCTTTGGCATTTACAAATCCCTTACACGCTTGATAAATATTTCGCTTTCTGTTGGAGTCAGTTCTACATTTCTTTTTTGACTGTAATCAATATGCTGCTCTCCGTATCAATCTCTTTGCCTCCGATGCACAGTTAATTGGTAGAGTGGTCAAACGCGTCTAGACAGTCTCGTCTACAGTGGATTTTATATGGAAATCCTGACCTTTCCTATGAAATTAATGCAAATTTGTTCTTATGTGTTCAAGACTTTATTGTTAATACCAAACGTTTCTCTTAATCTGAACGTCGTTTGACCACCCTGTTATCCAATATTGTTTTTTTGCGTGTCTGTTCTCCTTACTTTTTTGTAAACGATGTAAGAACTATGCGCGAATTCCCTAGATAAGCCTCTGGCTTTTGGAATAATTGCCATTAAAATATTGTTTAAATAAAAAAAAAAAGTCCATGAAGATTCCCTGAACATTATTATATGTAAAACTTGTATAACAATGGGTGACTGCAGGCGCCCCTTTCACTGTCCGTCCCAGTCCCCAGCGCCGGCTACGCAGGCTATACTTTGTCGTTCACTTCTTCCTTCCATATCCAATTTTTTCTAGACTTTTTAAATTTATCTGGGTGGGTGCTTTGCATGGGCCTTAGAGTCCCGTTCGCACCCTTCCCCTTTTGGATCTTATTATTATATTTTTATACTGCATGTCTTTCGTCATCTTGTTATGTTCTATTAATGTTCTATTGTTGTTAAGTATAGATGATCCAAATAAATTTGTTAAAACAAACAAACAAACAAACTTTAGTTTCATTCTACTCCAAAAAAATCCATAAGCACTTTATGTAGTCAAAACTCAAAACTTGCACTTTTTTACAATTCAAAAAAACAGTACGGAGCCACCTTAAGGTTTCAAATAAGCCATTGACCACGTGGTTCCTAGCCAGCTTTCGATCAAATATGAAGGGAGGACAAAGAAAATAAAAATTATCTAATTGTTTTCAATAATAAACTTTTTAGCTTACCTGATCACCATGGATTGTATAAGTTGCATCTGTGTTGGACAGAGATTTGTACACAAAAACCTAAAATACGAATAACAGAAAACAGAAGTTCTCGTAACAGAAGGCAAAGAAGGAGGAGGAGAAATACGGGAAAGACGAGCAATAACTAAAAAAAAAAGAAGAGAAGAAAAAGAAGAAAGAGAATAAGGAGAAGAATGAGCAGGAAGAGTAGAAGAAAAGAGAACAAGAAGAAAAGAGGGGTAGGCCGAGAAAAATTAGGAGCAGCAGAAGGAAGAGAAGCTGGAAAAGCAAAAGCAGAGGAAAGAAAAAGAAAGCAGAAGGAAGAGAAACAAGAGAGGAAAGAGAAGCTGGAGAAGGAGAAAGAGAAGAAAGAGATAAGTGGGAGACTGGTTATAAGTACATGTTCAATATGCACCAATTCCTGTTGGGTCAGGCCACAATAAATACCTGTGTTATTTTGGACATGAACTTACGCAGGGACCGCGGAACAATTTTTGTATTGGGGGAGCTGTTCACAAAAGCGGTCCAGGGGCATGGCCCCCCGGAAATATTTGAAATATAGAGTCTCGGAAATGCCATTTCCTGCATTTTGAGGGAAGAATTTACAGAATTCTGAAGGTCAGAAAACTCTCAAAAGACAACACTTTGTTTGTTTGTTTCCATTAATAAATTAAGATTTATATATAAGAGCAAACCAGAACAAACGCCCAACACAACATATTGTCAACAGTAACAGTACTCATTTCTGGTATGCTCCCTTGCTTTGTATTGTTGATATAATGTTCAAGTGCAGACCGCTGTGTGTGCTAGAGTGACTGATTGAACAATTTTTCCGTCTATTGCAATAAAATACTTTTTGGATGCACAATATTAATTACGGCCTAAAGAAAGAGCAGCAGTGGGAAGAGAAAAAAGAAGAGGAAAAGAAAGACAAAAATAAAAGAAGAAGTATGAGAACGAGAAGAAGAAGCAGTAGAAAAAAAGGAGAAGAAGGAGCAGGGAAAAGAATAAAGAGAAAGGAGAAGAAGAGCAGAAGCAACTGGAGGAGGAACAGAAGAAAAAGAAAGAAAAAAGAAGAAAAAGAATGAGAAAAGAATGAGAAAAGAATGAGAAAAGAAGAAAGAGCAAAAGCATGAGAGGAAGGAAGAAGAGAAAAAGTAAAAAAAGTAGGAGAAAGGAAAGAAGATGAAAAAGAAAAAAGGAGGAGAAAGAAAGAATGGTGGGAAGGACAAAGAGCAGAATGAGGAAAAGCAGCAGGAAAAGACCCAAAGCAGAAGGTGGAGGGAAAAGAAGAAAAGAAGATAAGGAGAAGGAAAAACAGGAACAGAACGGACGGGAACTGACGGAAACACACGTCAGGCATTGGTAGCTTGCTTTCATCAGTTTACAGTTTAGAAAAGAGGAGTGGGAATCTACAGGTATCTATTTGTGTAATTATAACGCTAAGTTCAAAAAAATCAAATAGAATTTTAGTTTACTTACTGCACCCGTTAAGTTCTTTCGTGGTGCTCCAACAACATAACCTATAATATGTGAAGATTATGATAAATAGATCCTATTTCTAGGCTCCGACTACAGTTGCTAAACAACGTGAAAAGATGGTAAACGAAATACGAACGCCTTATTTTTGAAGGGCTTTGCTCGAAACGTCCTCTGCAATTCGTCCTTGGCTATACCCAAAACACTGCTGATGCAGCACCCTACTTCAAAACAGTGCATGCCAAAGGCCGTTAACTTTAGCAGCTAGTCCATTTTGGAAATGAGATTTCAGGTTTAACTTAGTTGTTCTACAGTGTATGTGTAAAATGTGTAGACGACGTTTTCTAGTTTGGAGACGTGTTGCCTTGTCTGGGCTTTATTTGCCCTTCCAACCCAATACAAGCCAAGGACGTAATAAAAACCCAAATGCAAGTGAATGACGTTTAAATCTAAACTCATAAATAAAAATTTAATTTAATAATCAACCAATATAGTCGTCTCCATACCAATTTCATTATCACCATTGATAAACGTTCCCGATGCAACGGAATATCCTAAAAAATAAACGGAAAAAAAACAGTACAAATAAAGAACCTGAAAAACGGATAAAAGAATAACGTTGACCATTAATCCAGCCGGGGACCAACAAACCACATACTCGCACAGACCCCGTCGACTAGAATCGCACTCATGCCGCACGTTGTAAGCAAGAACATTATTAGTTACAATGTCTTTACAGTGCAATAACTTATTAGCAGTGTAAGCAACCTCAACATTAGGACACTGGTTGCAGGCCAGGTTAGCGTATAAACAAGACTGGCAAACCGCTAGTGGGTTAGGTGAGCATATATCTAAGACTCCTACTACAGTACATGAAGTAAAAACTTTTATTATATGGCTGGGTTTGATTTCCGGTCCGTACGCAAAACGACGCACGCTTTTTTCTCGGCCCTGTAAGTTTTGGCGAGAACATTTCTGAGTTGATTTGAATACAAATAAAAGAGAAATAGGTATCTTTATTCAAATATTCTGAACAATAAAATGTGTTGGAACATCACTGCTGGTTTTCTTTAAAGCTGTTTATCTAAAAACACGACAAATAAAAACCGAACTGGTGTAAACAAGAAGGCCAAGAAGCGACACGAAAAAGTTAACAGGTAAGGTACACAGTATGCTCCGAAGGCGAAAACAACGCTCGAAACTTAAAAATAAAATGAACCAATAGCCATATAATAAATTCCTTATTAACCTCGTTTGCTCGGTCTGTACGGGAAAGTATTTGCCCTCGGTTTTATCGCACAAACCTCGCTCCTTCGTCGCTCGGTCTGTACGAAAACCTCAAGCCCGGCGCACACTAGAGCTATCAGCGTAGCAAAGTTTCACGCGTGACTGTTGGCGTAAGCAAGTTCCCCCAGTGTGCGGTGGCGTTTTGAGCGCTATTGTTCACGTGTGCCATCGGCGCCGTATATTCAACATGTTGAATAATTTTGTGCACGAGTGAACATTTCCTCCAAGTGTGCGCGCGTGCAAAGCTATCAGCTCACAATAGGAGGCAAATACGCATGCGTGTTGACTCATATTTTCAAATCAAAATGGCGACTAGTAGTGCTGTTGCTGATGCTATGTGTGAGGACAAAATCGCGGATCTGTGGCCTGAATATCCATGTCTTTATGATGTGAGGAGTCCGGATTTTAAAAATAGGGATTTACGCGATAGTTCCATCCAAGAAATAGCGGAGAAACTGGGGAAAACAGGTAGGTTCGATAGAACCTAATTTTAAACCTTGTGGTAGTGTATACGAGTGTTTAATGTGAATACGAGTGTTTAATGTGAATACACATGCAGGACAACATAGATTGCTATGTGGTTATTTACACAAATACTTCATCCGTGTTCCTAGCTGAGTATGTGGAAAAAAAAGTTGAAGGCCTTGAGAAACAGTTATGTTAAAGCTAAAAAACCACCTGCCAGTGGAAGTGCAAGAAAAAAACCCCCAAAAAAAGAACTGCATGGCTGTTGGAAAAGTTGCAGTTTTTGGCCCCTCATGTTGCTACAAGGACTTCTGTTTCAAATCTAGTTGCAGTAAGTATGGATTAAAATATCATTTTATTCAGAACGATATATAGATGAGAACTATTTAATGTGAATATTTCACAGTTTGTTTATGAAGTGGACAGTTAAATGACCATATTGTCTTGCCATGGAACAGATCCACAGTCATTAAAATAGGTTGCCAAAAAATCCCTCTGTAACTTAGCATTTCTGCTTGCATTATGGCTGGGGGTAGGTTGCAGGCTAGTCAAAGCTGCATCACTTCTCCATGATCCTCTTGATACAGAATGGTCGCTGTTCTCCAAATCTGCTGCTGCTGCATAACCAGCCTTGTTCTTCTCCACCATGAAATTGTGCAGGCAACAAGCAGCTAAAATTACATTTGTCACCTTGTCAGGGGAAAGTTTAATTTTGGTTAAAAAAACTCTCCATCTGTGTGCCAAAATACCAAACGCATTTTCAACTACTCTACGGACGCGTGACAATCTGTAATTATAAATTCGTTTTTCTTTTACTAAATTACGATGCGGGTAAGGTTTCATGATTCGCGTTGGCAAGGGAAATGCATCATCTCCAATAACGTGATACTCAATTTTACTTGATATCCCAGATATTGTGCTTGATGATGGGAGGTCTAATGAATTGGATGTTAATGCTTGCTTCAATGTTGAATCAGCAAACACTCCAGCATCCCCAGCTCGTTCAGCTGCCCCAACATCAACATAAATGAATTTGTAGTTTGCGTCAACGAATGCCAACAAAAGGACACTGAAGTAGTGCTTGTAATTGAAGAACTCAGAGCCAGTGTCACCTGGTTGTTGAATAGCAATATGTTTTCCGTCTATTGCTCCGATACAACATGGGTAGTTCCACTTGCTTTCAAATTGTGAACCAATATGTAGCCATTCTTGGTTGGACTCTAAATATAACAAATAAAATGTTTTCATTCATAGGAAACTTCCCCTTCTTCTGGAACTCCCACATCCAAAATCAGTTTGAACGAGGTGGCATGTGAACTTGATAATGATGATGATGATAATGATGATGAAGATGATGTTAATTTGAATGATCCAGCCAGCCATGCAAACAGCGCAATTGATGGGGCTGAAGGAAGGGGCACATCAAGATCGACTAACGAGCCACTAAAAAAAAAGATCGAGTATCTCCAGGAAAAGACAGGTCGATGAAGAATTTAATTTAATCAAGGGCCTATCTCAATCAATTACAGAGAAACACAAGAGGCCAAAATCAGTGCATCAAAGCAATAATATGTTGGTGGCATTTGGAAATTACATTGCCAATGCATTATCAGAGTTGGATAGTCGGACATGCCATTTGGCTCAAAACAAAATTAACAACATAATTTTTGAGGCACAAGTTGGCCTATTGGTGCCTGTACAAGCTGTCCAACAAATGCAACAACCTATGGTGCCGCCACAAACGCAACATCATTTTGTTCCAATTCAACCGCAGCATCCAGTCATGGCAACTCGTATGCGAACCTCAAGCCCTCAGTCTTCAATATATGCTGAGCCCAACTCATGTTTTCGAGATGAATCAGCTAGGCTAAATACCACTAGTGGGTGGTAATAATACACTAACTATTTATTAACTAAGACTAAATAAGATGTAACGAACTTTGTATTGTGAAAAAAATGATTTGATAGAGGACTATTACATAACAGATTATGCTGTGTGTAAAAACGTTTGGAAATAAAAACCTTCAAATAGTTGTCCTTCATTTCTGAATGCAATGCTTGACAAGTTTCCTCCACAATTCCAGATATGGTCCTTTCACTAATACGATATTGGAAGGAAAGACTTCTGAAGGTCTCTCCTAATTAAGTTACAAAAAGTAAACAATCATATAAATTTAAAACAAACATAAAATGAATATATATATACGTATAAATTCATTATACCTGTTGCCAAAAAACGTAGTGTCACCGATAGTCTTTCGATCGGTTTCGTGTCTTTCTTCTCGATCAGTGATGAAACTAATTTCAAAACTTCGTCGAAGTGAAACTGAAACCAGCCTGTGAAACTGCCTAAACTGTTCAGGATCTTCAACAGTCAGTTCGCGAACAATATTCGCGCAAGCTCCTTGTGTTTGGCGTCGTGATATCCACCGTTTCCATACTTTTCGGTGCGAAGCTCGTAAACGTCTTCGTCTGCGTCGCATTAACAGAAGAAGAAGCAATATTTCTTCTTCGTCTGATGAGGATGATTCAAACTCTTCTTCGCAAACAACGGCGGTCATGTTTCACGAATTGATTTGAATATGAGTCAACACGCATGCGTATTTGCCTCCTCTTATGAGCTGATAGCTTTGCACGCGCGCACACTTGGAGGAAATGTTCACTCGTGCACAAAATTATTCAACATGTTGAATATACGGCGCCGATGGCACGCGTGAACAATAGCGCTCAAAACGCCACCGCACACTGGGGGAACTTGCTTACGCCAACAGTCACGCGTGAAACTTTGCTACGCTGATAGCTCTAGTGTGCGGCGGGCTTCAGGTAAATACTTTCCCGTACAGACCTCGCACTCGGTTAATAAGTCCTTAATATATGGACCCATTTGACATCGTGTTCTAGCTCTTTAGTACCTTGCATTTTGTTTGCAATGTTCGAGTTACAATGATTGAAATGGCGTTTGTCAACAGTTGTTCACGTAATGGTTTAAAATGCAACATGATACTGGAACAAAATTTCGCTAGAATCGTTCGCAAATGACATGTATAATGGCATCAATTAGCTAGCCTCCTCACCGCAGGCATCTCGCGAGGGTGGGGGGCTCAATGGGGGATTGGGGCGGACAGGCGGACAAAAAATTATTGAACGGGGAAAACGGCATCAGTTAATTTTGTGCAACATCTCTAGTTTTCAAAATTGTCGCCGACAGTCCTTTTTGCGACCCTTAACTCCGACCCCATCACAACAGCATCAGTCAGTGAGAAGAATTTTTTCCAAGAACTTTTTGGACCTATCAAAGTCAGTAACTTCTGTCGTATATATAATGAAAGTGTAAAAAAGTAGAGTGTTGCATAAGCAGTGTTTTAGATAGAGCAAAGTGAAAATTGGTTTTTCACTCATCATGAAAGGCTCTGCTCGAAGTGCCAGTTTTCCGTTACGAAAAACCTCTGTAGGTTACCGCAATTTCATTTTGCTCTATATACATAAGGGAGACGGGCATCGACACTTTTCAACGTAGATAAAGCATGAAAACCTGAAAATATATGGGATTCACCATGACTAAATTTTAGAGCTTTAGGCTACGTTTACACCGTAACGGACGAATTCAAGACCGGTCTCGAATTCGACGTACAGTATTTCTCGCTGTGTAAACAGGCGGAACTGTACTAATTCGAGAACGGTTCCAAATTCGTCTAGTACCTTGTTAAACGGGGTCTTTACCTCCCGTAAGCGACCACCGATGCTTGACATTTAGGGTGGTCACTTACGAGAAGTTCGACTGTATATTCAATACCTGCGCTCTTCCAAACCAAAAATAAAACAACTAGCTTTTGAAAAATCCGTTCGGGAATTTCTCAACAATACCTAGCCTCCGTTGCAGACGATTTACATGTATGTGATTCGCTTCCAACAATACCTGCATAAGAAATTTCCGTTTGACCGACGATAACTTTGGTATTACCAATAATAGCAGCCCCTAAAGAAAACAAGTTTGTTTTATTAAGAGCTTCTTTTTTACTGTCACATATTTTCAGTTAAATTAAAAGCGCTTAATTTTAGCATGTGTATTTAGAGGTTGAGAAACATCCAAAAACAATAATTTTTTCATAATTTTAAATTACAGTTGTCATGAAGAATTGTTAAATCCATACCATAACTTCAAACCGAATCAAAAGTGTTTTAATTAATTTATGAATAATATTAAACATGAAGCTAGCGCGCAAAACGCCCCTATCTATAAAGAATTAGAAATCTGAATTGTCAAGTCGTTAACAAGTTGATGAAGCTACATGTATAAGCTTTCGATTCCACTTCATCCAGAATTTGTTTGCTTTCAAATTAGCCACATAAACTACAAAAAGAAGCATTACTGAGTGTCACCGAAGATCAATTCGCCGTTGCTCACCAGTCAAAACGTTCTCAAGTCAAAATGGCGTCCTCGGGACACAGAAGCCAAACCTGTACAGTATACATTACCAGACTTATTTGGAAGTTAAAATAAGTTAAATAACGTACAGAAGTGAATACTTCGAACAGTTTGATGGTTAACTTGTATCGTTTGACTAGGCTTTGTAGTCTTTGTTGCTGCATTCATGTGTTGCTATAACAGTGCTCCATGCTCCACTCTTTGCAAAATTTGGTTACTGATGTAATTTAGCTTGAGCAGAGCAACCAATTTTGATTATACTCCAGTGGTCAGACAAAACACTCTGCATTAGTTTAATTCTGTTAACATTGTGTTTACACGGACATCGAATCACGTGTGGCCTATAATTTCATTGCAAAAGTCAAGCAAATATATAAAAGTCATTCATTCAAAACAAACCAGGAAACCTATATACAAAACGCTTATAAACCATAACGTTCATGCCTTGTTTGCATTACACTGGACAAGTTCAAAGTAAACTAAAATATTGATTACATAAAGGCGTGATAAAGCGAGCTAGCCAAGTTAGCCAACCCAGTTCAGTTGACTGAGCTAGCCCAGTCCAAGTAATTCCCTTCTAACATTCTAACAGGATATTATTCCTAATATCTTAAATAATATATATATATATATATTTATATCACGATTGAGTCGATTTTCTTTGATGTACCGCGGTGTATATACAGGTTATATCCCGTGCATAAATAATTGGATAAAAGTTGTCGACAGAACTCAAAAAATCTTGATCGAAACTCTTCGAAATTGATGTAACCTTGTTCAAAAACCTCCTCAATCGTGATATAAGTCGGTTATATACCTCTACTAACTTATATACCTCTACTATACCGCGTTCTCGGCATATATATATATATATATATATATATATATATATATATATATATATTTAGCATATACCTCTCAGGTGAATAGTGCTTTTCACGCAATCTGATTGGTTCCTCTAGCTCGGGATATCCTGCACTATTCACCTGCGGGCAAAACAAAATGGCGGACAATTTTGCTTTATGTTTACTGAAGCAGGAGATTTTGTTGATAAACAAGGCTGATATAGTAGAATAACGAGAAAAGTCAACAAAATTAAGTAGAAGAGTGTCCACAGGTATGTTTCTTTACAATTTTCTATCCACTAAATATCTTCAAAAGTTGTAAAAACTGTTTTGTCGACAATATCGAGTACGCCGTCGCCAAGTGCCCAAGTTGCTAGCGGCCGTGTCTTGTATAAAAATACCGAAAAATATAAGAATGTTAAACTTGTTATTTCATTTATGAGGTATATGCTAAAACAATTATTCACCTCAGTGTCGGTGAATAGTGTGGATATTCACCTCGCCGAAGCGGCTCGGTGAATATCCAGCACTATTCACCTCCACTTCGGTGAATAATTGTTAAATATATATATATATATATATATATATATATATATATATATATATATATATATATATATATATCTATATACATATATATATCTATATATATATATATCTATATATATATATATCTATATCTATATATATCTATATCTATATATATATATATCTATATCTATATATATATATATATATATATATATATATATATATATATATATATATATATATATATATATATATATATGGAGTATGCCGTTCCAGACCGCAGACCGCTGAGAAAATTTTATAAACAAAATAAAACCCATTGACCTCACTTGTTCGATCTGTTCTCGTGAAATATCGGACCTCCGTTTCCTGCACGGACCTCGCTTCGCTGCGCTCGCTCGGTCGGTACTAAAAACGTCGGTCCGATATTTCACTAGTACAGACCTCACGCTCGGTCAATAAGTAGTAAATATATAAATAAATTGAAGAACTCAACGCACCAGTCCAAAGCTTTATTCCCACAGCGCCGGTTAAATACCTCTACAAAAACAAATCATTTGTAATAATTAGTATACAGTGTAGGTGATTTCCAGCGGTTTAAAAGTTATTTACCCAATGGAGTTATGCAACTACACAGAGCCACTGAGAGAGGAGAGACTTATACAACATGGGGCCTCAAAACCGGAATCTATTAAGTTGATAAGCAAGATCAATTTGGCTCAATTTAATATCATGAGCAGTATTATTTTGCATGAGCAAATAATTTTAGCAGGCTACATGCATGACAAATGTGGTAAATGAAAGAAACTCGACAATTTCTGAAGATATTAGCATCAGGAATTATTTCTATTGAAATTTCGCTAGTATTAGCCACGTTTTAAATGCATGTGGCCCACCAAATTGATGTGTGCGCAACATCGTGCAACTGGCCTATTGAGAATCCCTGCAGTCCAAAACATGCGCAAGTATATATTTGTATAGCACGTACATGTGTAATAAGGGTTGCAAACTTACATTGTACATTGTTGCACTTATTCCCATTTGACCAAACTGAGAGCGAGAATAATCTACACCCTTATTACCACCACCTCCTGCCAAGTCAGCTGTGAAAAAAGAAAGTCACAAAATGTAGCTCAAAAGAAAGAGGGAGGGAGAAAGGGAGAGAAAAAGAGAGAAAGGAAGAAAAGAACTGACAGAGACAGAGACAGAGACAGAGACAGAGAGACAGACAGACAGACAGACAGACAGACAGACAGACAGACAGACAGACAGACAGACAGACAGACAGACAGACAGACAGACAGACAGACAGACAGACAGACAGACAGACAGACAGACAGACAGACAGACAGACAGACAGACAGACAGACAGACAGACAGACAGACAGACAGACAGACAGACAGACAGACAGACAGACAGACAGACAGACAGACAGTGGCTTAGTCAGCAATACAGAAGTGGAAAAAAAGCTGTAACTTATGCCTCAAAGAGAAACTTTACAATGAAAGCCAACAAAATACCAGAACTACAGTACTGTACAGTAGTGTCAAAATGGTACCGCCAAACCACCAAAATTCAACGTTCAAACATATATGCTTCATTCTTCTCAGCACTTTTCTTGTGTCTTTAGTGGGCATGGTTGACATTTGGCAACCTATTACTTTTACTCTGGCTAACGCATCAAGTGGAGACCTCCTGGTAATGTGCCCGGTAAAGGGTTAAATACTTACTGTACATGTATTAACTACATGTACATGTATTAAATAATTAATGCAAAGTCTGTGTTGAAAGATATTTGCCTGAGATTTCATACAGACCTACTGACCAAACCCACTCGCGTCACGGACACAACTAGTACACTAATTGATGTTATCCTAGCAAGTCACCCACCTAGATATGCCAAGAATAGAGTATTACACCTCGGGCTAAGTGATCACGATTTGATATACACAATTACGAAAAGTAAACTCCCAAGACCCAAGCCACGAGTTATTGAATAAAGAAGTTTGAAAAAACTCGATGTAGAGGCATTTCTGAAAAACCCCTGAAGGCAAATACTTTCAAATTCCTGTACAGACCAATCAAATGAGGGTAATAAAAGCCGAGGGAGGTTTAGTGAAAGTCCAGGTTTAGGCAAAGCCCTTGGGATGTATCTGGCATAAAACCAACAATACATGTATATGATCAGTTCAATGGTTACCGTTGATCTAATGCAAATTCACTCACATATTAAACTAATATTAGATAGTTGTCTGTAAAAACAACAACAGTGTATAGACATGCGCATTGATTTAGTATTAGTCCCACATTTTATGTTCCAGGAAAACTGTAATAAATTCTTGACAAAACAAATCAGTTACACAATGAAATTTTGCCTTTCGTTTAGGGCGCTGCCGCTACAAGTGGGTTCAGCGAACCTACTTCGAGATAGGGAATTCCACACTTGTCTCCACTGCACTTCTCAATTGGGGTCTGGGGATGATACCAGTGTACTCTACTCGAAATGTTTTAGGCAAGGATCCGTTGCATTTGGTGATATCCAGTGATATTGCCTATTGCAAATTCATGGGAATCGTACCTTGTGCATAAACATCAGATATGATTGGTTACTAATCGTACCTGATGCATAAAGATTAGGTATGATTAGTTACTAATTTTGGTACGATTTGGTACCATATGAAGAGTAAAGATACAGTTAAGACACGTTAAGAGCGTGGAGTGGTGATGGCTGTCCTATGTTTTTTTATCTCATCTTCAAAAAAAATAAATTTCAATAGATGTGTAATTTAAATTGTGCTTCAACCATAATACAGTACTGTAATTCATAAGGAAAACACAAAATAACAGAGTGAAGCCCCCACTCTCTTTTAAGACTGTGCCAATCTACTTGATGTATAAAACTAGGAGTTGCAACATCTGCAGCACAGGCTACACTTAGGGGTGGGTGGACCAGGTTTGTAAATGCAATTATGGGGTGTGTGGGATTACAGGTACTGTATTACTGTAAATTAGAGTCAGCTTATAATTTCCATATGTAACAAGACACACCTTCTACAGAAATACAATAGTAAATATATATTTAATCTTTTCTAACTACAGTGTAATTATTATCATGGTCTTGCATTTGCAAATTTTAAGCTGGGCATTAATTTTTGTATCTACTGCGCATGTGCAAGTAGATACTATGCTATCACCCATGTAATGTATGTGAGATAAGGTAACAAAAGAATGCCTTTGGAGCCAATGAAAACATAGAATAAAACGATTGACTCACAACAGACTCACGACCAACTACTGAAGCCAAAATAACTACTGTACACCAAGTATTTCATTGTTGACAGCATGGTCACATGGAGTGAGGTATTTGACAAGGAGTGGGATATTCAACAAGAGGAAGTTTTTACAAATTTAGTAAGTAAGTAAGTATTTTAAGTATGAATTGTAGTCAATTTTTAATTGTGATGTACTAGACGTTGTTAGAATAATGATAAAAGTTTTTGGAAGCAAATTCATCAAGTCATTGCATGGACGATTTCATATTCAGATGAGCTTTTAGTACCATAGCTTTAATAGTCAAGCTATTAGTGCACTGCCTCTCACCACTGAGGACCGGCGTAAAGCCCATGTTGAATGAGTTAGTATTTGAATGGGTGAGCATGCACCTGTCCAGGCTTGGACCTCATGCCAGATGATATGAGTAGAGTTGTTAGCACTTAGTCTTCAGTGCCTTCTGGCTTTACTCTGAGAGTCTGAGTTGACTGAGTTCTTTATCAAAGTTAAAACACAGCATGGCCTGTGAGCATAGAGTAGACAATTTTGTCAAAAATCTTGTTCAGCTCTAGATCTGAATACAAGGTTGTTATAACTATACAATTCCATCAATTTTGTTAAGAATCTTCTTCAACTATGAATACAAGTTGTTACAAGTACACAGTTGCATCATTGTTTTTACCATTATGATAGTAGCTATAGGCATTAAATGCAGTAGATACATGCACACCTGGGTGTGCCTATTTTCATTTTACGTCAGTCTACGTTTTCTGCCTGGAAAATCAATAGCAACCTTTACTTAGTGCTTATACTGTTACTAGTACGGACTTGGTCAGTTGTAGCAGCAAAAAATATTAATCATACCATTATTTTCATCATCAATTGTAATAAGACTATTACGACTGCTTGATGTTGTTTTTGAAACCGCTTTACAGCCTCCTGGTAAACCAAACCGACATGTATCCCGGAAACAATATGCAACACGAGTTCTATGACTGCAAACCTATAAATTTAAATAAAATAAAATTATTTTAAAAAACCCCAAAACAGTAGTTCATCATTGTAGGCAGACAAACATATCACTAACATTAACTGACTGGCAACCAAATTAGTCATTTTGAAATTAATGACTAAACTAGAGTTAAATCATGTTAAAAAATGACAAAATTAAAAAAACAACAACAACAAAAAAACAAAAAAACAAGTCCAATCATTGGACACAGAGCATCCCTCAAATTAGTAACTGTAATCAGGTTAAATAAGAAAAATATTAAATTTGTTGAGCATGTCTCACTTTCACACTATCTACGGGTCAACTCTGATGGTTTCTTCTTTTTTGGTTTACTGTGTGACATTGACAAAGCTAATTTTCAAGACACGACAATTGACAACACACAGAAAGAACACCAATGCAGATCATGCAATGACTAGCTGTGCAGCAGCTTGCATTGAAGACACACAGTCACCTGTGCTCTGAACATATCTTACAAAATCCACTGTGTATTTTTGGCTACATTTGGTAGTACTGCAATAAACTCAGCCTTCCCTTTTCACCCATCAAATTGCAATGAGATTTAACCCACTCGTGATTAGTAAAAGAAATAACAAATGTTTCTTTCTTAAAATACACAATTAAAACAATAATAAAATAATTTCAATGATCAAAGAATCTTCTCACCAAAACATTAGCTTCAGCCTTGCCTCCACTGGCAACAGAAACACCATACCATCCATTTGAGAAATCATACTTTCCTACTTGGTTTATATCAGCTAAATGTATAAAATCAAATACAGTGTACAGATCAAAATTAGACTTAGTTTAAATCCACCCCTTCTTGAGAAATGCACATGGGCAGGTGGTCCAGGGCTTGAAATTTTCAATTTTCAGCAGTATGCAAGTGGGATACCAGGTTTCTGAATTTGGTATCCCTCCTTATCCCACTTTTGAATACTAAATATCTCAACTTGCAATATCTAAAATTAACTATAACAGTTTGTGATAGTACAGTACCTGCATTACATTACATTATAATACATTACTCAGGTGTTACATTGTAAAATGTTACACTACATTGCAAGACATTACACTACATTGTAACTAAGACCTTACATGTACATTACAATGTAAGACGTAACGTATGCTATATTCTAAGACACTACACTACATTATAAGACGTTATGTTACATATTTGTAAGACATTACATACATTATAATTGTAAGACGTTACTTCACATTCTGTGGCTGTGTGTTATTGAAATTTTTATTGTATCCTATTGGGATACCGAAGTTAAGACTTCTAGTATCCAAAAGTAAAATCTAGTAATATCCTGTGGATATTGGGATACTACAAATCTCAAGCCCTTGTGGTCCATTAGTCTTACCATTATTTTGTATGAATTTTATTTGAAAATGGTTACATGCTACATACTGCTCTGTGTATCCACAACAATTGTTTCAGACTTGTAACATGTGTAGTCTTGCATGTTAGCACCTACATTTAATATTTTTAAATCATTCCAGTGATTACAAAAAGTGATGACAGAGCTAAACCCCAGTAGATATTATGCCCAGTGAGTTTTATTCATTTTATTTTGTCATTTGCTTTGATGTCTGGTCTCTTCAATACATGTACATCAGTACATGGTGGGCAATGACAAAGTAGAATATTCTTAGGGATGAGCCGATAATCGGAAATTAATTGGTAGAAGCCAATAATCGGCGACTTTCAGGCTGATCGGTTATCGGTCGATTACATCGACATATATCGGTGGTCCGATAAATACTATTCTGGATTTTATACTTGTGAATTTCATTTTCTTTTTTAAGAAAAATGCTAAGTTATAGTGATTCCACAAATAAACTATAAAATTTAATTAATTTGATAAGGTGCATCATGTTTAACACGTCATATTTCTTGTTTGGTGAAACATTTTTTGTTTTCGACTTTTGTCAATCGTATTTCATTTTTCATATTTCAACTTAAACTCCATCTTGCTGATGACTGATGGTTAATGATCACATTATATTTGCCAAACAATATACGTTATGTTTTGCTATTGTTTTACCGCAAATCAAGTGTCAGGAATTCCTGTTGACAAATATCGGTAACCGCTGATAAATCGGCCGATCAGATCATAAATCGTATTGGAATTTATCGGATCGGCAAATTTGATTTTTCTTGATCGGCTCATCCCTAAATATTCTCACAAATTTTTTATTCAAAGTCAAATAATGGAAACATGAGGGCAATAATGGATAAATCACACAGCCTCTTGTAGGAGACACAGGTGGTGGATGGGAAACTAAAGTCTAATTTGGAGTGGCCTAAAGGAGGGGGTGGAGGGTACTTACAGTACCCCTGAGGGTACTTACAGTACCCCTGAGCTTGAGTATCTACATGCCAAAATCCATGAATTTAGAGCTATCATTACAGCTGTATTATCTCGACAAGCTATACTGATGTGTAATAAAAGTAGTGTGCTGCGTAGGCAGTGTTGAAACAACAATCGAAATACTGTATGGTATAGTGGGTTAATACTGCCGAAACAGAGAACGTAAGTGGTCTAACGTTTCGAGCGAAGGCCCTTCGTCAGCATATGATGCCTGAAGTAGGATAGCACTTTTGATTTTTTCCCTTACTCCTAGGAGCAAATGGTACTATAAATGATACTATATTTTATTCATTTGCTCAATCATTTATAATTTCACACTTTTTTCTCTTGAGAAAGAGGAATAAGGGAGTAAGGGGGAATAAGATATGAAGACAACATATCTTGTCATATGAAACATACAGCAAGGAATAAGGGGAATAAGGGGAATAAGAAGGAATAAGGGAGTAAGGGGGAATAAGGGAGTAAGGGGGAATAAGGGAGTAAGGGGGAATAAGGGAGTAAGGGGAAATAAGGGAGTAAGGGGGAATAAGGGAGTAAGGGGGAATAAGGGAGTAAGGGGGAATAAGGGAGTAAGGGGGAATAAGGGAGTAAGGGGGAATAAGGGAGTAAGGGGGAATAAGGGAGTAAGGGGGAATAAGGGAGTAAGGGGGAATAAGGAAGTAAGGGGGGATAAGGGTTAACCTTTCGTGTTACGCTCACCAATATAGATTTATTGATCTAATATGTACCTAAGTATCCTCAACATCCCTAGTAATCTAGTAATCCTTGGTAACCTAGTAATCCCCGGTAATCTAGTAATCCCTGGTAATCTAGTAATCCCTGTAGGGATGCACCGGAACTCGGTTCCGGCCGGGTAGTTCCAGCCGGAACTCTGATTTTTCGGAGATCCGGTTCCGGCCGGAACTGATTAAAAAAGCATGGCCGGAACCGGAACTCTGTCGTTTTCAGAGAGATTGAATATCAAGTTTATTTATTAAATAACATCGATCAAACAGACTGAACAGATCACATTTCAACAACTGTGAAGTATAATTTACATAAATAGCAGGAAACAACATGCAATCATTGAAAAAAAAATAATACTCTTGTCTTTTTTATAACACAGCGTTTATTTTTTCACAGATTTTATTCAATAATGTATTTTATCACACATCAAAAGATGGTCAGCGGTTCAGAATGGTGGGTTAGGGAAAGTACTTCATATAACAAGCACATACTGATAATTTAATCATTTCATATTTGCCATGCAAATGAAAGGTTGAAAATTGGTGTGAAACATACAAAATAAAATGAAAACAAGTGGTTTTATATATGCTGATATAATCTAGTTACAACCTCCTTCCCAGGCTCTTTGCTCCTGTGTAGATAATACACTATATAAGGATATATTTGTATACCATTAAATCATTAATACCAATACATGAGCATTTCATGAAGATGTTTTACACAATTACGTTAACATTATTCAATATTTGTATTTCAACTTTTGCCCCCCCCCCCTCCCGGCTCTTGATAAAATAGCGTATGACCATATATGGCTTAACAAACCCGGTTCCGGCCGGATTTCTTTTTCAGTTCCGGTCAGATCCGGTTCCGGCCGGATCTTAAAATATTGGTTCCGGTGCACCCCTAAATCCCT
Source organism: Corallium rubrum (assembly GCA_964035015.1). NCBI lineage: Eukaryota > Metazoa > Cnidaria > Anthozoa > Scleralcyonacea > Coralliidae > Corallium > Corallium rubrum. Next base: position 43,751,795 of record OZ035998.1, on the reverse strand, counting down.
GGTAACCTAGTAATCCCTGGTAACCTAGTAACCTAGTAATCCCTGGTAATCTTGTAATCCCTGGTAATCTAGTAATCCCTGGTAACCTAGTAATCCCTAGTAATCCCTAGCAACCTAGTAATCCCTAGTAATCTAGTAATCCCTGGTAATCTAGACCGCCTTAGACTGACTTAGACCAACTTACACCGACTTACACCGCCTTAGACTGCCTTAGACTGACTTAGACTGACTTAGACTGACTTAGACCAACTTAGACCGACTTAGATCGACTTAGATCGACTTAGTCTGACTTAGACCGACTTAGATCAACTTAGACTGCCTTAGACTGCCTTAGACCGACTTAGACTGCTTTAGATGGACTTAGACTGACTTAGACCCACTTAGACCGACTTAGACCGACTTAGACCGACTTAGACTGACTTTGTCTGACTTAGACCAACTTAGACCGACTTAGATCGACTTAGACCGACTTAGTCTGACGTAGACCGACTTAGATTGACTTAGACCGACTTAGACTACCTTAGACTGCCTTAGACTGCTTTAGACAGACGGACTTAGACTGACTTAGACCCACTTAGACCCACTTGGACCAACTTAGACTGACTTAGACTGACTTAGACTGACTTCGGACTTAGACCGACTTAGATTGACTTAGACAGACTTAGACAGACTTAGACCAACTTAGACTACCTTAGACTGCCTTAGACCGACTTAGACTGACTTAGTCCAACTTAGATGGACTTAGACCGACTTAGACTGCCTTAGACTGACTACTGCCTTAGACGGACTTAGACTGACTTAGACCCACTTAGACTACTTAGACCGACTTAGTCTGACTTAGATCGACTTAGACTGACTTAGACCGAGTTAGACTGACTTAGACCAACTTAGACTGCCTTAGACTGCTTTAGACGGACTTAGACTGGCTTAGACCCACTTAGACCCAATTAGACCGACTTAGACTGACTTCGTCCAACTTAGACCAACTTAGACCCACTTAGACTGACTTAGACCAACTTAGACCAACTTAGATCGACTTAGACCGACTTAGTCTGACTTAGACCGACTTAGATCGACTTAGACCGACTTAGACCGCCTTAGACTGCCTTAGACTGCTTTAGACGGACTTAGACTGACTTAGACTGACTTAGACCGACTTAGACTGACTTCGTCCGACTTAGACCGACTTAGACCCACTTAGACTGACTTAGACCCACTTAGACCCACTTGGACCAACTTAGACTGACTTTGTCCGACTTAGACCGACTTAGATCGACTTAGACCGACTTAGACCAACTTAGACTACCTTAGACTGCTTTAGACCGACTTAGACTGACTTAGTCCGATTTAGACCGACTTAGATCGACTTAGACCGACTTAGACTGCCTTAGACTACCTTAGACTGACTACCGCCTTAGACTACCTTAGATGGACTTAGACGGACTTAGACTGCCTTAGACTACCTTAGATGGACTTAGACGGACTTAGACTGACTTAGACCCACTTAGACTACTTAGACCGACTTAGACTGACTTAAATCGACTTAGACTGACTTAAATCGACTTAGACCGACTTAGACCAACTTAGACCGCCTTAGACTGCCTTAGACTGACTTAGACTGCCTTAGACTGACTTAGACCAACTTAGACTGACTTAGACCGACTTAGACCGACTTAGACTGCCTTAGACTGACTTAGACTGCCTTAGACTGACTTAGACCAACTTAGACTGACTTAGACCAACTTAGACTGACTTAGACCGACTTAGACCGACTTAGACCGACTTAGACTGACTTTGACTTAGACAGACTTAGACTGACTTTCACCAACTTAGACTGACTTTGACCAACTTAGACCGACTTAGACCGACTTAGACCAACTTAGACTGACTTAGACCGACTTAGACCGACTTAGACCGACTTAGACTGCCTTAGACTGCCTTAGACTACCTTAGACTGACTACTGCCTTAGACTACCTTAGACTGACTACTGCCTTAGACGGACTTAGACGGACTTAGACCGACTTAGACCGACTTAGACTGACTTAGACCGACTTAGACCGACTTTGACCAACTTAGACCGACTTAGTCCGACTTAGTCCGACTTAGACCGACTTAGACTGACTTTGACCGACTTTGACCAACTTAGACCGACTTAGATGGACTTAGACCAACTTAGACCGACTTAGACCGACTTAGACTGACTTAGATGGACTTAGACTGACTTAGACCGACTTAGTCCGACTTAGACCAACTTAGACCAACTTAGACCAACTTAGACCGGCTTAGACTGACTTAATCCTACTTAGACCGACTTAGATCGACTTAGACCGACTTAGACCGACTTAGACTGACTTAGACTGCATTGGACTACCTTAGATTTGGCCTACACAAAAGAGTTCCAGTGGAACTGAGAGAGTAAAGCTTTATACACGTACTTTTGACTTCTTGATAAAAAGTTTAAAAAAAGTCAGAGTATCAATGCAAACGAACAGTGAATGGGTAGTTTTTCACTTTTTAATTAATGTGGAAATAGGTAAATTTATATGCGTGTAGATATTTTGATTTTATGTTGTATAAGATATATTACTAAATAATTACCAATTGTTGGACCAGGTGAGCAAAATATTATAATTTGTCAGTTTTGTAATTAAAGTAAATATCGTAGTAAATATCGTTATTTAGGTAGTAATTAATCGTAGTAATTATCGTACAAATTAATCATAGTAATATCGTAAATATCGTAGTAATTAATCGTATTTATCATAGAAATTAATCATAGTAATTATCGTAATTATCGTAGTAAATATCGTGGTAATTAATCGTGGTAATTAATCGTAGTATTTATCGTAGTAATTAATCATGATAATTATCGTAATTATCGTAGTAATTATCGTAGTATTTATCGTAGTAATTAATCATGATAATTATCGTAATTATCGTAGTAATTATCGCAATAATTATCGTAGTTATATAATGTTTAATGTATCTTTATAAGCAGATTGCTTGATTTACAAGTTCAAAAGCTATTCAACTTTTCTATTCCAGTTTTTTAACTTTAGCACATGCAAATACTGAAATGCAAATCAAGCCAGTATTCGATATTTCAACGTACACTTTCAATAAAACTGCTTGCATTTATTACAGTACATGTACTGCATCTCGTGATTAATATTAATACTCAATAAACATTTGTCTGTATAATTTTGTAAATAATTTGTTAATTACAGTTGTAGTGTTTTGACAATTTTAAATATAAACTCTTTTTGTCAGTCTTGAATAAGTCTTGTATTGACTGTGTATTGCTTTAAAATTACTTTAATCACGAGATGCAGTACATGTACATGCACTGTAATAAATGCAAGCAGTTTTATTGAAAGTGTACGTTGAAATATCGAATACTGGCTTGATTTGCATTTCAATGCTAAAGTTAAAAAACTGGAATAGAAAAGTTGAATAGCTTTTGAACTTGTAAATCAAGCAATCTGCTTATAAAGACACATTAAACATTATGTAACTACGATAATTATTACGATAATTACTACGATTAATTACTACGATAATTACCATGATTAATTACTATGATAATTACTACGATAATTACGATGATTACTACGATTAATTACTACAATAATTACAATAATTACTACGATTAATTACTACGATAATTACTACAATAATTACTATGATTAATTACTATGATAATTACTACGATTAATTACTACGATAATTACAATGATTAATTACTACGATAATTACGATAATTACTACGATTAATTACTACGATAATTATTATGATAATTACTATGATTAATTATTACGATAATTACTACGATTAATTACTACGATAATTACGATAATTACAACGATTAATTACTACAATAATTACGATAAGTATTACGATAATTACTACGATTAATTACTACGATAATTATGATAATTACCAAGATTAATTACTACGATTAATTACTACGATAATTACGATAAATACTACGATTAATTACTACCATATGTACTACGATAATTACTATGATTAATTTCTATGATAAATACGATTAATTACTATGATATTTACTACGATAATTACGATATTACTATGATTAATTTCTACAATAATTACTACGATTAATTACTACCTAAATAACGATATTTACTACAATATTTGAGGTATCATCGGTTTCAAATTATGAAGCTTAACCATCCAATAAAACCATCCCACAAGCGGGATGTTAAACTTGAACACATAAAGGTAAAAACTCTATAGGGGTGTTGTGGTCGGGGTATGAGAGGTGGGACATTTTTCCGGGGGTTGTGGTTAGGTTTAGGGTTTCCGGGGGGTGTGATTAGGTTTAGGGTTTCCGGGGGGGGGGGGGTATGGGGGTGAGGTTTCGTTTAAAAAGGTTGTCTAATCAGATGGTGGTTTTAGTAGTTGGTTAAGCTTCATAATTTGAAGGAAATGATAGCTCGATATTTACTTTAATTACGATACTGACAAATTATAATATTTTGCTCACCTGGTCCAACAATTGGTAATTATTTAGTAATATATTTATACAACATAAAATCAAAATATCTACACGCATATCTTATTCCCTTGCCCCCTTAGGACTTAGTCATAGTGCTTATACTCTCATATCTTATTCCCCCTTACTCCCTTAGGACTTAGTCATAGTGCTTAATATACTCTCATGTCTTATTCCCCCTTACTCCCTTGCTCCCTTAGGACTTAGTCATAGTGCTTATACTCTCGTGTCTTATTCCCCCTTACTCCTTTGCTCCCTTAGGACTTAGTCATAGTGCTTATACTCTCATGTCTTATTCCCCCTTACTCCCTTAGGACTTAGTCATAGTGCTTATACTCTCATGTCTTATTCCCCCTTACTCCCTTGCTCCCCCTTACTCCCTTGATCCCTTAGGACTTAGTCATAGTGCTTACACTCTCATGTCTTATTCCCCCTTACTCCCTTGCTCCCTTAGGACTTAGTCATAGTGCTTATACTCTCATATCTTATTCCCCCTTACTCCCTTGCTCCCTTAGGACTTAGTCATAGTGCTTATACTCTCATGTCTTATTCCCCCTTACTCCCTTGCTCCCTTAGGACTTAGTCATAGTGCTTATACTCTCATGTCTTATTCCCCCTTGCTCCCTTGCTCCCCCTTACTCCCTTAGGACTTAGTCATAGTGCTTATACTCTCATGTCTCATTCCCCCTTACTCCCTTGCTCCCTTAGGACTTAGTCATAGTGCTTATACTCTCATATCTTATTCCCCCTTACTCCCTTGCTCCCTTAGGACTTAGTCATAGTGCTTATACTCTCGTGTCCAATTCCCCCTTACTCCCTTGCTCCCTTAGGACTTAGTCATAGTGCTTATAGACATCCTCAAGGCCATTCAAATAAGTTGTAATTCAAATAGTGTAATAAAAGTGGTGTGCTGCGTAGGCAGTGTTGAAACAACAATCAAAATATAGTATAGTAGGTTCATACTGCTGAAACAGGGAACGTAAGTGGTCTAACATTTCGAGTGAAGGCCCTTTATCAGAGAGGACCACTTACGTTCCCTGTTTCGGCAGTATTAACCTATTATACTATATTTCGATAGTTGTAATTCAGTTGGCAACTGGAAATGTTTGATGTTTACAAGGTAAAACACAATGAACTTGCGAACTTCTGAAGATTTGCGTGAAAAGTATGTTCCAAATGACTGTAAAGGATAAATTGACCTGGCACAGTTAAACTGAAACCTAGAAGCAGACTTGAATTGAATAAAACATAGTACCATTTATAGTACCATTTGCTCCTAGGAATAAGAAAAAAAAATCAAAAGTGCTTTCCTATTTCAGGCATGGTATATTCGTCAGAGAGAAACGTCTGTGGCCTGGTAATTCTACATATAGTTAGCAATGACTACCATCAAAACCTACAGACCCCAAATCACTGATAATTTTGATAAATCTTAAAGTGGATCCCATTTCAAAAAGATCTGGGTCCGACACAGAAAATTAAAACCTCAAAAAGAGCCCATACTGAAATATCACCCACAGGCCCAGGTCCAATCTGGCTCTCAACAGCCCTGTAATTTTCAATTCTTAGGTTCCAATCACATGACTTTTTGCTTGAGATTTCATTTCTGATTTCCAGATAGGGGTCAGGCAAAATAAAATTAGATAGATTTGTATAACCTAGCAGAACGCAAGCATACTGGATTTTCTAACACAAATGTAAACAACTCTTGAGTATTAATATCATGTAAATATTTTGAAGTAATAATCGACCTAGCCATTCACTCCTGATCACCATCTAGACACTCTCCTCCGCAGCTAGCTTCCACATCACCATTCTTCCTATGTGTCCCCCAAACCCGGTGAGATCCTAGTCCTAAGTGCAAGGAGCGCAAGGAAGCCTCTGCCACAGAATAGTAATACAACCAGAAGTCCAACTCAAGTGAAAACTTGTCCGCATTTCTTCAATGCGCATGCACGATATTTTACACCATCCTACGCAATGTCCTACGCCATCCTACACCATCCTGGCAAGTTCCCCCAGTGTTTTGAAGGTCCAAACTGCCGGGGGAACTTGCCAGGATGGCGTAGGATGGCAAGGAATCAAGATGCGCGAGGTGACATGCACGAGGACATAAACTTCAAAGGTTCTGATGCGAGTTGGTGCAGAGGAGAGAAGATGGAAGTGATGTCACAGGAAATAATTAGCAGCAAAACAAGCCCTTACCCAGAGGGTGGTATTTACCCTAATCAAAAGCTGAGTCTAACCCTTCACACCCATCAGAATCACAGTACAAAGCCTAATTCAAAGATTTTTGGCATTGTGTGAACTGTTTGGTGTTTAATAACCTAATCCACAAGCAACTCTGAGATTTTTTGTCGAATACAGTGCATACTGGTACTCTATTTATTGGTTTCCAAGGAAAGATCACAGGTATCAGGTACTTCATAATTATACCACCACAGTGAACAGTCTACAATCTATCACCATGTGAACGCAATCGTAGTCTAGTTAAAGAAAAAAAAAGCCTTACTGTATCTTATAACACTGCTTATATCATCACACTTTCGTTCCATTGTCATCGGACATTTGTAAAGAGCTCCCGTTTCATTTACGTTGTAATTTTTACCACTAGGAGCATTCAATTTCGATGTATTAGCTTTCGGGCTACCAACAGCCACCCTATATGGAAATAATTAAACCTTTTCACACTAGACATAATTACTAGGCAACAAAAAAACGACGAGTAAAGTGAGACTTTTGAACATTCCTGTGTATATTTATGAAGTTATACACTTGACTTACCAAGATTTCATACCATTGGCAACAACGCCTGTTAAGCTAAATCCAAAATACGAAGCCGCACTTCCCTCTTTAATTATTGGACTAACTTTAATATCGATATTGTGCGTGAGACAAAGTGGAATGATAAAGCATATCAACAACAGAAGTCGAAGCATTTTCACCCAGACAAACATCGCATGCTCCTGTCAGAATAGCTTCTCTGGAAACAGTAGAACCCAGGATCACCGGCAAACTGTCGCGCTTCAAATCATATTGATGCAATGATGCACGCCCAAAATATTTGAAATACCGCCCCCGTTAATTAGGCGGTTTGCCATTACATTACATTCGCTTTGGAAGTTGAAAATTTCCAACTTTCAAAGCCCGCTCCACCTTTACGGTAAAATTACTTTTGGAATTAGCGCCAAAATAATCAGGGCCGCTACTTTCGAGTGACCGTTACTTTCAGGTACACGCGTAAAAACGCACAGCTTGTTTTTGCCTGTTGACAGGCTTGAACATGATTGATGTCGACAGGCTTGAACATGGTTGAGCTGGCCAGCTTGAACATAGTTGTTGACAGGCTTGTTCATGCATGTTGGAACAATCTGTTCATGGCTTGTCAAAGGAACAGACCTGAACAAGGTTGTTGAAACAGCAAGTTTCATGCATGATAACAGCGTTGTTTTAGCGTGATGAAGTAACACGCTAGAACATGGTTGTTCTGACATGGTTGTTCGGGCATGATATCAATGCTGTTTTTGTCTGTTTAAATCGAGAAATTTTCGCGTTTTTACGCGTTTTTCCCGTGTATTCCACGCGTGGATAAACAAAATGCCGGTACAAAAATTCCCCGGGTGTACCCCGTTTGCTCACTTTGCTGCCGAAAAAACTGAGAAAAAACTTGCACAGAAGTAACTACGACTAAAAAAACTACGCGACAGAAACATCAGGTAACTGTTTTTATTATTTTTCACACCTATCAACTAAGATTTACAAAAATAAAGAGCATTTCACTACTATAAGTCTTCTTATTTTTCGACGAATGCGTACAGCGTACAATCCTACAATGTTTGTACACTTCGTTTTTCTAATTTAGCCACATATAATACTGCAAAAAGAAAAGAAAAATGGTCATGCATATAATCTTTACTTACAAATCCAGGCTTGCGAAGATGCAAAGTATAAATTATGTAGCCAAAACTAGGAAAGAAGAAAAATATCTTATTAGTTTTCGAATACTTTTTGTCAATATTTACCACACTATATAATGTATAAATATTAAATACAACATTGCTGAGTTAATCTTGCAATTCACATTTGGCAGCTCATATTTCTTAAATTCCTTCTGCATGGCCACACTATATAAATTAGAGAAGACAAATATGTATTTTGAGAATTAAACTAGATACAATACAACCTATCAACACAGTATAAGTACCCTTAACATTTGGCATTTACTGTAATACTGTATAATTATAATGTATAATTTTTTGTCTAGCTGGATACACCATAAAATAAAGAAAAAAAGAAAGAAAGGCATATTACTATTAGTTTCTAAATCTCAAAAATGCTAGCAAATGTACACCTGTATTTTCTCCTTGCCTGGAGAAAGAGAAATAAAAAATACATGAATTTCTAAATCTTAAAAATGCTAACCTAATACACACCTGTTAGGTTTTATCTCTCCTTACAGTACCAGGCCAAGCTACACAGAGAAGAAAAGAAGGACCTTAATTTCTAAACCTTAAAAATGCTGAGCAATAAATACACACCTGTTAGATGTCATCATAAAATCATAATTATTTCCCATTGCCAGGCCTGATGCAGTGATGCTACATAATGAAAAAACAACAATATAATAAAAATAAAACAATATAATAAAAATAACTTTTCAGCTGTCTTATTTATTCAATCCAGGCCCTGGTTTCTTGCCCACAATTCACATAGTAGATCTTTACTCTTCTTTATTGTTCATGTTGCCATATCACCACTGCATTTGTATACTATGAAAAACCCCCAAAAAACAGGTAAAACATTTTGTAAACTTTTCCTCCTCTGATTAACTGAAAGTTTACCTTCAGTTTCCTCTAATAAAACCACTGTACTAAAGTTTGATCTTGAATATATTTACAAAAAATTTAGAAGACACAGTCATTTTAAACATGGATGCATGTGGCATACATTGTCCTGTTATTAAATGATATAAAATAACAAGAAATGTGAAGTAGAATATTTAATACTATTTTAAATATATTTTAAATTTGGCTCACCTCTATACCAGTTTTTGTATATATAAAATTATGGTAGTTTATTGGTATGGAAAAGTTATACCTGTCGAGTGTGCAATGTTCTGGCTAGGTATTGCATGTAGTTATGGCTAGTATACAGTTAGACAAATAATAATATAAATAATCATATACAATGTAAGAAAAACAACTTAAAATAAATTATTTTAATATTAGAGTTTTACGAATATTGTTTAGTACCATAATTGTAAAAATATAATGAAATGTTAGTCTTGATACTTGCAGAATGGGTCATTCCAGAAAACATCCACACCTCCCCCACGGAGGCAATGTGAAGTTGACCCCCTCCCCCTTCGGACATCCTAGTACATTTTACTATTATCAGAAGTAGATTTACCCCCCTCCCTCCCCGGATGGTACAAATTTCCTCTGTGGGGGAGGTATGGATCTTTTCTGGAATGACCCAATAAATATTTTTATAGTGTTATTATGCACCTGTCAATGTTAGCCCCGAGGGATGGGGGTTGGGCAAAGGGTGGGGATTTGACAATTTATCATTAAAAATTGTCGTATTCCACTCCCTATCCCTCATGTTTCTCCTCTGCTACAACCAAAAATCCCCACCTCTGAAGAGACATTCACTGTCAGTCTGGACTCTGGGGATGGACATATTGATCAATTCCCTATCCCTGGCCTAACCCCCCCCCCCCCCCCCCCCCCCCTTGGGACTAACATTGATAGGTGCATTACATTTTCTGGATTGTGGCTTAATATGCATTTAAAAATAAAAAATACATGTATAATAAAATATCGGCAAATGTTTCTTTGACATTTAATACTACCCCCTCCCCCATCTCATGCACCCCTCAAGTGTAACAAATATCAAAGCCCAGACAATTAGAGAAATGGTAAAAATGAAAATATTTATTGAACTGCAACATCTTCGCAGAGTGATTAAATTATTACAATTACAAAGACTTTATGTACATAAGGTTTTCTTCAATGTTATGGGCTTTTTCAAAGTAATTGTCTGCGCTTTGATATTTCTAACTAAATTACGTTTTCTGCCTGGAATCTCTGTCTCGATTATAAATAGTTTTGTGCAATACTATTACTATATGTCCGACAAATCCGACAATATTAGAAAACAACAGAATTATTTACGTCCAGATATTTAATTTCTAACTTAATCTTATTGTACTATCATTCATTTGACTAGTTTGCTAGATTTTAAAACTTACCTTAGGGAAAAGGGAAAATACTTTGTTGCTGCTGACGCCATAGCTTTTGTACAATTGTCCAATTTTGCCTTGTTTCAACACCAGTGTTTTGTCGCATTTTGGAAAAGAAACGAGCTTCACAAGCTTTCAAACTTGTACCGTACATACTGCTGGAACAAACTTTCTGTTATATCTCCAAAGTCCTGGCCCAACGAGGATATATAAGTTAGTGAGTGATGATTTTTTCGTTTCCATTTCATCAAGACACTGCAGTGAGTCTCTGGGCATGCTGTACAAAACTCACACACTTGTTGCACGTAATTTCCGCCACAAAAACATTCGCAGAAAACTGTCAAAGTTTGAAATAAACATCCAACGTTTTTTATGTTAAGAAGACATGGGTTTTCGATAATTCAGCAATATAAAATGTTGTTTGTTTTCCCACCGGTGCCAGGACTGTAAGTTCGTTGCGTGAAAGTGTCGAGAACCCTCGCGTGTTCCTCGCTAAAAACACGAACACTCGTAACAGGCATGAACAATGTTGTCGAACGAACAACGCTGTTCATGCCTGTTTGAACAACATAAAACTATCATGATGAATCAACAGTGTTGTTCATGCATGATACAACATGTTGTTCGGGCATGTTGAATGAACAGGATTGAACAGTCATGATACAACAACCATGAACTTGGTTGTTTTATCAAGCTAGGTTTTGCTTGTTGCGACATGCATGAACAAGCCTTGTCGATTCTCCAAGCTGTAACAACATGTTGAAACATGCATGAACAATGCTGTTATTTCACCAATCATGTTCTAGCCTGTTAACAGTGCTGTTCATGGGTTGTTGGGCCAACAACCCTGTTATAGCCTGTGAGATTTTTACGTGTGTAGCCGTTACTTTCGGGTAACAAAAAAGTGTTTGTATCAGTATGACAGCTAGATATTTGATATGTTTATGATGCAAATACAAATGAATTACCACACATACACATACCTATTTGGCGAGATTGTTTATGTTTAGTTCAGTATATATACAAAAACACGAATTTGAACGTTAAATGTGTATTTAAAACCTTACATGCATGTACCTGGTTCTAGAAGCTCTCAGGGTTTGTGGCTAGAGAAATCATGCTGCTAAAAAGTTATATTGATTTACAGTAATATGCAATTTCGGAAATCACCCGATCCGCACGTTGTATCTAATAAACTACTAGACATTATATACACATTGTATCCAGTAAGTTACTGGAAATTGTTTAATTCTAAGATGCGCCAATTAACGGATTAAAACTCACTGCGCATCCCACAATCTTTGTCAAGAACTGTTGACCATAAATTACGGACACTACTAAGGTGGTCGGAAGGGGACGAAGGTGGTTTAAGAAACGCCCCCGACACTTTTCAAGTTAGGGTTAGGGTTACCCCCGGGAAATTCACATTTTTGAGATTAGGGTTAGGGGGTTCGGGGGGGGGGGAAGGGTTTCATTAAAATCCTCTTTATTAAACAATTTCCAGTAACTTACTGGATACAATGTGTATATAATGTCTAGTAGTTTATTAGATACAACGTGCGGATCGGCTGCGGAAATTCGTCCCGAAGTTCGCTGGAAGTTCAAAGTTCGTTTTGAATTACGCATTTGATTGGCCAGTCACAATCTCGTAAATGACCAAGAGGATCGCGGGCTCTGGGTACGATTAAATTTCGGAAATTATTAGAGGTATTGAAAATTTGCTGTTACTACTTTCGAGGGGCCACTACTATGAAAACTCTAAAGATAAATAAAGAATACTTGTTTTCTTCGTTTTCGTTTCGATTCTTCTCCTCTTCCTAATCCTAGGAATGAGTCATTATATGTACTATTTACAAAACGAGTGGCCGTTCTGTACAGACACGAGACGAAGCCAAGTTCCGATACAGAACGGACACGAATTTTGTAAATGACAGAACTGATGTTTTATTAATGATTCTGTATCATTGTAGGGATCATTTTCACTCACGTGATCGGTAAAGCATTGCTGTGCGCGAATTGACCAGTGAGAATATATAGTGCAATAAAAAGACTAAAGTTGTTCCTAAAATATACAACTTCACAACATCAACTAAGTTCAACTAATGACCGTACCGAAAAGATGGCGACTTGTACATTTAACACAATCCTTTGCAGTAAATATAGGTGGTGTGCAACCAATCCCTTGAGATTCGAAGGACAAAGATATTTTTGCCATGTTGGATGATATTATAATTGCAGATGATGAAAATCTTTTGAAAACGTCAACCAACATGGCAGCAATTGTTTCTTGCAGAAATATTGGAAGTTTTAAAACGATCAACTTTGGTAGGAATGAAGTTCTTGTTTACTTAATCCATCAATAGCAGGATAAACATTGTTTATAGTTGTTGGAAATTTGAGCCAAATTGAGGTCGCAAAGCATTGTGGTTAAATGTACCGCCGCCATCTTTTTCGGTAACTCTCAATTAGTGCAAAATAACCTGTCATGATTGGCAAACCGCGGATAGAGTTAGAAACTAGTGGCACTAGTACTATTAAAAGCAAAAAAGTCTTCTTTTTCACAGCCAGTGGATCACTGTTTTAAAAATACTTGTCTCCTGACACAACCACATTTCGGTTTGTTCTACATAGTTCTAACCAACCGGTTAACCCCTTGGTGATTGGTGTCAATCAGGCCTGCGCTAAATTTAATAGTTTGATTATTCGATGAAACTGCCGGTATAACTGGATTAAATTCGACACACGAATTAAATTCATCTCGGCAATTAAATTCGTCTGAGTCAGACAAATAATGCGACAATAATGCATGTTCGAGTTACATGATGAATTATCATTCATCGCATCGATTCTTCTGTCTTTGACAATTCGGCACCATGTTTTCAAGGAATCGTTTTCAGGCTCAACGAGTCCAAGTAAAAACAATTAATTAAATTCGACTGATATTCGACATCGGATTGAATTTGTCTATTGTGCGAAAGTCTGCATCGGTCCCAGAAGACTGGTTCAGTCAGGAAGGAGTTAATAATTGTGATTATATGATCATCACCAGGATCGCTGTGAAAAGAAACAGGCCCGTATTAAAGTATCTTATAATTACTAGCATATATGTACTGTATGCAAACTATTACCGGCCCAGCCCGTATGGCAAGGCATGATATTTCCCGCATCTAACCGCGCGTTTGAGCAAAATTTAAAAGTTTTAAAACATGTTTTCAATCAGTGACACATTTTATTATTAGGTATCGGAACAACACGCACTGTCGTTAGCAGTGGAGACAAAACCCCAGGGTATAAGACCTGTGGGTAATATACTGCAGCCTGGGAGAACAAGGAAAGATAAAAAATCAACAATAGCCCCTGAATCAATGGGGGTCGGCCCCAGAGCGAAGCCAATGATAGATGCATAAGAGCAGACCAACTTAAAATTGCAACTGACTTCACTTCTCAAGGCTACGCTAGAAAACAGGGCAACAACCAATAAACCAGTCTTGTTGATAGAACATCGCAAAATGACGTTTGCTTCATTCTGAAAAACCCATCCACGGACACAGCAATGTCCACTAGCAGCATGTAGGGCAACAGCATTCGTTTTGGCAGTTGCCAAGGCAGGCAGCTATTCTGTTTTCAATTGCTCGCGGGTTTTCTCCTTACCCATACATGCCCTCCGCAATATATATATATATATATATATTCGCAATATATATATATATAACAAATAGATTCCATTTTGCCGTTGTCTGTTCAGTTATATAGATTGCACAGATGATGTCACAACGTGGTACATAGTTACATCTTCTGCAGGCGCGCAACTAGGGGGTTGGGGGGTTGCAACCCCTGCCCTTTTTAACCCCTGCCCTTTTTAACCCCTGCCCTTTTTGTGAGACCTCTAATACTAGGCTAGACATTAGATAAACAAATAATTAATCGTCTGTTGTAGTACGCAATACAATTCTCCGCAAATCTGGCGAGACTCAGAGTTCGGCTTCAATCTCGTACCCAGTTTGTAATATGCTACACCAAGTGTTTCCTAAAAACAACCGCTTTTCTGAATTTGTGGGCTCAGCTTTCGAATCTCATGGCGAAATTAAAATGAACCAATCATATAGACAGAGCTGGGTTTTGGCACCCAGTAGGGTATGTTGATGTGATAATTTCTTCGTTTTTACAGTAAAATTTCAACTATACTCGCTGTAGAATTAGATGAAAAAGTTCGCTCAAATTGCTGCAAATGGTGTTTCCGAGGTTCTAGATTTCAAAATATTCCGGGGGGGACCCCCGGGCCCCCCTACTAATTGTTGCTGTGGTTGTCGAGTGTTCTCCAAGAAGCATAACGAGGATATCTAGTATCCCAAATTGTTTAGAATACTGAACGACTTTGCCCTTTTTTTTGCGTTCAACCCCTGTAGTAGCAAGTTTGAAAACATATGAATAGAGTGCTCAATAAGACAATAAGACAAGCGGAATAAGACAAGAGGGCAAACGTCGGTTACTTCATTAAAATTTTATTCACTACAAATTTGTTTCGTATGGCAAGCAAAGCTTGCCACACTCATCAGGTGATTATCATCAGACGCGATATATATATATATATATATATATATATATATATATATATATATATATATATATATATATATATTGTGTGGGAATGCAACAAAATGTTTCTGCGCCAGAACACTATGGTGTATTAATTACCAAGAAATGCTTCATGTGAAGTTCAAGATCATCTCACTGCATTACTGTGACTGCAGTGCTGTTCAATAGCAAATTGCTACTAAAATTAACCAAGTATATAGTATCGTAAAATTACTCCTACTGTAGTGACTTCACTCATGCTGTTTGCCATACTGAAACAGCAATAGGAGGCATTATGTTTCATATAGTATTTGCTGCGAGCATTTCTGGCTTTATGTTTGAAGTCACCGTTGACTGTGCTGTGCGCTGTAGTGCCTAGGGTGTGCGTTTCACCTGCGCTGCGCGTGTTGTGCTGCATGATGCCATTGCGTGCTGTATATAGTGATGCATGAGTAGTACCGGTGCTGGAGAATCTCTTGGATCACTGCTTAGTTAATAAATTTTTAATTTTAATAATTGTTATTTCTGCCATTCTTTCTTTCTTTCAGCTTAACCCTTCATTGGCCAGGTTTCTGGGAGCTCTCCCCTTGGCCTTGACGAGTAAAATCATCTGGCGTTAGCCAGAGGAAAATTAAAAAGTAGACAATTAGGCAACAGTGGCCGGTAAAAGGTTAATAATCTTTTGAACTTGGCTCTAGCTCAATTATAAAGAGCATGCTGAACAGTCACGATGAAGCTATATACCATTCTGTTATATATATACATCTGCAAAATTCTACATGATCAGGGTGAATAACTTGAAGCTAGTGTTCAAGCCGGCAAAGCATAACAGTACTAATGGAGTAAAAATAACATAGAGTTACAAAGGCAACTTTTAAAAGCACCTTGATTCTATCCTATATCCCAGCGCTATACTCCTGATAATATAAAAACAATATTTATATAGGTTGGTCTTCTCGCGCTTGGCCGCGTGCATAATGTATTTATATCACCGAAATTACTATTGAATAGAAACAAAAAACTAGAACTGAATGTACATGTGTAACAGATGTTCTGAGAATCACTCTGACTATTTATTCCCAATTGTTTTTTTACGATACTGATTTTCCATTCATAAAGCCATTCTATCTAAACAATCATACAGCTGAACATGCAGTTCTGAAAGTTTACGATATTTCCTGAAAATATGCTAGCACTTTGACCAAATTTTACTCTTAATTATTTTTGTGAAAATTGAGAAGAATTTTGAAGACTAATTGTTGGAAGATTATGATAGGAATTTTAGATTTTTCAATTTCCTGTTGGTTTTAAAGGATTTTTAAAAATTTTTCGGGTTTTTCTAAATCAGGCCGGATTTCCTTCAGATGTTTTACTACGGTTCCGGTTTGAGCGTGGACACGCGTAATTTGACGACACAACATTTCACACGCGGGAAACTAACATGTTGCTAAGCGGAAACTGTAACGTTACTAAGGCCAAACGACATTGTTTCTTCGTAACAAATGTCGCGTTGTGGGGTTTGTCAGCGTAATGGCTGAGAAAGCACTGTGGTGTTCTTAGCTTCACTTGACGAAGATTTAATTGTGTATAAAGATGAGTTATAAACATGCCCACATTTGCTTTGAAAATTTGGCACAATACCGTTTGACTTTAGTAACGTTACAGTTTCCGCTTAGCAACATGTTAGTTTCCCGCGTGAAACGTGTGTCGTCAAATTACGCGTGTCCACCACGTGTCCGTCGAATTGAATCAAGTTATGCATCAGTCAATTCCAGCGTTCTTTTTTGATTTAAATGCCAAAAGATTTTCTGGATTTCCTTCCGAATTTTTTTAATTTTAATCACCAAATTCCACTCCAATATGTTTCTATTTTTGTAAAGATTGAGAAGAATTAATCAATTATAGGATAGTTGGAAGACTATTATAAGAATTTATAATTTTTCAACTTTTTATTGGATTTCAAAAGATTTGTAGAAATGTTTCAAATTTTCAAGGATCAGTTTTTGAGTGATACATTCCTTTTGAAGCCCTTTGGAGAAACGATTATAGCCATGAGCTTTAATTTGGCACAACAAAACGTAAACAGCTTGATCTTCTACAATGAGTCCAATTCACTGATCAACATCATTACGCCTAAATAGCGTACCGTCGAGCTGCTATTATTAATAGCACAAAAAAATGGTATTGACTTTCAAATGATTGCAAATGAGCCATTATCTATTGTTCAGACTGCAAGAATTCTGGGTAAAAGCGGACAAACATCAATCCTGGCCTCATCAGGACGGAGCGCCATTCTACGATAAATTATAAATATTTGAGGGTGAATTTGAAATAAATTTAGATACTTTATATTATTGAGCTTATTCAGTTTCAAAACTTTTAGAAATTTTTTAAGAAAAAACAAAAAAGGCACTAGCAGGAAAAGTAAACTTTCTATACGACGTTTCGCTGTTCAATCGATACGGTGCTGAAACTGAAAGTAATAATGATTGTAAATAGGTATACGCAGTTCAACTATACTTGGCTAGTCGGACTAAAAAAAGAAAGTGACAGAATAACTGATTTACTTATGTATTTTTAATAACTTTCATAACTTCAATAAGTCAACTTCAATATTTCTTCTTTGATTTTCTTACCTATAACCTAAAATAGCTGGAGGCTAAGTTGAAAACTTTACAGTTTATTTAGCCTCAGGCTCTAACATTATTGTATATTTTCACTATTAACAAATACCTGTAATCTTCTAATTTTTTTTGTAAGACTTTTCTTGTAATTATCTATCATGAGCAAATAAATTTGAATTGAATTGAATTGAATTGAATTGAATTGAATTGAATTGAATTGAATTGAATTGAATTGAATTGAATTGAATTGAATTGAATTGAAGTGAAGTGAAGTGAATTGAATTGAATTGAAGTGAAGTGAAGTGAAGTGAAGTGAAGTGAAGTGAAGTGAAGTGAAGTGAAGTGAAGTGAAGTGAAGTGAAGTGAAGTGAAGTGAAGTGAAGTGAAGTGAAGTGAAGTGAAGTGAAGTGAAGTGAAGTGAAGTGAAGTGAAGTGAAGTGAAGTGAAGTGAAGTGAAGTGAAGTGAAGTGAAGTGAACTGAAGTGAAGTGAAGTGAAGTGAAGTGAAGTGAAGTGAAGTGAAGTGAAGTGAAGTGAAGTGAAGTGAAGTGAAGTGAAGTGAAGTGAAGTGAAGTGAAGTGAAGTGAAGTGAAGTGAAGTGAAGTGAAGTGAAGTGAATTGAATTGAAAAAAAAAAGTAATTTACTTTTGTATTGAACATAAACATTTCAGAAAAGGATATATAGCGCACGTCATTGATTATAATCACAGATTGATCTATCATCACAGCTGCATGGCTGGCCAAAGCGAAGTTTTACCCATACTACCATAGCTCAATTGTATTTATTTTTTATATCAATTGCATAAAGAATGAAATACAAAAATCTTTGTTAGAATTAAGGCTATAAAGGACTGGGAGCTAATCATCCTTACTTGCAGCCAGCGGCTGAATTGCGAAGGACGCAGATCAATGTGGCCGTGTCGAGGTATATCAATAGGCGTTGATTTTATGAAGGGAAGAAAACCGGAGAACCCGGCGAAAAACCCTCGAAGCACAGAGCTCGGATCCCGACAACGGTCACCCATCCAAGTAGTAACCCCATCTAACCGGGCTTAACTTTTTGGTACCGAGAGGCAGCGTGCTAACAGCACGCGCCGTAGAAAACCATAAAATAAGCATGAATTCAAATATTTTAATCCTGTTGGCTAAAACCCCAATCACTCAAATACCCTTGAAGTTGCCGCCCTAGAAGCTGTTCTCTTTAATTCTATTCAAAGTACAGTGCAAAAAAAAGTCCAACTGGGAATGCCCTTTACACCCCCCCGCTGACACACAGCGAGACAGGTGGACAACGAAATGAGATGGTCCAATACCAAATACTTTTGCCTGGTGGGGGAGATCCACGCGGCGTTAATTGCAAAATATCGTATTGATATGTATATTCGAACCTGTGATGTTTTTTTGCCTATGTTTCTACAAAACCATACCAGTCATGACTTCTCTATAATCGTCTTCCTGATTGGCAAGCTAATATAATTACAAAACACCTCAATCACTTGTTATCCTACCGTAAACGACAGAAGAAATTTGCGAAAAGATGTTTAACGAATACCTTAGTGTATATTCTTATATATTTGTGCGCGATAAACCAATGGCTAGGCAAGTTGACACAATTCATTTGCTAATATTCTCGAACGATATAATATAATTCGTCGAGATTATTACAGTTTGGAGTTGAAGTTTCTTGTTATCAACTTCAATGTACGTATTTTCGACTTCGATTGAGGTATTTTCGATATCACTTTTTGTTTTTTTCACTTTATAGCATTGTAAATTACTTCATGATTTTGTCCGCAACGAAACGTCATACCATCAGGAAAGACATCACAATTTAAATGTGAAATGTATTACTAGCAGTAGGACTTGTCCGTCTTTGTGACAAGCTTCAATCCCCACTGCGAAAGAACGGTCAATATTTATTTACACCGGATTCTGCAAGCAGTGGGCCTGCTATGACTTGCAACACTTGTGACTAGTGTCAAGTCGTACAGGCAGCTTTCTTCTTCTTTTATCAATGATTTGGAGGTTTCTATTAGCATTTCTCTGCAAGAAAAAATTCCGATGTCTTTATATATTAGTTTTATTGTTGATATACATTATCGCAATGTACGTGCGACTCGCCTTACCAAGCGGAAAGAGCCAGACTAAAGAAACTAAGCTATTTTTGTGGGAACAAATACATCTTGGATTTGTGCGTGGGTCGAAGACCAACCATTTACATTGGTTTCGAGATGCCGTTCAACCTATCCAAGAACTAAGACAGGACGATGAGAACAGTATATTCCAAAGATCGTCGTCTCACAGGAAGTTCATTTTTGCATTTCGTTACTACGAGCAATTAGGTAGGGCGACGGAAAATCTGCTGGCACTTTGCTCCTTGGCAAAATATGGAGAACGAGAGGTTGTTGCACCTTTTGTGAACAACTCCCGTATGGCAGGTATCCCTTATGGTGTTGGACATCACTTTCGGAGAAAACGAACTGCGAGTTTCAGTCCATTTGAAACGTACTTTGACTTACAACAAGTAAATTACAAACTAAAATCCAATGGGTACAGTCGTCTTACGTCTTTTGAACATATGGCGCACTTCTGCAATCGCCGGCTAAATATAGCCGTACATTTTCTATATCACGAAAGAAAATCAATAGAAGACGCAGCATCGTGGTACAGAGTTCAAAAGAAAGACCTCCAAGCCATTTACACTAAAGCCAGACAAAATAATGGCTGGACAAATTGCCCACACATTCGAAAATCAGACATTGGTAAGCAGCTAGGTGGGTTTCAAGTAAGTCGGTATGTTTGTGTTGATCCTGAGATAATTCAAAGTTTAGAAAGTTTTGAAAAGGACGTTCTTCAGGGGGCTCATTGTGTTGGAATTGTACAATGGAAAGGCGTTGGACCTGGGAGAACGCACTTCCCACAATCATCAACTGTAAACAATCTCCTTCATCCTGCGGATTTACAACATAATGCACAATTAGTAAAAATTGCCAGAACGTTCTTGGAGACGTCGGGCCTTGGCAAGTCGTTTATTTCGGTTCATGTGAGAACTGAACGTCATATCTTTTGGCGAGGAGAAAATGTAACTCGTCAGTGCTTCCGCAAGCTAGCTTCAAGAGTTGAAAAACTCAAAATCAAACATGATTGGAATGTTTATTTATCTAGTGATATTGTAGATCGTGGCTCTGACACACTTATCCAAGACGTTAGCCACAAGCAACGACTGGCGTTATATCTAGAGTTGAACAGAGCATTGAAATATCCAATAACTTTAAGCCCAATAGAAGGTTTGTACGATACCGGGGCAATAGCGATCATCGAAATGCATATCTTATCTGCAGGAAAGAAACTAGTCACATTAGGTGGAGGGAACTACCAGGAATGGGTAATCCAGCTATTTTCACGAAATGTTCAAAATACCTCTCACGCGCTGCATAGAGTTTGCGAATTAAGGTAACAGATTTATTACAGTACATAGTTTCACCACCTTGACACGGTCGTATCCGTTCGTGAACACTAACCCGTCAGAACGCAACGCAAACAGACAGGCTGTCAGCTGAAATCCAAACTTAATTCTTAAAACAACGTTGTGATAATCTCTCCGACACGAGTATAATAGTGCTTTGACAAGTCTTTGTTTAATTGTTGAATAGAATTTGAAAGAAAGATCAGTTATAGCTATCAAGTACTTAGCATAACAAACCGCATTTCAATATTGATATTTTCATTTCTACCAAGTTTTAAATATTATTCCTATTAGGCGACCGTGAACCGCTTCATCTTATGTTTCCAATTATATGCTAGACTAAATTAAAACCCACGTACCGTATAAGGATTGGCTTTCTCCCAAGAATGGGGCTTTTACACTGACAGTTCTGAGAAGTCATACTGTGATGGTATAGACATTTCTTTTATAAGCTATCGTATTTCGATGTGTTTCAGACAAAATACGAAGATCTTTTTCCCAGCGTGTCTCTCACCCTTCTATGTTATCGATGTTGACCTCGAACCATTATCAAGCCAATCATGACTGAATTGGATACTAAATTATCAGTCAACCTCTTCGGAACGCCCAAACTATTAACAGTCTGTCAGATCAGTGAAACAATTCTGATTAAAATGTAGTCTATAAAGCTAACACAGAGTTAGCCATATTCAACCAGTAGTTTTCCAAAACTACGATATCATCAAATCGAGATCTCTAACTAACAATGTCTAAAACATGTGTTTCAATGCGGTTACAATGCTGTATCATGAATAATATGTATGAATAATATACAATGAGTCAATGAATATGATTAATATACACTCGTTGTGTGCACCCGGTGTAAATATAAAAGCTTTACACAGAAAGATTAGTTTTCCAGATCAAAATATCAAAAGATTGTAAAATATAAAGATTGTTATAATTTATATATTGTCGTTGTAATTACACGCATGCGCATATGATATCATAAATGCAATTTTAAGCGATATTTATACGCAGATATAGGTTATATATTGTTGAGTAATGTTGAGTTATTTATTTCATTAGTTGAATGAAAACAGGTGCAGTGATATGCATGTATTCGAAATAGAAATATTTTAAAATTGATCTGAGTGGTCTAAGTTGATAAAGGTTGTTTCTGAAAACTTTATATTTTTAATTCCATGCAAAGAGACACTGTCACCGAACCGCAAAAGGTCTGGGTTTGGGTGTTCAAAGTGCTATAGACTATTTCGAATGATTATTGTGGGACGGTGAACTCGGGTGGAAAATAATAACAAGGTGTACTCCGAGTGACGAACCATACCAGACAAGTAGAGAAAACTCTACTTAGCCCGGCTGGGATTTGAACCCACAACCTTCCGGTTTACTGGTACGAAGAAGGTTTACTAGACTTTATCAAATTTCCCCGAGCGGTAGAATATTTATTTGATAATCTTTCAATCCCATACCTGTATATATGGTTAAATGTATATAATAGGTTAAATCTTTACTCTTACGCACACTGTGATTGATCAGCATTCATAAATCGTCATCTCACCTTGTCCCTCTTATCTCGTCCCCTCTTATCTCGTACCTATCATCTCGTCCTTATCTGGCCCCTCTCATATCGTCCCTCATGGCTCAGCCTTTTTATCTCGCCCTTCTCATCTCGTCCCTCTCATCTCGTCCTTCTCATTTCGTCCTTCTCATCTCGTCCATCTCATCTCGTCCTTCTCTCATCTCGTCCCTCTCAACGCGTCCCTCTCATCTCGTCCTTCTTATCTCGTCCTTCGTATCTCGTCCCTCTTATCTCATACCTATCATCTCGTCCTTATCTCGCCCCTCTCATATCGTCCCTCATGGCTCAGCCTTTTTATCTCGCCCTTCTCATCTCGTCCATCTCATCTCGTCCTCTCATCTCGTCCATCTCATCTCGTCCTTCTCTCATCTCGTCCTTCTCTCATCTCGTCCCTCTCAACGCGTCCTTCTCATCTCGTCCTTCTCATCTCGTCCTTCTTATCTCGTCCTTCTTATCTCGTCCTTCTTATCTCGTCCCTCTTATCTCATACCTATCATCTCGTCCTTATCTCGCCCCTCTCATATCGTACCTCATCTCGTCCCTTTTATCACGTCCTTCTCAACTCGCCCCTCTCATCTCGTCCCTCTCATCTCGTTCCTCTTATCTCGGGCTTCTTATTTCACACATCTCAACTCGCCCCTCTCACCTCGTCCCTCTCATCTCGCCCCTCTTATCTCGTTCCACTCATCTCGTCCCTCTTATCTTGTCCCTCTTATCTCGCCTCTCTCATCTCGACCCTCTCATCTCGCCCTTCTCAACTTGCCCCTCTCATCTCGCCCCAGTCATCTCGCCCCTTCCTTCTATCCCAAAACAGAACGCCTGGCTAACGCTACGCAGGCTTTTGTTAGTGCAACGTGTATAAAACAAAGTTTCAACCAAATTCGTCTGAGAACAAATTTCAAGGCTGCTTTCCACTGAGCGATATTTTCAAGCGATTGAAGCGAAGCGACTTTTTACTTGTCTTACCTAATTAGTTCCACCGGAGAGCTTACGAGACAAAAGAAAGTATCGCTTCGCGCGCCATTTTTCGCGTAATGGAAAACCGCCTGAAGAGTTTGACTCAATGCGTCAACTGTTCGTTGTTTAAAACAGGGCTAAGACTATAGTATCTGTAGAAAACACGAACTCGCACTATCCGGTGGTGCGAGTTCGTGTTTTCTGCTGCGCAACAGATCTGCGCAATTTTGCGGTAATTGCGTCCAATCAAAGAACGAGTTCGAGTGAGACTTAGCTGTGTTTCGGGGGAACTCGAACTCGCACTGGATCTAAACTTCCCTAATAACAACATAAAAATATAGGCGGCAAAAACAAAATTCCAAAATGGAGGGGTCTTCTGCAATCCAAAGCACAATGCGTTCAGGTGGTTGCATATATAATTAGTGTAGATATGGCGTTTCTACCTGGTCCTGGAGCTCAATCAGGCTGACTGGTCATTTAATATGCCACTTTTCTTTGGAAAAATGGGCAGCCATTGTTCTACGCGCGCATTCAGTCATCGTTCTATGGAAAAATGGCACAATGACCATGCAATCCCATTAAATGACTGCATATGTCACTCATATACATATACATATATATATATATATATATATATATATATATATATATATATATATATATATGATACTTTGATGTACCGCGGTTAATATATAAGTTATCAACCTTGCATAAATAATTGGATAAAACGTTTCGACAAAACTCGAAAAATCTTGATCGAAAGTCATCGAAATTGACGAAACCTTGTTCGAAAACCTCCTCAATCATTGGAATATAAGTCATATATTGACCCTCGGGACCTTCGGCCCCTCAGCTCGGGTCAATATATGACTTATATCCGCGTTCTCGGTATATAACCCTTACGTATAGGATAAAGCCCGAGAACGAGGGATTTATGCTATATAAAGACCCGAGGACGCGAAGCGTCCGAGGGCTTTATATAGCATAAATCCCGACGTTCGAGGGTTTTATCCGACTTAAATTATTATTGAGGAGGTTTTCCAACAAAGTTTTGTCTATTTTTTCTACCTTGGACAAAGATTTTCCTAGTTTTTTTCTTCATTTATTTTCTAATTAGTATTCATAGGGTTGCATGCTATACACAACCCTCGCAAGAACAAAGAAAATCGACTCAATAATTATTTAATTATATATATATATATATATATATATATATATATATATATATAAGAAAGGTTTGTGTCGAGTCAAGAGGTGAACTTATCTTTTATTATCTCTTAAAAAAACTGTCACTCTTGAAACAGGTTGTTTATTCACCTGATATAATCGATTCTTGATTGAACACGGATTTCATAAGATGTGAACAGCGGATAAGATATAACAATAGTGTTAAAATTTGCGCTATATGATGTCTCTACCTCACAGAAGCAAGCAGGTAAGTGTGTGGTTTACTTGAATATTAATATATATTGTATAAACTGTGTAATACAAGTTTAGAAATATAGGACTGGTTCCTCTGAGAGGGGGCTCCGATATTTTTTCTTGTCGGTGATCCCGCAGAAATCTTTGCCAGGGATCATTAGCAAATTATTCCTCAGTTCCAAAAGATAGCTCGAAGTTTGTACAGCTTGAAGAACTTCTTACAACACGTCTCAAATCCTAAGGGTATAGCATGTACATTTTCACGTATAACAATATCCGTTTTCTTATTTTATATAAAATAGATTATTGTTTACACGAGAGTTGTACTTATCGCTACAGGTGTAAACTGGTTACCTTTTGTGACCAGTCCTCTGGGTTTACAGCAGCTGTTAAAACAAACACAAGCCGCGAATATACTTATTAATGTATTTGTATCTTTAATATTTCGATTGCCTGAAAAGTGGTTCTGTTGACAAGGAATCTGGTCAGATATCTATAAATTAGAAAAATAATAATTAGGATACATCATGGACACCTTTAGCGTCGAGAGTCGAAGTCGAGAGTCGAAGTCGAGAGTCGAAGTCGAGGGTTGAGGTCGAGAGTCGATAAATTGACCAGAAAATACAAAAAAGTCACAATATACTATAATCGATTATATATCGCACGGCATTGTGTCTTGTTTCTACGCACCGCGGGATATATTTATAACCGGTATGAAAGCTTTGAGCCTTTGATCTATTCACTAGAAACCGTTGGAAAGCCATAGTATGGCGCGCCGTTTCGGCCAAAAGCATTCGAAAAATGTTTTCGGGTCGAAAATCGGCCAAAACTAGTCGAGAAATATTTTACGTCAAGAAATATTTTTACGTCGAGAATCGGCCAAAAGTAGTTGAGAATTAAAAATCGTTGCTGTTTTTCAGCAGACGAGAAATATTTCATACAATGCTGTTTTTCTATTCAAGTTTTTCGAAGTAGTCGAGAAATTTTTCAGTCAAGGTTTATTCAATCAAGATTTTGGAGATGGTCGAGATATTTCAATCAAGTTTTGTGAGTAAGTCGAGAACATTTTTGTTATGGGTCGACGGTTGGGATGAGGGATACGGGGAGGGCCAACAATATTTTCTGAAGGGGGGACGTTACAACTAGATTCATACCCTGTCTGACTCTAGGTCCGTCGACATTTTGGTTTCTTTCCCATGCCGACGTATTAATTTAGATAGTAATAAAGGAACCGGGAAAGAGGACTCATTTGTCGGACCAAAGCTACTTCAGGCTAGTCAGTACTGATATTTAACTGAACCAGACCGTAATGAGCTATTAGGAAGATTTCAATCGGCTTCCACGATATCGCGCTGCGATCATGATTCGAGTAAACATGGACTGATACGCAGGTAGCAGTATACACTTGTTGACTGGCGCCGAGGGAAACATCGAGTTTTAAGGACCCGAAGGCTTCAATGTCACCCGAGGGCTTTAGCCCGAGGGTGACATTGAAGCTTGAGGGACCGTAAAACTCGATGTTTCTCGAGGCAAAAGTCAACAAGCGTTTTGTTATATACCAAAGACTTTTAAAATACAAAATACAAAACTGCCTTGAAACTTGCAAACGGCGAAAAGACTTACCAAAACACTTTGACTTTGTCTTCGTAATTTCAATTCAAGTCATTCAACTTAACAAATACACCAGACTCAACACTAAGAACAGCTTTAAATATCTCCAAGTGTTTTTCAGACCTTTGAAGATATGTATAGAAATTCTTTCTTTCAGAAAATGGACTATTTCGTACCAAACAAGCTCGAAACAAGCTCTTGTTTTCAAAATGCCCGAAGAGTCCAAAGTTTTTGATCTGATGCAATAATCGTGTATTCACGTGAACAACGCATGTGCATGATTAAAGCGACGTCAGAGGGAAACATTGCACTGTTTCCCTCTTCATTGTTGACGTCAGAGGGAAACAGTGCAATGTTTCCCTCGGCAGAAAGAAACATTGAGTTTGTTGAACAACACGTGACCATGATTTGACCAATAGGATTTCATTATTGGCAAACGAAAGTCTTTGGTATATAACAATTACCAATGTAGTGATCTTTGTGACCATGCTTGTCGCTACAGCGAAGTGTTTGTTGTGCAATGTAGACCCGGGGGTGGGGGGGGGGGGGTATAAATATCACGAAAGCAGCACACGCATGAGTAATCTTTCCACTGGCTCTTTAGACACGCCAACTACACACTTGCCCTACACTCAGTACAAAAAGGTCAACGCCTTGGTTGTAAAAACTTAAATGTACTTTCTCAGTCAGGACGTTTGTTTATATAGTTAATTTCAACTTGCTTTTAAAACCCCTTAGTTTGTTGGAAAGCTATCATCAGTCACTCGAAAGATCGCTCATGCGTGTGCTGCTCTCGTGATATTTATACCCCCGGGTCTACATTGCATGCATGGTCGCGTACCAGTCCATGTTCATTCGAATCATGATCGCAGCGCGATAGCGTGGAAGCCGATTGAAAGCTTCCTAATAGCTCATTACGGTCTGGTTCAGTTAAATATCAGTACTGACTAGCCTGAAGTAGCTTTGGTCCGACAAATGAGTCCTCTTTCCCGGTTCCTTTATTATCTAAATTAATACGGCGGCATGGGAAAGAAACCAAAATGCCGACGGACCTAGAGTCAGACAGGGTATGAATCTAGTTGTAACGTCCCCCCTCAGAAAATATTGTTGGCCCTCCCCATATCTCCTCATCCCAACCGTCGACCCATAACAAAAATGTTCTCGACTTACTCACAAAACTTGATTGAAATATCTCGACCATCTCCAAAATCTTGATTGAATAAACAACCTTGATTGAAAAATTTCTCGACTACTTCGAAAAACTTGAATAGAAAAACAGCATTGTATGAAATATTTCTCGTCTGTTGAAAAACAGCAACGATTTTTAATTCTCAACTACTTTTGGCCGATTCTCGACGTAAAAATATTTCTCGACTAGTTTTGGCCGATTCTCGACCCGAAAAAATTTTTCGAATGCTTTTAGCCGAAACGGCGCGCCATAGAAAGCGGCCACATTCACGAACAGCTTAGAAATAGTATTGTATGCGTCGCTTTTTAGCGCCAGAGTAATTATGCGGAGATATGCTAACATAATATATATTTATA
This sequence comes from Corallium rubrum, assembly GCA_964035015.1. NCBI lineage: Eukaryota > Metazoa > Cnidaria > Anthozoa > Scleralcyonacea > Coralliidae > Corallium > Corallium rubrum. The sequence goes on along the minus strand of OZ035998.1, from coordinate 43,723,249 downwards.
TACATTATTTTACTCTGCGTACGTTTGTGAAAAGAAAGTTTCAAGTGAGTCAAATTACCTTCTAGAGACTTGCCGATTGCGTTTCGTTTAAAGCATATACTTCTCGTCGTGTGTTACACTGTTAGTGATGGATGAGAAAGCTATTTCTAAAGTTTGCTGGCGCATTGAAAAACAGATTTGGTTGCATTTGAATCCGACAATGTTTAGGGGCAGCTGTTCGTGAAAGACTGAAAGTGGCCGCATTTGTATATCGGTTATAAATATATCCGCGGTGCGTAGAAATAAGACACAATGTTGCGATATATAATCGATTATAGTATATAGTGATTTTTTGGTATTTTCTGGTCAATTTATCGACTCTCGACTTCAACCCTCGACTCTCGACTTCGACTCTCGACTTTGACTCTCGAGTCTCGACTCTCGACCCTCGACTTATAGTTACACTCCCTTTAGCGGATACGTGTCTGAGACCAATTGGGATAGGAAAAATTTAGAGACATGCTTAAAATATCTAAGACGCGGTTAAATACTATCTATAGTGATTTATTTCAGTAATCACGTACTTTATTAAGGTGCTGTTTACATGAGCCGGGCTATCCCAGCTAAGCGGCTAACCGGGCTGACTCGTGTCACGAAATTCCTCGTCCGCAAAAGGAGATTTTAATCAACGTTAGGATTCGTTTACATCTAAACTAAACTAAACTAAACCAATTCTTCTTTGTACATTTAGTTTATGCGAGTTTCAAATCCACAGTGAGATCCTAATTAACGGCGTGAGCCCAGTTAACTGGGCTAGCCCAGCTCGTGTACTATTTTTACAATATGAGTGGCCGTGTTGTATTGGATATACAAGCTCGAGCCGAAGGCGAGAGCTTGTCATATCCAATACAACACGGACACGAATATTGTAAATAGCTTAAAATACTCCGAGTCTTTGATGTAAATATGAGTAATATTTGTTCAGATTAATTCAGAAAAAGCTCAATTTCAATGTTTTAGGCCTGAGTTAGACCTGATATACAACCACTAGTGGTTGCATCAAATGATACAATCATGATTTATTTTGTGTTTTCTTCATGAATTATTAACGAGTATTTTAAGTAATGTTTACAACACGAGCGGTCGTGTTGTATTGAATATACAATCACGAGCCGAATAAACAACTTGTGAAATGAATAAATAGTAAAAATCCCTTTGGGATATTGAGATGCTAATTAGTTACAAGCACTAGCTAGTGGTTGTATCAGAAGAGTATACATCCACTAGTGGTTGTAACTAATTAGCATCATTGGTTTTAGTTTGTATGGGGTTTACAGGGGTATACATGTGACGTAATTTCTGAAATTGGATTGGCTGCAAAACTCATGAATTAGTAATGAATTTCACAAGTAAATTTTACTCTGACTGACGCCTGACGATAGGGAAACCCCTGGTACTCCGAGGGTTAAAGAGGGAAAAAGTGGGACCGTCTTCAACAATGAAAAGGCCCAGTTACATACGACACATACGTCGCCAGGATCCAATCGTTGTTATAGTCCATTCCTTGTCAATTCGTCGTTATAGGTCAACGTTCAATAACATAACGCATATATTTCAGACGAGCTGTAATAGTTTGCGCAAACCAAACGAGAATTTTACTGCACAAACAAAACTACAGCTGCAAGATTTAACGTAATGATTCAACAGTGATACAGTGTTCGAAAAGTGCTTGAATTATCCAGTTACACTTGAAACATTCAGCCTGTACTATTTTTTAGATAATGCGGCACCCGTACCATTTTTCACTCGTCTCGGTTTTCTGTCTGTAAATAGATCTTATTTTCTTAATTTGTTCGTATAGATCTTGATCGTCCTTGTCTCCATGGTAATAATACTTCTGTTATTTGTTTATCCCTCAGTTGTTACTGTAACGAGTGGTAAGTACACGTCATCGAATGCACGAGATCACAAACTTATAGTACACACTTACTTTGTGTAAAACAGAGAAATATTTTTTTATTCTAGCTATACATAATAATTGCGTTGTCTTTCACGCCCTAATGGCGTGTGCTATTAGGGCGCTGCCTCTCACCAATAGTTAAGCCCGGTTAGACGGGGTTAGTACTTGGATGGGTGACCGTCTGGGAATAGCCCCGTTCTCGGGGTGGGGACTCATGTGAGTAGAGTTTAGTTGGTCTCTCCTGTGCTTCGAGGGTATTTCGCCGGGTCCTCCGGTTTTCCTCCCTCCGTAAAATCAACACCTATAGGTCTTAGCTGTAAATGGAGGACCCCACCAGCTCGATCTGCTGAAAAACTTATCCTCCTTAAATAAAGAATAATAATAATAATAATAACAATAAGAGAAGATACAGTTCTAAAGCGAGAGCAAAACGGCGTGCGTTTGTCAAAGTAATCACGGTACCCAGAGACTCTTTGTCCAGCGATGGCTCCTTTCGCCATGGCGGGAAAGAGCCATGGCAACAACAGCGAGTTCTATATACAACTCGAGTGATATCTTTGTAACAAACTTTGTTCCCAGAGCCCGCGATCCTTTTGGGCCTGAAGTACGTATCTGATCCAGTCAAAAGATCACGTAGGACACTATGGGCATGTTTGACTTAAATCTTTGCCCAGTGAATGGACAGCAGATATCACTCTAGTTATATATAGAGCTCACTGATCAACAATAACCAGAGAGGGAAGATTGAATAAGATACAAACTGGACGATAGAAACAGCAAACACTACCACTTGTGGCCAAAATTAAACTATATATATATATTTAATTTTGGCCACAAGTGGTAGTGTTTGCGGTTTCTATCGTCCAATTTGTATCTTATTCAATCTTCCCTCTCTGGTTATTGTTGATCAGCTCTCTCTCTCTCTCTCTCTCTCTCTCTCTCTCTCTCTCTCTCTCTCTCTCTCTCTCTCTCTCTCTCCCTCTCTCCCTCCCTCCCTCCTCCCTCCCTCCCTCCCTCCCTCCCCTCTCCCTCCCTCCCTCCCTCCCTCCCTCCCCCCTCCCTCCCTCCCTCCCTCCCTCTCCTCCCTCTCCCCCCCCCCTCCTCTCTCTCTCCCTCTCTCTCTCTCTCTCTCTCTCTCTCTCTCTCTCTCTCTCTCTCTCTCTCTCTCTCTCTCTCTCTCTCTCTAATAATTTTAATTGGTGATTTAAATTGCGATTACAATAGTTCAAAATCTGAATCACACACCAATGCTTTAAGAGGCATTCAGGAGATTTATCAGTTACACCAGCTTATTAAAGAATCTACACGGGTGACTGATAAGTCTGCCACTATGATTGATCTTATATTCACCAATGATTTGAATAAAATTGTGTCCTCAGGATTGGTAAATCTAGGGATAAGTGATCATTCCCTAATTTACATGGTTAGGAAAGTTTCTATTCCTACTCAATTCAAGCATAAGGTTGCACAATTTCGATCTTATAAGCATTTTAATTCTAACCAATTCAAGATTGATCTACAGAATATCCCTTGGGATATATTATTAAACGATTGTGAAAATTCTGACTTAATGTGGGGATGTTGGAAAGAGATGTTCTTATCAATAGCTGACAAACACGCACCCATAAAAAAGAAAAGGGTCAGGGCCCGTAGGGTGCCCTGGATGACTGTTCCTATTAGGAGAAAAATGATTATAAGAGATCGGTTAAAACAGGAGCATGCTTTATCCAAAGACCCAAGTTTATGGGAAAAATACAAAAGTATTAGAAATGAAATTAATTCTATGATCAAGAAATCCAAAATTGATTTTTATTCAAATCAATTTAATACGAATACCAAAGATCCGTCTAAAACATGGAAGATTATAAACGAACTTCTTTCACGTAAAACCTCTTACTCTGAAATTAAAGAGCTACTATTTAATAATAAACTTGTTACTAATTCATCTGAAATTTCCGAAGCTTTTAATGAGCATTTTACAAATGTTGGGCCTAATTTAGCTGCCAACTTACCTAATATACAAAACAATGTAAACAATCGGGAATTTTTGAAGCAAAATAAAACAGTTGAATCTACTTTTAAGTTTACTGAAGTGAGTATTTCTGATGTTCTTAACATTATTAAAAATTCTTCAGTCAAAAAAGCTACTGGTTTGGACGGCATTTCCATGAGATTATTGAAAGAAGCTGCTCCAGTTATAGCCAGCTCATTATGTGTCATTTTCAATAAGTCATTAGCAACGGGAATCATCCCTCATGACTGGAAATGTTCCAAAGTTTTCCGATTTATAAATCGGATAAAAAAGCTGACCCCAATAATTATAGACCGATTTCGGTAATTAGCATAGTGGCTAAGATATTTGTGAGAGCAGTTTATAATCAATTATCTGCTTATTTCAAATATCATAATTTACTCAATAAATATCAATCGGGTTTTAGAAGTAACCATTCTACTGTCACTGCATTAATTGATGCTACGAATGAATGGTTTACCAATTTAGACGAAAGCCTTTTAACGGCAGTTATATTTCTTGATCTTAAAAAAGCGTTTGATACGGTAAATCATGCAATATTGATTGAAAAATTAAAACTGAATGGTATTTGTGATACCGAATTGCAGTTTTTCCAATCATATTTAAATGGTCGTCAACAACAATGCTACGTTGATGGTAATTTATCAAGTCCTCGAACTGTAACTTGTGGAGTTCCGCAGGGAACTGTTTTGGGACCATTATTATTTCTTATTTATATTAATGATTTACCATCATCGTTGCATAATTCTAAACCAAGAATGTTTGCTGATGATACTAATCTAACATTCAAGGCTGAGACCATTTCCGATTTAGAACATCAGGTGAACCAAGATTTGGAAAACGTTAATCAGTGGTTAATTGCTAATAAACTTTCTGTGAATCTAACGAAAACAGAGTATATGATTATTGCCTCTGAGAACAGGCTGTCAAATTTATTGCAGTACCCAAAATTCTACCTAGCCAAAAAACTGATTCGCAGGGTTTCAATTACAAAATCACTAGGTTTACATATTGACGAAAAGCTTTCTTGGACAAAACAGATCGATGTATTGTCTAAGAAAATTTCAAGCGCCATTGGCGGCTTGAAACGAGTTCGTCAATATGTCCCATTTAAAATTTTACTTGTAATTTATAATTCGCTGATTCAATCACATTTTGATTATTGTGATGTTGTATGGAATAGTGGCCTAAATCTAGAATTATCCAGTCGCTTACAAAAATTACAAAATAGAGCAGCTCGGGTTATTACTCAAGCTGACTATGAAACAAGTTCTATGGAAATATTAAGAAACCTCAATTGGAATGATTTATTAACTCGTCGAATTTATAATTCAGCTATAATGATGTATAAAATTCTTTATGGCCAATCTACTGATTACCTTCATGAATGTTATCAAAAACGTTCAGAGACGAATATTTATCAATTGAGAAACAGTGAAGTTGATGTTTCATTACCTAAACCAAACACTAACTATTTGAAAAAAAGTTTCTTATATAATGGTGGTTTAATTTGGAACTGGATTCCAAAAGAAATAAGATTGTCAACCTCGCTAAGTCAATTTAAATCAAGGCTGAAGGCTTATCATTTCTCAACAATGTAATATTATGCATGTACATATAGAATCTTATTTAATTAATTGTAATTAATGCACAGTCACGGCTTTCTTGTAAATCAGTTCATTTTTAATTGTAGAAATTCCGTGCTAAAATAAATTTTTTGTCTGTCTGTCTGTCTGTCTGTCTGTCTGTCTGTCTGTCTGTCTGTCTGTCTGTCTGTCTGTCTGTCTGTCTGTCTGTCTGTCTGTCTGTCTGTCTGTCTGTCTGTCTGTCTGTCTGTCTGTCTGTCTGTCTGTCTGTCTGTCTGTCTGTCTGTCTGTCTGTCTGTCTGTCTGTCTTATTTGTATAGAGGTAATCGCATGGGGCCGAGGAAAATTAGGGTTTAATTTCACGAGTGTTTACAAAATTGGCCGAGTCGTGAAGCGACGAGGGTAATTTGTAAGATTTTGAAAACACGAGTGAAATTAAACCTTAATTTTACGAGAACACATGCGATTATGTGTTAATAATATAGCGGGTAAAATTATTCAAGTCTCAGGAGCTATGTTATGTCTACCCTGCGAGTCAGAGCCCCTTTCTGATCGGGGGAAAGTGGGCTCTGCCAACAAACTTGATATTTCTTTTTGAGCATGCGTGAACGGTTGCCAAAATACTATTTTGGGCCCAGGCTCTAACGCGTTACTTGCTATTTTCCTGCTTACGCGTATTAATAAACTAGAACTTGTTTGACCAGTTTAAAACCTGACTGACTCGCCCCAAACTTGGGGCGAAGATCGAGTTTGTTGGCAGAGCCCACTTTCCCCCAAAGCCTGCGTAGGTCGGAAAGGGGCTCTGACTTGCAGGGTATGTTATGTCCAGAAAATGTAGAAGTACATCTACATTATCATGATGGTCGGTGCGCGGCAACATCCCAATTTTCCTCGCTATATCGCTGTGCCTGTAGCTTTCGTTTTGTAAACACAAAAATTTCGTAAATTTTATAGTGTATTCATTTTCACTAATAATTTACACTCCTTCAATAGTTTAAATTAGTTCAAAGTAAACAAAAAAGCATTTTCAGAGCGAAAAACCTTGCAGGCTTGTTGAAAAAAGGTCAGTCCTCTGAGGTTCACTGTTGCTAAGGAACAAAGCGACCAATCACATGCAAGTGCTGCTGATCAAGGAACCAATCAAGTGCAAATAATTTTGCCCTAAATTACAAAAAATGCCCTCTTCATTAACCAATGATGTTCAAGTAATTTTGCCCTGTATATTATTATGTCTGTTAACACTGTCTTTCTTTGGGCGACTCGATCATTAGGTTTAGCTATATGAGATACAGTCATTTAGGGTAAATCCACTGTAATTAGGTGCAGGATTTGGAATTATAATTGCAGGGTTATAGGAATAGGATAACAGAAAATTTACTCTGGGTAAATTGACTCTAGTGCCCACCAGATTGGACAGGCCACTAACTAGATAAGCAGCGCGAACTAAACAACAAATCATTATTAGAAATGTGATTCACCAACATTTGAGAGCAGAAATATTGGTCAACATTTTACTCTAAACGTTATATACAGCACACTACTTTATATAATTTCAACATTTACTATCTTCCAGGGCTAAACACGATAAACGTTGTAAACATCACATTTATAAGGAAATCCAATCGGGTGAAGATATCTAATTCCAATAATGAAATCAGTGAGCAGAAATTGAAGCAATTTAGAGATGATGATCAAAGACTTTCAGCAAACAAGGATTCAAAAACAAACACCTTATTAGATTTAAAGACTTGTCCGGAACTCGTGGGATTATCAACCGAGAAGAAGAAAGAAAATGTAACAAAAATTCAACCTGCTTGTCAGCTTTATTCTACAACACCTGGTGATTGTAAACTTGCCCAAGTAATGCACGATACTGATGAAAGACAAAGCTGTGGGAATCATGGAAAGAAAACTCCGATATGCAAATATAAGGAATCACGTGGATATTTCCATGACAACTGGCGTTTACCAACACTGTCGTGTAATATGGATGTATGTCGTGGCACCCCTGTTTCAGTTGGAAGCATTGACCCTCGCTATGGAACCTTACCTCGGATTTCAGACTGGCCAAGGTATTATGACAAGACAGACTTGCAGAAAAATATACAATCAATGATCAAAAAAAGTCTTAGAAATGGATATAACTTCATTCTTTTGCACTGTCTTTCGAAAAATTCTTCGACAAGCATTGAGCAACTGTTGATGTTTCCTCCCCAATACCATAGTGTTAATAGAATAAATCCAAAACGGATAGTAAAAAGTATTAATATTAATTTTTTAGTGCTAGATTCTTTATCAAGACCTCATTTTTATCGAATGCTACCAAAATCGGTTTCTGAGCTAATGAAGATTAAGAATGGGCTAACTAACAACGTGGAAGTAATGGATTTTGAAATGGTACAAAGTGCAGCACCTTGTACAATTCATAACATCCGTGGTTTAATGTCTGGAGATATAATGCAAAAAAAATCGGAGAAACGTTCTTACAAATTCCAGAAACTTTTTACATTATTTAAAAGAAAAGGCTATTTCACACTTGCGCAAGAAGATGCGTGTTGGTTTGACACCTGGGGGACCATGTTTGATGGAAGTAAACAAAAAAAATGGCCGTCAAAGAAAAATTCTGTATTTGAAAAACGTTGGAAACAATTTCAAGCAGATACTAAAAATTCATCCATAGACGATTATGGACTGTCGCACTTTTCCTGCGACGTGTTTAAAAAGTATAGTTGGAGGACCAATCAATACGGGAAACTGGCTAAAGTTTGTTTTAATGATAAACCATTAAGTTCGTATTTTTTAGAGTATGCTAAGAAACGTTTAAATATTTTGCCTGAAACAGAGAAAAATACAAGACAATCTCCAATATTATCCTACACACACTTGAACGCAGCGCACGAGCATTCTGGAATGCGAATAAAAGACTCTGATGAAAGTATTGCTGACTTTTTCTCTGCGGTCGCTAAACTCGTAAATACTTGGACCATAATTCTCTCTGATCACGGCTCAAAATCGACACCCTATTCACGCACAAAGCAAGGACATCTGGAAACATATCATCCTTTTCTTTTTATGATAATTCCACAGAAAGTTCGTCACACGTTTGGTGAGGATCGTACGAGGTTTTTAAGAGAAAATCAAAAACGTCTTATCACATTTGTTGACTTGCACCATACGATAATGACCTTTCTTGAAGCACCGACTTACAAACCAGAAGACCATGTTAATCTTTTTACTCCTGTTCCATTAAACCGAACATGCGCTGACATTCCTCATGTGAGTTCTGCATTGTGTATTTGTAAAGGCAACGACAAAGAATACCCGGATAATTCAACACAGTTCACGTGGATTGCAGAATTTGCCGTACGAAACTTAAACAATTTAATCGACAAACAATTTTCAAACTCAAAAAGAAAGCGTACAAGAAGATGTAGTAGACTTCGTATGAATTACTTCACTGGTATTCGTGAGAAGAAATTAACAAACGGTAGATCTTTGATAACCATGCTTGTAAATGTTAACTTAAGCAAGCCGCCTGAGATTTTTGAGGTTCAGGTTACGAACTTAAAGACTGAGCCAGAAAACCAACAAAAGTTAAAGTTAGAGGACTGGAGACGAATATCTCTTTATCAAGGGTTTGAACGCTGCAGAGATAAAACTGTAGATGTTAAATTATGCATTTGCTAGATTAGTTGCAAAGTACGCACTTTTTAATTTAAAGGCCTGTTTAAACGGATCCAACATGTTGGTCCAACATCATCCAACAATGTTGAATGCAACATGTTGGATTCGTTTGAACACCATGTTAGATAATGTTGCATGATGTTGGACATTGTTGGATCAAGTTTGATTCCGTTCAAACTTTTTTTCCAACATCGTCCAACATTTGACGGGAAACGAGGTCATCGACATCGTTTCCATGGAGATTTTAATCATTTGACGAGGTAAAACATTCAAGATGGCGGAATGCGGGAGTGACGAGAGTTTGTTCGAGAGTTTGACGCAGGAACGTGAGGAACCCCTCGCTAAAACTCCTCTGAATAATAAGAATAAAAATGTCGGGAATTCCGAGGAAGATGAGATAGCAAAAGCTACTTCAAGTAAAAAAAAAGAAGACTGGTCTATCAAAGGCAATTAAGTCAAGGACGTGGACTGACGCGTGATCAGTGAAGGATTATAGGTAAACTCCGATCCCCTGATCAGTTTCGATTTTAATTAATAGCACTTATGTTGGATGTTGTTGCATCTGTTTGAACATGTTGGCCAACATTGTCCAACATTGTTGGACCAACAATGTTGGATCCGTTTAAACAGGCCTTAAAGTTAAAGAATATCTTTTGTTATACTAGTGTATAAAGTACCAAGGAAACCGAGAACTTTGATTTATACTAAAGCCAGAGTCCTATTATTTCAATTTGTGCATGCATGCATGGAGCGATGAGTAACTCTTTTTCCATAGTGCTAGGACTTTAGGAATAGGATAAATATAAAATGGAGACCTCACCTCCGCTCTCGCAAAATTTCGGACATCCAAAACCTCGGACAACTTGATTAGCCAATCATAATTGCCAAAAACAAAGATCACGTGGTCCATTTACTTCAAGTAGAAAGGTCTTTTGGGGGTGTTTTCAAAATAACGAGATCTCGGCAGGTGTTCCATCGCGCCTCCCGTTTTCAACAGATGTCTACCCTTGCATGGGGAGCACGGGTGGCGTGTGCTGTTAACGCGCTGCCTCTCACCAAAAAGTTGCTTGGATGGGTGACCGTTTGGAAACAATCCCGTTGTCGAGCTTGGAACTCATGTGAGTAGAGTTGTAGTTGATCTCCTGTGCTTCGAAGGTTTTTCGCAGAGTTATCTGGTTTTCCTCCCTCCATAAAATCAATATACCTATGACATCTTAGCTGTGATCAGTGGTCTGAACTGTGTCGTATGGCGGCTGCCTACGGCCACGTTCATCTGCGTCCTTCGCAATTCAGCCGCTGGCGGCAAGTAAGGATGATTAGCTTCCCAGATTAGCCTCCCAGTCCTTTATCCTACTGGCTAAGCGTACCGTCGAGTTGCTATTTATAGATCGTTTGCAATCGATCCGATGTGACTCGAGTCACATCGGACCGTCGGCCCCCATCTTGGTTGATTTCCAGCAAACTTCCCAAACCCGTACCAAACAAACAAACATGGCCGTCAGCGGTCTGTCAACAATGTTTGGTTCTGTTTGGCAAAATTGGCAACAGAAAAATCAACCAAGATGGCGGACGTGACGTCATGTGCAAAACGATTTATAGCACAAAATATGGAAAAACAAACCAAACTTTCAAATGATTGCAAATAAGCCATTAATAATTTATATATTGTTCGGACGGCAAGAATTATGGGAAAATGGAGCGCGACAAGGGGAACTTGTTCCTCTAGTTTTCCCCAAAGTCGGTTTTCCAATTCGTCCAATGAATGAGATTTTAATCTTGCTCACTATGAGTGCTTCTGATATAAGCCTACCCGTGGCCAACCCTACGAACCAATTTTTCCACAAAGCCTGCGTAGGTCGGAAAGGGGCTAGTAAGTCTGCGAAATAAGTCTGCGCAAATAAGTCTGCGCACAGGCTACCTCGCAGGGTAATATAAGCTCACCTACTTAAATAAACTTCAGTGAATGGCATCGGTGAGGATGAAAAGAAGTAGTAAACTTTCCTGTCCTGAGAGAAAATTCGGTGTGGAAAAAATGGAATTCGGCCTTTAGTCCTGTGAAGAATCTGTCAGGACGATATATCAGCAAGTTTTGTTTCGTATTGCTGTCAAAACCAAACTATAAAAGAGCCCAATAGATCGTTTGCACATGACGTCACATCCGCTATCTTGGTTGATTTTTCGGTTTTATCAAACACTGTTTGCATACCGTATTTACTCGTTTAAGCACCTCCCCCGATTAAGCGCCGCATATGAGAGCAAAAAATATTAAAGAGCGCCGCCCTCGAATAAGCGCCGCACTTATTCACAACAATGTGGCGCTTAATCGAAGCACCGTCAGACAGAATTGTTAGAGAACTCGAGAATCCAAACTAAGAAACAACTACAGTACATCTCAATCTTAAATCCACCTCGGAAATTTATTCTCCTGTATTACAGTGTTTTTAAGTACAAAGTGAGTATATTTCAATGCTCTCCCATTTAACTCTCTCTCCAAATAAAATAATTTTTAAAGAACGCCGCCCTCAAATAAGCGCCTCCCTCAAATAAGCGCCGCATCCGAAACACTAAAAATTTAAAGAGCGCCGCGGCGCTTAAACGAGTAAATATGGTGTCGCTGACCACCACATTTATTCCGGCAAGGGTATTGGAAATGACCTGGAAATCAACCAAGACGGCGTCCGATATCGCGTGATTGCAAATGATGTGTACGTTCATTTGATTGTGGGCTCAGCCGCGCCAGCAGACCAATCAATCCACTTTGCAATTTATGAGTATGAAAAAAAGGTGAGCAGTTGCTACAATGGGAGAAAGGACTACTGACCTATATATAACTGGACTGCGTGCTCCTATTACCTTTGAGTTAGCCAAAGTGTCCCAAAAAGCGTTTTAAAAATGGCGGCATTTATGGGTCCTTTTGCTAATGGTGAAGGTCGCGGACCGATACCTAAGAACACTAGAACAGGACTGATGACACATGTTTTTAACTGCATTTTCCTCGGCAATAATTCAGTCGAATTATATATATTAGCAGACGAGAAACTCGTTTCTCGTCTGCTAATATATATAATAATTAAGTTTATTTATTTCAAGACAAAAATTTGAAATCAAGTATTTGCCAGTTCAAATTTATATAATTGTCGGCAATTATTTGGCTATCATGGCTCAAAATTAAAATAGAGATACGTCATAGCGCTAAAATTCGGTGCGCATGCACTAACCGATCTCCTAAAGCAAAATTTATCTCACAATGCCGTTGCGGCACAAATGTAACAGTGTGTAACAGTGGGCTATTATCGAACTGCTGTGATAGGCCTGAGTATTAATTCCGCGTCGCAAATCGTCATTCTTGATTTCTTGGGCAATTATAATCTCGACCCATTGGCCTTTGGTGTGCGTCAGTGCGTCACTCGCATGTACGTCGGTCGACATCTTAATTAGAGTTTTGTTAGGCTCGGTTCCTAACTGGTATAACGAGTTTCGGCGTGCCCGCAATCCTTTCCCACCCACCCACCGCGAGAAGAATGGCTGCAACCGAGCCTATATAATTTCGTCGATATACTCAGATAGATTTTAAGATTTCTACAGTCAACTAATAAAGCGAATGTCTAATTTTTTTGTTTTTGTTCTGTTTATGTTCATAAAATAAATATATATCACACATTGACAGAAGAAGACAATCTGAATAGTTTTCCAAACAAATTTTCCTAAGAAGGCGACTGCTTACTACTTGAACTAAATTACAAACGCATAACTCTGTACGCTGTGCGTACCTGTTTTTTAATACAACGGCTTTCTCCTTGAACGTCGGTGACGACGTGATTTATAATTACAAACACATAACTCTATTTTAACGGATGGATCTTTACATCTTCCAAATTGTCGGAAAATGCTTACTCGACGCCATAGCTGTAATTCCACATTTTTAACTACATTATCTTTCTCCATATGTCTCGTTTGAATAAGGAAAATTTCAGACGGATGCACCACCAAATCAAAAGTTGTAATATAAGAATTTTTGGAAAAACGTTGACGAATATTCTGGATGCCATAAAACTGCAACTTTAGGCATTTCCCAAAACCAGAAGCGGAATGATTACCCAGAGAAAACTGTCGTTGTATTTTGTTATTCAATATTCCAGTGGCAAATTTAGCCAACCAAGTAAACTGCTGAGATTGATCTTTGAACATTTTCTCCCAACCTCTACATTTGCATATACCATAATCAGCTAAATATAGTGAATCACATGTTCTGTTGGATAAGTTGCTGGAAAATAATCCATCTGCATTACAACTTTCGCTTTCATTAATAATACACATCAATGTTTCATGCAAATCAGCCATGCTAACCAGAGATTTTTGATTCTTTATTAGTGAAGCCATTCTTTCTTCACCCAATTTCTGTTGCACCTTTTCAGGAACGATCATAAATAAAAAGGAATCATATGTTTCATATCTACCATAAAGAAACGTCTGAGAATACTTTGTTGTCTTAGGTCCATGATCTGATAAAATAATGGTCAATGTGTCTTTCAGAGCTGCCATTTTCTCAACGAACATAGACAGTGCTTGATCTACAGCTTTGATACGTAATCCAGTGACATCGTGTCCCGTGTTTGCATGAAGATATGAAAAAACGGGGGCATTGTTAGTGTTTGTATCTACAGCACTAAAAACATTTTGAACGTAGCCCAGCGTGTGTGATCCATACGGTTTACCGTCGAAACAGATTTTTAGTGGTTTGTTAAACATGTTAGTTACTTTATGAATGGTATAAACAGGGCAACTAAAATGGGTTAAGCCATAATCATCGATCGCATACTCGTCGACCATGTTTTTGAACAGCTTCCAGGATTCTTGAAATTCTTGTAGATTTTTTGGCAGGTTATCTTTCCTAATATTTTTGCCAAGAATTGTGCCCCAATAATCATACCAGCAGCTTTCCTCTTGCAAGAGAGTTCGATAACCACGTTTTTTGACAGGACCAAACAAATTATTTATTCCGTACGTTTTATTCACTTGCAGCTGAAAGTCTTTATCAACCTTGCCTGTCATAAAAGCCCTGACATTAGTGTACGTGTAGGGAGCTAAACTTTGAAGAAACTCGTAGTCTAATATTTCAGCTGTTGACTTCACTGCTGCTTCTGTTAATGCGCGAACCGTCTTTGTCAATTTACGATAGAAATGATTCCGTGAAACTGAATCAAGAACAACTACGTTAATATTAAAACGTTCGTCATTTGTCTTGGTTGTTTTCCCTTGAGGTTTTCTTAAAACTTGTGGGAATTCTAACAGTTGATCAATACTATCATTGTTCCAGATGCAGCGGAGCCAGCAAAAACTAAATCCATTCTTTATATTGTCTTGAATAATCTTTGGTAGAGCTAATTCGATAGCGTTAGTTGAAGGAAATTCTAGCCAACTTTCAAGTGGTATAATTCCGTAGTTAGGATGGATACTTCCAACGAACAAGCGACCAGATTGACACATATTTGCATCGCAATGTATTCTAAATGGCTCTGTTGCAGACTGAGCATTGTCAGAGTTAGTAAATGAACATATAGTTGTTTTTGCCTTAGGTTTTGATCCGGAACTGCAGTAAATATCGTCTCTATCGGCATAATATTGATTGACTACTTCGCAGTTATCCTCTGTCTGTTCCCAAGGCTTGCAATGAGGTCCATATTTAAGGTTGTCGACGTGCCGAGCTGGATCTCGTATTGAAAGTACTGGGCACAACGCAGGGGTTGTTTTTACCGATGTTTTTACTTTGACGATTAACCCGAATGGCATTTTTCTTGCTGCTGAGTTTTCAGTATTTGTTTCCCTGAAGGATATTCCTCTTTTTACGTCGTTGCTAAACACTAGAGAGAAATGTGCAATGTTTAGTAGTACAGCACACACTAAACTGAGATCACGACATCTGGTTAATATATCGTTTAGCATGCAACCAGGGAACACATAAACGTAAACAAACTTTGGGTGCACTCGTTGTCAGTAAATAAGCCATTTCATTTACACGATAACGTAAAATAGCGTTGGGTGACTACAACTATCAGAATGCTTTGCTAGCATCCTAGTGCTTATAAATGGAGGATACTGGCAAAGCATTCTGGTAGTTGTAGTCATACAACGCCATTTTACGTCCTCGTGCAAATGGCTTATTGTGAGCCAAGTTGTCGCACACGGATGTTAAAAGGACCAAGCTAAGGGAATAAACGAGCTAAACCGTTATATTATCGTGTTAGTTTTCTTACGATTAACTCGGCAGCATCCGACTCTCAAGTCTTATGTTTTTTTACACAATGTCACTATGACGCAAACTTGAAAAAGTTCGTGAAAAATTCAGGTTCACATGATTAAAATTATAGGGAATATCACACACTTCCAAACTTAGACTAAATAGTCTGTAAGAAAATGCACTAATGACTTACTCTTTTAACGTTTTAAGAACATTATTCCTTTCCTTTGCAGTCAAAACTATCAATTAATACATGACGCTGTGCCTTTAAGTTTTACTTAAGTTTCATTTAGCATAAACTAAGAGTCACCGGAATCTACTAAAGATGACACGACTTTTCAGGGCCTCTTTTAAGGATTTGTTTGTGCCAATTTGCAAGTTTAGCCGCAGGCGTGACTGAACAATGTTTTACTACACGGCCCTGTGATCAGTGTTGTCACCTGTTGAAAACACTTGCTGAAACAACATTGAACAACCTTGTTGATCCAAGGGACAGCGTCATGTATTAAATGATAGTTTTGACTGCAAAGGAAAGGATAATGTTCTTAAAACGTTAAAAGAGTAAGTCATTAGTGCATTTTCTTACGGACTATTTAGTCTACGTTTTGTGTGATATTCACACACTTCAAAAAAACCATTCAGGTTGATCAATTCTCCGACTCTCAGTACACAATTCTTCGTCAAATGCTCGGCACTCGGGAAGAATTACCTTTGTCAAGTCCCCCATGGTTGCCCGCTCGCACTAACGGCACTTGGCGTACTCGATATTTGTCGACAAAACAGTTTTTGCAACTTTTAAATATATTAATGGCTAGAAAATTGTAAAGAAACATACCTGTGGACACTCTTCTACTTAATTTTGTTGACTTTTCTCGTTATTCGACAACATCAGCCTTGTTTATCAACAAGATCTCATGCTTCAGTAAACAAAGCAAAACTGGCCGCCATTTTGTTTAGCCCGCAGGATATCCCGAGCTATAGATGAACCAATCAGATTGCTTGAAAAGCACTATTCACCTGCGAGGTATATGCTATATATAGGTGAGGCATATGCTATATATTTATATATATATATACTGTATAATATTATACACTTAATGTCTGCTCCCGAGGGAAACAGTTTTGTTTTCCCGAGAGTCTTGATATTTCCCGAGACGAAGTCGAGGGAAACATCGAGACTCGAGGGAAAACAAAGCTAACTGTTTCCCGAGGGATCAGACATTAAGTACAGTGTTTTGTTATATAGCTTGAATTTCGCTGAATAATTTCGATGTTTATCACGGGAAAGAACACAGACGAAAAGACAAACTGAAAGACTTACCAAAACATTTCGCCTGGCTCTGTAATTTCACATCAAACAAACGAATATGAGTCTCAGAACAAAAGAACAGCAATACATTTCTCCAGTTAATCTTCACACATGCTTTGAAGACCTATAAATATTCTTTTTTTCTTACCAAACAAGCTTTTGTTTATAGGAAACTGTGAAGAGTTCAAAGTTCTAGCGGTCAACAATTGAAAACTTATTGCCCGAGCAGGCAATAAGTTCTCATTTACTGCCCGCTCGGTAAACATTGAAATTTAGCTAAGGTCATGTGACCACAAACCAACCAATCATAGTCATGGCTGTATCCAGCGAAACTCTAGCTATATAACAAAGGCTGATATTGCATAAATGTACTGCATGGCTTACTACAGTCAAATGACACATATAGTGTCAGCTTTAATCTTAGACATCCATATAAATCAGGAAGTGATTTATGACTGTTGTTTTTAGGTCAGGGGTTTTCAATCTCAAAGTGGTATCAGTGACACCAAATGGGGTCCCAGGGTGTCTTAAATGTGGTCATCATAATTAGATGAGGTCACCACAATCAGCTGGGGTCATGCAGTACTTAGTGGGGTACTGTACAACAACTTTTCAGTTAGGTGAGAGCACCAAAGGCTATAGCGGGCATGAGAATAAGGCTAGTATATTTTTAACATTAACTGGAAACAAACATGTAAGCTCAGATACGAGATTTGACTGTAAATGTTCAAACTATTTTTATACACAGAAAATGTGTGAGTTCCCAAGTGAGACTTGACAAGCTTCTGATGGCTGGTGGGTTGGAATGCCACTAATTGTGAACTCAGAAATGTTTCTGGGTGAAATAGCTGAAAGAACGTTTACACTGAATTGCAATCAGTGTTTCTTTGGACTGCTAGGTCAATAAAAGGTAATAAATTTGTTAAAAGTAATTACCTTGTTAAAAGTAATTACCTCCTGGGTGAAATAGCTGAAAGAACGTTTACACTGAATTGCAATCAGTGTTTCCTTGGACTGCTAGGTCAATAAAAGGTAATAAATTTGTTAAAAGTAATTACCTTGCATGCAGGAACTTACACTGTATATAAGCTGAGTACCTGACATCTGTCACTGGTATTACTGGCATCCAAATGATAATTAAATGGTCATGATCAAAACATCAATTGTAAAAATAGACATTTACTGTCGAAACTTTTGTTGACGGAACCCCTGGTGTATTAGTCTCCCTCACAGCTGCTCTTAGTGTTGTCACTCCTCCACTCGGGGGGAGGGAGACTACTGGTGTGTGTACATGTACTTACCATTAAAAGATTGATGCTGACCAGTACTGGAAAGAATTCTTTGGTGGAAAAGGACAAGAATGATGGTAGTTGTTGCTAATAGTAGTAGCATAACCTGTTGAGAATTTACACATTACAGTTTAATTAGTTAACTTAATGATAATTATGCTACACAATTTGTGTGGCAAAATTGGGGTGAGTGAGGAAGTGCAGTTCTGAGACTAATAAGGGTCTTTAGAAACTTGCTCAGAGTGAAGGTAAGGCCAGGGTTATCACTCTTTTTGAATAGGGCCTTGCTCTTGTGTACTAGCACCACCAAGGGTGAAGTATGGCCTGTTAACATTCAAGTAAAATCGTCTGGTGTTAGCCAGAGTAATACTAAAGACATGTATGCACTATGCACGTCTTACGATCATAACCAGCGTATGATCCCCTGTTCTTTGAGCACTGTCATTCTCATCTCCCGAGGCCAAAATCCTTTTTGTCAGCATGGGCCAGTCCCAAATGAGGACTTATTCTAACATGAAAATGAAATGGCGTTACTGTGGACTAAGTTTTTTGTTTAATGTACAAGTGCATTCAAACAATTTTCCTTTTAGTCTGTTTGTCTATCACTAGAATGTTCTCAGTATTTAACCGATTTTGATGTAACCTTGTGGAAATTTTGGCCACAGACCAAGGACCAACCTATTAAATTTTGGGATATGGAAAGGTGTTTATAAAGAAACAATTACATATCGTTCTGCTAACCAGGCTAGCTCACCAGATCTACACATGTATGAATAAAATGCTATAGAGATCAGTGGGTAAAACCCAACTTCCTGGCGGAGGTAATTTAGGTAATTCCTCAGTTTTGCATTGCGCAGCTTTTCTGCGCATAATCCTGCACTACTAACTCAAGATGTGACGAAAACACATAAAAATATCACTAAGGATGCTAGATCAGCTAATAAGACCTTTGACAAGAAAATACTAGCTTAATGATTAACTCATTCTTGTCCGGTTCGAAAACCAGTCAATTTGGTGGTCGTGGCAATTTGTGAATTAGCATGCCATAATAACACAAAAATAATACCACAATATATCATTTGAATCGTTTTTACCTCTACTATTCAAATTTTGGGTTGTCGGGTCTTGTCAGACAACCCATTTTGCAAATTATGCTAATTTATGCTAATTATTATTAAAAATATTATTATAATCTATAACAAAATGTTAAATATTTAAACAATAAATGACTTTAGCACCAAACTTTGGTGAAGTAAAATGAAAAGCACCATTTCACAAATTCAAATTGAAAAAATTAAAGCAATATAATAAAACGCGAATATTATATTGATTTTTTAGTATTTTCCATTGGCGGCCCCCCGTGGTGCCGCTCGAGCGGGATCATCACTTATTTTGGAAATTCACAA
Organism: Corallium rubrum; assembly: GCA_964035015.1. Taxonomy (NCBI): domain Eukaryota; kingdom Metazoa; phylum Cnidaria; class Anthozoa; order Scleralcyonacea; family Coralliidae; genus Corallium; species Corallium rubrum. Next base: position 43,703,766 of record OZ035998.1, on the reverse strand, counting down.
ATTAAAACAGAATTATACAAGAACATACAACCATAATACATCATTAAGATCGTTTTTAAGTCAGCTATTCAGATTTGTTGTCATTTTGCATGATATTTACTCCTGTTTGCCACTACAACGCCGACAAGTCGAGGCAAATTTTGTTCGAAAAATGGCCGACCGGCTGAGATCGTTTCGTCAAATTTTACCAAATTACTGCTAATCTACGAAATAATTACATCAAACAAAAGCTTATACTCACTTTAGGAGTTGTTACAGCAAAAAATTTGGTTGGTTTCGCTTATATATTGACCAAAAAAAGCCATTTTCTTCTTGTCGTCTCGCCACGGCTGCGACCACATTTGCGGTTTCGTGTTTCATCGCTCAGAGCTCGCGCAGTACTTCATGGCATATCATTATAAAGGTCTCATTTTAAAAAGGGATCTTTCAGGATCATTTTAAGCCCAAGGGGGGTAATTTTGGTCAAAACCTCGCCGGTTCACAGCGAACCGAAGTGATCCGTCACTAGTCGCGGATGACAATAGGGCCGGACCAGAATGAGTAAGAAGATACTAGCTTAATGATTTAATTATTTATCCTATAGCAGTTACCACGCTGAAACCATATACCCTGACAAGCGAGCCGTGCGGTTGTTTTCTTGTCGTGTATGAAATTATTTTTAGGAAAAACATTTCCTGCTTGTGATTCTCAACTAAACAAAACTAAGTTGATGTATTTTTTACTTGCTCAGAATATATGTTTGTTCTAAGGGGCCGATTACATGGAGATTTTCAGCCCGGCTACCCGAAAATGTCGCTTCGCGCGGCATTTTTCGTCTAGTGGAAAACGGGCTTGAAGCTTGGGTCGCAAACGTCGCGTCATTATTGAGAACACATTTTGAAAAGCGACTGCAACTAACCAAAATAGCGAGCAGAGTTTGCTCAGAATAGCAGCAATATATCAAGCTGCAATAGTTGGGTTTACCTTAGAATAGAACTGATCATTGTTTGTCTCGTACGTTTGACAGCTGTACGGCATATTTTGAATTGAATATTTTCTGCTTCACACAGAGTTACCCTAATAACGTCTACGAAGGAGGCCACTTCAGAGCAGATGACGGGAAATGTTTGCCTGTCATTTGAATTAAAGCCGATAATGATATTTATTTCAGAAAGCCCGATAATAATATGTATTTATATTTTGGAACTTGAATAAAAGCCTGGTTTCCATATAATCACTACGATCACTCAAAGATGAACTTGGCGATCGTAGCGATCATATGGAAACCAGTGACGCAATGATCGCTCCGATGGCTGTGATCACGATCGCCACGATCGCCGAGATAGAAAATGTTCTATCTCAGCGATCGTTGCGTTTTATATGAAACGGTGATTTGGCAATCTCAGCGATGTTAGCGATCAGTATGCATCCCAGCGGACATTAAAATAATGGCCGCAATCAACCATGACCGCCTTAAGAAAATCGTATCGTTCAGCTTTTTAGTACTGCATGCGTTGCACCATGCTTTCTTGGTCTTCACAGTGGCCTTGCGATTTGAAAAGTCAGTTTTGGTTCCATATAATCGCTACGATCGCCGCGATCGCTCAAAAATTAACTCGGCGATCGCAACGATCAATAATCATGTCGCTGTTTCCATATGATCGCTAAGGCGGCCATTGTTTTAATGGTCCACTGGGATGCATACGTACTGATCGCCAAGATCGCTGAAATTGCAAAATCATGCACCATTTCCATATAAAACGCAACGATCGCTACCGGAGTCGCTGAGATAGAACATTTTCTATCTCGGCGATCGTGAACGCAGCGATCGTTGCGTCAGTGGTTTCCATATGATCGCTACGATCGCCAAGTTCATTCTTGAGCTATCGTAACGACTATATGGAAACCAGGCTGAAAATTGTATAAGTCGATTACGTGCATGCACTTATTCTTTAAGCCATCTCAGATTACTATTATTTACAATTTGGTAATACTGTAACTACAATACTTCTATTTTAAATATTAAGGAAAGTTATAAAGGAGAAAAACTTTAAACCATCAAAAGGTCTACTTGCCAATCGTTTCTTTCGTCGGAGAGCCATTTCTAGAATTAACGCAAAATTAAGTCCTACTTGTAAGTTGGCTTCCTTTTCTATTCCTGGAGAAGTGTCTGAAAACTTGAAGATAATCTATGTCCTATATATTTTTATGATATATGCGTTGTTCACATTTATGCAGATTTTGTATAAACACAGGAGTTGCAAACAAATAAAAAACAAAACAATCAACCAGTAGAAATTAACGTCTGGTTCAATCGTCTAACCGACCAAAATTTGAGTTGAATGAAAATACTTAAGGATAGCACGGTTGGATCTTTTAATGTAAATCGGAGTTTGAATGTTCATTATTGTCTTAACTGTAGTGTTACTCTCTTGAAACTCAGTCACTTATGTTACTCAATTTGAAAATTTCCAAGTTTCTACACCATGCAATTGACTACAATATCTATTGACCTGCACGTGTCCCCGTTATCACTTGTCAGACTAAGCAAAGCAAATGACAATATTACTGGTTCTCTTTCATTTAAAAGAAGGCTCCACCTGTCGTGATCGATTTTCCGCGTGAGAGAATTGAAAGTTTATGTTTTACTTAAGTATTTTTAAATTTCTCAACTTTATTTCCTTTATGAAATAAAACTAAGAAATTTGCATAGCTTGATATAAACGTCGGTAATTAGTTTTTATACAATAATAGTTTGATTTTGAAAGCAATATATCTCAAACTCATTAATAATGCATGATGTAATCAGCAGTTACAATAGCTCATTCAATCTGATGCCTCACCTGATCGAAGTTGGATACTCCAGTAAAACACACTAAAATCGTATACTACCCAAGATATTAGATGAAAACCGATGTTCATCTAATTCTTAACTCTTAAGATCTCAATTATCTATGCAAAATAAAGAAGTTACTGTATGAGTAAATTTTACACACACATGCACATGAATAAAATCTCATGAGGGTTTATTTTAATTGCATTTTCCAATTGAAATCGCTCGATTGAGATGCCATATCAACAGCTCGTTTATCGCGTGTTTCATCAGGGGAATACAAACACCGCTCGAAAACAGCAACAAAACCACTCATGTTTTCTCGTGTTTGGATCCCCTGATCAAACACTCTAACTCGTTTGTTGATATATTACTTAAAACCTGAGCAGCATTGTTTTATCAGATTTAAGACACGAGGCGATAGCCGAGTGTTTTGTATCTGATAAAAGACATTGCGAATTTGGTAAGTTCGTCGGCGTAGTAATTTTGTAAACCAACGTTGTCCATAAGAAGGAAGAACGAAATTATGTTCTGTGGCAATTATGTCTTGCTATACTCTTGTCGACTTTTAATTCGTAATTTCAAAAATCATTAATAATTCATGAATGAGGAAAACACAAAGGGAATCAGCCAATACCATAGACTTTATTCAAAAATGGCCGCCGAATTAGAATTCTTTTATGTGCATATAAATTAGCCCTTATGACCTCGTTTTAAAGTAAAAATTCTTTTGAATTTAACACATGAAAACGAGTTAATAAGAGATAATTTATATGTATATAAAATAATTTTAATTCAGCGACCATTTTTGAATAAGATCTATGTCCGTGGTTTTATATCTGAAAGAATTCTCTTGATTTACGGACTTGCTCCTTCCATATTTAATATTTCTAGGCTTTTATTATTTACATGGGTGGGTGCCTTGCATGGGTCTTACAGTCCCGTTCGCACTTAACCCTTTTGGATCTTTTTATAACCGTTATAATTTTTTTCTCTCTTTCGTCATCTTGCTATTTAATATTATTAGTGTTAGATTGTTGTATTATTTTAATGTTTAATAAATTATCCAAATAAATTTGATTTAAAAAAATCGACTTAAATCCTCGACTGCGTGTTGCTCCAGGTGATGAGGTCAAGGATGAGACAAGGTGCCCTATATCAATGACTGACAGATTGTGATCGATTCAAGATGGCGGTTTATGGGTCCTTTTCACTGACCTATATATACTTAACTGGACTGTGGGCGTTCCAAAAACTGTGTTCCCATTAATTTTCACTTTCAAAATGGCGGCATTTATCGGTCCTTCGGTCTTTCTGCTAATGGTAGCGACCAATGACATGTACTTATCGCAGGAAAAAATAATATTTATGTGAGAGCTTTTGGGAAGCCAAAGCCCAAAGAAGATGAAAGCCGGCAATGAACGGTGATCCGGGACGTAGCCAGGATTTTTAAAAAGGGGGAACCGAAAGCAAAATAAATTTTTAGGGGGGCCATGGGGCATGCTCCCCTGGGAAATTTTGAAATCGAGAGTTGCTGAAATGCCATTTCCTGGCTTTTGGAGGAAGATTTTACAAACTCTAAAGGTTAAAAAACGTCATATAAAATACTCGAAACACGCAAACGTCACATAGATACTCAAAATGCATACACTCAGTAGATTGAATACACTGTTTACAGTTTATTTCCTGACACAATGGCATTTGCATCAGTTTTGTAGTTACATGTCTGTTGTTTTTTATCAAAAAGGGGGGAGCCAGGGCTCCCCCTGGCTACATCCCTGACGGCGATAGCCAATTTCTTGACCAATGTACACATGGCAATTTTCGAGGTCGAGCGGTTTTTGTGTATTTTACGGAGATTTAAATGAGGGTCGTCTGAAATATTCTCTATATGAAAGTTACCGGCCTTTCCTTATTTTTAGTATAAAGAGGTTATACTGTAATTGATCGTGAGTGGAACTCGTCAAAAAGTAGTTGAAACTCGACTCGGAAGTCAGAAAGACGCAAGCATCAACAAATAGAAATTAAGGTGGCTCCACACAGTTTCTTGAAAAATGGAAAATACAAGTCTGAGAGTCCAAAACACGTACATAAACAATTCGGGAAAAGAATAAAACTAAATGTTATGCATAGTTAAACAGTCGGACAATCAAAAACTGTTACCAAATAAATAGCAACAGTTGTTGCTATGGCAACAATGACGTTTCAAAATGGCTGCCAATTACCTTTCAAACTAATTTAATTCGAAAAAAACTTTGGTGACCCCCAATTTTTTTTTCATTAATACTTTTCTTGACGTATGAGTAATCAATAGGGCGATTTTAAAAAAATTCTGTAGAAGGAATAATTTTTTTTTTCAGAAAAAGCATGTTTGTTAATTTTTAAAAAATTTCGTTCTACAGAATTTTTTTTAAATCGGCCTACTGATTACTCGCACTTCCAGGAAAGTGTTAATAAAAAAAAAATTGGGGGTCACCAAAGTTTTTCTCGAATTAAATTAGTTTGAAAGGTAATTGGCAGCCATTTTGAAATGTCATTGTTGCCATAGTAACAACTGTTGCTATTTATTTGATAACAGTTTTTGATTGTCCGACTGTTTAACTATGCATAACATTTAGTTTTATTCTTTTTCCGAATTGTTTAATCACGTGTTTTGGACTCTCAAACTTGTATTTTCCATTTTTCGAGAAACTGTATGGAGCCACCTTAAGCAGAAACAAGTTAAGAACATTTATTTTGAATTTATATGGATCTTGGTATATATTTCATGCATTTTATAGTGATATTATTATGGCCGCGAGAAAAAAGACTAAGACTGACATCCAAGATGACCGCGTAGGGCCTGAAACTGACGTCCACAAATTCCCCATGTCCGCCATTTTTTGCCTCACTTTTTCGTCCAGTTATTGACTGGAGTCAGCCTTCCAGGTATACATCAGTGAAATCTATATGTACCTGGAAGGCTGACTCCGTTCAATTCCAAGACTAAAAAGTCAAAAGAAAAGAAAAGTCAAAAAGAGGCAAAACATGGCGGCAATGGGGAATTTTTGGACGTCATTTCTAGGCTCCTACGTGGTCATCTTGGATGTGAAGGCGGTTTTCCACTAGGCGACATTTGTCGACCGACTCGACATTTTTCTTTTGTCTTGGCTAATTAGTTCCACTCGAGAGCTTTTGAGACAAAAGAAAATGTCGCTTCGCGCGACATTTTTTCGCCTAGTGGAAAACCGCCTTCAGCCTTAGTCTTTTTTCTCGCGGCCACAAACGTACACCCAGCTTTGGAGTGCGAGCAGCGTTGTGTTCCTTTTGTGTTTACTTTCTGTACTTACAAGAGAAATCCTCTGGGACCAGGGTATAGAAATTCGAAATAAATTTAGACTCACAGAGAATATTCAAATTTCGACATAGAAATATTTCCGTGACGGCCCTCACTCGAAGCTCCGTAAAATCCACAAAAACCACTCGATCTTGCTAAAATTGTCATCAGTACATTTGTCAAGAACTTGGCTTTCAGTTCATTGCTCTTTCGATCCAAACGTTCATCTTCGCAGCTCGAGAAACGTTCCTACAAACTGAGGTGACACCGGCCGTTCGTATATATACGCATACGGTGAGAGCTTTTGTGAAGCCAAAGCCGGTTTGTATACAAACGTTACGTTTCAGTTGAGCTGCATAGAAGATGAAAAAGCAATGAACTAAAAGCCGAGTTCTTCACGGCAAATTTCGTGAGATCGAGCGGTTTTTGTGTGTTTTAGGGAGCTTTAAATGAGGGTCGTCTAAAATACTCTGTATTGAAAGTTGCCAGCCTTTCCTTATTTTTAGTATAAAGAGGTTATATTTAACCAAGGAGTCAAACATCTCGTCGAAATATAGTTGACACTCGAGTTAGAAGTCAGAAAGACACAGGCATCAACAAATAGAAATTAAGCAGAAGCAAGTTAAGAACATTTGTGTCGAAATTCTATGGGTCTTGGTACATATTTCATGCATTTTATAGTGATATTCCATGTGCCAATGGTCAACATACGCAGTTCCCCGTAAAGTAAATGAGTGGTTCTGTCGCGAAAAAAGACTGAGGCTACGTGCACACGGTAACGTTTCCGAGCGTTTTCGTATTGTTTCAAGTAATGAGCTGATTGTTCTCGATTCCCTTGAGAACAGTAAACAATACGAAAACGCTCGGAGACGTTACCGTGTGCACATCGCCTAAGACTGACATCCAAGATGACCGCCATGTTTTGCCTCACTTTTTGATTGGGAGCTAGCCTTCCAGGTATATATAGAGTTCACTGGGACCGATAAATGCCGCCATTTTGAAAGTGAAAATGGGGACACGACACATATGCATTTTTGGCCAGCACCCACAGTCCAGTTAAATATAGGTCAGTGAAAAGGACCCATAAACCGCCATCTTGAATCGTCACCCTCTGTCAGTTATCGATATAGGGCACCTTGTCTCATCCTTGACCCCATCACCTGGAGCAACATGCAGTCGAGGATTTAAGTCGATTTTTTTAAATCAAATTTATTTGGATAATTTATTAAACATTAAAATAATACAACAATCTAACACTAATAGTATTAAATAGCAAGATGAGGAAAGAGAAAAAAAAATTATAACGGTTATAAAAAGATCCAAAAAGGTTAAGTGGGAACGGGACTCTAAGACCCATGCAAGGCACCCACCCATGTAAATAATAAAAGCCTAGAAATATTAAATATGGAAGGAACAAGTTAGAAGGAAGAACGAAATTATGTTCTGTGGCAATTATATCTTGCTATACTCTTGTCGACTTTTAATTCGTAATTTCAAAAATCATTAATAATTCATGAATGAGGAAAACACAAAGGGAATCAGTCAGTACCATGTCCGTGGTTTTATATCTGAAAGAATTCTCTTGATTTATGGCATAAACTTTAGCTTTGATTTCCTCGGCTTACGTTGGTTTACAAAATTATTACGCCGATGAACTTACCAAATGGGTCAGGTTTTTGAAGCTATTCAAAACATTCGCAATGTTTTTTATCAGATATAAAACACTCGGCTATCGCCTCGTGTCTTAAATCTGATAAAACACTGCTGCTCATGTTTTAAGTAATGTATCAACATTCAATTGAGTGTTTGATCAGGGGATCCAAACACGAAAGAACATGACGAGTGGTTTTATTGTTTTCGAGCGGTGTTGCATGCATGTATTCTCCTGATGAAACACGATAAACGAGTTGTTGATATGGCATCTCAATCGAGCGATTTCAATTGGAAAATGCAATTAAAATAAAGCCTCATGAGATTTTATTCATGTGCACGTGTGTGTAAAATTTACTCATATACAGGGTGTATCAAAAAAAAGGCTACCTTAGAAAATATAATTAAATTCTTTTCAAATAACCTATTGTATATTGACAGCCCTGGACACATACGCGTTGCTCTGTGGTCAGTTGAACCATTTTTAATCGAAGTATATGAATATAATTAACATTTTTATTTCAGTTATGCTCCTTCATACGTTTAGAAGTTATCGTAATTTCCCAGGTGTATACGACCATTTGTTTTTTACGCATCCATGACTTCAGAGGTGTCCAGGGCTGTCAATATACAATAGGTTATTTGAAAAGAATGTTAATTATATTTTCTAAGGGTAGCCTTTTTTTTGATACACCCTGTAGTAACTTGTTCATTTTGCATAGATAATTGAGATCTTAAGAATTAAGAATTAGATGAACATCGGTTTTCATCTAATATTTTGGGTAGTATACGATTTTAGCGTATTTTATTGGAGGATTGAATGAGCTATATTGTAACTGCTGATTATATCATGAATTATTAATGAGTTTGAGATATATTGCTTTCAAAATCGAACTATTGTATAAAAACTAATTACCAACGTTCCATCTGTCCAGATCCTAGCAGTGTTTTGGATGTATTTTATTGTTTTCAGTGTGATTGGTCAGTTACTGTATTTATATCAAGCTATATTGCAAACACGGTTGTGATGTCAAGCACATTTCTTAGTTTTATTTCATAAAGGAAACAAACTAAGAGCATTCAAAAATACTTATGTAAAACATAAACTTTAGGATTCTCTCATGCGGAAAATCGACCACGACAGGTGGAGCCTTCTTTTAAATGAAAGACAACCAGTAATATTGTCATTTGCTTTGTTTAGTCTGACAAGTGTGATAATGGGACACGTGCAGGTCAATGGTGAAATTTTAGCAATTTTCAAATTGAGTAACATAAGTGGCTGAGTTTCAAGAGAGTAACACTACAGTTAAGACAATAATGAACATTCAAACTCCGATTTACGTTAAAAGATCCAACCGTGCTATCCTTAAGTATTTTCATTCAACTCAAATTTTGGTCGGTTAAACGATTGAACAATGCAGACGTTAATTTCTACTGGTTGATTGTTTTGTTTTTTATTTGTTTGCAACTCCTGTGTTTATACAAAATCTGCATAAATGTGAACAACACATATTATATGTATATATAGGACATAGATTATCTTCAAGTTTTCAGACACTTCTCCAGGAATAGAAAAGGAAGCCAAGTAGGACTTAATTTTGCGTTAATTCAAGAAATGGCTCTCCGACGAAATAAACGATTGGTAAGTAGACCTTTTGATGGTTTCATGTTTTTCTCTTTCATAACTTTCATTAATATGTAAAATAAAAGTATTGTAGTTACAGTATTACCAAATTTAAAAAAATAATAATCTGAGATGGCTTAAAGAATAAGCTAGTGCATGCACGTAATCGACTTGAATATACCGACAATTTTCAGCCTGGTTTCCATATAATCGTTACGATCGCCACGATCGCTCAAGAATGAACTTGGCGATCGTAGCGATCATATGGAAACCACTGACGCAACGATCGCTTCGATCGGCGCTGCGTTCACGATCGCCGAGATAGAAAATGTTCTATCTCAGCGACCGTTGCGTTTTATATGGAAACAGTGATTTTGCAATTTCGCAGCGATCTTGGTGATCAGTATGCACCCCAGCGGAACATTAAAACAATGGCCGCGGTCAACCGTGGCCGCCTTAGCGATCATATGGAAACAGCTAGCGACATGATTGTTGATCGTTGCGATCACCGAGCTAGCTAGTTTTTGAGCGATCGCGGCGATCGTATTTTGCGATTATATGGAAACCAGACTTAATATGGAAGCAGGCTTAATAAGAAATCGCAAGGTCACTGTGAAGACCAAGAAAGCATGGTGCAATGCAGTATACTATAAAGTTTTAGTATAAATACACAGGTGATTATAGAAAATCACGTGTGCTGATTGGTCGAGCTACTTCGGATTAATTCTGGATAATCACCTAGCGTTTATTCAAAATGGCCACCAGCCAAAGTTGTCAATGCGACAGACGAGGAAATTAACAATTTTAAAGAAAATGCTCTTCCTAAAAGTACGAAAATGTGTATTTATACTAAAACAATTATTTGCCTCAGGCTCAGTGAATATCAGTGAATAGTAACCTCGACTTCGTCTCGGTTATTATTCACCGATATTCACCTCGCCTTCGGCGAATAATTGTTAAATATTAACTGAAAAACAAGTATGGCTGTCAGTGAACGATACGATTTTCTTTATTCAAGTTCCAAAATATAAATACATATTATTATCGGGCTTTCTGAAATAAATATCATTATCGGCTTTAATTCAAATGACAGGCAAACATTTCCCGTCATCTGCTCTGAAGTGGCCTCCCCCTCCTTAAGCCGGTTTTCCACTAGGCGATTTTTTTCGCGCGAAGCGACTTTCTTTTGTTCGAATTCAATAGATTTCTGATTAGTTCCAGCTCATAGTGCATGAGACAAAACAAAAAGTCGCCTCGCGCGAAAAAAGTCGCTTAGTGGAAAACCGGCTTAAGACATCATTAAGGTATAACATTGAAGCAGAACTAAATATTCAATTCAAAATATGCCGTACAGGCACGTACAGCTGTCAAACGTACGAGACAAACAATGATCAGTTCTATTCTAAGGTAAACCCAACTACATGTATTGCAGCTTGATATATTGCTGCTATTCTGAGCAAGCTCTGCTCGCTATTTTGGTTAGTTGCATGAGTCGCTTTTCAAATGTGTTTTCAATGACGCGACATTTGCGACCCAAGCAAGTAAAAAATACATCAACTTAGTTTTTAGTTGAGCTAGAATCACAAGCAGGAAATGTTTTCCCTAAAAATAATTTCATACACGGCAAGAAAACAACCGCACGGCTCATTCGTCAGGGTCATATATGGTTCCAGCGTGGTAACAGCGGATATACAATTAAATCACTCTTTTAAACAGGGTAACTTTATTTCTTTGTCAATTCTTTAACCTGGAACAGAGTCAGTGTTTCAAAGATACCGCCAACCCGTTTGGCAAGAAATGAATCAACACTTCCAGCATACCGGTTTCCATAGAGTACTATAGGTTGAGAAAGTAACGTCTTCTTTTGCGAAATGTCTACTTCTTGAATCAAAGACAAACGAAGGCCAGCCATTACATTTGAATATTCATGCAAATGTTGAACGCAAAGAATTCCCAATTAATGAAAAATAAACACAGCTGGATAAATATAGTCAAGTTCCCAAAAAATCGGTCCAATCGCCCGAATCGTGGCTCCATTCTTGTATCCCGCGTTTCGCGGACATCCGATGTTCCTGAAGAGTGAATGTCAGGCCATTGACTTGTGACGCTACATGCAGAATGCATTTTCGTACTGGCCGTAACTTCAAGTTTGCATTTCCAAAAAATATATGACTTTGTCCTGGCAACCGTGGCAAATGGAACCGTTATAGTCGTAAGCGACGGAGATTTTAGAAACGTTGTAGACCGCATGACTAAGGATTTATCAAACTCAGAAAATCAAATTTCAGGGCTTATTTAAGGTAATTACTCGGGCTACTGTGGTAGCCGAGTCTAGGTTTCGCGATTCTTTTTATTATTTTTATTTTTTTGCGACGCGTTATTAGTCCTCCGCGCGGCCGCTGGCGATATTGACCAATAAGCTTTGCGAAACTGAGCCATGTGACTAACTGAACATATGCATGTTGATCAGTGCCTTCTTTCTTTTCGACTGAGTGAGTGAGTGAGTGAGCTTTCTCGTCTCGGATGTGTTTTGTTTGTTTACAGACATAGTTATTGGGCAGTAATGTCGCTGGCAAGTATCTTGATATTATTATATACACTTACAATCGCACACGCCGTTCATAAACATGAAGCTGTGTAATTAAAGGCGAAGAGACTTGACATATTGACCGGTGTTTCTTTCTTTGCTTTCCTGATGTCTGATCACTCGTCTCGGATGTGTTCTGTGTGTTCACAGACATAGTTATTGGTCAGTAATGTCGCTGGCAAGTATCTTGATATTATATACACTTACAAACGCACACGCCGTTGATAGTTGTGTTGATATTTAATACCTGAGGAGACTCGACATATGAACGCTGTGTACATGTGTGGAACTACGTTAATAAATACAGCAATCGTGTTTTGTTATTGCAAATTGTGTTTTCTATCGGAGAATTGGATTGTGTTTTGACTTTTGTCTGTGACCAATGTGCTTAATAGACGTTAGACCTTAGCACTGCATAGCACTGTGATTTTGCAGTAGCCCGAGTGAACGCCTGACCAGGCGTCTTGTTCCTCAGTAATTCTTCCAGAAATGAAAAGTTGCTGAAACTCTCCAGTATTAATGTCTATGATGTTCATAGTAAAATTACAAAAAAGTTTGGGGTCACCGAACTCGTTTAGAAAATACAGCTGCCAGTAAACCACGATGTTTTCCCAATTTATAGCCATTTTGGCTAACTCTTGCATTGACTTGGTCTTATCTTAAAAAAATTCTTCATAAAAGCACTTACACTGACTAGGAAAATATTTGATATTTTAGATGCACTTATATATGAACTATTTAGTGGAAACAAATAATGGGGGAAAGTTTGACGAAAATATGCAAAAATAAAATTGACAAACATTTTTGCGAAATGAGAATGTCCACATTCTTTCTTGTTACATGTTTTTTTCAAGCCGTAAGAACGAGAAACGTACGGTATTTCAAATTCTCGAAATTATTTTTCCTCTATTCTTTCATATATGCTGTAGAGCTGTTGGAAATAAATAATTGAAAAAAAAGTGTCTTCGTGAGCTACACAAGGTTAAAGATATATATGTTATTTACCGGCTGGGAGGTCCATATAGAGAAATATTTCCCGAGTCTCAAAAACTGCCCGAGGCCGCAGGCCGAGGGTCGTTTTTGAGACTGAGGGAAATATTTCTCCGACCAAAACGGTAAATAATTTATTTATTTTTTTAAATTATCCCTGCTTGGTTCTTTTGCTCTTCATCAGTGTTTAGAGTGAATAAAAAAGGGAAGTTTCTGCTGTTTCTTTTGAAAAAGGAAATTAGATTTTAGGTCTCTTTCACGGATGAAAAACTCGATTTCAATATTTTTGATTTCGTTTAAGTTTATTTTCAAACGTTTTTAGAATATTTTACGGCTTATTAAACACATTTAAAACGAATTATTTCGAGCGGTCCGTACGGGCTCATACGGATCGCTCGTTAGCCAATCAGAAAGCAGGATTTGGTAAAATACGGTCCGAAAAAAATAAATAAGGACTGATTATTCCCTATCAGAAAACACGCAACAAATTTTTAATTTTTTTCAAAAACCAAAATTAATAGCTGATTTAGCCTCCTTAGTGATATTTTTATGTGTTTTCGTCACATTTTGAATTAGTATTGCAGGATTATGCGCAGAAAAGCTGCGCAATGCAAAACTGAGGAATTACCTAAATTACCTCCGCCAGGAAGTTGGGTTTTACCCGCTGATCTCTATACAATTTTCCTTTTAGTCTGTTTGTCTATCACTAGAATGTTCTCAGTATTTAACCGATTTTGATCAGTAACCTTGTGGAAATGTTGGCCACAGACCAAGGACCAACCTATTAAATTTTGGGATATGGAAAGGTGTTTATAAAGAAACAATTAGATATTCTGCTAACCAGGCTAGCTCACCAGATCTACACATGTATGAATAAAATGCTTAAATGCACTTAAGTATACTTTAATGTACACTTTAATGTACATTAAACAAAACTTAGTCCACAGTAACACCATTTCATGTTAGAATAAGTCCTCATTTGGGACTGGCCCATGCTGACAAAAAGGATTTTGGCCTCGGGAGATGAGAATGACAGTGCTCAAAGAACAAGGGATCATACGCTGCGTTATGATCGTAAGACGTGCATGATAACCCTGGCCTTACCTTCACTCTGAACAAGTTTCTAAAGACCCTTAGTCTCAGAACTGCACTTCCTCACTCACCCCAATTTTGCCACACAAATTGTGTAGCATAATAATCATTAAGTTAACTACAATTAAACTGTAATGTGTAAATTCTCAACAGGTTATGCTCCTACTACTATTAGCAACAACTACCATCAGCAACAACTACCATCATTCTTGTCCTTTTCCACCAACGAATTCTTTCCAGTACTGGTCAGCATCAATCTTTTAATGGTAAGTACATGTACACACACCAGTATTCTCCCTCCCCCCGAGTGGAGGAGTGACAACACTAAGAGCAGCTGTGAGGGAGACTAATATACACCAGGGGTTCTCAACAAAAGTTTCGACAGTAAATGTCTATTTTTACAATTGGTGTTTTCATGACCATTTAATTGTCATTTGGATGTCAGTGACAGATGTCAGGTACTCAGCTTATATACAGTGTAAGTTCCTGCATGCAAGGTAATTACTTTTAACAAATGTATGTTGATATATCCAAAGACATTTTACAGTAAAATAGATAAACATGCCAAAATACGATTCAGAATAGCTGTCTAAACTAACAAAGCAACTCTTCATCAAATTTAGGAATATACTTACAACATAGACGTTGTTCAAATCACGTTTGAATCCAACTGAAGAACGTCTATGCTGTAAGCAACTTTTCATCAAATTCAGGAATATACTATTAGTTTAGACAGCTATTCTGAATCGTATTTTGGCATATTTATCTATTTTACTGTAAAATTTCTTTGGATATATCAATGTCAACGTATTGATTTAATGAGGTAAGCCTGGTGCGACCACTGTTAACTCACTTAAATGCAAGATTTTAGAAATATTTCACAACTAAATGCGCTTACATGCTTTACAAATGCGCTTTAGTACTTCATGCTGAATTTACCGAGAAGTGTATGTTGATCGTTCGGAAAACGTCGCATTTTAGAGGATAAAACCCCAAAATATCTTGATATAATTATCAAACGAAAAACAACTCGCCAAGCAGTCCTGGGCTACTACACGGCCAGAAACGCACAAGTTGCAACGGGTCTGTTGCCGGCCTTGATACAAATTGTCGTCAACAGGTCTGAACCCGGATGCGTTCGCTCAGCTTGTTGTGGCTTGTCGTGACAAGTCTGCAACAAGTTGTCAACAGGCTTGTTGCAAGTTGTCGTAACAGAGCCGTAGCAATGCTGTCGTCAACAGACTTGTTGCAAGTTGTCGTAACAGAGCCGTAGCAATGCTGTCGTCAACAGGCTTGTTGCAAGCTGTCGTAACAGAGCCGTAGCAATGCTGTCGTCAACAGGCTTGTTGCAAGTTGTCGTAACAGAGCCGTAGCAATGCTGTCGTCAACAGACTTGTTGCAAGTTGTCGTAACAGAGCCGTAGCAATGCTGTCGTCAACAGACTTGTTGCAAGTTGTCGTAACAGAGCCGTAGCAATGCTGTCGTCAACAGGCTTGTTGCAAGTTGTCGTAACAGAGCCGTAGCAATGCTGTCGTCAACAGACTTGTTGCAAGTTGTCGTAACAGAGCCGTAGCAATGCTGTCGTCAACAGACTTGTTGCAAGTTGTCGTAACAGAGCCGTAGCAATGCTGTCGTTCACAGGCTTGTTGCAAGCCTGTTGCGAAGCAACAACATTATTGAAACACGCGTTATTCTCGCGTGTTTCGCGTATCCCGCTTATATCACGCGGTATTCTCGCGGGTTGACCGCGATATCAATGAAACGCAAACACGTGGAGGTTTGTGAAATCGTTTTTAATACAGTTTGTACCTCGACTAAAGAACCAGTTTATAATATATTGAAACAAAACAGGATAAAGGACGTTTACCCCATAACAAAAGGAACAAAATTACAAGAGGAAGTACCAGGTGTGGTAATATTTAAGGTATTAAACTACATACATTCTTCTCGATCAAAAAGTAGCGTTCCACTGAAGCAGCAGATAATTTTTCTGTTCAGATATTAATTATAGTTTCCATATGATACCATGTTGTTTTTTTAAGGACAATAAAATTGTGTGAAATAAGAAATTATTCTGAACAGCGTCAGTATTAACTCTACGCCTTTAATAACCGAGTCGTTATGTGTTAATTTATACTGCTCGAAACATTATTCACTTAATGTCTGCTCCCGAGGGAAACAGTTAGTTTTGTTTTCCCTCGAGTCTAGATCAGTTTCCCTCGACGAAATCGAGGGAAACATCGAGACTCGAGGGAAAACAAAACTAACTGTTTCCCTCGGGAGCAGACATTAAGTGCTTTGTTATACAGTGTGTTTCAAAAAAATTCGAACCCTTGGCCTTAGAAAATGAATTAGCCAGCATTCTTTTCAAACAACCTATTCTAGTAGTTTGAAAGCCCTAAAAGCGCTGACTTATAAATTAATCTGCACATAAGTTAAACAGGAAGAGAAAAAGCTTTTAAATACTTTCACCATGCATACACTTCAAGTTATCTTAATTTCCCAGGTGTATTAGACCGTGTTTTTTACACATCCATGGCTCAGAAGTGTTTAGGGCTTTCAAATTACTACAGTACTGTAGGTTGTTTGAAACGAATGCTAATTCATTTTCTAAGGGTTCGAGTTTTTTTGATACACACTGTATAGCTTGAGGTTCGCTGAATATTAATTACCAAACAAGCTTTTGTTTATAGGAAACCGTGAAGAGTTCAAAGTTCTTGCAGTCAACAATTCAAAACTTATTGTCTGAGCAGGCAATAAGTTCTCAATTATTGCCTGCTCGGTAGACATTGAAATTTAGTTAAAGTCATGTGACCACAAACCAACCAATGACGGTCATCGTATCCAGTGAAAAACTTTTTACACTACAATACCATGTAACTCTCGAAGTTTGTCATAGTCAGTTTGCTTTTGGAGAAAACAGGGGCTTGGTAACATTTTTGCTTTAGGATATATGCAAATGGCAACTAGGTGACAATTGTACAGTTAAGAACAATGGATTTCTGCATCAAATAATGTTACCAAAAAAGATGACGGCTGTACATTTAACCATAATGCTTTGCAACCTCAAATCAGCTTAAATAACAACTAAACATTGTTTATCATGCTAAGATGGATTATGTAAGCAAGAAATTCATTCATACCAAAGTTGTTTGTTTTAAAACCCTATCTTCCAATAGTTATGCAGGAAACAATATTTACTTGCATGCATATTGTGGTTAAATGTTCAAGTTACCATCTTTTTCGGTACGGTCAATTATGGTGCATTTGTATTGGTCATCCTATTCAAACTATAATTATTGTGATTTATGTGTTAGCTACAAAACTCATGGTATCACCAGCCAAAAAGAACCTGTTCAGTAAATATCTGTTATTTGAATAATCGTGTCTATTTACTAAGACATGATGTGAGACTACCTCTCGTTCCTCGACCATGGCTTGGTTAGAATCTTCAAATTTACACTGCATGGAAGAGCAATCATGTACAATGTTGACACGCTGATGGACTTGGCTTGACGTAATTATTTCTTTTTCATCTGTTTTTTCCAGGATGGGACACTTGAAAAGTCCATATTGGACTTCTCCAGTTTCATCTCGAAGGATATTGAGCTGAGTAACTTGAATCCAACTTTTGTTGCCATCACCTGGACTGAGCAGCTTAACTGCACCATCAAACTCACCAAAGCAATTCTGATTTATAGACAGAAAAGAAGGTAACATTAGAAACAATACACACTTTAATTTGTGATTCAGACCTTGGTGAACATTCAGAGCTTGATACTGTAGACATTGAAATTTACACAGACATTCACACAATATACAAATCAGGGATACAATTATTTTAGTCTACAGGCTGGTGAATAATTGCAATTAACATTAACAATTCCAGTAAATATCAATAAAACCTTCAGATACATGTAAAACATTGTTTACCTGTCCATTCCTATCCTTGTAAGCAATGGCTTGTCCCATTCGTACCAATTCTTTCTCCTTTGAAATGCATCCATCAAAGTAATTGCATTTACTTGACCTTGATACTGCCATGTCTCTTCCAATTGCAGTAATGGAGAAGAAAGAACCAATGTGAAACTTCTGTAGGCGGCCATTGATATACTTTCCCTGGAAACAAATAAATGATGTACATGTAATGGTAAATGCTATTAAAGAAAGTATTTATTGTAAGTATAATTAAAAAGGGGTGTCAATAAACCTTGAAAACATGTAAATAAACTTAGTGAATACACAGTACTGTACTTATAATTTTATGATACATATAATTATAAATTATGTATTTACCAGTCGTAATGATCCTGGTTGATAAATTTCCTTTTCGCTGTTTGTTTTGGGATCATCTTGGTACATGAACTTGACCAATTTTGGGGATTTTGCAAGATGTTGTAACTGAGGAGTGGCACATTGTCTGAAATATAATAAAGAATTTTCACTGTCTACTGTACTGTACTTTACAAGTATAGTACATTCTGACCAACTTTAAATTTTATCCACTGGATAGTTGTGTACAGTACATATAAAATCTAAGTTTACATGTACCATACAGTATAGTTTAAACCAATTACCATGGATATCACTGTTCACCTGCTATCACTATCTGCCGAATAGGCCATCTGAGCTTTCTATATAACTGGCCTTGGATGAATCAAGTTGGATGAAACAGAGTGAATAGGAATGGCCAGTATGTATAGGGGTAATGGTAAATACTATATATACCAATATAATCATAATTTTTTTCAGGTGAAAGCTAACCAATATTAATCTACATTGAAAGTCTGTAAACAATCCTAATTCACAGCATTTGCAGCAGACAGCAAGTAAGTTTCTATTAATAATATAAATTACATTACTACTGTAGCTACTGCAAGTAAACTTTCAAAAATGAAGCTTTTAAAATACCTGTAATCAATACCCCAATGTCCACCACTTAACACAAATTTCAAAACTTGGTGTTTGACAAATTTTTGGCCAATATCTCTGCTGCATGCTTGCCGGTTTGAGTAAATATTCATTTGTCTGATCACCGAATTGAATGCCTCAAATCCGAAATGTTAATATAAAAGATGTTTCTAGTAAGTTTACAGTAATGTATATATACTAGCTGTATTTGCACATTATTTGAATATTTGGATTGTCAGCCAGTCAAATGTTTACTCATTGTTTGTATTCTGACACAACTCGTAAAAAATATACAGCGATACTACACACAAAAACATCTAATAAGATATAAGTAAAACCAACATTCTTTGAAACAGCTTCCTATTTGGTGACTTATTAAAGCTGAAACAAATTACACATGCACACATTTTATGGCATGAAACTTCAAAGTTTCTGACCTTTCAGTGGCAAAACCAATGGGAGGACCAAAATTCAACATATCATCCAGTAGGTGCAATAGAAGATGCAGTTTTGGCTTTCTCAATAATTCTGGATGAACAATTTCCACTGTTTCAATGAAATTTGATATTGCCAGAGTAATATTTTCAGAGTCATCTGAGTTGACATATGAGCTATATGCAATTGCAAATATCTGCAAAAGTATAAATGATACTACACAATATGGCACAATAAATTTAATCCATTCCTACTGAGGCCAACTGCAACTAGCCTCTTCTGGCATTTGATAGAATCCACAAATAATAATAATAATAATAATAATAACAAGAACAAGAACAATGTAAATAATAATAATAATAAAGGATCTCCTCAGGTGGAATGGGTTAAACAATTTCTTGATGATAAATATTATTACCAACACTGATGATCTGTGGCATGATCAGTTTTGGTAATACATGAACAATAAATATTATTATGAAACAAGTTTTGGAAACTTTTCCAAAAATGTGTTTACTTTTGGAAACTTGTATGTCAGGTTTAAGGCAATATTACTGTATTTGACCAGTTAAGCACCCAAGCACCCCCCACCCTCCTGGACTATAATTTTGACCAAAAGAAGGGGTGGGTACTTACGCGAGCAATGCTGGGCACTTATGCAAACATTACTGACAAAAACAAAGTAAAACAGTTGAGAGTTGCTATGCAAGACATTAAATGATAAATCATTGTGAAATTGACAAGGTTTTGTTTGACTTTAGCATCAAATTTTGCTAACTTTCATAAAAATTGGAGGCAGACCTTTGCGAAGATGTCACTACTGAATCAGATCATTTTTAAAGTAGGTCAGTTTATTTGGTGTCTGAAATTACTTGGTGTCTGAATATGGGGGTGGGACCGCTTTTCCAAGCATGGATGCTTAACTGGTCAAATACAGTAATCCCAATAACATACATTACTCAAATGGACCCACACTTCCAGTTCTTCAGCTGGTACTATATCCATCAGTATAAAAACTGCAACTTGTGCCCATACTTTGATATCACGCCCAACCAAAGAACCATGCATTTTTGTTATGCTACTTGCTATTTTTTGTGGGTATGGTGAGAAATCAAATGATTCAATTCTGGCTTTTATCTTCTTTTTATCTGCAGTGGAAAGTGATTTCATAGTCTTTGACAAGAGATATTTCTCAGAACCAAGTAGTATGGTGTGAAGAACTTCAATTGGTGTCTGCCTAGTATAGTAAATGAATACAAAAAGTGAAGGTCAGTATATTTAACAGAAAATTTTTATAGCACAATAATTTTATAGTTTACACTATACTTACAGGGTATAGAGTAAAATATACAATTGGTCTAAGGTACATATGATGATGTATACATGTGCTATTTGTCATATATAATTTAAAATCACAATTATATAAATAAAAACTATTATATAGAATTAACATGAAATACCAACAATTATGATGTTATATACCAATGATCATATACCACTGACATCATATAATGATGCAATGCATAAATTTGCAATGCATTATGGTCTATCCAGGGTAGCAAGCTCCATTAAAAGGGAGATTGTGTAGTGTTGAGACACAATGCAGTAATTTTTTCTTGACAAACACTTTCATGGATGTGTAAGGATAGATTCATAACAAATGTATCCTTATACGTACAAGAATTATTGCTTTTACCAATATGACAACAATCATACTGTATCTAGACATTGTTGCCATGAAAGTGTTTGTCCAGAAAAAATTACTGCATTGTGTCTCAACACTAAGCAATCACCCTTTTAACGGAGCTTGCTACCCTGGATAGACCATAATGCATTCAAATTCAAGATGGCACCACTATTGGTGAAAAGGTCCATTAGATCAAGCAAGGTAACATAGGTCTCACAACGTACTGTCCCACAACATAAGTTCTCGCAACGTAATGTAACTACTGTACGTAAGATACTCACAATGTAAGGTAAGGTCTCAGATCACAATGTAAGGTAAGGTCTCACACTGTAACACAAGGTCTCACAACATAACATAAAGTCTCACAAGTTAAAGATTCTAATGAAAAACTCTCTGTTTGACTACAACTTTTGTGTCAGATTGTGTGACTGGTGTGAATAAAATAATATAAAATATCTCACTCAATTGCATCAAATGTTTTTAGTTCATCAAATTGGCCACCACGTTCTGTCACACCAGTTTGTCTCCGCAACATTGTTTTTGCTCTTTCAGATCTAGATGCAAATATGGAACACAAAAATATGGTGAGAAAATACATGAACATTTCTAATTATTTAATAGTAAATGATATATGGCCAATGGGGTTGAGATATGAAAGCAAACCCATGTATTAAGCCTGTTTTCCAGTCATCGAACAAGATGGTTTGCAGCTCGCTGTGAGTATTTGCATCTAATTAAAAATGAGTGGTTAAAAATGAAAAGTTTGACAAAATTCTGAAGATACATGTACTGTAATCATGTTGTCATGCTAGAATTCCAACAAGATGTATCTGTAGGTTTATTATTATTATTATTGTTCTAATTTACGTTATAATAATATGTTTTGATTTAGTTCATGATTTTTTTCAAATCTTCAAGTATTGTCACAGCTCTAGAATTACATTTGAATTTATTAAAATGCAGTACTGTACCTTCCATTTTTTATAAGGACAGCTGTATTCTTTGTTGCTTCATTTGTCCTAAAGTCACCAACTTCTGTAGCACTTTCCTTTGTTGCCTATATAGAAATGGTAATTAAAAGTTTTGAGGATTGTGTCTGACTAGTGCAATACTGTAACAGACTGTGTACTGTACAGTATACCTAATAAAATGTACATGTAATTTCTGAAACATACATCACAATCTCTACAGAAATGCTTTGCTGTACTGCCAAGGTGATGACAAATTTCTGAAGCTCTTGGATTGTCGCATGCCACACAGAGTATGGGACACTGGACAAATATTTCTGTAGCAGTAAGTGCATCAAACATATTTCCTTGTTCAAGTTCTATATAAAATAAACAAATATGCAGGAAATGTTTACTATATTATCATCTGATCTGTTACTTTGGAGCCTCGCTATAGCGTGCATCGTTGTAATGCGCAACTCAGTATTAACAACAGTGATGGATTTACATGGGGGTGCAGGGGGGTGCCAATTGCCTTGTCAAATCCAAGTACATTAAAGGATGCATTTATTCAATGTCCGTGTAAACTTCATTCTATGATTTCTATCACATGATTCATAGATATATGATTCATATATTAGCTATCATATGATTCATAGGTATTAACAGGTATAAAAAAAAAACTTTTCTGGCCTGGGCTTCGCCCCCCTACCGCCCAGCCCCACCACCAGCTCGGCCCCTGGACCCTGCCAGGGTCTGTGCCCCTGTGTTCGAGTGTTGACCAGTATATCTCACAGGTGGGCGAAGCGAACGAGTGAGATATCCCGTTCAACATGAAATAAATTTCATATATGTATTGTTCTGTTTAATATATAAAAAATATATATAAAATATGTAAATATATAAAAATATAAAAAAAAATATATAAAATATATAAAAATATTTAAAAAAACAACAATCCTAAACATACCTAATAGATCTTTTGCAATTACTTTACCAAGTGCCACTGAGTCTACCAAATTTGATACACAAATGAAGTTTATGTTACTAAATTTGGTAACTTCTTCTCTTGGTAGGCTTGCAAGAAAAAAGGAATATGTCTCCAACCTGTTCCATTTTTTTGATCTATTTCCACTTGTCTCATCCGAGAATATGACAAGTGGAAGAGTCAAGGTATGTTTACCACTAGCTGCTACTTTTGTCGGATGTGGAGGTCTGTGCATGTCTATTTCCTGGTAATTATACAGATAGAAAAAATAACGGTATCAAGACTTTTGATAAAGAAGGGTTATATTATGTTTATTGAGAAATACCTCAGGGGTAAGCTCATATATTTCACCATTAATCTCTTTGAAGGTTAGAGGTGCTGTGCTGATTTCACTGATGTCATTGATGTCAAGATCTTCCATATCTTCTGTGATAACCAAGCAATCTGAATGGATTGGATGGATCTTGACTTTCAGTACTTTGCACATAAATTTCAGACAGTTGTTAATTTTCTAAAAAGAGAATTATCTTTACAAAAGATAAGTTTAATCTTTTGACATTTTATATCTGCATGACAAGACAAACCAAGGCTGAAAAGGCCTGAACAAGGCTAAAATCTGCTGAAAATGTTAAAAATGATTTAAATTAGACAAACAAAGAGAAAAATATATAGGTTAAGTTATTTTACTTATTTACCAAACATTGTACTTGGAAAATGTAATACAATAACATGACATTGCATGTATACAATAAATATAATTATATGATGTAGATGTAGTCATGCATATTGAATGTACCTGTGTGAAAAAATGTTGTACTTTTCCATAAGCTCTTTGACCTTGCATGGAGTACTGAATAATTTCTTCTACAAAAACTGTCATGTTCACAGTGGCGGAGGTAGTATGGAACTGTTCACATATATGCCATTTTCTACCCTGTAATGTATGGTATTTAACTCAATGTTTAAGGGTGTTCAGATGTAAATTGATTCACTGTTTCCTGTCAGGAATATTGCAAAGTTTACACGAATATTGGAAAATAGAAAGGGTAAATTTTGCTGTAACTAGATCAAAATTACATGATTTGTAAACTTTAGCAAGCAAATAATGGATTTTTTTGCAACTTCCTTTTATATTTTCCAATATTCATGTAAACTTTGCAATCTTGCTTAGACAGGAAGCCAGTGAATTGGTATGCACATACTAAGGATATTTAAATTAATTGGTGCCATTATGAAAGATACCTAGCATCCAGTTCTCAGACCCTTTTTACCTTTACAAGCCCATTTTGCATTGGCACGCTATTTTTAAGAGCACCAACATTGTACTAATTTTTTTATCTTACCTGATACATTTCCTCAATTATGTTGTGTGTCCTTTCTGGATATCTAGCTATCTGTTTTGCAATCATGGGTGTGGCTAGTTGCATTTGGATTAGCTTAGATGGTGCAATCCAGTAGAATGGATGGCCATCCCCATATGCCTATTTAAGGAATGTATATTTTACTAAAACTTGAAGGAAACTACCCTAATTAAAGTTGTAATTTTACAAAAACACAGTATTGCAGTAACTGAAAACAATGTAAGTTTTATATGGTCACCTTATTTAATGGCAACATGCTTTCTAAACCGTCAATTTTGAAGGATAAAACAGATTCGAGAGGTGGTGGATTTACTCCAAATCGATCCAGCATCATCCACAAGAAGTCGAGATCTGCTCGTGACTTATAATATGAAAGGTAAAAGTATTACAGAAAATATAAGAATGTTAGAATATTTTGCTTAACTCATTCCTGTCCGGGGGCTTCCCCAGAGGTGAATAAAATCGTCTGGCGTTAGCCAGAATAAAATACTAAAAGACCAATTCGGACAAGAAAGAGTTAAAGAGATAGTGTATAACTCATTCCTGTCCGGGGGCTTCCCCAGAGGTGAATAAAATCGTCTGGCGTTAGCCAGAATAAAATACTAAAAGACCAATTCGGACAAGAAAGAGTTAAAGAGATAGTGTATAACTCATTCCTGTCCGGGGGCTTCCCCAGAGGTGAATAAAATCGTCTGGCGTTAGCCAGAATAAAATACTAAAAGACCAATTTGGACAAGAAAGAGTTAACTGGCCCACCTCAACAAATTTTTCTTGCTTCAATTTGCTGTTTATACAAGTCTTTCACATGTGGTACCACGAAAACAGAATGTACAGTAAATGTTTTGGAAAAGAAAATTCTTTGAGATGGGATTGAAACAACACTTGTTCTCAAAATAATTAGAATGGTTTGATGATAATGGCACTATTTGCTTGGACTGTCAGGGGTTTCCCCGTTGATGAAATATGATGTAATTATATAGCGTAAGATATAAAGGGGGTGTTACATGTGGCCGGCCTGAATTTTGCATTTGGGCTTTTAAATCCTATAGGCTTACATGGTCCCGTTGTTGCTTCAAGATTTACATCAATTGTTTTCCAGCTCAAGACCGCCAGAGAAGCATCCGGCATGAGTTCAGCGTTGTGCAAAACACCCGTTATTAAAATACCCCCTTATACCCCGTTATTAAAATACCCCCTTATTAAAATACCCCCTTGACCCCCTCGACTTTATGGCGGCTTTCACCTTTTAAATGCTAGGGGATTCCCCTTTGTCCAATTTGACGCCGTGAGACCAATTTCAGTAATTTGATTGCTGGACGATAGCAACAATGACGAATAGTCCAATACTGGTTAAGCCTGGTTTTCATATGTCGCCGATCGTCGGCGATTTGTGATTTAGATGCATGTTAAAACGGGAAATGCAGCAGCATGTTAAATAATAAAGAATAATGCAGAAAAGCAGTGCTTTTATTCTTTTATTTAACATGCATCTAAATCACAAATCGCTGACGATTGGCGACATGAAAACCAGGCTTAAGAGAGTAGAGAAACAAGACAATCCTAACATATAATGATTAACGTTTTTTACAACAAAACATTTCATTTTCTCCTACCTTCGGTCTCATTATACCATGTGAATAGCAATACAATAAAAAAAACTTTTCATCTGGAAAAGGGTAAAGCATATTTGAATGCGACTCCTCTTCGTGACTACTGCCAGTGCCGATATCGATTGGAGGTTCGGGAGTATCTTGACTGTTGTCAAAAAAGGTTGGATCCAATTCAAAAAAGACTTGTTGGTTGCTGATCTGGTCTGTATGATGAAGATCTGGAGGAGCTAAAGGTACGCACGAAGCATGAACGGTATCAGGTTCAATCCAACTAGAGTTATCCAGATCCTCTTCAGCATCCATGATGGCTACATTTCTGGTCACAAGCTGTCTATTCTTGTGATTGTTTGTGTTACAGTGCTTTATGTAGCTATTACTTGACTCAAAATGCACGTCACACAAACTACACGATTCAACATACTTTCTAGTTCGTTTCATGCTTTCAAAAATAAAGGATTTCCAGTAAATAAATGCAGGAGAAAGTCACCGGAAAGTCTAGTTATCCGAGGTGTCCGATGGCTGTTGTATCACGAAACGTTTTCGTCAAATATCGGTTTAAAAAAATTGAATTTTCCTCCGGGTTTGACTACGCCACTTAACCTGATCTTATTTGTAATTTTTTTCCTAATGAGAACTAAGGCTCTGGGATTTGATTGGTTAGTTAGACTTTTAAACAATTCTTGAATTAACTCCCGCGGCTTCCCGCATAATGCTGACGACGAAGCTGACGAATCTCCTTTCACTTTTACTTTTCATTTTTATGTATTTCGGGGGGTTTTCCTACAATTTTTTATAAATTATTACTGTTTTCAATTAGTCTATGTCATGGCAGCAGAAAATATGGACGGTTATGAAGGCGAAGAATTCTAGTAAGTTTCATAATATAACAACATTGCTCGAGTACGAAATTTATTTGATATTTGTTAAGTTATATTCACTTCATTTTAATAGTTGGGACGATTTCCCTCCATCTGATTCCCAAGAAAACAGCCAGATGTCACCGTCTATTATGACCATGTTCAACAGAGGTGACACATTTTTCTATTGCTAATTGATAACTTTGACTAATCTACTTAGCCTTAGGGGTTTTCCCTGTCTTTTTCTTTGTTTACAATCTCTTGCTTGTCTAATATTGCAGAGAGACGGCAGGTCCGAGAACAAAACGCTCAAAGCAGCACCAGTTCTCGAGAAGCTAGAGGTTTGCATAATAATTGCATTTGGTTACAAACTAACTTTTTGTCTGTATCTTTTACTAGTTTTAGTAACTCTAATTTTACAGTAATATCCGTACGCACAAAAACATCTTTTAATTTATTAATAGGACAGCAGAGAAACCCGCAGCAGCAAGTCCAACAGCAAACCCCACGAAGTTAGTTGTTACAAGGCTATAATTTAAATCTAATTTTAATTTGTCTGTACCTTTTAGCAATTTCAATTTATCTGCACATAAAAATATATTTTCTTATCCTTTAATAGTGCAGGGAAATCCACAGACACAGGGCAGTGGTCAACAGGAACAACAACAACGTCAAAGACCAGCAGGTTAGTTGTCTCAGTGTAATGCAATTAATTTTATATTTTCTACCTAACATTGAAATTTTCAGTACTTCCATAAAATACAATTTAAATCGCAAAATTGTTTTTTACTTTCTACATTAGTTTTCCAAAATGCAGAAAGTGTGCCAATGACAACAGGATCAGTCACTTTGACAAACAAAGGTACATTACGTGTATTAGGTATACTTTACCTTATCATGTTAACATGGTTTCTTCTCTTCATGGCAAGGTTAAGTCACAATTAAGCTAGCGAGTAGATAATGATTTAATAGGAATTAATTTCTTGTCTTTAAGATTTAATGGATGAGATAAGTAACTTAAAGGAGGAAGTGAAATCTTTGAAGCGTGGCCAAGCAGAAATTTTGAGGGTCGTGAAAGCTCTAAAAAAGAGCAACGACTCGCATAAATTCGACATGGGGAAATGCTGCCACACTGTATGTATATCACAACTACATTTATTTATTGGGATTTAATATATTGAGAATTATCAGTACAACGGTACTGAAATATACACGGCCAGAAACGCACAAGTTGTAACAAGTCTGTTGCCGGCCTTGATACAATTTGCCATCAACAAGTCTGAACCTGGATGCGTTCGCTCAGCTTGTTGTGGCTTGTCGTGACAAGTCTGCAACAAGTTGTCAACAGGCTTGTTGTAAGTTGTTGCGGCAGACCTGCAGCAATGCTGTCGTCAACAGGCTTGCTGCAAGTTGTCGTAACAGAGCCGCAGCAATGCTGTTGCCAACAGGCTTGTTGCAAGATGCCATAACAGAGCCGTAGCAATGCTGTTGTCAACAACTTTGCTGCAAGCTTGCTGTGAACAAGCCGCAACAAGTCTGCAGTGACAGCTTGCAACAAGGTTGATAAAACACGCGTTATTCTCGCGTTCATGCAGTGATTCTATCTGAGTTATTAGATTTCTCAAATATAGAAATAACGAAATTATCACACCGTGTGATACTTTCGTGATTTCTATACTTAAGAAACCTAATTCAGATAGAAAATAAACACCTTAGATATATTAGTAAAATTTACACAACTGCAAACATCTATCAAAGCAATTTTATTTTACAGAAAACAATTCAATACATTGCAAAAATTCAGTCCGCCGATGAAAGTGTAGTTCACTCACCATTTAAATGTTTTAGTTCATGCAAAAATATATTTAACTGATTAAACTCACCACTAAAAATATATGTAACAGATGATAGATAAATTAATGTTTGCCATAGAGATATAAATTGTATACCGCTTCTTTTTAAACGTTTGTACTTCTCAGCTTTAGTTTCATTCGTGGTTAGTTTTCGTTGATAGTTCTTTTTCTTTACGTTGAGCGCTGGACGCCTGGACCAGCGGACAAGCTTAGTCCCCTTTTTACCTTTTTAGCTGTATACACACTTGCATGGATACTTGAGAGTAAAGTAAAGTAAAAATAGAAATAAACTGCCATTCCTGACACACTTGTTCTCGCTGTTTTATAAACGACTGTTTAATTTTTTTCCTCAACACTGAAATGCAATCCCACTGAGAACTTCTTCCAAACGGTGAACTTAGCATGAAGCAGAGCCAAATTTCAATCACATGTCTCACTTTATAACCGATAAATAGTACTTTTGTTCGTGGAATTGTGAATGCCCGTCTGTTTCAACTTTCGAACTGTAAAAAATCAACCTCGTCCCCAGGGCCATTTGTGGGGGCTGGGCCAAGATGGCGGCCAAAAACAAAATGGCGGGAACAAATGGCCCTGGCACAGGCTGCAAAAAATGAGTCATATTTTGACTCATTTTTGACTCGGCCCAGGCTTCACGAAGTTTATCGCGCCTAGTCAGGCTCAATTATTTTCTGAACATTTAGTTCAGCTTGACTGACCCAAACTGAAAACAATCAAAACATCATTTCCAAATACATTGTCGAATTATTAAAATAAATACACTTTTAATAAATATCTGTAAATGCTTATTATTTATCATTTGCTTCACCGTTGTACCAAATTCGCAAGAAACTGGATTGCCGTTGTCTGGCCGAGCGGCCTTGTTTCGTAAGTTTTCGGTGGATTCAATTCAGCGTTTTGAAAAACATTTAGGCTTCGTTTCGTCGAGAACTCTTGTTTGAAAAAAGCCTGCTTCTTAATGGCCAAACATGTAAATTCTGCCCTGTGGTGTACTTTCCTTTCGCAGCCAAAATACTTTTTGACTTTGTTCACCAAGTCTTTCGTTCGCCCGATTTAGAAAACACACTGAATTGCCGTCCCATGGACTTCGTTGTATGGCAGCCAGGGCACAGAGACGAGACGACCCATCATTACATATTCTTCCGACGTTTTCACGGGTGTTTCGCCAGCTTTCCTCACATTTTCATTCATTTCGAAGTTGTTTTTTTAACAGCCGGCAATTCTGAATATAATTTGAGCCCAAAAAACAAATGCCCGCGAGTTAGCCTGCCGCCCGCCTTGTTTCCACCAATCAGAATACCTAAAACATCCAAAGTTATCTCGACCAATCAAATGTGGTGATAGCTCAGCCTGTGCCAGGGCCATTTGTTCTTGGCCGCCATCTTGGCCCAGCCCCCACAAATGGCCCTGGGGACGAGGTTAGTAAAAAATATAATTTAGCCAACGGTCCATGGTGACGCAAGTTTGTTTTCGTAATCTCGTTCTCATTGGCTGGTGATTTAATTTTCTCGCATATGATTGGCTCTCTGAGCATCGGATGATGCAAGCCTCATTACTTCCTGTTTTCCCCCTCGAAGCTTCGAGTTTATTTACAAGCTGTTCGAAAGAAACACTTTGAAACTCAAAGGTTTTTTGGACAAACAGAAGTTGGCCCACAAAGATTAAACTGCAAATACAAACAGGGTCTGTAACAGATCAACTACAGTTTTATATTCGAATTTGAAAATCGCTTGAGAAAATCTTTGCCGTGAATTGCCGTGGCCATGGGAGACACAGTTTTTAAGGATATTTTGAGCTAAGTTCTTTTTTGTGGTTATAAACTCTAAAATATGCCTTTTGTGAACTTGAAGAAAAGATTGAAGTGATAAATATGTGTATTACGATCGTATTAACATTTGTCTAGCTTTGATAAATCGATATCTTTCAAAATTTTGCAAGATGAATTAGTGATGTCTCGACATGCCTGGCCGCTACGGCTGTCTTTGTATGTTGTAAAATATATGGTGCAGAAACCGACCAGAATAATGTCGTGTCTTTAATTATTCTGAACATTTATAGTTTGAATGAACAGCAAAAGCTATAGTTTAGCTGCGATTGTTTTTCATTATTGTTTTTTCACGGTTGTTTTTTTCTTTGTTTCAAACACGAGAATTCAAAACGTTTTGAATTTTTACCCACACAAGGACGTATAGTAAGTACTAAACTTGAAATAAACGTTTTCTCTCTCTGCTATGGTGAACCGTTATTATATTATGTTGTTCATAATGAACAGAAAATGTTTCTGTATACGGTATTTCAATGCAGTATTGATATAAAAAAGAAACGTGCTATCGCAGGTTCGGGGGAAGAAACTCCTGTTACCATCATGCAGTAGCGCGTTTTCTCTTCTTATTTCAGCTTGTTGTGACAATCCAAGACCGATTGTTTGTAACACGTCTGTCGCAGGTTGTTATCAGCTTAGTGCAGACTTGCAATAACAACTGGCACCAAGTCTGTTGGGACAAGTTGTAACAGCATTGTTGATTGCATCAGACTTGCTGCAATTTGTTTTATCAGGCCTGTTATTCTTTGTCGTCAACCGGCTTGTTGCGGAATGTTTCATCAAATTGCTACGGCTCTGTGGGCGACAACTGGCACCAAGTCTGTTGGGACAAGTTGTAACAGCATTGTTGATTGCATCAGATTTGCTGCAATTTGTTTTATCAGGCCTGTTATTCTTTGTCGTCAACCGGCTTGTTGCGGAGTGTTTTAACAAATTGCTGTTGCCGCAGGCCTGTTAAAGCCTGATCGAATCAACAGGCTTGCAGCAACTTGTTAACAACCTGCAGCAAGCCTGCACATCCCGCAAATTGCAACAAGCCTGTGAGATTTCTGGCTGTGTATGGTCTCAGAATACAAAGTTCGAGTGCCGCGTTTTCTTTGGTCAGCGGAGATTCGTAATTCGTAGTTCAAAAATGGCGACGTGAGACTATGTAAATTTGCGAATTTAGCCGCAGGCATGACTGAACAACGTTTTACTACACGGCTGTGAACAGTGTTGTCACCTGTTGAAAACACTTGCAGAAACAACATTGAACAACCTTGTTGATCCAATAGTGTTGTCCTGTTGCTGATGCACGGTATGACAAGTTGTTATAGCTATAACAACAGTGAACAATGCTGTTCTATCAGTATTGTTCTCTCTTGTTCCAACAACCATGAACAGCTAACTGTTGGTTCATCATTGCTGAACAATCAGTTGTTGGAACAACGACGAACAACACTGTTGGTTCATTACTTAGTTACGCAGGTAGCCGCTTTGTTACACTACAGTATATACTGTTCAGCCACCATTGTTCTAACAAGCTCTGCTATTATTGGGAATTTTGGTTGTGTAGTCTTGCTCAATCTTGCTCTGCGTCTTACCTTCGGTTACTGTGTCTTGTGCCTAGACCTCTTTGCGGGTGTTACATATAGTCGGCAAACGTTTGATTTGTAAATAATTTATTACATGGATCATGGGTGCATTTTGCTGAGAAAAATGCCAGGGCCTCTTTTAATTATATAACTGGGGGCAAGGTCCCCCTTGAGACCCTCAACGAATTAATTTTGTCCCCCCAGTTAAAGTCCCTTTTTGCCCTAGGATAAAGCAAGTCACCCCTCAGAATGCAGGAAATGGCATTTCCGAGACTCCAAATTTCAAAAATTTCCCCTACAAGAGTACCTTTTTGTAGGCCCTGAAAAGTGCCCTCATTAAATGGCTGCCCATGTCATCTTTAGTAGATTCTGGTGACTCTTTATAGTCTACGGTAAATAAAACTTAAGTAAAATTTAAAGCAAAGGAAACGAATAATATTCTTAAAACGTTAAAAAAGTAAGTCATTAATGCTTTTCTTACGGACTATTTAGTCTAAGTTTTGAAGTGTGTGATATACACAATAATTTTAATCATGTGAACTTGAATTTGTCCACGAAGTTTTTCAAGTTTGCGTCCTGGTGACACTGTGCAAAAAACATAAGACTTGAGAGTCGGATGCTGCCGAGTTAATCGTAAAAAAACTAACACGATAATATAACGGTTTAGCTCGTTTATTCTCTTAGCTTGGTCCTTTTAACATCAGTGTGTCCCAACTTGGCTCACAATAAGCCACTTGCACGATGACGTAAAATAGCGCTGTGTGACTACAACTACCAGAATGCTTTGCCAGTATCCTCCATTTATCAGCACTAGGATGCTAGCAAAGCATTCTGATAGTTGTAGTCAACCAACGCTATTTTACGTTATCCTGTAAATGAAATAGCTCATTCACTGACAACCAGTGCCCCCAAAGTTTGTTTACGTTTATGTGTTCCCTGATTGGCTAGTCTCAGAACGTATATGACTGCCCTGATTGGGTAGTTGTATGCTAAACTGTAATATTAACCAGATAGTCACAGTTTAGTGTGTGCTATACTACTAAACATTACACATTTCTCTCTAGTGTTTAGCAATGACGTAAAGAGAGGAATATCCTTCAAGAAAACAAATACTGAAAACTCAGCAGCAAGAAAAATGCCATTCGGGTTAATCGGCAAAGTAAATACATCGGTAAAAACAACCCCTACGTTGTGCCCAGTACTTTCAATACGAGATCCAGCTCGGCACGTCGACAACCTTAAATATGGACCTCATTGCAAGCCTTGGGAACAGACAGAGGATAACTGCGAAGTAGTCAATCAATATTATGCCGATAGAGACGATATTTACTGCAGTTCCGAATCAAAACCTAAGGCAAAAACAACTATATGTTCATTTACTAACTCTGAAAATGATCAATCTGCAACAGAGCCATTTAGAATACATTGCGATGCAAATATGTGTCAATCTGGTCGCTTGTTCGTTGGAAGTATCCATCCTAACTACGGAATTATACCACTTGAAAGTTGGCTAGAATTTTTTTCAACTAACGCTATCGAATTAGCTCTACCAAAGATTATTCAAGACAATATAAAGAATGGATTTAGTTTTTGCTGGCTCCGCTGCATCTGGAACAATGATAGTATTGATCAACTGTTAGAATTCCCACAAGTTTTAAGAAAACCTCAAGGGAAAACAACCAAGACAAATGACGAACGTTTTAATATTAACGTAGTTGTTCTTGATTCAGTTTCACGGAATCATTTCTATCGTAAATTGACAAAGACGGTTCGCGCATTAACAGAAGCAGCAGTGAAGTCAACAGCTGAAATATTAGACTACGAGTTTCTTCAAAGTTTAGCTCCCTACACGTACACTAATGTCAGGGCTTTTATGACAGGCAAGGTTGATAAAGACTTTCAGCTGCAAGTGAATAAAACGTACGGAATAAATAATTTGTTTGGTCCTGTCAAAAAACGTGGTTATCGAACTCTCTTGCAAGAGGAAAGCTGCTGGTATGATTACTGGGGCACAATTCTTGGCAAAAATATTAGGAAAGATAACTTGCCAAAAAACCTACAAGAATTTCAAGAATCCTGGAAGCTGTTCAAAAACATGGTCGACGAGTATGCGATCGATGATTATGGCTTAACCCAT
Organism: Corallium rubrum; assembly: GCA_964035015.1. NCBI lineage: Eukaryota > Metazoa > Cnidaria > Anthozoa > Scleralcyonacea > Coralliidae > Corallium > Corallium rubrum. The sequence continues at coordinate 43,669,495 of OZ035998.1, read as the reverse complement.
TTTAGTTGCCCTGTTTATACCATTCATAAAGTAACTAACATGTTTAACAAACCACTAAAAATCTGTTTCGACGGTAAACCGTATGGATCACACACGTTGGGCTACGTTCAACATGTTTTTAGTGCTGTAGATACAAACACTAACAATTCCCCTGTTTTTTCATATCTTCATGCAAACACGGGACACGATATCACTGGATTACGTATCAAAGCTGTAGACCAAGCACTGTCAATGTTCGTCGAGAAAATGGCAGATCTGAAAGACACACTGACCATTATTTTATCAGATCATGGACCTAAGACAACAAAGTACTCTCAGACGTTTCTTTATGGTAGATATGAAACATATGATTCCTTTTTATTTATGATCGTTCCTGAAAAGGTGCAACAGAAATTGGGTGAAGAAAGAATGACTTCACTAATAAAGAATCAAAAATCTCTGGTTAGCATGGCTGATTTGCATGAAACATTGATGTGCATTATTAATGAAAGCGAAAGTTGTAATGCAGATGGATTATTTTCCAGCAGCTTGTCCAATAGAACGTGTGATTCACTATATTTAGTTGATTATGGTATATGCAAATGTAAAGGTTGGGAGAAAATGTTCAAAGATCAATCTCGACAGTTTACTTGGTTGGCTAAATTTGCCACTGGAATATTGAATAACAAAATACGACAGTTTTCTCTGGGTAATCATTCCGCTTCTGGTTTTGGGAAATGCCTAAAGTTGCAGTTTTATGGCATCCGGAATATTCGTCAACGCTTTTCCAAAAATTCTTATATTACAACTTTTGATTTGGTGGTGCATCCGTCTGAAATTTTCCTTATTCAAACGAGACATATGGAGAAAGATAATGTAGTTAAAAATGTGGAATTACAGCTATGGCGTCCAGTAAGCATTTTCCGACAATTTGGAAGATGTAAAGATCCATCCGTTAAAATAGAGTTATGCGTTTGTAATTATAAAGCACGTCGTCACCGACGTTCAAGGAGAAAGCCGTTGTATTAAAAAACAGGTACGCACAGCGTACAGAGTTATGCGTTTATAATTTAGTTTAAGTAGTAAGCAGTCGCCTTCTTAGGAAAATTTGTTTGGAAAACTATTCAGATTGTCTTCTTCTGTCAATGTGTGATATATATTTATTTTATGAACATAAACATAAACAGAACAAAAACAAAACAATTAGACATTCGCTTTATTAGTTGACTGTAGAAATCTTAAAATCTATCTGAGTATTTAGACGAAATTCTATAGGCTCGGTTGCAGCCATTCTTCTCGCGGTGGGTGGGTGGTAAAGGATTGCGGGCACGCCGAAACTCGTGATACCAGTTAGGAACCGAGCCTAACAAAATTCTAATTAAGATGTCGACCGACGTACATGCGAGTGACGCACTGACGCACACCAAAGGCCACTGGGTCGAGATTATAATTGCCCAAGAAATCAAGAATGCCGATTTGCGACGCGGAATTAATACTCAGGCCTATATAAATTTTGCTTTAGGAGATTGGTTAGTGCATGCGCACCGAATTTTAGCGCTATGACATGTATCTCTATTTTAATTATGAACCATGATAGCCAAATAATTGCCGACAATGATATAAATTTGAATTGGCAAATACTTGATTTCAAATTTTTGTCTTGAAATTTCTTAAATAAACTCGAATTTCAACAATGAAAGAAAAATTTAGGCTGTTGCTCTCTGCGGCAAAACAACGTCAGCTCTAGCATGCTGATGCTGCACAAATTATTCTTTACAAGTAAGATACTGAAGTATATATATCGGGGAAAGAGTAGGAATCTCTCACCTCGGCTGAACGAACAGATTGATCCTGACCTGTTGCGCAAAATCACGTGCAGTTCAAAAAACCTGCCGTGGCAAAACCAGTGCGGAGCTACATATAACTGGGGTGATATCTTTCACTATCGATTGAGCCAAACATGGCTGACAATCAGGCATGAAGTACGTATAGTCTTAGGGCCTGTTTATATGATCCCGGTATACTGGGATGTCCCGGAGTACCGGGATCTCGGCTTGTAGATAATTTACTGTTATTTTACAAGTTATGTCTATATGTAGACAGGGATCCCGGTCTGAGGCGGGACAAATGTTTGTCCATATAAACCATAGTTAATCGATATATGGTCTGGAAACTCGGCAAACTTCAAAGCGCCTATAATGAGCTGGGATTTTATGTTGAACCGTACCTTATACCGTGCACATCCTTTGTTTTAGGTTTATTAATATTTAAATAGCACGGTTGAGTGACTGAACTGAAACGTTGCTATTGGACAATTCGTTCATTAAACTAAAATACAATGTGTTCAGTGACCGTGCACAAAAATGCATAAAGGCGAACAAAAAAGATAGGCAGTTTAGCTGAGTTTCCAGACCATATCCCGATTGACTATGTATAAACGCAATATCCCAGTAGACCGGGATGAAGTTTACTGAACTGCAATGTTTGTAACTTTGAATTAAATTCGCCACCTTGGTGCGTTTACACGGTCATTTAATAATCCCTTACTAAAACACGTACACCATTATTCAAGATGGGCCCCTGACACTGTTATATCTATTTTTCAATGAAAATTTGCTGTTGGATTCATCAAAACAGTCTGTTTATACTACCTTATTTTTGTTTTCTCTTATTTCTTGTATTTGAGCTCTTAAATAGATTCGTTAATTTGTTTTCTGTAGTGTTTTTCGACGTGTTTTCTACTGTTTTTGACTTTGACGTTTATAACTGCATACTCTCTTATAATTACTGATATGAACTTCGTCAATTTTCTTCGCTGTTTTTTTAATATTTTTGACTGAAACCTTGCCTGTTACTTTTTTATGGCAATCTGATTCTACAGGTTTGTTTTTAGTTCTATTATACTTACAGTTTTCGAGCTATTAATTTTAAAACGTTGGTTTTTGTCATTGTGAAACAGACAAGGAAGCCATTTAAACGCTTGCAAAATAATCTAGATTAAGATCACTTTGGCAACGTCCATGTAAACAGAATATTATTTTATAATCATACAAAGCGTAAACTAAGTTTTCCTTTTTGTTCAACTTTGCAATTCATGTACATCACCAGAAATTTCGGTCATTTGTGCCGCCGCTCTCGGTCGCCTAATAATATAATTATGTATTCTAATGCGTTTGATTCTATTGTATTCTAGTGTATTCTCATTATTCAGGTCATTGAGTTCTGTAGAATTTGCCTAAGTTGCGGTGCATGTATGTATATGTAAACAACCTGTAAACGACTATAAGAACTATGAAATGAAGCAAGTTCAAACGCTTTTGGAAGTACTATGCTAGGGACAAATCAGGATCTTTATGTGCTCAGGAGGCTGACGGACTCATGCCGAAAGCATCGCGAGCTGCGCACTTCGCATCGCCCGTAACGTTGTTGGTCAATTTCTAGCAACTGGTTTACAAAGATTACTATATGGCTAACACTATGAATAGTGGCGCTTCTAGTGCAAAAATAAGACGAGCTAGGGAAGTACTTTGTCGTCGAGGTAAGTAAATGTTTTTTTTAGTTATAACTGTTGGGTTTCTGAAGTCAGATGAAGCTGCGTAAAGAAGAAATATATCACCGTTTAAGCAAAATTTGAATTATTGTGTGCTATCCTTATTATTTACTGTTGAGAATCGCCATTGTGGTCGTTAATGCGCACGCGCGCCACCATCTTGTCCCAAATTTCTGGCAATCAGTTGAAACCATTAGTCACTTTAGTCTTTGTGATTATCGTTTGTTTTTGCCGTGTCTCACTGAGAATGTCTGAGAATGTCTCACGACTATACAGAACGGGACAGAAGTTGGGTTTTTTTGTTTGTATATTTTCGAATAAAGGTCTGGGTTTTTTTTCTTCATCCTGACAGTAAGATTTTACTTTGGCTCGATGACAGGAGCTACAGAACTGCATCAGACAGGGGGGGGTTATAATATTTTAAGAAAAACTAATCGGATATACTTATTTGAAGAAGGGGGTGTTACAAAAATTATGTAAAAGCGGGCGAGGGGTTGTTGCGTTCACGTATTTCTAGTACACTGAGGATGAAGATTTGGTAACATGTTCTTTGATTCTATCATGCGTGTGTCTGATGGTACTGCCAATATAACTCTCGTGGCATCTATTACACGTGATCTCATACACACATTTCTAATAAAGCAGAGGCGGTCGTTGGAAGTAGCGCAGCTTGGTTGCAACCATCTAGTCTTTTGTCGATGAGGCGATATGCCAGAGGAGTTATCCAATTTATCATGAATAGAATGGCTAAAATACCAGATAAGCTGGAGCCCATGGGCGATCCATCGATTTGGAGAAAGATGTTGGTGTGAAACTGGAAATAGGTATTACTGAGAACGGTGGATAGTATAGGTCCTTGAAGTCATCTTTGGTTGTCTATTGCTTCAGTGACAGGAATAGATGTATATATAGTGCAACGACGTCGAGACTGAACGGATAGGAAAAGCGTTGGTTATGAGCGGTCTCTGGCTTGAATCTTATTGATTAGTTCCATGCTATTTTCTAAGTGAGCTGGGACTTCTTTGAGCATAGGTTTCAATAACTCAAATGTCTCCAATCCGATTCATGTAAACACGGTTTGACTTGATACGCATGAGTGAAGTTGGTGTGTGTCATGCTATAAAATGGCAGACATTAAGGGAAGCACAGAAAATAGAGTTCCAAAACCGAAAACAATGTTCCAAGCAGATCGGATTCTCCATGTTGACATGTGCCCGGTTTTTCGATCCGATTGGAGTTTCAACCCGCTTCATGTAATATAAACAGGGACTAAGACAATTTTGGCTAACAGTAGCGTGATATATACACCTTATTCAAAAATGGCCGCCGAATTAAAATTCTTTTATATACATATAAATTAGCCCTTATGAACTCGTTTTCATGTGTGAAATTCAAAAGAATTGTTACTCTAAAACCAGGTCATAAGGGCTAATTTATATGCACATAAAAGAATTCTATAATTCGGCGGCCATTTTTGAATAAGGTCTATACAGCCCCTTTAATCATCGTCAATTTAGAAAACCGAATATATCGATCACGACATGCAGGTGGTCACCTTCTCTTAAATAAAAAAGATAGCAAGTGTTATTGTTAACTGTTTTGTTTGTTACCGGGCACGTGCATGCTGGTTCATAGGACTAGATTAACGCTAAGAGATAGCAAGTGTTATTAAGATAAAGTGTTAAAAAGATAGCAAGTGTTATTGTTAACTGTTTTGTTTGTTACCGGGCACGTGCATGCTGGTTCATGGGACTAGATTAACGCTAAGAGCAAGTATGGCTCTTCGAAGAAATAAGCGCTTGGTAAGTAGACGTTTAATGAAATAAAGTCTAAATAACCAAACTTAGAAGGATTACACAGATGTTTCTATTTTACAACGTTTTAATCTTTCTTTAATCTTTAAATCACTTTATTAAACCATAGGTAAAAATGGTAGTCACAACAGGTAACCCCATGCAGTTACTGTGCCCCCGAGAATTTTTTAATTGGTTGTAAAATAAAAAGGAATTTAGTTATATATAAGTTGGCTTAAAACAGCAGTGTAGATAATCAGGTCTCTATAAATTATAATAATAAGCTCACACTTTCTAAAGCAACTGAAAGCGTATAAGACCACCGACGTGAATGAGAAAGCAGTGCGGCCGATGTGTACCTGTAGTAGTGACGATCATTAACTTGAAACATTGCAATCACGCTGCGTTTTTACAACGAAATTGTAGGATATCGTGTTTACAAATAACTGAAAGGGAATTGTTTGGGGAACTTGACTGATGTTTTTAAAAGATTATTTTTATTCAAAGAAATATTTTTATCGTACAAAAGCATGCACCAATAATAATAAATAGGGACCTTAAGATGCCAGGACGACGACGGCGGTTAAAAAGCAATTCAAATTTTAGCATTAAAAAGAAGTCACGGTAAACTGACTACTGTATTCAATACTTGAAGCTTGTTTTATAATTTTCAAAGTGTTAAAACGGTTGCAGTGTCTGTGTTAAGGCAATCTCAGTCAACAGTTCTCATCACCCCACGAGTCAACGTCGTCCTGAAGACGTGAAAATGGTCTGAGTGGCGTTGTATATACAGAGCGAGGACGGTGTTCAGATTACTCTTGCGACTAGAAATTATTCATTATCTGTCTTGCAAGAAGAATGCTTTTGTTTGAAGGACGTCGTCCTCGAAGTTGCCGTCCTAGATCTTAAGGTCCCTAATACTGTACGTTTTTGTCGTGACATAAGAAATTGTAGAATTTTGAATGTGATGAAAAATGTCGAACCGTATCATATGGAGCGATATTCTAAAAAGTCAGTGTGCGAAGGCAATTGTAGAAATAGGAAATCGTAGACAATTGCTACATATATAATATTATAAGATTAATTCTTTGAAGAGATTGCTGTGCAAGTTTGGCGATAGAATGAGTCAAATACTCGAAGCGATCAAAGTTAAGTATCATAATCCATTGAAATGTTTAAGTTACAATTATGCCCAGTCGCCTCATACAAATTCTCCAAGCCACTCTTGGCCAAACAAAGCTTAAGAGCGGGTATAACTAACTTGCACACGTTGTCGTACTATCATAGTGCGAATCTTACTTTTTGATATTTTAGTACCGATTTCAAATCCGACACTGCTCTTTCAACGTTATTGGCGCATTCGTGTGCTCTAACATCTTTGCTAACTGTGGAATTGTTTCCAAAGCTGAGTCACAGTATTATTTGCAACAGAACTACAATCTAGGATCAATCCGTACTCAATGCAAAGAGCGATATATTTCTGCTGCCACATATATAAAAACGCCATACCGCGCCAGATATTAACGTCATGCGGAAGTGCTAAGTTGATCGGCCAAGAAGCCGAAGGGATTCCTGCTAATAACGCCATGTTTATTGTGCACGGCAGCCATTTTTAAATGAGCACGTGAACAGACTTTATTTGGTTCAGTGTCGCACTGAGAAACGTTGTTAAGAGGCCCCCATGCATAATGGCTGAACTAGCCACCAATAAGTAAGAGATAAAGCCCGAGAACGAGGGCTGTATGCTATATACAGCCCCGAGGACGCGAAGCGTCCGAGCTGGCTGTATATCGCATACAGAACGACGTTCGAGGGATTTATCTGACTTAATTTATTATTGAGGAGGTTTTCCAACAAAGTTTTGTCTTTTTTTCTAAAGCGTCCGAGCTGGCTGTATATCGCATACAGAACGACGTTCGAGGGATTTATCTGACTTAATTTATTATTGAGGAGGTTTTCCAACAAAGTTTTGTCTTTTTTTCTACCTTGGACAAAGATTTTCCTAGTTTTTTTTCTTCATTTCTTATCTAATTAGTAACATCAAAAACCGACTCAATAATAAATTAAGGGGTTTTGTATAGAGGCGAGCCAGCCCGCGTGTACGAAGGTTTTAGTGCCAGCCCGGATAGGCGAGCCAGTACTA
>OZ035998.1:43414530-43657030 GCA_964035015.1 Corallium rubrum | reverse complement strand
CAATATACACTTTGCATTCCAACATACACTTTGCATTCCAACATACACTTTGCATTCAAACATACTTTGCATTCCATCATACACTTGCATTCTTAAACTGCAGCTAAACGCACTTCGAGCAACATCCTCAATTATTTGTGTTGTTATAATAAACTAATAAACATCACGCATTTCTTCGTAGTGTTTAGCGGCGACGTAAAAAGAGCAATATCCCTCATGAAAATAAAAACTAAAAAGCCCACTTTCTCAGCAAAAGAAAAACTGTTGTATATGCCATTTTGGTTAACCGAAACAACCTCTACATCGTGCCCAGTCCTCTCGATACGAGATCCAGCTCGTCAGGACGATAATCTTAAATTTGCACCTCATTGCAAGCCTTGGGAACAGACAGAGGATAACTGCAAAGCGGCCAATCAATATTATGCCGATAGAGACGATATTTACTGCAGTTCCGAATCAAAACCTAAGGCAAAAAGAACTATATGTTCATTTACTAACCCTGACAATGATCTGCAGTCTGCAACAGGTCCATTTAGGATACATTGCGATGCAAATAAGTGTCAATCTGGTCGCTTGTTCGTTGGAAGTATCCATCCTAACTACGGAATTATACCACTTGAAAGTTGGCTAGAATTTCCTTCAACTAACGCTATCGAATTAGCTCTACCAAAGATTATTCAAGACAATATAAAGAATGGATTTAGTTTTTGCTGGCTCCGCTGCATCCGGAACAATGATAGTATTGATCAACTGTTAGAATTCCCACAAGTTTTAAGAAAACCTCAAGGGAAAACAACCAAGACAAATGACGAACGTTTTAATATTAACGTAGTTGTTCTTGATTCAGTTTCACGGAATCATTTCTATCGTAAATTGACAAAGACGGTTCGCGCATTAACAGAAGCAGCAGTGAAGTCAACAGCTGAAATATTAGACTACGAGTTTCTTCAAAGTTTAGCTCCCTACACGTACACTAATGTCAGGGCTTTTATGACAGGCAAGGTTGATCTAGACACAGAGTTGAACGTAAATAAAACGCATGAAATAAATAATTTGTTTGGCCCTGTCAAAAAACGTGGTTATCGGACTCTCTTGCAAGAAGACAGCTGCTGGTATGATCACTGGGGCACAATTCTTGGCAGCAATATTAGGACAAACAGTCTGCCAAATAATTTACAAGAATTTCAAGAATCCTGGAAAATGTTCAAAAAGATGATCGACGAGTACGCGATCGATGATTATGGATTAACCCATTTTAGTTGTCCTGTCTACAACCTGCACAAAACAACTAACATGTTTAACAAACCACTAAAAATCTGTTTCGACGATAAACCATTTGGATCACACATGCTGGGCTACGTTCAAAATGTTTTTAATGCTGTAAAAACAAACACTAACAATGCTCCAGTTTTTTCATATCTTCATACAAACGCGGGACACGATGTTACTGGATTACGTATCAAAGCTGTGGATCAAGTACTGTCTATGTTCGTCGAGAAAATGGCAGATCTGAAAGACACACTGACCATTATTTTATCAGATCATGGACCTAAGACAACAAAGTATTCTCAGACGTTTCTTTATGGTAGATATGAAACATATGATTCCTTTTTATTTATGATCGTTCCTGAAAAGGTGCAACAGAAATTGGGTGAAGAAAGAATGGCTTCACTAATAAAGAATCAAAAATCTCTGGTTAGCATGGCTGATTTGCATGAAACATTGATGTGTATTATTAATGAAAGCGAAAGTTGTAATGCAGATGGATTATTTTCCAGCAGCTTGTCCAATAGAACGTGTGATTCACTATATTTAGTTGATTATGGTATATGCAAATGTAGAGGTTGGGAGAAAATGTTCAAAGATCAATCTCGACAGTTTACTTGGTTGGCTAAATTTGCCACTGGAATATTGAATAACAAAATACAACGACAGTTTTCTCTGGGTAATCATTCCGCTTCTGGTTTTGGGAAATGCCTAAAGTTGCAGTTTTATGGCATCCGGAATATTCGTCAACGCTTTTCCAAAAATTCTTATATTACAACTTTTGATTTGGTGGTGCATCCGTCTGAAATTTTCCTTATTCAAACGAGACATATGGAGAAAGATAATGTAGTTAAAAATGTGGAATTACAGCTATGGCGTCGAGTAAGCCTTTACCGACGATTTGGAAGATGTAAAGATCCATCCGTCACACTAGAGTTATGCGTTTGTAATGATAAACCAGGTCGTCACCGACGTTCAAGGAGAAAGCCGTAGTACATGCATCTACAGGTTTAAATGTGCTGCGTGTTAAACGGCACCCTGAAACTGCAATGGTTGTAAACCAAAAGAAGCGAGACAAGTTTCACGAAGAGTCGTCACGTCGTTCAGTGTATGAGAATGACATCATCTTAAGGTTACATTAGATGATGAGGGTATGTTTTGGGAGATTGACTAGTGCGTGGCGAATTTTAGCGGTATGTATCTCAAATTTCCAGTCAGGAAAGACAAAAATAATCGCTGATTGTGAAAATATAAATTTGATGAGTAATCATTTCAAATTTTCCCTATTCTTAACGAGTTCACGAAAATACACACACTCCAGGAAAATTCAAAAAAATAAATTTACCGTTCATCTAAAAAATTTCCTGCATACCATATTTTCAATCTTGAATAGTAATAGCACAAAACCGTATGCGCTTGTTTTATACTTTTTAATGGTTATTTAGATACACGGCATTCTTTTCAGATCTACATTTGCTAAAACAACAAACAGACCAAAATTCACTTTTAACGAGAAAATATTGGAAAATCATATGACGACTGACTAACACAGAATAGTTCATAACAAAACTAATACTGTAACAAAATTCGAAAAAAAATAATCTAGTAAAACCCGAGATTTAAAAAATCAGTTTTGTGCGCCAATTTTGTGGAAAATCCATGGAAGAGAACTCGTTATAAACGAGGGAAGTTTAAAATACATTCTAACTAAATTTAGATTTTCATAATCAGCAACCATTTGGCTTCCTTGACTGAACATCTGAGATATATAGCCCTAAAATTTGGTGCACAATGACCAATTTCCCCAAACAATGAAAAAATATACTTTCATCATCTAATGAAACTTTAATCAAAGTCTTAATTATGCTTCTTGGTCGCCGCACAAAACCCGTAAGGCTCTGAGGACGAGTTTACTGGTCGTTTTTCATATCAGGCGTCTGAGCGACATGTGGCTTGACAAAATATAGTCAGGCACATTATAAAAACAGTGAAATAAAAGTAGCGTGCTGCGTAGGCAGTGTTGAAACAACAATCGAAATATAGTAAGGTTTGATAAACTGCCTAATGTTTCGAGCGAAGGCCCTTCGTCAGAGAGAAACGTAAAGAGTATAAACAAACGAGCTTATATAAGATAGATAATCATGTGACCAAAAATAGGCCAATCAGATAAAAATAACAATAACAAATCAATAATGAGATGCGAAAGACATTTGCTATGTTATTCTATCATTATTGATTTGTTATTATTATTTTGCTCTGATATTTTTGGTCACATGATTACGTTTGTCTCTGACGAAGGGCCTTCGCTCAAAACGTTAAAGTCCTGCGTTCTCTTATTGCGTAAACGCAAACCTGTAGACGCAAAAACCTGTCACGCGCGATTGTAGAGTTATAACGGCATAAAGTGACGCAGCAGAGCAATGGGCATTTTCAGTTTCAGTTTGTGGCACACACAGTGAAAGGCTATTTTATCAACAAAGAATCCAAAACATAGTTCAAGACGTAAAAGTTTATTCACGAACAAGAGTTGAAGTTGATCATCATTCAGTGTGAGCCCCCACACGGAGTATATAAGTCAAGAACGACGTGTCCTGACAATACAACACTTTTACTAACTTTGACCAGGGTTTCTAGACGACCTGTTTTGACTTATATAGCCAAACTACCAGCAACAGCATCTGTAGCCGGTAAAGACCATCCTAATATGAGCAGGTTTTGTGATTAGAAATAACCAATCACATTGTTAATTACGAATTCCTTGCCTTGCTCGTTACTGATTTGTGTTAGGGGTTTTGTTTGAGTTAGATGATGCAAAATTTATACTCGGAAACCTTTTTACTATAGACCTTAATCACCTTATTCACAAATGGCCGACGATTTAAAATCCTTTTATGTGCATATAAATTAGCCCCTCTGACCTCGTTTTAGAGTAAAGATTCTTTGGAATTTCGCACATGAAAACGAGTTCAGAGGGGGTAATTTATATGCACATAAAAGAATATTAATTCCACGGCCATTTATGAATATGGTCTATAGACATTTTAATAGTATAGAATACGTAATTTTCAATGACGTCAATTTCTTTTGAATTCTTTTCAATTTCGTTTATTATCTTAGCTTTTGTACATTTTCAATAGAATTCAAAAAAGCTGAAAATGACGTCAATAGTTGAAAATGACGTACTCTGCACTTATTAAAAGGGTCTACAGTGGCCTTTTCATGGACCTTGCGTGGGGCGAAAGAAGCTAAATCATAACATGAACAAACTAGATCTATACTGCAACAAGCTATTTTAAAACAAGCATTTAAAACCTATTTCAGAATACTTTAAATTTGAAGTTTATTACTATTATTAATCATTTTATATTGTGTAATATGAATTCGGGACTTTCTTTGTTACAAAAAAATAATAAAATCTTGATTTAGATTAAATTATTTCTTATTGAGAAGGTTAGCAATTGTATAGGCAAACATTTATCAATTATTGGACAAGTCTGAGCAAAATATCATGATTTGTCAGTGGCGAGCTACCAGCTAGAGGCAAATAACTGGAAGCGAGACACTGACAAATCATGATATTTTGTGATAGACGAATTCAATAATTGTTTTATCATTCATAAAATAGTCAAAATTTGAAATGCCTGAAGTTAGAGATTGCCATTCTTCTCTGTCTTCACCCTTCGGCATACTAAAATTTTCGTAAAACTTACTTTTTGTTGGCACGAGTCTTGCTTTGTATCTCACTAAATCTTCTTTTTAAATATTTCTGAGTCTTGCTTTTTATCTCACTAAATCTTCCTTTTAAATATTTCTTTCTGAAGTATATTGTCGCGTGTCCTTGCTTCCAAATACTCTCGATTTCTTTCTCGGACAGCTAGGAAAACTAGGAACATTAATTTGCAGCAGCTACCGCTAGCGTGCATGCTCCGCAAATTATTTGCAGCAGAAAATTATTTACACTCAGTTATTTGCAGGTGAATTATCCAATCAGAATGCGGGATAGAGACGAAATGAATAATAGAATATAGTGTCCTTCACAGCCATCAGTTGGTGGCACGTTCTCACACTCACATTAGAAGGCCTTTTAGAAACTGAAAAACAATAACATTGCCAGTTACCACTGCACTACACCAAGCTCTCTTATCTTTTATTATATTTCATTAAGAATATTTACTTCGGGAAGTCTCCTGACATCCACAGTATTAAAACTACGTTTTTGGGTAAATGTCAACTCAAAAATGTTACCAAAATACTAGTCACATTTCACTACAGCAGTGCCTTCCCTCCTGTCATCGTTCATTGGGAGACGTTCTTCCCAGTTGTAAAGATCAACATTGAAGCACTCCACCAGGTTAGGTTCTTTTATGTTTCATTAAAGGCAACATTTCACTTTTCTCATTTGTTACGTTATATTTCACAACAGTATTTTTAAACATACTGTTGTAAAATATAATATAACAAATGATAATAAATTCAAATTCATTATCATCTCCTCCTATTATGTTGTCTTTCCATGTAACAGTTGCCATGTTACAGACAGCAAAACACAATGGAACCAGAGTTTGATAACAGTTGTTAGTAATAATATACACTAACATTGTGTTGAGAGAACCGCTTGAATGAATGTTGTGACAAGGTTGTCATTGTTGGAGAAAAAATTGTCCTTCCAACAACCCCAACCTTGTCACTAAAACATTGTGCACCATGGAATATTATTGGTTCTGGTATATGACAAACCACTTGGGAAGATAAGGAGTAAGTAATGATAAATATCATTAATTACCTCACTGTGACTCTAGACTACTCTAGATAAAATTCTGTGCATGCACAGAATGAGAAAACTAGAAGCTAGAAATGAGGGGAAAGAGCCATCCAACCATTGAGGGAGAAAATCTTGATAGACACAAGAAGTATTAGAACGTAGTGGTCGCAAAGAAATGAAGAGTAAGAATTCAAAGACAAGAGGCCTCGCAGTTAGTGGTCTGTTTGGCATGTTGCCGAATGCTAGTTTTAAATATGTCAAAGTATTTATGACTTATTGTAAAAGATTCAGCATTTAAAATTCCGCATGTAAAATTCAGCATTTAAATTGCTGCAATGTAACTTTGATTTTTTAAACTATTAAACTAACTATTAAACTATGCTACGGTGGCTGTCTTTTTCAAATGATGAACCCAATAGTTCTTTCCTAACGTTTTACTAAAAATGGTATAAGCTTGATCATTGATTGTTTTAAATGGCGGTAATATGTACGCGTCAATTTCTGTCACTGATTTTTGTCGCGCCCAGATATGTCGATTGGTGATGTAACGTCGATTTATGCGTTGCCAAAGGATAGGAAGTTTCTGACATAGAAGTAAAAACTTGCAGCAAAAGACAATGGAACCAGAGTTTGATAACAGTTGTTAGTAATAATATACACTAACATTGTGTTGAGAGAACCGCTTGAATGAATGTTGTGACAAGGTTTTCATTGTTGGAGAAAAAAATTGTTCTTCCAACAACCCCAACCTTGTCACTAAAACATTGGGCACCATGGAATATTATTGGTTCTGGTATATGACAAACCACTTGGGAAGAATAAGGAGGAACTAATGATAAACATCATTCTAACCTCCAAACATAAATAAATTATCTTCGTAAACCACACGTCCATGGATCTCGTGTAGAAACGTGGCAGAAAAGTTCCTCCAACGTGCATCATCTTGTTCCAACTGAAGTACTTCCATACTGTCAGTTCCCAATCCTCCACAGATATACATGTGGCCACGATGTAGCCTAGTTTCTAAGTCTTTCTTTTCCACCATGAGCTTGGCGGCGTTAGTCGGTTTGGGTTTTTGGGAAGACTGGAGAAAGACTGGAAATGAGAAGGCCAAGCAAAATTCGAAAAAAGGTCCTGTCCAGAATCGTTTTGGCCCTTCGAGTGTTCATGAGTGACCGTATATAAGCACAAGGACGTCTGCAAATATTTTACCAAAGATCTTGGTGATTAAAAGAGGGAAATTATGGAATGTATTCCAATTGGAGCTTGAAACGAAAAGATTAATTGATTAACTTTCAACTTTTGGCGGTTGTAGAAGGAAAGCTAATGAAAGGAAAGCTAGGCTAGTGAAACTTCGTTGATCCGAGGTGAACAGGCTTGTATTATTTTATGTAGAAGGAAAATAGTAAATGTGAAAACATTTAGAACACTATAATATCACAACTCTTCCTCATAAACAACCAAGCTATAAAGTAAGTGTTTATGAATTTTACTATGCCTTCCCACTCGAGTCCGTTTGGATCATTTCCGAAAAGCGTTAACGGGGGAAGGCCTAGAGACAAGGCTAGCCACGATGGAACAAACGTGGTGGGAAGAGTCCACTGTCTTGCTGTCCAGCTGAACATTTCAACTGACTCCAAATCAATCATCCCCACCGGCAATGATGACATAAATTGACATTTCTCCTTAAATTTCAATTTTCTTCCTAAGAGGTTGCACCTAAACAAGGACTTGTGGTTCTCTTCTCTTGTTCTATGTTCATGTTTTCGTTGACCACACGCTCCAAATCATTCATCCGTCTATACATATCATCCATGCTGGCCTTCACGTCAGTCATGTGACGCGCTAGTTGTTCCACTTCTTTGCTAATTAGATTTGCGACCACTATCTTTATGCTGTCCTCACATTTATCAACCTCGTTCATCATCACATAGCTATGCAGTTGTCGTTTTTATGCGCAAGCTGTTTGCTACAGACTTCACGTTTCCCTTGCCGATGATCACAATTGTTGATCTCGTGATCGGCTTGATCTTTTCGATTGATGGCATCAATCGAAAAGATCAAGCCAATCATGGTCACTGCACTAAACTCACAATTTTGAATATGTGCTTCAAGAAATTCAACCTTCAAATGGCCAGAAATTTTGAACATATAACCTGCGCATACTCGCAATTTAGTAAACAAAGATGGCGGAAATACTATATGTAAAACATAAGGGTAGCGGCAAAACAAGGAAAACTTCGGTAGTCAAACAAAATAAGTTTCATACCGTATTCTTACCTCCATGGGGTTACATTTCTAGTGCGACTTCAGTATTGATCTGGCTGGTAGTAACTGTATATTTCCAGCCCAATTTCCACGAGTATGAACAGTTTAGTCCGACCGTTTATGACCTGTTTTATTTCTGGTCAAATGTGCCGCCCTCCCCTCGTAAACAACACATTATCAAGTATTCCTCCTGCAATTTTTATTATATTTCATTAAGAATATTTATTTCGGGAAGTCTCCTGACATCCACAGTATTTAAACTACGTTTTATTAAAAACTTTGGGTAAATGTCAACTCCAAAATGTTACCAAAATACTAGTTACATTTCACTACAGCAGTGCCTTCGCTCCTGTCATCGTTCATTGGGAGACGTTCTTCCCAGTTGTAAAGATCAAAATTGAAGCACTCCACCAGGTTACTGTAGGTTCTTTTATGTTTCATTAAAGGCAACATTTCACTTTTCTCATTTGTTACATTATATTTCACAACAGTATTTTTAAATACTGTTGTAAAATATAATATAACAAATGATAATAAATTCCAAAATCATTATCATCTCCTCCTATTATAATGTTGTCTTTCCATGTAACAGTTGCCATGTTACAGACAGCAAAAGATAATGGAACCAGAGTTTGATAACAGTTGTTAGTAATAATATACACTAACATTGTGTTGAGAGAACCGCTTGAATGAATGTTGTGACAAGGTTGTCATTGTTGGAGAAAAAATTGTCCTTCCAACAACCCCAACCTTGTCACTAAAACATTGTGCACCATGGGATATTATTGGTTCTGGTATATGACAAACCACTTGGGAAGAATAAGGAGTAACTAATGATAAATATCATTAATTACCTCACTGTGACTCTAGACTACTCTAGATAAAATTCTGTGCACTGAATGAGAAAACTAGAAGCTAGAAATGAGGGGAAAGAGCCATCCAACTATTGAGGGAGAAAATCTTGATAGACACAAGAAGTATTAGAACGTAGTGGTCGCAAAGAAATGAAGAGTAAGAATTCAAAGACAAGAGGTCTCGCAGTTAGTGGTCTGTTTGGCATGTTGCCGAATGCTAGTTTTAAATATGTCAAAGTATTTATGACTTATTGTAAAAGATTCAGCATTTAAAATCCAGCATGTAAAATCCAGCATTTAAATTGCTGCAATGTAACTTTGATTTTTAAACTATTAAACTAACTATTAAACTATGCTACGGTGGCTGTCTTTTTCAAATGATGAACCCAATAGTTCTTTCCTAATGTTTTACTAAAATTGGTATAAGATTGATCATTGATTGTTTTAAATGGCGGTAATATGTACGCGTCAATTTCTGTCACTGATTTTTGTCGCGCCCAGATATGTCGGTTGGTGATGTAACGTCGATTTATGCGTTGCCAAAGGATCGGAAGTTTCTGACATAGAAGTAAAAACTTGCAACACAAGTTTGATTTACAATTGAATGGGTCAATCAAAGATGAGACTCCTATACAATGCCGTCAATCAGCGTCTGTGTGTAACATACCACTGATGCATGCCAGTCGCTGATTTGTGTGGCAATGACACTGTCTCGTATACCCAGGCCTGAGATAAAAAGTGACCTGCAACTAAACCCAGTTTCTTGCCATTTAACATTCAGACTTTGAACGCTATAAACTGATTAGCTAGAGGTAGTAAACTTGTCAATCAAAAACCGTGGACCAAAAATATTATGCTTTCTTGATAAAATATGGGCAGCAGGCACGAATCCAGGATATGTTTAAAGAGAAGTTTGCATATGGCGAGCGGCGAAGGTGCGAGATACGTCCAGGGGAATTGAGACCGTGGGCGAGTCCTCCGTTTTCGATTTTGCAAGGATCTGATACGCTATTTGCTTCATTTTGAAAACGGTTTTGCAACAAAACACGCTTTCAAGATAACTCTAAAAGAATTAAATACAAATCTTTTTTGGTAACATATTTCCTTAAAGAGAGATTGACTGTGCTATACCCCAGCAATCACCCCTGGATAGTAATGACCAATCTCTAGCTTAAGCCTCTTTTAATATATTGCCACTGCCAACGTGACACTTTACTTTTACATTTCCTCTCGTAAAAATGCACCAGATTTACGTGCCGTGAAAATTGTGGACGTTTATTTACAATTTTCAAGTGATATAAAAATACTTTGTCAAAGAAAAAGTCTTCAAAAATAAATACGTTCTCAATCAAATAAGAAATTTCTTAAATACATACAATGGTTCATGGTTCCGTGGTGCGAGTAGATCCTGAAAATGCTTGGCGTTTAGAAGTGTCTAGTTCTATCATGATTCGATCCTATAGTAATAAAACAGAAAGCTACTCACCAAAGCAAACGCGCTGGGGAGAGGGGGAGCTGCAGGGGGGGGGGGGGGGGGAGAGAGAGAGAAGTAAAGTAAAGTAAAGCAAAGCAAAGCAAAGCAAAGCAAAGTAAAGCAAAGCTAAAGTAAAAGCAAAGCAAAGCAAAGCAAAGCAAAGCAAAGCAAAGCAAAGCAAAGCAAAGCAAAGCAAAGCAAAGCAAAGCAAAGCAAAGTAAAGTAAAGTAAAGTAAAGTAAAGTAAAGTAAAGTAAAGTAAAGTAAAGTAAAGTAAAGTGGAGAGGAGAAAGGTAGATTTAAGTGCAAAGGACTAGCCATTGATGATAGGCAAATGCTGATACTGTGTTGGATTAGACTATCATTAAAATGACCCAACAAAAATATTATCATAATAAGATACCTCGAGTAACGGATAATTTTTGTTGTAAGTTGTCGAGTGTCTGGATTTTTCTGTCCAGATCTTGTGCATCATAATTTGGATGAACGTCATGTTGTGAGTTTGTCTCTCTGTGAAAAGGATAACTTTGGAATGAAGTAGAACGAATGCCAGACTGACTTGGTTCATACCTGAGAACTCTTTCTCGGATAGGCGGCGAGTGAAAATCCCTACAAGAAAAATACAGTAACTTTAAACTCAAAACTTTTTTGTGATTAGTGGCTCCTTCATAAAACAATGTTTACTTTTTTTGTAAAGAACACCTTCCCCAATAAAAAATAGGCATGTCCAGACATGCATGTATCTACTGCATTCAACATGCCTATAGCTACTATGGTGAAAACAATGTTGTAATTACTGTGTGTACTTGTAGTGACCTTGTATTCAGAGCTGAACAAGATTTTTGTCAAGATTGTCGATGCTAGCCATGCTGTGTTTTTACCTTAAGAAAGGAACTCAGAGTAAAGCCATCAAAGCACAGGAGGCTGAGCACTAATAGCCTGTGGGCAGGCCCGCCTGTAGAGCACTAACAACTCTATTCATATCCGGCACAGAAGCAGATATGTGCATGGTCACCCATTCAAATACTAACTCAACTAAATTGGGCTTTACTTCGGTCCTCGTGGTGAGAGGCAGTGTGATAATAGCTTGACTATTAAAGCTATGGTACTATTTAAAATCTATGGTAATAAAGTTTGGTTATTAAAGTTTAGTAGGCCAATCAAATTTTAATACAGTAATACCATGATCACCTTAGAATTAGATTCTTTTGTTCTCCGAGGGAATGTAAACCTCGTATTTCCCTCATCGCTCATGCAAGAGGGAAACCTATCCTTTGTCTTCTAATTTTCCCATGCATGTTGATGAGAAAAATTAGAAGACAAAGAAATCCTTTGTCTTCTTCTAAATCCTCAGCGATCATAATATTACAAACTAATAACATGACTTTTCAGGAAATTAGCGTTAAATTTCCCCTTTGCCTCGGGAAGATTTGTAAACAAATCACAAATCTTCCCTCAGTGGCGGGGAAATTTAATCGCTAATTTCCCTCAAGTCATGTTATTACTTATAATACATCAACTCACAAAATTTGACTAATAAAGTATTTAAATAACTTTGTTACAACAATTTGTCAAATAATAATGCAATCCAGTTGGTAGGTAAAGGAAAATCATTTGAGATAACAAGTATGATGGCTGTAAAGTTTAGAAATAATGAAGTTGTGAAGATCTCCAGCAATTGTCATCAAAATTATGAAAGCAACTGTAATAGTTCTTCAAGAGTAGACATATATTGTATATGCATGTATGCATGCAGTAAAAGGTAGAATAAATGTTTGGCATTCATGACATACTTTTTTGCATGACATTGATAACTGCAGCATACAATTTAATTACCCCATTATAAATATACAGACTTGCCGTTTCACACTCTCTGCATAGCCTGTCACTGACATTTGACTAATATTGTACAATATGTTTTTTAATAGTGCTCATAATAATTTCGCTCATGGACTACCACAGGTTTGCACATTGTTGTTTGATCATGAAGCTAGTTTTGTTTTCTTAGAAGAAAATTTCATTTCTGTTCAGCAATGCACAAGCCTTGTCAGTTTACAAAGCTCAATCAGACTGCTGAATACATGTAAACATGTTGGCCATATAAAATATAAATTGCCTCGTCTGAATATGAAATTGTCCAAAGACTATTAAGAGGCTTTCAAAAACTTATCATCATTCCAACATCTATAGTACATCACATTTAAAAACTGACAACGATTCATACTTAATACTAAAGCTTGTAAAAACTTCTATTCTTGAAATAAATATCTCGCTCCTTTGAATATCTCGCTCCATGCTGCCATAGCATTGACTTACATGAAGTACTTGTTTTACAATTTTGGCTTCGGGCTCCATACAGTTTCTTGAAAAATGGGAAATACAAGTTTGAGAGTCCAAAACACTTGCATACACAATTCGGAAAAAGAATAAAACTAAAAAATAACACTAAATGTTATGCATAGTTAAACAGTCTGACAATCAAAAACTGTTGCCAAATAAATAGCAACAGTTGTTGCTATGGCAACAATGACGTTTCAAAATGGCTGCCAATTACCCTTCAGATTAATTTAATTCGAAAAAAACTTTGGTGACCCCAAATTTTTTTTTTCATTAAAAGTTTTAGAATCAATAGGTCAATTTTTAAAAAATTCTGTAGATCCAAATTTTTTAAAAATTAACAAACATGATTTTTCAAAAAAAATAAATTATTTGTTCTACAGAATTTTTTTTAAAATCGGCCTATTGATTGATTACTCATACTTCAAGAAAATTTTTAATGAAAAAAATATTGGGGGTCACCAAAGATTTTTTCGAATTAAATTAGTTTGAATGGTAATTGGCAGCCATTTTGAAACGTCACTGTTGCTATAGCAACAACTGTTGCTATTTATTTGGTAACAGTTTTTGATTGTCAGACTGTTTAACTATGCATAACATTTAGTTTTATTCTTTTTCCAAATTATTTATACATGTGTTTTCAACTCTCAAACTTGTATTTTCCATTTTTCAATAAACTGTACAGAGCCACCTTAATTCTATGTTTTGATTGGCTCCAAAGGCATTCTTTTGTTAACTTAACTTAACTTAACCTTACACACACAACAGCAATGTGTCTACTAGCACATGTGCAGTAGATACAAAAATAGACACCATGTAGGCCAGATGCCACAAGTACTATACTAGAAGTTACTATCACAAGTGAAGTGCTGCCTCAAATAACATGAAAACATTTATTTTTATTTTATTTTATTTTATTTGCTTTGCCATACTCAAACAATACGTACAGACATCGACAAGAACAACTGGCAGGGCAATCGCAACAGCTTATGCCAATTACTGCGGTCCCTAAAGATTACAACAAATACAACTACAGTACACCAGATAATTACAAACATTAAGCTAAAAACAACACGATATCGATTTAGTTAGATCACGAGCTTTATATATTTGGTAGGTCCATTATATATTTTGATGCGCGTCTTTGGACGCGTTCCGTGCGCTTGATAAGGTCAACAGACTGTGGAGCCCAGACTTGCGATGCGTAAGCGAGTTGGGAACGGACGAGAGCTAGATAAAGTGTTCGACGGACAGAGAAGTATTTACAGTAGCTTACTCTGCAGGCTACTCTGTACAGTCTGTGTTAACATGACACCCTCCTTGCCCACTCCATCCACTCAACCTGAGTTCACCCACTCCACCCAAGTTTGCCCACTCCACCCAGGCGGTTTATAAGATAAGGCGGTGAAACACCAATCTGACACACTGAAACATGTGTGATGCATTTTAGGCATGGGGCAAGTGCGGCCAACTGCAAATTTTGATCAAAACAAAAAATCCATGTGAAATTCAAGGAGGTTGAATAGTATAGGTAATCATATGATAGCAAGTACAATTAAGGATTTACACTACAAGTGATATTTGAAAATTTTGCCAAAATTGCACGAGCCGTATAGGCGAGTGCAATTTGGCATAGTTTTCTAATATCACGAGTAGTGTAAATCCTTAATTGTACAAGCAAAATCATATGATTACTCATTTATTATATGCATGACAAAATTATGACATGTACGCTTCGTTCTCACTCACACCTTTAAAAACATCTTGTTTCATTACTTGACAAGAAACATTTTCACTCTGGATGTTCTCTGTACTCATTTTAAAATATTTATATGGAATTTTTAGTTCATAGTGTACCACAAGTCATTGGAAATGTCAAACTAACTTTCTATTGCAGAATTAGCCACCATTTTGAATTTTATTGTCAACATCGTTCCCAGGGCCTTGGGAGCAGTACAATTAGTAAAATAATTGTACTGCAGTACAATTAATGGGGGTAATAGAACGATGAGGAGTGCTATTAATGCCAAAATCATGAGTGATTACAAAATCGACCGACCGCGAAGCAGGAGGTTGATTTGTTAATCACGAGTATGATTTGGCATTAATAGCACGACTCAATTTGTTCTATTACCCATTAATTATATATCCTTCTGTAATCAGGTCATGTCCTTATCTTTGTTTTCGACAGCAAATACTTCATAGTAACCCAACTTTTGTGTTCTAGACCTAGGCCTCTCAACATGGCCTGCAAAAAATGCAAATTTCAGGTGGCCATTTCTTTTAATATAAGGAGACTTGTCGAGGAGTTTTTCTTAATAATAAAGTGAATTTATGAGGAGTTCATACAATTATATGTGAGGTAAAACTGGGAATTATTGATAAAGAATGACAGAACCAAAAATGTGAGTAATTTAGTGCTGTTTGTCTTTACTTTATAGCGTGTTTATACGCTTGTATTTATAAGCACTCATGCAGTTTAAGCTTTACTGTATTTCACCGAGTGTTGCTACTTTACTGACTAAAATATTTAAGAAATACCCAAGTGCCAATCTGGGTAATAATTTGTTTTTAATTTGTTGGGGGGGACATGACACTGTTTTCAAAATGTATACAAAAAAATACAAATTTAAATTGTATATTTTAATATTTAAAATCCTCCATTTTTTAATTTTTTGAAAAATCCCGGAAAATCCTACAGCTTAGATGCCGAACTGTGATTGGACAACTTTGATAGCTAGCTTGATTTCCATTGGCTGAAGCAGGTGTGCAATTACAGCTAGCAAGAGTGTGATTAATGCTCAAATTGCACTCCTCTAAACCAATGAAATTGCAGCATTTGGGCCTGATTACAGAAAGACATATAATTAATGCTCAAATCGCACTCCTCTAAACCAATGAAATTGCAGCATTTGGGCCTGATTACAGGAGGATATATAATTAATAAAATAATTGTACTCATCATGCATATAATAAAATCTCTTATAATGCTGCAACTATTGACTCGATTGTTGGTGTAAGTTTTCTGTTTTGTTACTCATACGTTTTACTGTCCATATAACATGGTGGAAAGCATTCTTAAGTATAAAACGACTACAATTTTCAATGTTGAAGCCGAAGCCATTTATGGCTTCCTTGTCTAATTTTGCTCCACGCCTAGAACATTTTAATTATTTCATAACTCAAAAATGAGCCAGAACTTAGCTTTTTTAAAGACATGTCCGGTAGGCATTAAACTTTATTCCTGTCAAATTTCATCGCGTAATTTTTTGAGCTTTTTACTCGGGCAACCTGTGGTCGGACAACTGGACGAGTCTAGGTTTCGGTTGCGTTGTTAGTGTTTTTTGGGGTTGCGATATTGCCCCGACAGGCTTTGCGAAACTGCAGGCATGTGACACTTCTGACGTCACAGCTCAAATGCTGTTTCATGATGCCGGATTTTCATGCAGGAATGGTGAGTTTTTTCTTCTCCTGACACCTTTGGTTGTGTTGTTCGAAACTTGTGAATTTGTGTTTTAATGATAAACACGCTCGCAATGCTTTTATACTATAGTAGACCTGGGTTGGTCCGCGATCTCGATAACCGTACGCTGAAAATGTGTAGTACTCGATCAACTCTCGATCAATGTGTTCTCGATCAATTTTATACATGTTATTAATTAAATTGTACTGAAAAATGTTGCTCAAGTGCTGTAAATCAAAGATCAAAGAAACTTGATAAAGCCAACTTGCAAGTGAAAGGTAAACATGCTGTGTTTTACATCTTCTTTACATCATATGTCTTACACCGAACTGACTTGTGTCTGTGAATGCTGTATGTAAATGTATTGAGGTTTAAACTGTATTAATATTTGTGGTTTGCTTCATTTTTGCTTGTATTGTTTATTACTGATTTATTGTACTGATGTCTTGCAAATAAAAGTCGATGCTATTCAACAGTTTATACATTAATTTCATCAAGTGTGTATTATTGTTTGGGTACACCAATATGGCCACCATTTCAATGTTTAGTTACACCAGTATGGTGACCATTTCATTGTTTTGGTACAGTATGGCCACCATTTCATTGTTTTGGTACAGTATGGCCACCATTTCATTGTTTTGGTACACCAGTATGGCCACTATTTCATTGTTTTGGTACACCAATATGGCTGCCATTTCATTGTTTTGGTACACCAGTATAGCCACACTATTTCATTGTTTTGGTACACCAATATGGCCGATTGGCCACTATTTCATTGTTTTGGTACACCAGTATGGCCACTATTTCATTGTTTTGGTACACTAATATGGCCGATTGGCCACTATTTCATTGTTTTGGTACACCAGTATGGCCACTATTTCATTGTTTTGGTACCCCAATATGGCCGACTGGCCACTATTTCATTGTTTTGGTACACCAGTATGGCCACTATTTCATTGTTTTGGTGCACCAGTATGGCCACTATTTCATTGTTTTGGTACACCAGTATGGCTGCCAAATCAATGTTTTGGTACACCAGTATACCCACCATGATTTTTCCTATGATGAATATTCCACTACTACAGTCAATTGACTGAAAGTTGCATCAAATTCAACCATTAACTCCAAACAGCACTGCTGTTGTTCTATTATTTTGCAAGGCGCCAGCCCACAGTAGCCCGAGTTCACGCCTAGCGGGCGTCTTGTTTAGCAATAGCGTGTTGATTGCAGCCTAAAAATTTGATTGCAGCCTAAAAATTTGGTTACAGTTGAGAAATTTTCCTGGCTCGAATGTTTTGAAAATTTACGTATTTGAAAGGTAGCTTAAGCGTCTTGTGGTCACTTTTATATTTTTAATCGACAAAAGAATACATGTTCTTCTTACCGTATGATCATCCTTCACCAGAAACCAAAATATAAAGAGGAAATGTGAATTCTCTTCCAGTATAAAGCTTTCGTTTCGTTCATCATGGCGGCTTCCGCAGTTCCAACTCGCACTCGTTTTGTAAAATATTTAATAACTTTCCCTGGCACCAGAACTTAGCAAATCCAAGGACGGTTACTCCATTAATAGATCTATCTTTAGTATAAATATTGTTACTTAATTTTTTGAGCTTTTTTTGCTGCATGCGAACGTCGCAAAGGAAAAAAAATATTTGGCCACATTTCTAAAGACGCGCGAGGACTGGGGCGAGTAAATAATCTCCTCACGTGTTCGAATATTCGGGGGGTCCCGCGCATCACACATACTTCAGGGCAAACGGCTCGTTTCCCCGCCCTATCTTATAGACGCCCTGCTCCACAAGTGCCCACTCCACCCAAGTTTGCCAATTCCACCCGAGTTTGCCCATTCCACCCAAGAACTTTTAACCACTACCAAGTTTACCCACTCCACCCAAGTTTGCCCACTACCAAGTTTTCTCACTCCACCCAAGTTTGCCCACTCCACCCAAGTTTACCTACTCCACCCAAGTTTGCCCACTACCAAGTTTTCCCACTCAACCCAAGTTCGCCCACTACCAAGTTTGCCCATTCCACCCAAGTTTGCCAACTCCACCCACCAAGTTTGCCCATTCCACTCCACATGAGTTTACCCACTTCACTCTAACACAGTGTCCATGCCTAGAACAACAGTCGGTAAATGGCTCAGCAAGTGAAATTTCTTATAGCATTCTCAAAAGCATTTATGTATAATAATCCACTACATATTGTCTCCTTGAATATTAAGACTCTGTCAACAGTCGTCGAGTTCCACTTGGATACTGACTGATATTTGATTATGTTGCTATTAAACGCCGATAAACTCATTCATGAAGAGCACTGCTTTCCTCAAGACTGACCACTGAACGGCAGCAAACAGGAGAATTTCTCAGGTAGTCGGCCAGCCGTCGACGAACAAAAACCCATCTAGCACAAGACACTCTTATTACTCACAAAACGTCATATTATGACGTAAAAAAAGTCAACATTCAAACATACAAACACCTCTCAAATTGACATATCGTACCGTACCGTATGGTTTTCTCTCTGACGAAGGGCCTTCGCTGGGAACGTTAGACCACTTCCGTTCTCTGTTTCGGCAGTATTAACCTACTACACCATATTTCGTACCGTACCGCACCGCACCGCACCGCACCGCACCGCACCGCACCGCACTGTACTGCACCGCACTGTACTGTACTGTACTGTATTCTACTGTACTGTACTGTACTGTACTGTACTGTACTGTACTGTACTGTACTGTACTGTACTGTACTGTACTGTACTGTACTGTACTGTACTGTACTGTACTGTACTGTACAAGAATCAACGACTTTATAGTTAAAATAATTCGAGCTAACCTTTGAGCACTGGATATTCCATATCTGTTGGGCGAGGTAGTTTTGTAAACAGGCAAATGGTTTGCAGTCGCGCTGGTTGTTTCTTCATTTATCCTATCATCGTATCGTGAGTATATTCCAGTGTCTGCACGTCTTCCACGATCTATGGTAGTTGATGTATTTGATGGATACACCTCAGCAAAAGAAGTATCTTTAGACTCTGAGTTAATGTCGTGTTGGTCGTAGCGATAGTCATTGACTTCTTTCAACTCAAGAGGAGACCTCGCGGAAACATTTTGATAAAGAGACGCTTGAGGATAACGAGGTTTATAAGGATCTTTGGATTTACTACCATCACGAGACGGCTTCATATCTGCAGTGTGATTTTTTGAAGGACTTGACCGTGCTGTTGCGTCGTTCGGCTCGATAACTTGCTGAATAGAGTTTTTCGATTTCCTAACCAAAAATCCCATACGTTTTGTAGCAATCACCACTCGAACTGCGGTACGGAATTTAGTAAATGGCGCTGAGAAACGCGATGATGCTTGTTGGAATGATGGATAGGCTCCCATTTTAGCGATGAGTGATAAAGTTCTCGTCTCACTGTCACGGAAACCTCCTAACAACAAAACAAGGTATCTCTTCTGATACGTTAAAGACTTTCGGGATTTTTCAGCTCTCATGTAACGTCCATAAAGTTTTTGAATCTGAAAACGTAAAAAATGATAGAACAAACTAAATGGCGATAATTTATAGTTAAAACACGGCGTCCGCTATAATTTATATACGAGTGGTGAAATCATGAAAACATAAGTAAATGGAAAATTGTTCAGTTTGACATTTTCGAATAAGAAAATGAATTCACTTATGTCTATGGAGTATATCAACACCAAATTTAAAGCAAAGTAATTACAATCTCGTTTTTTGTGAGCGATTGTTTATCATGTGCCATCGAACTACTCTACATTTTGAATAGGGAGACTACTGCAAACAAAAAGGTAAAACTATCTGAAAATTTATTGTTTATGGTTGATACTAAAACAATTAGACAACTCGCCCTCGTTTTCTACGAGCAGATAGTCAACGTGGCTTCGCCTCGTTGACTATCAGCTCATAGAAAACTCGGTCTCGTTGTCTAATTGTTAAATATACCAGGCGGAAGCGAAATCTTGTCAAAGAGATAATTGCCCAAGCAAATAATTTTCAAAAAAGCCATAAGATAAACTTGAAAGGTGTCGGACTAATGAACCGAATGTCGTGGGTTCGAAACCCAGCCACAGTCAAGTCAATCTCGTTTCCAGAGCCCACGTTCCCCACCCGGGAAACGAGAGACTCTGGGATAATCCGTTTCACATCGATATTTCATTGGCTGATGAACATGATTACTGTTCTTCCGGATAACAAGAATCCTGTGATGGCGTGAACGGATTATCCCAGAGCCTCTCGTTTCCTGCCCGCGTGGGTAAGGGGAACGTGGGCTCTGGGAACAAGATTGCAGTCAAGTAGTCTTTTCCGCTTTTTCACCATGGTTCGTTGCCTTAGATATACCAACCAAAATTTTTGTTCTCCACCTGAGACCACAGTTCCATCACTCAGACCATGCAACAATCAAAACAACATCCGAGAGTGTAAAAAATTAGAGTGCCGAGTAGGCAGTGTTTTGGATAAAGCAAAGTGAAAAGATGGCAAACGGTCGAGATTAGTTTTAATAAGGACTTTGAACAAGTAGGACGACGACGGTAATTAAATTACTGCATTTAAAAGAAACCACGGATCAGGGCATCGTATATTGTATGCTTTATGTATTTTGTAAGACCTTTAAAAACCAGCATAGCTTCGACAACATGACGTATAATAGATTAACGCCCAAATAAAGTAACAGCTTTTGCTGTTCCTTGCAACAACGTTGTCTTGAAAACGTGAAAACGCTTCAGTTGACGTTGTATGTGCAACGAGACGGTGTTGGGATTACTCTTGGGACTGCAAATGATTCAACGCTTTATTTTTGTTGAAAAAATATTATTGTACTTGGATCGTCGTCGTAATGTTCGCGTTGTCCATGCTTAAGGTCCCTATTAAAACTATAAACTCCGGCAACCATAACAATAACTTGTCCGTTCAAAAAATCCCAAATATCCTTAGTTTTCACCTATAAGACAACAGTTTCACATCACTTAGATCATGCACCTATCATAACAATTGTTCATCCACTCGTTTCTTACCCTGGCTGGTGTCCATCGGGCAAGCTGCATTTCAGTTGATTGTAAGCGTTTTACAGTCCCTCTGGTTCTTTCCAAGTCATTTTCTGCAACATGTAGAGTACGTTTTGTTTCTTCTATTTCCTTCTCTTTCTCTCTTAATTTCATTTCCAATTCATTTAGTCGCCTCTTCTGGCTTTCTAGTGTCTGGTGCACCAGCAAACGATCTTGTGCGGAACGGGATCGTTCATTCGTCAATAATGTTTCCATTTCATGCTTAGTTCGTCGTGAGTTCTAATACAATAGGCAAAGATATGTTTGAAAATGAAAATGTCCTTTGAGTTATGATACTCAGAATTCAGAAAAAACGTTTCAAGTACAAAACAGACAGACAGACAGACAGACAGACAGACAGACAGACAGACAGACAGACAGACAGACAGACAGACAGACAGACAGACAGACAGACAGACAGACAGACAGACAGACAGACAGACAGACAGACAGACAGACAGACAGACAGACAGACAGACAGACAGACAGACAGACTCGCAAACCAACCAATCATAACAGTGATAAGTTATGTATAAATCACCTCTTCGTGAATGCCTTCACGTTGTCTATACTCAGATATCTGCAGTTCTAAATTGCGCAAGGCACTACGAAGTTCAGCCTTTTCTTCTGTAAGTTTCGCCACATAATCCGAAAGTTCTTTGTTTTGTTTGGCTACTCTGTCATACGCTGCAGCCTTGATTGGTGAAAGAGGGATAGGCGAGCCCTAACAAAATAAAGAAAAAAACAAACATGCGGTAGAATACGGACACAAAACAATATAAATCAAGTCATGGGCATACAGACAATAATAATAATGATGATAATGATCAGGATAAAAATAAGGATAAGAACATAGATATAAAGATAACAATAAAGAAAAGGAAAAAAAGAAAGAAAACGAATTACAGTGATACGCATAAGAATAAAATCTACTGTATTTCCAATTTATTTTAATTCCAAGTAATTTTGCACAAGTTTTAATTCCAACTAACACACATGCGCATGCTCAGACTATTATTTGGAGACAATTATTTGTAGTTAACGAAAGAACTTTACAGCCAATCAAAATATAATCTAATTACAGTGCTTATGAAATAAAATTTTCGCTAATTTCTCTATTTCATAATATAAAAAATATAGACATTGCTGATATTGCTACATAGGCTCACTTTGTTTTTACGTGTTCAGAAAGTGCTTTAGTTTTATATTTAAACTTGCCAAACCGTAGCATTTCTTAAGTCGAAATGTCAGCAAGAACTGAGACGAGTAGCAATACCTGTGACGTCACAAGGTGGATCAAGACTAAACAAATTTATGATAATCTACCGTGTGACGTCAAATAGTTGTTGTGGCCGCGTTATTGTGTTGACGTTTCACGGCCCTAGCTATCAACTTTGAACTGAAAAATAAAGTGTTTTCCAAAGACGTAAATATTAAATGAACTTATGTACGAATATCAGAATTTTCTATATTATTATATTATCAAATAA
This sequence comes from Corallium rubrum, assembly GCA_964035015.1. Lineage (NCBI taxonomy): Eukaryota > Metazoa > Cnidaria > Anthozoa > Scleralcyonacea > Coralliidae > Corallium > Corallium rubrum. The sequence goes on along the minus strand of OZ035998.1, from coordinate 43,634,046 downwards.
TATAAAAAGCAAAAATTTCATTTCATAAGCACTTTAAGTGAAATGCCAAGTATTAAAGAACCACCAAATGGTTTTGCGTATTTGGATATTCTGATCCAAACACGCGGGAAATTGCAAGACTGGAGAAAAGCGTAACAAAACACGAGCCGTAGGCGAGTGTTTTTAGCTTTTCGAAAGTCGAGCAATTTCCCAAGTGTTTGGATGAGAGTCTCCAAACACGGAAAAAAACATTTGGTATTTCTTTTATAAAATAATCACAAGTGAATATGATATACTGTCCGACATTTTCAAAAAATCGTTTTGGCGGGAAGTTTCTGTGTTTGGATACTCTGATTCAAACACGGCAATTGACTAATCAGGACCCGCGTAGTATACATCTTATTTTATAATACTTGTTCATCCTAAATCACTAATTCATGACGAAAGCACAAAGAAAATCAGTACCGTGTCGGTGGTTGGGATTTTGCAGGAAGAAATTACATAAATTTAGCAAACTTCTACCCCGATTTACTCTTAAAATAACGATTTGTTTATGGTGCTATATATCAAACACTCGGAGGAGTGTTTCACCAGGATATCCAAACACCTGAAAGCTTATTAAAAAACGTGGGCTTTACCTCGGTTTTCAACAAACGTCTCAGTGTTTGAAAGTCCTCCTGGTGTATGATATATTAGTTCAAACAAATGCGATTAGAACATACCCGATACTTCTTTGACAAACAACTCTCAGCTTTGCTTTCCTTTCGAGTCTTACTAAAATCTCGAATGCGTTTCATCTCAATTTTCTTTGCTGAAAGCTTCTTCGCTGTCAGTCTATGGTATATGCCATGTTTGTAAGATCTTTTACAGTCATTATCACCAGTGCTTTCATCTGAATCAAACTGCGCATGATTGTCATCATCTTTAGGTACGCTTATTACAGAATCACCAGATAATTCACTAGATAATTCACTATGATCACTTCTGTCATCGTTAACCTCCGAATCACTTTTTCTCTTTTCAACTGTTTTACGACCACAGTTGCTTACATGAGGCTTGTCCTTAGCCTTGTACCTCCTGCAGTTATTGCACATACTGTTCTCATTAATATGCAATGCGCAACACGACAAACATTCAACGTCTCGTGGCTTACGACTTCTATCATCCACGTTATGACGCTCCTCGGAATTTGAAGAATCGTTTGAAACAGTGTCCTTATCCAGTTGCTTTTCTGTTTCATGCAAAGATTTATTATCTTGGCTTTTGATATCTATCTCATTACCATGCTGGCTTGTACAGCGTGTACACTTTGTTTCTTGTCCCTGGTTGTGTAATTTGACCATAGAGTTTACTTTCGATCCAACAGAAGCATTCTGTGAATACAATTTAGTGGTCATGTTTGCATCATCGTCGCCATTATCGTTACTGTGCGACTTGAGTTCATCTGGTACCACACTTTCGTGATGATGTATCTGCTGTGCAGGAGTATTTAAAACATCACTCTGAAGAACACTTTGTTCTTGATCACCAACACTAGGGCACATCGCGTTATCGACACCATCACGATTCAAAACATCTCTAGCTTCATCTTTTTTACCTGGCTCAGTAACAACCGAAGTAACCTGAGATAACATTTCCTTTCCTTCTCTCTGGACGTCGACATGTACACGGTTCTCGCCACTTGACTCAGACGTCTTCTTGCTAGTTACAACAATACGATCGTGACAATCACTCTTTATCTCGCCGTCCAAAACTCCGGGAGCTATTTCTCCCTGAGTGTCTTTTTTCTGTATTATCGTACCAACACTTGATGGTTGCAACATTTTGTATTTCCCGTCATTAATATCGCCACCATCCTGCCTTGAGACAGTCACAAACGTTCCAGATTGTCCTTCATGTCCCTCACTTTGCGCCACCGTAAAAGTTTGTCGTTGCAATAAATTCTTCGAAGCATCCGTGCTTTCAATTGACACAAAATTTTGAATATTTTTTACGTTTCCACTGGCTAGACACGCTTCACGTCTTTCCTTGTCACTCGGGTGCTCAAATTCCTTAGCTACCAACTCATTTTCTGGTACCTCTTCCAATGACATGTCTTTCTCTTCACTATCTTCTTCGATAACTGACAAATTGAACATTACTTTACGTCCTCTATCATCATGCCCTCTCACGAAAACATTATTTGATGTAACCAACTGGTGTCCTCTATCACTACTACATCGGTGTCTGTAACCAACATCAGTGTGTCTTCTCGATGCTAAAGGTAGTTCAGAAGTACTGACAGCCACAACATTCGTCCTATCATGATTAATTATTCGCTCTTCTGCTGGTAAGGTCTGTGTTTTGACACTAGCAGGCCTGGAGTAATCTGATGAAACTTCTTCTCTGTTCACGTTAGCCGACGGTCTGTCCTCTATTAGCAATACTTCGTCATTCCTAGTATCCCGCTTTCCTGTATGGTCATAATCACGTAGCGTATATCGCCTCTCAGATGCATTCTGCACAGGATAATTCTTTTCCACATTGTCCGCAATTAACACAATTTCTCTTTCATCTTTACGAACCTGTACAGGATTTTCCACTTCACGGCCACAGTTATCTGCTCTTCGTTGTCGTATTGTATAAACCTCTGGATTGTGCCCTCGGGTCTTTTCTATAAGATCTTCCCCATAGGTAAATGTATTCCGTCGTCCACGATTCAAAGCCTCATCACGATCTGGTCTATAAAATCTAACATCATCACCACTGTGTCTTTTCCGTTGAACGAATTTTGAAGGACTGTCCTCTGTCCAACACCTGTCGTTGCTCTTCAGGACATCAACATAGTGAATATTGTGTTCATCACCAGCTACAGCATCTCTCATTAATTTACTAGACTTCTGAGATATGTGTTCGAGACTGGCCAAATCTTCACGGTCAAGAATATCATCAGAATTGTAGTTGTATCTATCATTAATATCTCTATGTTTCCTCAGGTTCGTGTATTTCGGTGAATGGATGCCCTCTGAACCAGTTAAGTTCTCATCGTCCAAAATGACATCGCATTCACGTTTATATCTAATATCAGATTCCGAGTATCTTCTAACTTTGTTGGTATTTACACGAACGTCCTCCGCTCCAATTTTGCTGTTACTATTAAAAATATCACGATCAATATCATGCCCAGTACCAGCTATGGTGTTTCTTCTTAACAAAGCAGAGTTTGGGGGAATGTCGTCTTCACCACACACAATATCATAACGGTCTTGTCCATGTCTAGCAACACTTTCTTTCTCTCTTTTCGATTTAATAGATCTGACAGGAATATTTGATGCCCAACTTTCGTAGTTTCTCCTGTCCGCAATGTAATCATCGCTGTTGTACCCACTAGCAGCAACCGTATTTCTCCTTCCCACAGAGGATTTCTGAAGAATGCGTTGTGGTTTACCTTCGTCTTCACGGTGTCTGTGTATATTATCATCGCGATTACACATATATTCATCACCAGCTAGAGAATGTCTTCTTGAAAGAGTAGAGTTATTCATTTTAATTTCGTCTTCACCATCAAAGGTTTCATCACTTCGAACATTAGCTTCTGAACGCCTCCTCACTGTAATGGGTTGAGAAGGAGTATCTTCTATCCCATTGTAGTCACTGATATCCTCAACATCATTAAGGTTAATTTTACGTTCCTTACCAGCATTCGTTTGTTTAATTAAGTGAGTAGATTTCCGAGGAATGTGTTCCATTTGAAGTTCAACTTCATCATCCTGAATATTATCTGGGTTAACAGCATGTCCATTACCAACAATCGTATGACTTCTTGCTCCACCAAATCTCCGAGGAATATGTTCTAGTTTACTTTCATCTCCACTGTCCAGAATACCATCACGATCAATATTCTCACCAGCTATCGTATATCTCCTCGATACATTAGCCTTCCGTGGTATGTATTCAACTTCAGCTCCCTCTTCATTCCTCAGAATATTATCACGATTATATCTACCCCCAATATCAGCAAGCGTATGTCTTCTTAAGTGAGTTTGCTTCTGAGGAAATTGTTCCATAATTTCATGTTGGTGAGATTCATCACGGTCTTGTTGATGTCTAACATTAGGTACCGAGTGTTTTCTCAATTTATTGGATTGCAGAGGAATGTTCTCTTCTTCTGACTCGTCTTGCCTGGCTAGAGTATCATCACGGTAAATTTTACGTCCATTTTCAGTCTGAGGAATGTCTTCGTGGTTATTCTTAAGATCATTACCAGCAAGCGTATGTCTTCTCTGGTGAATAGATCTCCGAGGAACGTGTTCCATTTTAATTTTATCTTCACAGTCAAAAAAATTATCACGATCTTGCCTTTGCTTCAATTCAGCTTTTGTGTGACTGGAATTCTGAAGAATGTTCTTTTTCCCAAGGTTGCCCTCTCTGTCCAGAATTTCATCACGATTTATTCCATGATCATCGCCAGCAATAGTATGTCGTCTGGCCTTGGAAGATTTCTGATAGACGTGTCCTAATTTAGTTTTATGATCTCCATCACGATCAATTACATGACCATGAGTAGCCACTGTATGTCTTCTTGATACAGTAGAATCCTGAGGTATGTGTTCTAAACTAGCTTCGTCTTCACTTTCGACAATATGGCCACCAGGATCAATATCATATCTATTACCAGAAGTCGACCGTTCTCTTTCGTTAAGAGATCTCAGAGAAACACGTTCTATTTTTATATCTTCTTCACTATCCAAAATATCATCACGATTAACAGATCTCGATTTAACAGATCTGACAGGAATATTCGATGCCCAATTTTCGTAGTTTCTTCTGTCCGCAATGTCATCATCGCTGTTGTACCCACTAGCAACAACCGTATGTCTCCTCCCCACAGAAGATTTCTGAAGAATGCGTTGTGGTTTACCTTCGTCTTCACGGTGTCTGTGTATATTATCTTCGCGATTATACATATATTCATTACCAGCTAGAGAATGTCTTCTTGAAAGAGCAGAGTTCTTAAGAATGTTATTCATTTTAATTTCGTCTCCATCGTCCGAGATTTCATCACTTCGAACATTAGCTTCTGAACGCCTCCTCACTTTAATGGGTTGAGAAGGAGTATCTTCTATCCCATTGTAGTCTCTGATATCCTCAACATCATGAAGGTTAATTTTACGTTCCTTACCAGCATTCGTTTGTTTAATTAAGTGAGTAGATTTCTGAGGAATTTGTTCCATTTGAAGTTCACCTTCATCATCCTGAATATTATCTAGGTTAACAGCACGTCCATTACCAACAATCGTATGACTTCTTGCTTCACCAAATTTCCGAGGAATATGTTCTGGTTTACTTTCATCTCCACTGTCCAGAATACCATCACGATCAATATTCTCACCAGCTATCGTATATCTCCTCGATACATTAGCCTTCCGTGGCATGTATTCAACCTCAGCTTTCTCTTCATTGTTCAGAATATTATCACGATTATATCTACCCCCAATATCAGCAAGCGTATGTCTTCTTAAGTGAGTTTGCTTCTGAGGAAATTGTTCCGTAATCTTATGTTGGTAAGATTCATCACGAGCTTGTTGATGTCTAACATTAGGTACCGAGTGTTTTCTCAATGTATTGGATTCCAGAGCAACGCTCTCTTCTTCTGACTCGTCTTGCTTGCCTTGAATATCATCACGGACAATTTTATGTCCATTTCCAGTCTGAGGAATGTCTTCGTGGTTATGCTTAAAATCATTACCAGCAAGCGTATGTCTTCTCTGGTGAATAGATCTCCGAGGAACGTGTTCCATTTTAATTTTATCTTCACGGTCAAAAAAATTATCACGATCTTGCCTTTGCTTCAATTCAGCTTTTGTGTGACTGGAATTCTGAAGAATGTCCTTTTTCCCAAGGTTGCCCTCTCTGTCCAGAATTTCATCACGATTTATTCTATGATCATCGCCAGCAATAGTATGTCGTCTGGCCTTGGACGATTTCTGATAGATGTGTTCTAATTGAGTTTCATGATCTCCATCACGTTTACCATCACGATTACCATCACAATTACCATCACGATTACCATCACGATCAATTACATGACCATGAGTAGCTATTGTGCGTCTTCTTGATACAGTAGAATTCTGAGGCATGTCTTCTACGCTGGCTTCGTCTTCACTTTCGACAATATGGCCTCCACGATCGATATCATATCTATTACCAGAAGTCGCCCGTTCTCTTTCGTTAAGAGATTTCTGAGAAACACGTTCTATTTTTATATCTTCTTCACTATCCAAAATATCATCACGATTAACAGATCTGACAGGAATATTCGATGCCCAAGTTTCGTAGTTTCTTCTGTCCGCAATGTAATCATCGCTGTTGTACCCAACCGTATGTCTCCTTCCCACAGAGGATTTCTGAAGAATGCGTTGTGGTTTACCTTCGTCTTCACGGTGACTGTGTATATTATCGCCGCGATTATACATGTATTCATCAACAGCTAGGGAATGTCTTCTTGAAAGAGTAGAGTTCTTAAGAATGTTGTTATTCATTTTAATTTCGTCCTCATCGTCCAAGATTTCATCACTTCGAACATTAGCTTCTGAACGCCTCCTCACTGTAATGGGTTGAGAAGGAGTATCTTCTATCCCATTGTAGTCACTGATATCCTCGACATCATTAAGGCTAATTTTACGTTCCTTACCAGCATTCGTTTGTTTTCTTAAGCGAGTAGATTTCTGAGGAATGTGGTCTATGTGAAGTTCATCTTCATCATCCTGAATATTATCTAGGTTAACACCACGTCCATTACCAACAATTGTATGACTTCTTGCTTCATCAAATTTCCGAGGAATATGTTCTAGTTTACTTTCATCTCCACGGTCCAGAATACCATCACGACCAATATTCTCACCAGCTATCGTATATCTCCTCGATACATTAGCCTTCCGTGGCATGTATTCAACTTCAGCTCCCTCTTCATTGTTCAGAATATTATCACGATTATATCTACCCCCAATATCAGCAAGCGTATGTCTTCTTGAGTGAGTTTGGTTCTGAGGAAATTCTTCCGTAATCTTATGTTGGTAAGATTCATCACGATCTTGTTGATGTCTAACATTAGGTACCGAGTGTTTTCTCAATTTATTGGATTCCAGAGCAACGCTCTCTTCTTCTGACTCGTCTTGCTTGCCTTGAATATCATCACGGTAAATTTTATGTCCATTTCCAGTCTGAGGAATGTCTTCGTGGTTATTCTTAAAATCATTACCAGCAAGCGTATGTCTTCTCTGGTGAATAGATCTCCGAGGAACGTGTTCCACTTTAATTTTATCTTCACGGCCAAAAAAATTATCACGATCTTGCCTTCGATTCAATTCAGCTTTTGTGTAACTGGATTTCTGAAGAATGTCTTTTTTTCCAAGGTTGCCCTCTTTGTCCAGAATTTCATCACGATTTATTCTATGATCGTCACCAGCAATAGTATGTCGTCTGGCCTTGGAATATTTCTGATAGACGTGTTCTAATTTATCCTGAATATTATCTGGGTTAACACCACGTCCATTACCACAAACCGTATGACTTCTTGCTCCACCAAATTTCCGAGGAATATGTTCTAGTTTACTTTCATCTCCACTGTCCAGAATACCATCACGATCAATATTCTCACCAGCTATCGTATATCTCCTCGATACATTAGCCTTCCGTGGTATGTATTCAACTTCAGCTCCCTCTTCATTGTTCAGAATATTATCACGATTATATCTACCCCCAATATCAGCAAGCGTATGTCTTCTCAAGTGAGTTTGCTTCTGAGGAAATTGTTCCGTAATCTTATGTTGGTAAGATTCATCACGATCTTGTTGATGTCTAACATTAGGTACCGAGTGTTTTCTCAATGTATTGGATTCCAGAGCAACGCTCTCTTCTTCTGACTCGTCTTGTTTGCCTTGAATATCATCACGGTAAATTTTATGTCCATTTCCAGTCAGAGAAATGTCTTCGTGGTTATTCTTAAAATCATTACCAGCAAGCGTATGTCTTCTCTGGTGAATAGATCTCCGAGGAACGTGTTCCACTTTAACTTTATCTTCACGGTCAAAAAATTTATCACGATCTTGCCTTTGCCTCAATTCGGCTTTTGTGTGACTGGATTTCTGAAGAATGTCCTTTTTCCCAAGGTTGCCCTCTCTGTCCAGAATTTCATCACGATTTATTCTATGATCATCGCCAGCAATAGTATGTCGTCTGCCCTTGGAAGATTTCTGATAGATGCGTTCTAATTTAGTTTTATGATCTCCATCATGATTACCATCACAATCAATTACATGACCATGAGTAGCTATTGTGTGTCTTCTTGATACAGTGGATTTCTGAGGTATGTGTTCTAAGCTAGCTTCGTTTTCACTTTCGACAATACGGCCACCAGGATCAATATCATATCTATTACAAGAAGTCGACCGTTCTCTTTCGTTAAGAGGTCTCTGAGAAACACGTTCTATTTTCATATCTTCTTCACTATCCAAAATATCATCACGATTAAAGTTATATCTACCACCAGAAACCATTCGTTCTCTCATGTTGGATGATTTTTGAAATGTTACCTTACTTGGGCCTTCACATAATATGTTATTGGCATCATGGTCATTTTCATGTTCACGTTGGTTATCATCTGCACTTCTCTCTCTAGTGGACTTGTGTCTCACGTTTTCGTCAGCTGCTTCAATTTCACGATCATAATTTCTTTCCACATCTTCAACTTCTGTATTTCTGTCGCTTTCACGACTGTCTTTGTCATCTCGTGCTAGATTGTCATGTGATGGCGTTTGAGATTTATGAGGTCCACAAGATAAGTTTCCTTCATCAAGAACTTCATCACTTTGCGTTTGCTCCGGCTGTTCACGTCTGTTTTCAAATTGATCACCACAGTTGTTTCCTTCAGTATCGGTCATTTATCTGAGCATGTTTTTTTTCTCATCGTCAACAAGTCATGTCGATCGTATTAAAGTCATTGATTACGGTAATATCCTTCTTCCATCTCACTTAATCTTCGCATGCTCGGTAGCGCTGCGCGCGCAACCTCAACTATCGCATTGATGACGTCACAATAATTAGAAAATTTATGTGGTTCACCGCTGACTTAGCATAACCGTGCACTTCACTTTTTTCACATGCATATTGGCATAGATGGACTCGTCCGTTATACTTACTTCTGAAAATGTGCTCAGTTGCATTTTAATTCCATCTATTTCACTCAACAGGCTCTCAATATGTTCACGTAGATTATTTGTTGCTTTTGTACTACAAAGTAAAATACAATAATTATAATAGAGAGCTTAAACATACAGGCGTTTTGGAGACAACGACGTCACCGGAAGAACAGGAACACAATACAGAACAACGGAACCGCGCCTTTTTTGAAAAGATTTTTTCACCCAAAACAAAGACTATGAATAAGTACATATCTGAACAGAGAGCTTCAGCTAACTGAAAGAGTGAGGGTGTTAGATCACAAGCTTAAATTTTATCTTTATATAAAAATACAGGCCATTCATTTTATACTGTAGTGTATAATGGAATTATCTCCCTTAAAATACAAGCTTTCTACACGCGTAAAAACGCACAGCTTGTTTTTGCCTGTTGACAGGCTTGAACATGATTGATGTCGACAGGCTTGAACATGGTTGAGCTGGCCAGCTTGAACATAGTTGTTGACAGGCTTGTTCATGCATGTTGGAACAATCTGTTCATGGCTTGTCAAAGGAACAGACCTGAACAAGGTTGTTGAAACAGCAAGTTTCATGCATGATAACAGCGTTGTTTTAGCGTGATGAAGTAACACGCTAGAACATGGTTGTTCTGACATGGTTGTTCGGGCATGATATCAATGCTGTTTTTGTCTGTTTAAATCGAGAAATTTTCGCGTTTTTACGCGTTTTTCCCGTGTATTCCACGCGTGGATAAACAAAATGCCGGTACAAAAATTCCCCGGGTGTACCCCGTTTGCTGCCGAAAAAACTGAGAAAAAACTTGCACAGAAGTAACTACGACTAAAAAAACTACGCGACAGAAACATCAGGTAACTGTTTTTATTATTTTTCACACCTATCAACTAAGATTTACAAAAATAAAGAGCATTTCACTTCTATAAGTCTTCTTATTTTTCGACGAATGCGTACAGCGTACAATCCTACAATTTTTGTACACTTCGTTTTTCTAATTTAGCCACATATAATACTGCAAAAAGAAAAGAAAAATGGTCATGCATATAATCTTTACTTACAAATCCAGGCTTGAGAAGATGCAAAGTATAAATTATGTAGCCAAAACTAGGAAAGAAGAAAAATATCTTATTAGTTTTCGAATACTTTTTGTCAATATTTACCACACTTATAATGTATAAATATTAAATACAACATTGCTGAGTTAATCTTGCAATTCACATTTGGCAGCCCATATTTCTTAAATTCTTTCTGCATGGCCACACTATATAAATTAGAGAAGACAAATATGTATTTTGAGAATTAAACTAGATACAATACAACCTATCAACACAGTATAAGTACCCTTAACATTTGGCATTTACTGTAATACTGTATAATAATGTATAATTTTTTGTCTAGCTGGATACACCATAAAATAAAGAAAAAAAGAAAGAAAGGCATATTACTATTAGTTTCTAAATCTCAAAAATGCTAGCAAATGTACACCTGTATTTTCTCCTTGCCTGGAGAAAGAGAAATAAAAAAGACATGAATTTCTAAATCTTAAAAATGCTAACCTAATACACACCTGTTAGGTTTTATCTCTCCTTACAGTACCAGGCCAAGCTACACAAAGAAGAAAAGAAGGACCTTAATTTCTAAACCTTAAAAATGCTGAGCTATAAATACACACCTGTTAGATGTCATCATAAAATCATAATTATTTCCCATTGCCAGGCCTGATGCAGTGATGCTACATAATGAAAAAACAACAACAATATAATAAAAATAAAACAATATAATAAAAATAACTTTTCAGCTGTCTTATTTATTCAATCCAGGCCCTGGTTTCTTGCCCACAACTCACATAGTAGATCTTTACTCTTCTTTATTGTTCATGTTGCCATATCACCACTGCATTTGTATACTATGAAAAAACCCAAAAAACAGGTAAAACCTTTTGTAAACTTTTCCTCCTCTGATTAACTGAAAGTTTACCTTCAGTTTCCTCTAATAAAACCACTGTATTAAAGTTTGATCTTGAATATATTTACAAAAAATTTAGAAGACACAGTCATTTTAAACATGGATGCATGTGGCATACATTGTCCTGTTATTAAATGATATAAAATAACAAGAAATGTGAAGTAGAATATTTCATACTATTTTAAATATATTTTAAATTTGGCTCACCTCTATACCAGTTTTTGTATATATAAAATTATAGTAGTTTATTGGTATGGAAAAGTTATACCTGTCGAGTGTGCAATGTTCTGGCTAGGTATTGCATGTAGTTATGGCTAGTATACAGTTAGATAAATAATAATATAAATAATCATATACAATGTAAGAAAAACAACTTAAAATAAATTATTTTAATATTAGAGTTTTACGAATATTGTTTAGTACCATAATTGTAAAAATATAATGAAATGTTAGTCTTGATACTTGCAGAATGGGTCATTCCAGAAAACATCCACACCTCCCCCACGGAGGCAATGTGAGGTTGACCCCCTCCCCCCTTCGGACATCCTAGTACATTTTACTATTATCAGAAGTAGATTTACCCCCCTCCCTCCCCAGATGGTACAAATTTCCTCTGTGGGGGAGGTATGGATCTTTTCTGGAATGACCCAATAAATATTTTTATAGTGTTATTATGCACCTGTCAATGTTAGCCCCGAGGGATGGGGGTTGGGCAAAGGGTGGGGATTTGACAATTTATCATTAAAAATTGTTGTATTCCACTCCCTATCCCTCATGTTTCTCCTCTGCTACAACCAAAAATTCCCACCTCTGAAGAGACATTCACTGTCTGTCTCGACTCTGGGGATGGACATATTGATAAATTCCCTACCCCTTGCCTAACCCCCCCCCCCCCCCCCCCTTTGGGACTAACATTGATAGGTGCATTACATTTTCTGGATTGTGGCTTAATATGCATTTAAAAATAAAAAATACATGTATAATAAAATATCGGCAAATGTTTCTTTGACATTTAATACTACCCCCTCCCCCATCTCATGCACCCAAGTGTAACAAATATCAAAGCCCAGACAATTAGAGAAATGGTAAAAATGAAAATATTTATTGAACTGCAACATCTTCGCAGAGTGATTAAATTATTACAATTACAAAGACTTTATGTACATAAGGTTTTCTTCAATGTTATGGGCTTTTTCAAAGTAATTGTCTGCGCTTTGATATTTCTAACTAAATTACGTTTTCTGCCTGGAATCTCTGTCTCGATTATAAATAGTTTTGTCATTGTGCAATACTATTACTATATGTCCGACAAATCCGACAATATTAGAAAACAACAGAATTATTTACGTCCAGAAATTTAATTTCTAACTTAATCTTATTGTACTATCATTCATTTGACTAGTTTACTAGATTTTAAAACTTACCTTAGGGAAAAGGGAAAATACTTTGTTGCTGCTGACGCCATAGCTTTTGTACAATTGTCCAATTTTGCCTTGTTTCAACCGACCAGTGTTTTGTCGCATTTTGGAAAAGAAACGAGCTTCACAAGCTTTCAAACTTGTACCGTACTGCTGGAACAAACTTTCTGTTATATCTCCAAAGTCCTGGCCCAACGAGGATATATAAGTTAGTGAGTGATGATTTTTTCATTTCCATTTTCATCAAGACACTCTGCAATGAGTCTCTGGGCATGCTGTACAAAACTCACTCACTTGTTGCACGTAATTTTCACCACAAAAACATTCGCAGAAAACTGTCAAAGTTTGAAATAAACATCCAACGTTTTTTATGTTAAGAAGACATGGGTTTTCGATAATTCAGCAATATAAAATGTTGTTTGTGTTCCCACCGGTGCCAGGACTGTAAGTTCGTTGCGTGAAAGTGTCGAGAACCCTCGCGTGTTCCTCGCTAAAAACACGAACACTCGTAACAGGCATGAACAATGTTGTCGAACGAACAACGTTGTCCATGCCTGTTTGAACAACATAAAACTATCATGATGAATCAACAGTGTTGTTCATGCATGATACAACATGTTGTTCGGGCATGATGAATCAACAGGATTGAACAGTCATGATACAACAACCATGAACTTGGTTGTTTTATCAAGCTAGGTTTTGCTTGTTGCGACATGCATGAACAAGCTTTGTCGATTCTCCAAGCTGTAACAACATGTTGAAACATGCATGAACAATGCTGTTATTTCACCAATCATGTTCTAGCCTGTTAACAGTGCTGTTCATGGGTTGTTGAGCCAACAACCCTGTTATAGCCTGTGAGATTTTTACGTGTGTACTTTAAAAGCATGTCTCATTGTAGTAAACACGAACTTAAAAATAGTTTTAAAGTGTTTTTTATTTAACAATAGTTTAATTTTTGACGGATACAATTGTTCATTAATAAAGAATAACTCCGAAATTGTGATCACTTACTTATCAGGCGTCTTCTTTAGTGGTTGACCAAGGTAATCTTTATGCATTATAAGCAACACACGATGTTCATCAATCAGAGATTTCAAATCATGGCGTAGAATGTTTATACGGTCACGAGAAGGACTCGTTGGCGGCGTCTAAGATAAAATTCAAATTATGTAAAGTGGTCAATGTATACCAAAAACCGCTTATATGTTCCAAATATTTTACTTTTAAGTCAAAAGTTTGACTTTTAAGTCAAAATTAAAATGTTGTCGGTTGTTCGAATAAAATGCAAAGCAAAAATATATCATTACATACCAGTTGTGGCTATAAGTATAGGTAATGTATCGTTTCGAGTGCAATTTAAAAAAAATGCATGAGAAAGTTCGTCAAATATACCAAGATAGCATGTACGAGTCAGAAAGACGAGTGCTATTTGAATTCTTTAAAAAAATCACGAGTGTATGTTTTTTTTTTCTGAATTGTACGAGAAACCATGCTATTACTTAATAATATGCAAGAAAATGTTATTACATATAATACAGAAGTACGAGCTAGTTTACAGTTCGCACTCCTTGCTGCTTTGGTGGTTAAAAACGCTTGAACAGTTTTATTTATATAATTAATAATCCTAACCTTTACTCTTCTAGGAGGCACTTTGCGGAGAATGTTAAAGCAAATGCTTGACTATATTTTGTCGCGAAGGAAAATGCACCATTAAAATCCGCTATAACGCGATTGACTCTTCACTGTTTGCACCAATCAGAAAGGATAATAACCTTTTTTTGCACTGTGATTACAGACTTTTGCACTCTTGTTTGGGATTAAATCATGCCGATGGATAGTCGAGAAATATTTTCCTATCATTATATTATGACTTTGAACACCCTAACTATCTTTCGGTATACTGGAAATAATAGTGTTAAACTGCATAAGCCTACATAGTTGGTTGCATCAACCGGATATTTAAAATGCGAATTTTTAGCAACTTGCCAAGAAATCGCCGTGTACCGTTTGCAAGTCAACATTGCAATGTTGCCAGGTCGCACGGGAAAGAACATCCGGTTTGACTGTAAGACGGACCTTACCTGACATAGCCTTGATTTCTTTTCATTCTTTAAGCTTTGTAATTCGTTACACAGTACTTCAAACTCCGTATTTCGTTGACTCATCGTTTCTTCCAGTTGGTCTTTCTCGGCTACTTCACGCTCTATAGCATCTTTCAACTTCTGAATCTCGATCTCCCGAGCGACTTTCTCCTTATCAAGTTCTTTCTCCAACTTCCTTTCCTTATTGCGGGCTCCCATAGCAGTTGCTTCGTGAATATCTCTCTCTTTTCGTAAACGTTGAACTCGAGTTCGTTCCTGGTCAACAACTTCGATTTGATTTTGCAATTGTTCCTATAAAAAATACATTTGATATCACAAACTTCAGTGCGGTGTAAAGTATTTGGCCATTTGGCCAATGGAAAATACCGCATTTAAACACATGTAAAAAATACGATACTTCTTATATAAATGTGAAGATGCGACAATTAGACTTTAACAACCTATATTTTATAGAATACAGTATACCTGTACAGCTGTTAAAGACGTTTGTAGTTCTTTCACGGCATTTAGCTGTGGATAATCACTTTTATCAAAACTTTCATATTCGTTGTCCAACGCATTACGAAGTTCTTCGTTTACTCTTCTCTCGTTGTCTAACGCTTGACTCAGTTCTAAAAGAAAGATTTTTATACAAAATAAACGTTACAGCAAGTACGAACATTTTACCATTATCTGATTAGGTAATTTGTATTACATGACACCGTTATGTCATGGCAACGCTCAGCCAGTCAGCCATGCTTCAACAGCCGTGCTTTAATTTCATTAAAGCATGGATAATAAAGCATGGCTGCCAAACTACTGAAATTCTGAAACCATATCAAGAAATACAAAAGATTAAACGGCTTGAAATAGCACCATTTCTGAAGGTAAACTAGTAGGATGTTTATATGAACCTGAGACTCATCCTTTAACTCCTTCCTGAGTGAACCAGTCTTCTGGGACTGATGCTTACGCCAGGCGATTTTACTTGTCAAGGGAGAGCTCCCAGTCACGAAGGGGTTAATACCAATACCAATTAACTCCTATTCCTATTATTAACTCCTAACTCCTTCCTGACTCACTGAATCAGTCTTCTGAGACTGATGCACGTAGACTTTATTATAACGCCACATGATTTTACTCGTCAAGGGGAGAGCTCCCAGTCACCAAGGGGTTAACGAAGAAACTAATTTATTACCACCCATTTCGCAAACGCAAACTCTATATCTAGTGTACTCAAAAAAATGTTTCACCAGTATTTAATTTCGACTTCTTTCATTGGTATAGTGAACGAGTAGTTGTAAATCCCGATAACACATGCACTCGCGCGAGTGCTTAATTCATAAATATAACGCACGCGTATTCGATCTTCCCGAAAGTATTTTCCCTCTTTCATAATGGCGGCCAATCTAAATATCATCTTTCTGACCACATTTGTGTGCCTACAATTCAAAAGAATATTTGCCTCCTAACGAAGGTAGGATTAGGAAAGCTAATTTAGATGTACATAAAAGAACATGAAAAACGGCGGCCATAGTGAAAGTGGTCCATGGAAGCAACGTGGGATAGAATGCAATTACTACGATCACAGTCACACATTACGGCCGTTTAAACGGGAGAAAATAAGTCGCGACTTAATTAAGACGCGTCTTATTTAAGTCGCAGACACACTCGTATAAACGGTCAATTTGTTCGAAAGCTAAACAGCTAGTCCAAAATAAGTCGCGACTTATTGACCGTTTATGTTCGCGACTTAAATAGGACGCGTCTTAATTCACTCAGTCGCGACTAATTTTCTCCAGTTTAAATGGCCAGATGAGAAACAAACGTCACGAAATTGGGAAACGCACCAAACTCGGTGCCTCTTAAAGTATCACACTCCCTCCGACTTTTATCCTTGTTCGACTGGGAGCAATGAGAGT
Organism: Corallium rubrum; assembly: GCA_964035015.1. Taxonomy (NCBI): domain Eukaryota; kingdom Metazoa; phylum Cnidaria; class Anthozoa; order Scleralcyonacea; family Coralliidae; genus Corallium; species Corallium rubrum. Next base: position 43,617,484 of record OZ035998.1, on the reverse strand, counting down.
CGTAAAAACTCTCGTACAAACATTTGTATGTCAACCCATTGACTTTCGATCAAGGTTTTAAGATGTTCATGCTCACCTGTTATTAATTGTTCTTGATCTGAAATCTGCTCTTTCACTCCATTTACCAAAGTCAACTTGGAATTCAACTCCTCTGAAATTTTTCGTTCTTCGTTCAGAGTTTTAAGAAGCTCCCTATTGTGATACTTTTCGTTTTGAAGATCTCCTTTTAGATTTTTAATTACATTTCCCAGTTTCTCTATAATGAACAACACAATATAGAATATCAAATATTAGGTTATAACATAATACTCTCAGCTCAGAACCTAAAAACATGGCGCAACTTAGATCGGAGTATCGAAACGTTGGGTCATGAACAGGATTTTTTTAAGCTACGTTCAAAAAACTTTTAAGCCAGGCTGGTTGGGGATTTATTTGTATTGTATTTAATTGTAACAGATTTTTTATAAAAAACCCGAAATAAAACACTTCCAAAAAAACTTTATCTCACCATTATCAGAATTAGAAATGTTTTCCTTGTCAACAATTTCTGCTTTTAATTTCGCATTCCTTGTCCTCTCTTCTTGTAGTTGAGTCTGTACTTCTGATAACTTTTGTTTTCCTTGAAGCACTGCAGTCTGTAATTCTTCCACGTTATCCTTGTTAACAATTTCTGCTCCTAATCTTGCATTTCTTGATCTCTCTTCTTGTAGTTGAGTCTGTACTTCTGACAACTTTTGTTTTCCTTGACGCACTGCAGTCTGTAATTCTTCCACGTTATCCTTGTTAACAATTTCTGCTTTTAATTTTGCATTTCTTGCCCTCTCCTCTTGTAATTGAGTCTGTACTTCCGACAACTTTTGTCTTCCTTGAAGCACTGCAGTCTGTAATTCTTCCACGTTATCCAGTTCTTTGGCAGTCATATCCTGCAGCAGTCTGTTCTTCTGTTCAACTTCGCGTTCTCTTGATTCGACATTTAAACGCTCAAATTTTAGTTGTTGTTCCAAATTTGAGCATCTCGCTCTCTCACTGTCCAAACATGTTCTTAAAAAAACAAAAATAAATGTAATATTATATATCGTTCAATAAAAAATTTTTTCGTCGAATTATAGGAACACGAGTATACGCGAGCCCAAAAAAACGAGTTTAGGTTCAGCGAAAACAACTGTGGGAACCTATAGCTGTGCCTGGCAAACGCTTTTTGTTAATTGTGTCGTTTCTTCCGGATTGTTATTAGTAGTTTGTTGTTGTCCTCGTCATTGTTGTTGCTACTGCTGTTGCTGCTGCTCGTTATCGTCATTGTTGTCGACGTACTTGTGAGTTAGTTATACACCATTAAAAATTGAAGCAATTGTAGACTGATAGATACGACGGATGTTGACCCTCTGGTGGCTAGTAGATAAATGCGAAATATTTAAATTTTTCTGGCCTCATCATCGACAGTTAACATTGTCTTAATAACGTAACGTCAAATGTGTCCAGTAATTCCGCCATTTTAACTTTGAAAGGTATGAAATGGCACGGTGCGTAAGGGCCTTTTACATTACCATAGACCCCACTTGGATTTATATCAAGTCGATGCACACTTTTTGAGAAAGTGTGTAGATAGATCTCAATTAGCATTCGAGCGTACACATTCAGATTACCAGATTGATCTAACTCACCAGGGCGAACGACGCAAGTTTATATTTCATAACGCTAGTATAGTGCCATCGATAATAAACTGTAATAGTATTAATATCACTTGTGACAAAGTCATTGATAGCCGTTGCGGCTGAGACTGTAGAAACGATGATTGTGGTAATGCTGTGAAGATATTGACAAATAAAGTCGTAGCGAGTGACGCGGCTCTATAGGGTGAAAACGGGTGACAACATGCACCGATAGCTAGTCAGCTAATGTTCACGTGGCGCAATCGTAGGGACATTTACAGATACGGTTACAGATAATAAGGGGGTATCCACGAAGGTGGAAGTACTGCGCTTAGCAGAGCTTGTGAATAATACAAATAAAAACATCAAAGCCAGACAAAATAATTCAGGTAAGACCAAAACATTAGCGATACAGCAACTTAACAAAATTAGAGGCGAACAACTGCCCCAAACCCTAACAGAGACCATTTACACAAACAAACAAACAAACAAACAAACAAACAAACAAACAAACAAACAAACAAACAAACAAACAAACAAACAAACAAACAAACAAACAAACAAACAAACAAACAAACAAACAAACAAACAAACAAACAAACAAACAAACAAACAAACAACTTACTGAATGACAGCAGTCTGCGTTCTTTCTTTTTCTGTAGCGGCTTCTAATACTTTCAGACGTGCTCTGCTTTTATTCAGGTGATCTTGAAGATCTTTTACAAAGTTTCTTTCGCGTGTTATAAGATCATTAGCTTCATGTAATCGATTCTTGTCTACTTCTCTTTCGGCTCGAAGTTCATTAATAACGTTTCGCTCTTGTTGAAGAAGTGTTTCTTTTGATTGCACTAAAACAGAAGAAAAAAGCAACATTGCCTCGCAATTAGACAGAATTTAAAATCATCAGGAATCACTGAGAACAAATTACGTGCTTACAACCAAACCTGGACCGAACTATAGCACCGACAACTCCACCAGTAACAGAACAGAGAAACAGGTAAGCAGACAGACAAAAAAAATCAGATAGAAAGACAAACAAACAAACAAACAAACAAACAAACAAACAAACAAACAAACAAACAAACAAACAAACAAACAAACAAACAAACAAACAAACAAACAAACAGACATACATACAGACAAACAAACAAACAAACAAACAAACAAACAAACAAACAAACAAACAAACAAACAAACAAACAAACAAACAAACAAACAAACAAAAAAACAAAAACAGACATACATACAGACAAACAAACAAACAAACAAACAAACAAACAAACAAACAAACAAACAAACAAACAAACAAACAAACAAACAGCCAGCCAGCCAGCCAGCCAGCCAAACAAACAAACAAACAAACAAACAAACAAACAAACAAACAAACAGCCAAGCAAGCAAGCAAGCAAGCAAGCAAGCAAGCAAGCAAGCAAGCAAGCAAGCAAGCAAGCAAGCAAGCAAGCAAGCAAGCAAGCAAGCAAGCAAGCAAGCAAACAAACAAACAAACAAACAGACAGACAGACAGACAGACAGACAGACAGACAGACAGACAGACAGACAGACAGACAGACAGACAGACAGACAGACAGACAGACAGACAGACAGACAGACAGACAAACAAACAAACAAACAAACAAACAAACGGAGAAACAGAAAAAGAGACCGACAGACAGATAAAAAGACAATATCTAAGAAAACTTCTTATATACAAACTACATATCTTATACCTACAAAAATCTGGTATAGTGTCAATAGGAACTAAACGTTTGTTTGGCATTAATAAAACTTGATAAGCGGGAGCCCCATTAAAATTCGAAAAATCATCAATGAATGTATGCATCATTTTAATGCAGATTATAAAATAAGGTGTCCTATACGCACGCTCTGATTGGCTCCGTGTATTTCTAAGAGTATGAAGATCATGAATGACGTAACGTGGCGTGGAATGGCGTCAGCTGACCAGAAAAGTCATTCAAATTTTAAAACTGTTCAACTCTTAGCTTGTTTTTTTTGCCTTCTTATTTATCGCCTCGTGCCTCGACTCAACTTCTTTCGTGTTCAAATGACGTCAAACAAACCTTTATAAGAGTACATATGCACGGAGCTTTATGTTTTATTTGTTAAACAAACTGAGTATACAGGGCATTAACTCAGTGACAGTTGAACTATTATCTGAAAATAATCTTCACCTTGTTGAAGAAGTTCCTTCTCACGTTTTTGCACTTGTTCTTGTATACATTGAAGTTGTTGTTCAAGTTTGTTGTTCTACGAAATAAAAAAAACAGCAAACGAATTTAAGTCTATAAACGATATACACAAAATGATCAACATTTTTGTTGCTTCTTTCTAAAGTTAGTTAAAGTTTGCTAAAGACAGACAGGCAGACAGACAGACAGACGGACAGACAGACAGACAGACAGACAGACAGACAGACAGACAGACAGACAGACAGACAGACAGACAGACAGACAGACAGACAGACAGACAGACGGACGGACGGACGGACGGACGGACGGACGGACGGACGGACGGACGGACAGAGACAGACAGACAGACAGACAGATGAAACTGCAGATATGTCATTGCCAATACACGTTATCATGCTACTTACCTCTAACGAAAGTTCTTCCTTCACCGATGCTAAGGTGTTCTGCAATTCTTTAATTTCGTTCAAAAGGGAAATTCTATCCGTCTGATAAAGTCTATCCACAGATTGGCGATGCAATTCATCCTTAAAATAGAAAATACTAAGATGTAGAACCACAACAAAAAGACAGACGAGATAAAGAATTCAGTAACACAACTATCATCAGTGTAATCCATTCGAAACTACCATAACTTAAAGGCTGTAGACATACTTAAAAGCTAGCCTTCCTAGATCCACAGTGACGTATTGTGACCTACTTAGCCTACGTTGGCCTAATTAAATCTACTTTAGCATATTCAGGTCCACTTAAACATATTTAAGTCTACACGAGTCTGTATACGCACATTTATGCTTATACCCAAGCCTACTGAAATCTACTAAAACTCCTTCGATCTATTCTGCCAGATTAAAAGCCAGATTAAAAGACTATACTTACATATACGTAAGCCGACAATACTTAAGTTCACTGAGACTAAATAACACCAACTTAAAGGGTATTGGCAATAAAAATTAAGTTTATCTCATTTGAAAGAACTCGTCAAATGGTATAAGAAGACCTTTTACAATTTTTCCGTATCTGTTTTGGTTTTGGAAATATTTTGACTAAAGACAGCGTGCTGTCCGCCATCTTGGAATTATTTTCGATATCCAAAATTATGCATGTGACGACATAACCAGGGTAAAGTGAAATTTTTATCTTGCCAACCTTATGACATTATGAGCTAGAAACTCGATTTTGTTGTTGCGCTATTTCCATTTTAAATGGACCCACAACATTTAAAAAGCCTTCCGCGGAAATCTGGTCACCCACGGAGTAGTTTCATCAGGTTTACCTTGGTTGTGACGTCACCAATTTCCTAGTTAATTAGACACAATATTACAACAAGATGGCGGACAGCTCGCTGTCTTTGGTCGAAATATTTCCAAAACCAAAACAAATAGAGAAAAATTGTAAAAGGTCTTCTTATACCACTACTAGCACCACAACCAAAACAACCATCTTCAACATCAACATCATCACCACCGCTACCAACACAACGATAACTACCGTATAAACCACCATTATCAACAGCGCTGTCAGTACCAGCAGAGCAAACCTAACCTGCTTTTGTTGACGCCTTTTGATTAATTTCGAAGTCGCTATAGCATCACCACGAACTAATAGCTCCATAGCTTGCAATTCTGACGAAAGCATCTCTTCCTCTTTATTTAAAAACTAACAAAAACATAGATACACCAAACTATTCATACACTGGAAGTCAGTTCGAAATGAAGTAGTTAAAAAATAACTTACATCCAAAACAGCAATCAAAATGGTTGCTCGCCAGTCTTTTTCGCCAGATGTTTCCTCCTAAATATTACAATAATAAATCAAATAATTTCTACCCTTGCAAACTTAAAACATGTACTTTTATATCAATCAAGGCTCAGAGCCTAACCATGAATGAATCTAGCATTCAAACTTCTGCATTTTAGCTAGTAATGACAATGACTCAGCCTATACTATTCTCAAAGTGTAGAGAGGAGTAAGGCTGAATTATTTTCACTATTAGCCAAGACACAGAGTGAGAGAGAATCGAGTTAAAATGTCATTTAACTCAACGAAGACGAACCTTTTACATTTAGTACTTTATCCAAGGTTTTCCTACAATCGTTGCAGAAATTGGCTGGGACTCTTTGTAAAAACGTGGCTTGATTTACAAATTTCTTAAATTAAAAATTAAAACACATCTCTCGGCTCCCCCTGCTTCCCTTTTCAATGTTGATTATTGTACAACAACGTTAGCACAAACTGGGCCACACCGACGCCTGTTTGTCACTAAACCAACATTGTAAAAGTGTCCCAACATTTTCTGCAACGATCGTAGATTAACCTTTTGCTCAACTTAAAACCGCGAGATAAAATTGCTACGGAGAAGCAAGACTTTAGGTGTCTCACCCAGTGAGCTCACCACGACTGCTACCACTTTTGTTGGTTAGTTAGTGCTTTGCTGAAAATCAAATGATCTTCTTCCTCAAATTTATGTCTGATCAATTACAACTTTCTCAGACATTTAATTATTTTATCAAATGTTTAACTTGTTTTCTCTTTAAACTTTCCTCGCTAGCAAACCTTACTTACAGATAATACCCGAAGCTCCAATAACTCATTCCTGTCCGAGGGCTTTCCCCAGAGGTGAATAAAATCGTCTGGTGTTAGTCAGAATAAAATCCTAAAGACCAATTCGGACAGGAAAGAGTTAGAGATATAGTTTATAACTCATTCCTGTTCGGAGGCTTTCCCAGGTTTATAAGCCAAGGTTTATATATGGTGTTGGCTGGCTACAACTACCAGAATGCTTTGCTATAGTATTCTCTATTTATTTGAACAAGAAGACTGGCAATACATTCTGGTAGTATAGTCACCAAAGACCATCGAACGTCATCGTGCAAATGGTCTATTCTAGTTGTTCGTAACGTACGATCATTCACATATACTGTACACTGCAAGCAGTTATATGTAATAAATAAATAAAGCATGAGCAGTGATCTGTATCTGATTTACAAGGCGAGCTGCAGGCGAGCCGTAGTAAATCAGATCAGATACAGATCGGCTGCGAATGCTTTATCGTACTTATCAAATCGACGCATCTAAATAGCCATGTTTTCAAACTATTTTCCAAGTTGGAGTGATTTTAGCTAAGTAACTGAGGAAAAAGTTTATGTAAATCAGGACGAATCTGTATGCGATTTACAGATATTGATTAAATATTCTTCTTCTTTTAATTTTTAATTTTTAATGAATTTAAGTTAACTTACTGGTCTTTGAACTGCGATCTCTTTTAATCGTTTAATGGCTTGCATTAAAATTTCTTTCTCTTCTCTCCATGCCATTTGAAGAGACTTGAAGTTTGGGTCGTAAAAAGCTGGTAAACTATTCACTAAGTTGTAAATTGCATCAGCTTCCATCTTTACATCATCCATTATAGTCTAGTAAAAAAAAAGAAATAAAAATTTAAGATTCTGTACAACTCCTTGATTAATTTTTCCTTAGGAATGAAAATGGTCGGTATATAGCTCCCTTTTTGTCTGGATTTTTTTTTTTAAATTCTGACATATAAGGCATTTCCAGTCTTAAAATGTATAAAATTATTATAAATAAATATATGACGTTTTTACAGTTAATAACATAGAGGGCAAAATTACTCGAATATGATTGGCTAATGAAGAGGGCATTTTTTTGTAATTCAGGGCAAAATTACTTACACTTGATTGGTTCCTTGATCAACAGTACTTGCATGTGATTGGTCGCTTTGTTACTTAGCAACAGTGAACTTCAGAGAACTGACTTTTTTCAACAAATCTGCAAGGTTCTTCGGTCTGAAAATGCTTTTTTGTTCACTTTGAACTACTTTAAACTATTGAAAGAGTGTAAACTGTAAACTACATTAATTTATTATTGAGTCGGTTTTCTTTGATGTACCGCGGGCTGTATATAGCATACAGCCCTTGAATACTAGGGTTACAACAACCGTGAAGTCCTCAATGGCAGAGCAAACGGATGAAGATAAATAAATCCCAACGGTTGCGATGGCAGATGAAGGCAACGCTCTGGAAGCAAGCGTTTTCAAAATGGCGGTTCTCGCTCTTGTTACTTACTTGATCTGAGTTCCGGCAGCTCCAATTCCAAGTCCTCAACAGCGATACAGGCGGTAAATAAAAAAAAACATTTTGACCGGCTGGAAAGGTGGAAGAAGGCTGCAACGGGGAAATGGCTCTAGTCGTCTCGGTTACCGTGCCACTGGAAACAGTCATAAACCGTGAAGATCGTGGGGCCAGCATTGCGCAGTGCTCTCACCACGTTAATCTCATACACGCGCAGGCCTTTACCAGGCAAACCAAAGTCCTGTGGCGATGAAGGACAGATAACGGGGACAGGGAAGTGAATCCTGGAAGTCTCTAGTCAGAATTCACACACAGGCGGCGGGTGCCAGATGGTCGTCGGATACTTGTATTGGGATAGGAGTGTCCCCCGGCAGCAGCATCCGTGTCTGAGCAGTCCTATTCAGGATACCCTCTGCTCACCCTTGGTAAGGGAAGGGGCTAGAAAAGGTGCCTTATACATAGGCTATCCCACATTCTCCTGACTGGGAAACCGCACCCAGTGGGATCACCAACATGCGGTCGAAATAATCAACGCTATTCAAAAAAAGTTTTTAAACATTTTTTTAACCATTTTAATTTTGCAACATGGAACATTAGAACACTTCAGGACAGTGTGAAAAATAACAGGCCTGAGAGACGGACAGCCATAGTGGCATGGGAGTTGAAGAAAAACAACATCGATATTGCCGCTTTGAGCGAAACCCGTTTTGCGGATGAAGGCTACCTTCAAGAGCCACGCGGTGGCTATACCTTCTTCTGGAAGGGGAAAGCAGCCAACGAGCCACGGATCCATGGAGTCGGCTTTGCAATACGGAACGACATTGTCAAGACTCTGCCCGAACTACCTACTGGAATCAACGAAAGACTGATGACTCTCCGTCTCCATCTTGGAAAGAAACAACATGCCACCATCATCAGTGCGTATGCCCCCACTTTAGACTCCGATGATAACACCAAGGAGGCTTTTTACTCCGATCTTGAAAAGATTCTTTCTGCCACTCCCAAGGAAGATAAGATCATCCTAATGGGTGATTTTAATGCTCGGATTGGTCGTAACCATGAGCTGTGGAAAGGAACTATTGGGAAAGATGGAGTGGGTAACATCAATGCAAATGGAGTCCTTCTGCTAACGAAATGTGCTCAGCATGGCCTAACAGTGACGAATACAATCTTTCGCCAAAAAAATCACCTCAAAACTACATGGAGACATCCAAGATCCAAACACTGGCACCTGTTAGACTATGTGATTGTGCGGAGCAAGGACACAAAAGATGTCCTCTTAACACGTGCTGCCAAAGGATCAGAGGATTGTTGGACCGACCATCGACTTGTCCGATCCTCCATGAACATCCATCTTTCCTCGAGGCACCGGAAGTTACAGAAGTCCAAACGAAGAAAGCTCAATACTGCTGCATTAAAGAATCCTGAAGTGAAGGCCGATTTCCAAGCTCATCTAAACATAACCCTCCGCCATGCTCCTGAAAATATCGATCACACAGTCCATGAGAAATGGGAATTCATCAAGAAAGCCATCCTTGTCACCTGCACCCAAACTATCGGGTATGAATGCAGAAAAAAACAGGATTGGTTTGACGAAAACAATGAGGAGATCCACTCACTTCTGGACAGAAAACGGAAGGCTTTCATCTCTCTTCAAAATCATCCCCGTACAAGAAGGAAGGAAGCAACATACCGCCAGCTCAAGTCTGAAGTACAACGCCGAACTAGGGAACTGAAGGACCAATGGTGGCAGACGAAAGCACAGGAAATCCAGAGCTACGCTGACAAACATGATATGCGAATGTTCTTCCAGGAAACAAGATCCATCTATGGTCCCAGAAAGGGTGGTCAAGCGCCGATCCTCTCCCAGGATGGAAGTCACCTCCTTACAGAAAGCAATGAAATTCGCGAGCGCTGGAGAGAACATTTTCAACAACTTCTTAACCGTGATTCCATCGTGACGGAGGAGACCCTGGAGGCCTTCCCACAATGTGCAATAAAGGATGCTCTTGATGACTCACCATCCATCATTGAAGTCAACTGTGCCATTAGTCAGATGAAATCCAACAAAGCTAGCGGCCCTGACGGGATTCCAGCAGAAATCTTTAAAGAAGGTGGAGATGTACTAACATCAGCTCTCCACGAACTCATCCTCATGATCTGGGATACTGAAGACCTTCCCGAAGATCTCAGAAACGCTGTCATTGTTACCATATTAAGAAGGGTTCCAAATCCATCTGTGGGAATTACAGAGGAATCACACTGCTGTCCATCGCGGGGAAAATCCTCGCCCGCATTCTTCTAAACCGCCTACGTCCTACTGCTGAAGAAATGTTACCCGAAACGCAATGCGGTTTTCGTCCATCAAGAGGTACTGCTGACATGGTGTTTGTAGCGCGTCAAATCCAGGAAAAATGCCGAGAGCAACAACAAGAACTCTACCTAGCATTCATTGACTTGACAAAGGCTTTTGACTCTGTGAACCGGGAAGCGCTTTGGACAACACTCCATCGAATAGGTTGCCCAAGGAAGTTTATTAATATCCTTCGTCTCTTACATGACGACATGACGGCAACTGTGCTCAGCGGCCAATTTGAGTCGACCCCATTCAAGATTAGGACAGGAGTTAAACAGGGTTGCGCTCTTGCTCCAACTCTATTCACCATCTACCTGACAGTGACACTGGCTCTCATCAAAGATCAACTCCCATCAGGTGTCGGCATCCAGTACCGTCTGGACGGAAAACTGTTCAATCTTAATCGATTGAAAGCGAAGACAAAGGTCACGCCAAAGGTCATCCATGATCTCCAATTTGCTGATGACTGTTGTGTCGCTGCCCACACTGCAAGTGATATCCAAGCTACACTTGATCTCTTCAACGAAGCATATAAGAAACTCGGTCTCTCTCTCAATATTGGTAAGACAAAAGTTCTTCATCAACCTGCACCTCGTCAACCGAGCAACCCATCCACCATTTATGTCGATGGAAAACCACTTGAATTTGTGGAACATTTCCCTTACCTGGGAAGCCATCTGTCTCAGAACGCCATCATCGATGAGGAGATCCAACACCGGATCCACAGCGCTAGCGCTGCCTTCTTCAAACTGCGGCAGCGTGTTTTTGAAAACAGAGACCTCCAAAAGTCTACGAAGATCATGGTCTATAAGGCTGTTGTCATCACCTCTCTCCTGTACTGCAGTGAAACTTGGACAACTTATCGCCGCCATGTCCAAACACTTGAGAGCTTTCATCAACGCTGCCTTCGGCAAATCCTAGGAATCTACTGGTAAGATCGCCGAACGAATACCAGCGTGCTCCAAGAAGCCAGGTTGTCAAGTATCGAAGCAATGCTCCTGAAAAACCAGCTTCGATGGGCTGGCCACTGTGTCAGACTCCCTGAGAATCGGCTACCCCGACAGATTCTGTTCTCCCAGCTTACCCAAGGCCAGCGCCCAAGAGGTGGACAGATGAAACGATACAAGGACACCCTGAAGATCTCCCTTAAACATGGTGGCCTAAACACCGAAACATGGGAAGAATTAGCGGAAGATCGACCTAAATGGCGCAGCAACGTGTACTCTGCAGCTGAGTCCTTTGAATCTACCAGACTCGTTAAAGTAGCCGAAAAGCGTCTCCCTTCCTCAGTCAACTTCATGTCCCCACTGCCCGAAGATCTGTGGATCCAGAATTGGCCTCCTCAGCCACCTTCGAACACACCAAGACTAGTTTGCTACTATTTCGTATTCTACGTATTTGTTATTTTTCCATTTATTATCATCATCATTTTGTTATTTCTTTTCCTTTCTAATACCATTATTATTATTATCCAATATACCTGGTAAACGTCATCCTCGACATCGAGGGACAGCCGACGACGACTAATTAGATAAGAAATGAAGAAAAAAACTAGGAAAATCTTTGTCCAAGGTAGAAAAAAAGACAAAACTTTGTTGGAAAACCTCCTCACTAATAAATTAAGTCAGATAAATCCCTCGAACGTCGGGCTGTATGCGATATACAGCCTTCGGACGCTTCGCGTCCTCGGGGCTGTATATAGCATACAGCCCTCGTTCTCGGGCTTTATCTCTTACTTATAATATGATCAAGTCGGTTTTCTTTGATGTACCGCGGTTTATATACAGGTTATAAACCTCGCAACCTTATATAAACCTCGCAATAACAATAGAACCTCGTCACAAGTTCTTTTCCTATTGAATTATTTAGAAAACCTTCTTTGATCATGTTATAAGTAACTTAACCGGCTGCCCATCTTTGAAAGAGAACAGATACCAACTATCACAGAAACTGTTTAATAACATCAAATTAACTAACGATCGTCTCTCATATTTGATACCTGAGACTAGGTTTAGTATACATGGCCGTAACCTTCGAAACAGTCAAAACTTAGATCTATACAAATGCAACACTAAACGTTTTAAGCATAGTTTTTTCCCAGCGAATATTGGCTATTTTAATTTAAATCAATAACCTGTAGTTAAATTTTAGTCGTAGTTAGTTTTTAGCTCTTTTATTATTTATTTAACATCCATTCTGTAAATATAAAGTATTTCACCTTGAAGGTGCCATTTTATATCTGAAATAAACCATTTATTTATTTATTTATTTATTTATTTATTTATTTATTTATTTATTTATTTATTTATTTATTTATTTATTTATTTATTTATTTATTTAAGAATCTCACCCTTAGTTTATGAGCGATATAAATCCATTGGGCTTCGCCTTCGGGATTATATATCGCTAATAAACTTCGGGTGAGGTTCTTAACCTATATTTAGTGAAAATGAATACACTAGAAAATTTACGAACTTTTGCCTGTGTTTATAAAAAGAAACCAACAGGCACAGCGATAGAGCGAGGAAAATAGGAATGTTGCCGAGCACCGACCGTGATATTAAGGTCGACATTTTCTGGACATAACATAGCTCTTGAATAATTTTGCCCGCTATATTATTAACACCTAATGGCACGAGTTCTCGTAAAATTAAGGTTTGAATTCACTCGTGTCTTACAAATTACCCTCGTCGCTAAAAAAATAAGGCGTCGCTAAATCTTCAGGGGGTAACCAATGAATTTAAGCTTTGGCTAAAAATAGTTATCTTAAGATAAAGGATAAAGGACTGGGGCTAATCATCCTTACTCGCAACCAGCGGCTGAATTGCGAAGGACGCAGATGAACGTGGTCATGTCGGGGCGTATCAAAGGCGCTACATGCAGCCATCATACGACACAGTTCTGCCCACGGATCGCAGCTAAGATGTAGGTGTAGATATATTTCTGGTTCCAGAAAAACTTACCTCAATCTTTTCATTGGTGCTGTGGTCTGAGACTCCATTGTCATTAAAGCTATCTTGCGTTAAAGGTGCAAGCTCAGAAAAGTACCCAGCTATGGTTCTAGTAAAACCATCGACATTCATTATTTCAATATTCAATCGTGCCTCAATACTTGAATCTAAAAAAAAGAACAAAAAAGAAAACAACGTGCATGGTTTATAAGAAGCATACTAGCTTGGATATGAGAATAGGCGAGTTTCAGGGTGTTGCGCGCGCATCATTTTGCAAAGGAATTGGCGGGCTCTTGGCGGGCTCCCCACAAAGTAAACAATGGCAAACAGACTTGCTAGCGAGCCAACAACAACAGAATAACAGTGCTAAGCCCTAATCAAACGAGAACGCAAGTCATCGCAAGTTGGCAGTCACGAATTTCTGTGGCGGTCGTTCGAACACCCAAATTAACAAAATAAAGGTTTCATGAGTGTTTTAAACAAGTTTTAACTTTGTCACGGTACATGATATTTTCGAGAAATTATTCAGAGCGGCTGGCTGAGATAGCGTGACTGCCAACTTGCGATGACTTGCGTTCTCGTTTGATTAGGGCTTTAAACATCCACAAACTGTATCTATACATTGTTTATTTTAAACAGTATGTTTACTTTGAGTAGAGTTTGCCAGTTTTTCCGAAAGATGATGCGCGCGCACCCTGAAACTCGCCTATTGAGTGTACATGTTCTTCGAGCTATTTTACTCAAGAAAATTTCTGAGTTCCCAAACGAGACTCGAACCCGTTCTCCACTAGGTGAATTTGTTCGCGCAAAGCGAATTCTCCGGCAATATGATTGGCAAGTAAGAAAATTGGCGCGAAAACTAGCAGCACCAACCAATTACATTGCATGAACGGGTATTTCGATTCGATTCGCGCGAACAAATTCGCCTGGTGGAGAACGGGCTTCACAATCCGCACAACCCTCTAACCATTCAGCTAATAGACTATTTTTTACCAAACATAGTCCGTAAAGACAAACGTCTGCCTTGCGTCTTTACTGCACAGACCTGGGCCTGTGGCCTTGGTCTCTAATTGTACGGACCTCAGGTTTAGAAAATAACATATGTGTGCATACTGAAGAAATGTAACGGTTTAGGTACGGCAGTATTTATCTCTTACTTGTTTCCCATTATGCACCATTGCTGCACATTTGAAAAAAAATACGAGTGCGAAATTAACCTACCGGGGTCAAAAGCAACCTCTTGCGGCTCTGTCAGATGCTCCTGGTCTGTTTCCATCGTATATTCATTACTGGGTTCTTGGAAGTCAGGTTTAGTTCTTTCAATAGCATCTTGAATTTCAGTCTCAAAATGGGCGCGAAGAGATTGTATTTCTTCAGCGTGATGTTGCATTAAATCAGCACTATGCTGTGCCATAATGATATCGCTCTGTTGGGAAAGAAAAAAGAGACACAAGGTATATTTTAGGCATGCGAATATAGAGCTCATACTTTTTTAAAAATAACGCCTTAAGCAACACCACTTTCGCCAGCACCACAACCACCACCACAATTAGCAACAGCAGCAGCAATAACAACAGCAAAGTACCACCACCACTTCTAGCTCCTGCACCAATACCAGTTGAATAGCACCAGCAACAACAACAACAACAACAACAACAACAGCAGCAGCAGTAAGAACAACAACAACGGCAAAGCACCACCACCAACTTCCAGCTCCAACATCGATACTAGTAGCAGCAATAGCACCAACAAAAAAAGCAACAACAGAACCAGCACCAGGAATTGGGGAGATTTACATTACTTTTGCTTTATGTTCAGTCACTTTACCCCCCCCCCCCCCCCCTAATGATTTTAGTTTGATTGAAACATCGGGATAACTTTCACAATCTTGTCATGAAAATTCATTTATGATTGTGCTTTTTAACCAGAGAAGTTATTAAATTCTAATGTCAATACCTATTTGCTCTTCCAAGATTTTTACTAGAACATACCTGTTTCTTATGTTGATCGAGTACTATTTTAGTTTCATTTAGTTCTTTTTGTAGTACTTCCACCTATATTAAAAATTAAAAATATATAATCATTCGTCTCACTTCGTATTTCGTAATAACCAAATTTATAAAACAAGGTGCGTCTTCCTCACGCTGTGATTGGCCATGTACCGTAGCTATATTAGGCTATGCAAACACGCATGTGACGTCACGGAGCATTTCTTAGTTTTATTTCATAAAAAAAACAGAAAATAGATGCTCTGTGTTTATATAACATGTAAACCCTCGTCTTATGTAAAGTCAGTTTTTTGTTACACGAGAACATGAGCAAATTCTTGTGGGACAGTGAACTCAGGTGGAGTGACGAACCATGCCGGGTAAGGAGAGAAAAATTCTATACTCGACCGCGGTTGGGAATCGAACCCGCGACCTTCGGTTTTCTAGGCCGACACTCTAGGTCGTGGAATTCGCGTACAAAATTTATCGCTACAAAGACAAATTGATCTGGAATATGTTTCTTTAAGGTTCAAATTTCGTTTTTCAGGGAGCCAAATAATCATTTCCGGAAAGAGATAAAAAGAACCATACAAAAGAAAAATTAATAACATAGATAATCAGTTAATATGAAATTCTGTTACATGTAATTAAAAAGATGGAAATCGTCATATTGAGACAATTTGATCTAGACAGAAGGCTTAACCAATATCATCTTCATTTAAATCACTCTTAATAGCAAACCTTTATTGGCCGGAACCATTACTATTATAATAGAATTTTAATTAACAGTACCAATGACCCTATAACAATGTCGTTATATATATATATATATATATATATATATATATATATATAAAATACCCCTGAGCCATTTATGCATTATTAAGTTCCCATTATAACCTATCCTCCAAATTAGTACCGATCGAAACACAGCGAAATATAGAAAGCTATGGGCTTTGTTAAGCAATATAGACACACTTACTTAGTCTAGCTCATGTAGCTTAATTAAACAAAGCCAGATAAGCATCTTACCGATAGAAAGTTATAAGTGGTGTAACTATTCTATATAGAAGGCTTTCATATTGAAATAATCGACATCGTGATAGATCATAGATATTTTAATTTACTATATACACAAGATCCATTCGAATGTTAAAACTAGCAGCGACCTCCTACCTGATGGTTTCAAGTCAATCTGAGTTGAAATAACACGACCAAAAACAATTCATTTGAAGAGGACCAAATTCAAAGTTGAGGTAAATAAAACATCAAAGAAATTATTGAATAAGCAGACACAAAGTTTGATCTCCTACTAGAAACGATGACGGAGCCTTAGAATATAACAATTTTTTGAATCTGAATCAATATCAACTTGGACAACAAATTAAACAACAAAACATATTCTCGTGTTTGAGGACAATATCAAAACCTTGGGCCTGCGCTAAACGTCGCACAATAGACGAATTTAATTCGAATTAACTTCATCGGTAATGCGACGTAAATGCGACGTCAAGTTAAACGTAGAATTTCAGTCGAATTTAATTGTTTTTATTTGGACGCGTTGAGCCTGAAAACGATCACTGAAGAAAACATGGCGCCGAGAAGACATTTAATTCGACGTTGACGATAATTCGTCGTGTAACTCGGACACGCATTATCGTCGCATTATCCGTCTGACTCAGACGAATTTAATTGCCCAGACAAATTTAATTCGTGCATCGAATTTAATTAATGAAGTTATACGTCGCAGTTTCGTCGAATAAAATTCAAACAATTAAATTCGTCTATTGTGCGACGTTTAGCGTAGGCCTTAATCAATGCCATATCGACCAACAAACAAGAAAGGATCTTGAAAACTATAGAATACAATTCACTTAAGAATCAGTGACCACATATGTGGATGAAAGTAGCAATAGCTAGAAGTCATTGTATAAAAACTTCCAATTTTATAATTCTAATCAATTTTATCGGCACATTTTCTGCAACTGAAGGTTTGATGTCTAATACTGAAGAATCAGATAATTCCATGCAATGCCACACGGAAAGTTTTCACAAAAGTATTTCATCATATTGTCGATCATAGCGCGGTGCCGTAACGAGTTAGCAGCCTATCCGTCCGTCCGTCCGTTCGTTCGTTCGTTCGTTCGTTCGTCCGTCCGTCCGTCCGTCCGTCCGTCCGTTCGTTCGTTCGTTCGTTCGTTCGTTCGTTCGTTCGTTCGTTCGTTCGTTCGTTCGTTCGTTCGTTCGTTCGTTCGTTCGTTCGTTCGTTCGTTCGTTCGTTCGTTCGTTCGTCTTGGACAATACGTAAAACAAGCCTCATACAGGAGGCATATTAGTCATAACCGATATTTCAAATTATCAAATTTAAACCATGCCGAACTGTACAAAGAGATTACTTATACTACAATGCCGAACTGTACAAAGAGATTACTTATACTACAACGATAACTCACCTTTTTGTTTAACTGTTGTGTCACTTGAGTAGTTTGAGCTTTATATGTTTCTTCAAAGTTCTTTATATTCGTCAATACTTCTTGCATCTTTTCTTCTCCTTCGTCGACTTTCGTTTCAGCTTCTATGAGCGCATCCTTTAAATTACTAATCTCTTCTTCATTGGATATTTTTTCATTTTCAGCTTGCGTCAGTAGCTCGCGTTGTTCATCCAGAATATTTTGCTGTGAAAGTAAAGCTTCTCTTAGTTCCTCCGCATCTTGTGCTGAAGCTACGACAGCTTCAAGGCGCTCTATTTCCAATTCATGTTCTTGTGTTTGTTTCAAAAGTTCCTCGCTGTTGCTACGCAGTTTGTCTACTAGTTCATCTTTACTTTGCTTTAAATTCGAAACATCATTACGTAACTGATCCTGCACTTCTCTCAGCTGTACAATTTCAGTTTCTTTGTTCAAGCACTCTAATTTTAGAGACTCGACTACAGCCGGTAACTCATCGTTGTCAGCTAAAACAGGCTTCTCTTCGGCTACCTCGCTGTTGGTTATTTTTTTGAACAGTTCGTCCCGTTCTTGGGCAACCTGTCGTAGAGATGCCTCAGATTTTTGTAACTCCTCTTCCACAGCAGTTTTAGTTTTGAGCTCGCCTTCCGTTCGCGACAACAACTGTTGTAACTCCGTAATTTTTTCGCACAAATGCTGTTTCTCCTTTTCGTAAGTCTTTTCGATATGTTCAGTTTTAGATTTAAAAGTTTCAACGTTCTGAAGAAGATCTTCTTTTTCCTTTTCTAAAGCTTCTATTTGTTGTTGCTTTTTAATGAGAGTCTCCTCTGATGAGGGCTTTTCGTCATTTCCCTCATCTTTTTCCTTCAGACGTTTTCCTAGTTGATCAATCTCGGCAATGTGCACTTCCATGTCCTCCTCGGCATTTCTCAGCCTGTTTGTCAAGTCTTCTCTGCTTTCAATTTCTTCTTGGAGACGAAGCATCAGGACTTGCTGGGCTTGGGTGAGTTGATTAAGTTGTTCAGTCTTTTGGGCAGTTGTATTTAGTAGTTCATCTTCTGTTCCTCGTGCATCATTAAGCTATGGAATAAAACAAATACACTCGTATAATTCTCAAAAGAAATACGGCACCCCATGCATAAAGTTGACTTTTAAAACGAAATATTAAAGTTTTGCTTCAGACATCAATTGCACACCTTAAATGAACCTTAAACCTGAAAACAAATATAACTTCAATATATCACATTGCTGATATGACATGCTCTCCTAAAAATGTTTGCCGCTTTTTTTTTTGTTTTCTCCACGATTAGCAATAAGGTGCTGTTTACATGAGCGGGGCTAGCCCGGTTAACCAGGCTGACTCGTGTCACGAAATTCTTTCCTCGGCCGCAAAATGAGATTTTAATCAACGTTAGGATTCGTTTACATCTAAACTAAACTAAACCAATTCTTCTTCGTAAATTTAGTTTATGTAAGTTTCAAAACCGCAGTATGATCCTAATCAATCGCGTGAGCCCAGTTAACTGGCCTATATAGCCTTAATCGGGCTAGCCCGGCTCAGCCACAAAAGGGCCTGTTCACATGAGGCGAGTTATCTCGGGGGGTAGGGTTATCCCTAACCCCCGATCTAACTCGGTGTTATTTCCATGTTGAAAAAGTAAACCGTTCACATGAGACCGAGATAACTCGGGGGATAGGGATAACTCGGTCGGAGGAATAGGGTAACCCTTGCCCCCGAGTTATCCCTACCTCCATGTGAACGCTTTCACCCGAGTTATCACGGGGGTTAGGATCAACTTTTGTATAATTACGCATGCGTACATTGTATAAAAACATTCTAATTTATACGCACTATTCTTGTTCACGTGCTATTTGCGTGCGTTTAATTGTTGACGTTACTGGCGCGTTCTTTTATTCGCGTGAAAGCCAGGGTTATGTCGGGGGCCAGCGACAACTCGGTATAGTTGTGTTTTATCATGTGAAACAGGGTCAACTTTGACCCTAGCCCCCGAGTTATCCCTATACCCCCCGAGATAACCCAAGCTCATGTGAACAGGCCCTTAGAAACACAGAACTTCTTGTAATCTTTAATTATATGCTAATTATGTTACTCATGCATGCAATAGCCTACCCTGAAAAAATAATTCGCATCAAGTCTACCAATGGAAAGGCAAACTGGAAACGAATATAAGCTCGATTTGCATAGGCGTGTGTAGCTAAAGTTGTTGTTTTTCATCAAAGGGTGTCCAACCAAAGATACAATTATGGCAAAGTGAAAAGATGGTAAACTGCCAGCATTTTTAGTAACGAAATACTAACATTTCGAGCGGAACTCTTCATCCAAAACACTGTCTATACGCAGCACTCTAATTGTTTACACTCTAAGATACAACAGACCATTTGCGCACGATGACGTGAGATGGCGCTGGGTGACTACAACTACCAGAATGCTTTGCCAGTATTCTAGTGTTTCGGCTAAAAGGGATGACTCAAAAGGACCAGTCCAGTCCTTTCGCGGCTTTTCCAAAATATATCGTCAAATTTGTTTTATCCAAATTTGTCGTCAAGTTTCAGTTGATTGGGGTTCGATACCTTAACCACAACATAAACCCTAACCTTAATCAGAAATCTGGTTAACCCTCAAAGAAACATATTTGACGACATATTTTAGAAAAGCCGTGAAAGGACAGGACGGGTCCCTTTGAGCCATCTCTTTTAGTTACAACCCTAGAATACTGGCAAAGCATTCTGGTAGTTGTAGTCACCGAACGCCATCGTACGTCATCGTGCAAATGGCGTATTCACAAAACATCCATTGTATAACCATCGAGTATACGTTTTGCTAGTTAAAGGTTAATACCTGATTTCTAAGAGAAGCTACCATGTCAAGAAGACTCTTCACAGCAATTCGAAGTCGGTTTCCTGAATCTACAAACAAAAAATTTAAGTTAGCATAATTGGGTACTTACCTACCGTATTTATATCAGGCTTTGCAAAAAGACACGGTTAGGACGTCGGGGGAATTTCCTTAGGTTTATTTTATTAAAAAAACCCATCCAAAATGTGTTTATATATCCTGATGCAAACACTCAAGCAAGTTTGAGTAAACTTGAAAGTATTCATGTACTGTTGTACATCATTTTACCTCATAATTATTTTTTATGCCAACACCAGTTTGTGATTCATTCGCTGCGGTTTTACGCAAATAGTTTTAAAAAAAGCAACACTAATCATTCAATAATTGTCGGTTGTTTGCTGTACAAGCTGTGTTAGTTAGTAATACTCAGAAAAACTCTGAGCTCTAAGAGCTTTCAAATTTCCAGCATTAAAATTTCCCGCTTAGAGCTCAGAGTTTTTCTGAGTATTACTAACTAACACAGCTTGTACAGCAAACAACCGACAATTATTACTAACATCAAGCTGCAATTTCTGAAACTAACTAATCATTCACTTACCGATTACGGTCTCTTCATTTTGAAAGTCTACTGATCCTTGAATGATACTGTCACTTAACATCGCCGAAAGTTCCAAGCCTTCATCACTGCCAAATGACTCTTCGACTTGTTTCATTTCATCCTCTGTCAGAGTTCTTTCCTCATCAGTTCTGTCATCATCTTCATCATTGTCTTCTGCGGAAATCAATTTGGGCACATGCGAGAAACAAAACATCAAAGTACCATTTAATTACATTACGAATCTTACACTAAAATCTCGTACTAATCTCGTACCCAGATCTTCGCGGAGAAGAAAGACTAACAAACAGACAAACAAACAAACAAACAAACAAACAAACAAACAAACAAACAAACAAACAAACAGACAAACAGACAGACAGACAGACAGACAGACAGACAGACAGACAGACAGACAGACAGACAGACAACAAACAAACAAACAAACAAACAAACAAACAAACAAACAAACAAACAAACAAACAAACAAACAAACAAACAAACAAACAAACAAACAAACAAACAAACAAACAAACAAACAAACAAACAAACAAACAAACAAACAAACAAACAAACAAACAAACAAACAAACAAACAAACAAACAAACAAACAAACAAACAAACAAACAAACAAACAAACAAACAAACAAACAAACAAACAAACACAACAAACAAACAAACAAACAAACAAACAAACAAACAAACAAACAAAAAACAAAAGCAAACAAACAAACAAACAAACAAACAAACAAACAAACAAACAAACAAACAAACAAACAAACAAACAAACAAACAAACAAACAAACAAACAAACAAACAAACAAACAAACAAACAAACAAACAAACAAACAAACAAACAAACAAACAAACAAACAAACAAACAAACAAACAAACAAACAAACAAACAAACAAACAAACAAACAAAAAACAACAGACAGACAGACAGACAGACAGAAATACAGACAGACAGACAGACAGACAGACAGACAGACAGACAGACAGACAGACAGACAGACAGACAGACAGACAGACAGACAGACAGACAGACAGACAGACAGACAGACAGACAGACAGACAAGCAGGCAGAAGGACAAGCAGGCCGACAGACAGATTAATCTGGTAACAACACCTGCGCCTATATTTTTTCAAAGAACGTTTTTGTGAACGTTCTTGTTTTTCAATATATAGAATTATATAACAATATTTCCTTTATATAAAGCTATATTATCATTCATCCGGCGTTATCACGGTTAAGTAAAATCGTTGCATCGCTTTGGCCAGCTTCACTAAAGACATAAAGGACAGGTTTCTATAAAAAGACCGATAACCATACTACCAATCTGCGCTAGCAGTAAGAAGTACCTGTATGTAAGCATCAAAGTGGATCAATAAAGTAAGTTATTAAGAGTACAAAAAAAAGTGCAGGCGTTGAGGCGTGTCTGTAATAATAAACAGCTATCGAAAGCACTGCAAGAGAGATTTCCAGAGGTTAGAAATTATACGTTATTACGAAGAGTGTTGAGGTGCATCTAAGAAATAAGAGTTCACGACATCCTGCACACCAACTGAGTCACAGTAGTACAGTTGACCGGGATGTAAGTATAGTTTCGGTAGTCAACACTTCCAAAGTAGACTGAATTTCGGAAGTCAGTTTGATGGGATGATGCAGATCGAATATGGGGTCTGGTCGCTCAATTTTTCTTAGCTCTAAGGTGAGAAGGAGCTTTTCCTCGTCTATAATGTCGTCATCATATGCTATCATATGCTCGCAGAAGTAAGACGTCTTCGGGGTTTGTATTACCCGCCATGTTTCACAGTTTCAGTATTCGCATCGGAAGTCGGGCTTAACCTCCCCAGTATAATACTAACTTATATTTCTTGTATATCGCCTATTAAATTAATAAAGTTGTAAAAAAGTAAAAAAAAGTCTTAAACTTATCAATAGCACAAGAACACGGTGTAAACTGCTAGGACTGATATACAATGCAAAACTTACCACGTGCACGAGCAGCAGCAGCATGTAAAACAGCGGGCGTCGAGGAGGCTAGCAATGGTCGTCGAAACCCTTCTCGTATGGAATCCTCGGTTTCCGAAATAAAGTTCACCTCAGAAACGGTATCCCTATCGGCGCCATCCTCATTCATGGATTGTTCAAAGAGGGTTTCCAATCGGCTAGTGATGGTCTCTTCTGTTACTAATGTGGTCCTTACTGTTGCTGACAGCAGCCGCAAAAGCTTGTCCTTAGCAAGTTGAAGACCATTTCTACACAGAAAAGTACAAAAGCAAAAACAGCACAATATGCATGTTATAACGTTGATGGCTAAAGCTTTCTAAAATAATGAGGCGGCTGTTCTGGCTGAACAACTCTATTCAAGTTAAAGTATCAAAAACTCAAATGTTGCTTGTATTTTTAACAATATTAATGAGCAGTAAAGCAGCAACATGAACAACTATATTCACAATTGCTGTCATGCATGTTCCAACTAGTTAACATGCAGTTTATTAAAGCATTGTTGCAGTAACATATAGCAGTACAACATTGTTCATGGTTGGCAGCACAGCATGCATTGTTCAAAAATCTGAACAAAATTCAAACTTCATTTTTGCCGGTTTTTAAGTTGACTTTCCACTATAGGCGATTTTTTTCGCACGAACCGACTTTCTATTGTTGGAGTTTAACAGATTTCTAATTAGATCTAGCTTATAAGACAAAAGAAAAAGTCGCTTCGCGCGAAAATTCGCCTAGTGAAAAACCTCCTTAATCCATTATATCTGGGGCTTTTCCCCGAAAATATCCATTCTGAGTCTAATCCGGGGCAAGTTAGTAATAACGTTTTACCTTTCTGATGAAACTGCGTTCAGGTCAGCTCTGAGCATTCTTATAAAATTAATATCTTCACCTCTCTCTCGTTCTTGTCGGTTCAACATTTCTTGAAGACTTTCTAATGTACGTACATTTAGGTCAGCGGCCTGCTTTTCTTCTTGAAGCTATTAATAAGCAAAAGAAGCACAAAAAAGAATTAAAGAAAACACAGAGATCAACTTTTTTCAAAGTGTGAAACAAACTTACTTTGTTACAATCTTTTTCTTTTTCTTCAAGCTCTTTTTCAAGATTTTCGTTTTTCTCCTGAAAGAAAATTCATTGATAAGTCATGTTAAAGTAAGCGCACCACCAGAAAAGGAATTCATGAACGCCCAATCATATTATCTACAACTTTTATTTAAACAGTTAAACATCGACAAAGATAATTATAACGGTAAAACCCTACTCAGAATAAAATGGGTGGTCAGTCTTGAGTCAGTCTTGAGTTCTCAGTCAGTCTTGAGTTCTCAGCTTGGCTTTAGTATATTTAGCACAACCTCAAAATCCCTTATTCATCTTTTTAAGAAACACGTGTGCAATGAACCTTTCCCCTTTTAGAAGAAAAATCACAATGCATTGCCGTTCTTTTCTAAAAGGGGACAGGTCCATTTGTCTCCTTCGCGGTCGTTCTTGTGTCTGTCATATTTTTCGGCTCTAGCCATCCCCAATATAAACGACTGCTTACTGCAGCAATACAATCCATTCCAATAGTGTTAAGGCCGTTTTCCATTACGTGCACTTTGCCCGCGCGGGCGGAGTGGGCTTTGAAAGTTGGAAATTTTCAACTTCCAAAGCGAACTGAACAATGCACACCCCACCCGCGCGAGCAAAGCTGGACGTAATGGAAAACAGCCCTTAGATCAGCCAATCAGAAAACAACTTAGTCCCTTTCGCAGCCGTTTTTGCTAAGACTGAAAAAATACGATCACATTGGTCTGCCTATAAGGTAAAATAAAAAATTCGCTGTAGTCACAACAAGTATACCTTTAGTTCTTCGTTACGCATTTCTTTCGCCGACAAGCTTGCTTCAAGTTCGCTTGCTCGACTATTAAAAACCTGTTCTTGTTCTGCTGTTTTCTGTTCCGATTCTTCTTGTATTTGCATCTTCAACGTATTTGCTCCTTCCAGTTCATTATTCAGAAGCTCGATGTGCTTTAAATTGAAATAATTATAAAGATCAGGATTATCAAAAGAAAAAGAAACAAAACACAGACACAAAACAAGACTTTAATTTTCTAGTGTTATTACCTTCTCATGTTCCTCTTTAAGTCTCTCCAGTTCTTCTGTGTGTTGTTTAGATAACAACTCTCGTATACCATCCATTTCTACTTTGTATGAACTGTCTGAGTTGCTCCTCATCTCTTCTAATTTATCATCAAACTCTTTGCGTATTTTAGCCAGTCGTTCTTCATATTCAGCGCTCGCTGTATCCATAAAGTTTGCCATTTCATTCAGGTTCTTATCTTTTGTTTCCATTTCCAAAACGTTATGTTTTACTTCTGTTTCTGCTTTATCAAGAAGCTCATTTATTAATGTCATTTCCTGGTTGTGTTCGCTCTTTACTACAGTTAACTCATCTGAAAGTTTCTTCTCCCATTCACTGTTAAGTTCTTGTTTTTCAACCTCATGGTCGTCCTTTAGTTTCTTCAATTGCCCTTGGTGGTGTTCAAGTAGATCATTCAAAGCATTTAGCTGTCCTTCGTGTTTCTTCTGCAAATTTTGTTCAAGTTGTTTCAAGTTTTCTAACTGTTCCTTCTCTAGGTTATATCTAGCAAGTTCTTCGGCTTCCTTTACTTTAGTTTCAAACTCCTGACGAGTGCTTTGTTCAACGCTTTCACGCACCTGTTCAATCTCCTCCTAAACAAGAATTATATTCAGCTGATTTAAGGTGCATATAACCCCCAAATTTTTTATCATCTAAATACGTTCTACCTTTGGCAAATATTTTTTTAGATTGGAACGTTTATTGCTTTAATAGAGATTTTTGTTTTCAAAATGGTAATGAGATGACGCCAAAGTAGTCATGCATCATTATCTATACAATATTTATTTGCAGGAGTGCCATGACTCAATTATTCCATTAATGGTGTGTTTGAACAACATGTTCCATATTGTATGGGTTTTTCCACAAAAATTCTCAGGTAGTTTATCTTGCCAAAAAGAAAAAGAAAGCCAAATGCCTACGTACATGTAGACGTCATTTCATTACCATACTAGAAATGCGAATCGCGAAAGAACATTGAAGAATAGCTCCAATCAAAAAAATATTTCACTGAACAACTGTTTGCTCTATGTAGAACGTGTTCAGATGATAAAAAATTTGGGTTTATATGCACTTTAAACCATTTCAACAAGAGCGTGTTGTTTTCATGAAAACGTGTGTACGTGCGTTTGTTAGGAGTTGATAAATGGGAGGGGTAAATGCACCGTTGCGACTAGAGTTGTAAAATAGAAGTAGTTTAGAGAAAAAATTCATGATTTTCTTATACTGCCAAGATTAACAGAAACATTTTTTGACACATGCAGAATTTGAACAAATACCTTAGGATCGTTTAGATCACGTTCAAGTCAACACATTATATAGGAAGGTTTAGCTTCAGTGCGTGTTCGAGTTTTCCTGCAAAGAGAACTAAGTTACACTCGAACTCGTCTTTTAATTGGACGCTATTCCCGCAAAATTGCGCGGTAGCAAACCCGAACACGTACCCGCACTGGATCTAAACCTCCCTATTGTTACGTTCATCTGTTTTTGTTGTACAAGCTGTCATAAGTATAGTTTAAACTCAGAAAACGTTGAGCTCCAGACGGGACTCGAACACATAACGCCGGACGCAGCATGCAGCAGGGAATTTTGTCTTGCGCTGTTAAAAAATATCGCGGGCTCATCGTGTTTTGTATCGTTTGTGGCGAAATTTTGAAAATGTGGAGAAGGTATGACGACCAAGATATCTTCAAGATTTACTAACAATCTGTCGGTCAACCAGACTTTTAAACTATGTTGTCCAATTAGTGGAGACATGGACGTTCTTCTGATAGGTGAAAGAAGACATTTAGCCAGGAAGGTGTATAAATATCGAAGATGAAGTGATGGTACGAAGAAGCCGCATTGAAGTCAAATTGATAGCGAATGTTCGATCGACTGTTTTGATATCTGAGAGGTATTTCGTAATGGGAAAATTGGGGAAAGTGGGTAAATTGTGTATTCATTCCTTTCATCCGACGACTTGTTTACTAGTTAGTGCTGTCTTTAAAACGTACTCCGAATCTGTTTTATGTCGAGCAAGACATATTAACTGCCACAATGTTGTGCTAAATTTATGTGTAATTCCGTTCGTTCTTAGAAATATATAATCAGTTTTTTTGTCTCACTCAGATCTCACAATAAAGTTTGACATGCCCACGCTACTAATTTCATTGTGGCGGCGACATGCAAATATTGTCAATATCTGCAAAATCTGCCCTATTGCCTCAAAATATTTTTACCGATTGTCAGTCTTTAGTTGATTTTATTAAATTTTAACGACACTTTTTTGTTGAAAAAATTGTAGAAATGGGGCTTTGAGCTCAATTAAACTGCGTGCATTTGAAGCCACGGCATGTTGACCACAACGTACTCAAGTCGTTGTCACCCAATTTAATATCGTACGATTCACTAAAATATCTTTCTATTATTTCACGTTGTGGGAGGCTGCTTCTGACTGTTTCCAGTGTCCTTTCACAAACGGTTTTACAGTATACACCTTTTTCTGGGGGAAATAAGGGTGGTGGTGAAAAAAATTTACCGCCATCTTTGTTTATGTTTTTGAAGTCTCCAGACTCCCCACGACAACTCGCGCGACGCATGCGCAGACAAAATTCCCTGCTGTTGCCGGGGCCCGGACGTTTATACACGTACGCCTTGACTCGTTCCCAGGTATAAAGATCGTAAACAACCTCGCGCTCTGGCATTTGATTCCCAGTGGCTCAATAGTTAAAGCGTCCGACTATAGCACTCGGAAGGTTGTGGTTCGAGTGCCGTCTGGAACTCAAAGTTTTCAGAGTTTAAATAGTTACGACATCAAAAACAAAAACTTTAACAACTTCAAGCTAAAAACACTATATACTTATACGTATAGTTTTCTTTCCATCCCTACCTGATGTGCTTGTTCCAAGTGCTCTGTCATTAAAGTAAACTTTTCCATATGTGTTTTAACAAGATCTTCTTTCAGCGACTCCATTTCACGACTATGTTGTTCGTTTAATAATTTGAGCTGTAATTCCTGTTTCTCGTTAATACTTCCACTTAGAGCTTCTTCCAAAGTTGCTAAATCTTTCTCTTTTTCCTTTTCCAGTCTTTCTCTCTCGGCCTTCAGTTCTTGGGCAAACTTTTCTTCTGCATCCTGTATTCTATTTTCGTAACCTTGTTTTAATTCGTCCAAAGCACTTTCGCGATGACGGTTCAATCTTTCTCTTAACTGCACAGCTTCTCTTTCGTTTTCTAAGAAACAAATATATATAGTTGTCTATTTGCATACGTCATAAGGCATTAGGGCCTTTTATACGAGGCAAAACAAGCAACGGCTTAAAGAAGTCGCAAACAATTCGTATAAACGGTCAATTCTTGAATAAGCCGCAGCTTAGTTTGGACTAGCTTCAATCCTGGGCTTATTTAGGCGCGGCTTATAGACCACTTTCATAATGGCCACCGCTTTAAATATTCTTTTATGTGCATTTAAATTAGCCTTTCTGGCCTCGTTGTGAAGCAAAGATTCTTTTGAGTTGAAGACACACAAACGGGGCAAGAAAGGCTTATCAAGATGCACATAAAAGAATATTCAAATTAATCGCTATTATGAAAGTGGTCTATTGATTACATGACCGTTTATACGGGCTGTTCGCGACTTATTCAAGCCGCGGTTTACTCTGCCCCTTATAAAAGGCCCTATAATTACTGAAAGCCCAAATTTTCTCTAAGAACGAACTAGCCCTAGTAAAATTTGATAGTTTATAGCGCGAAGGCTATATATACGTCAGTTCTCTTGAAATTTTTTGTGAATACTCCTACCAAGCTTCCTCTGTTCATTAAAACAAGAAAAAGACCAACGAGTTTTTACTTCATAGACACTTTAAACAATGTAATCGTTCTACCTTGTTTCAAATTATTCAGAATTTCCTCTCGCTCCCTTGATTCCTTGTCTTTTAGTTGTAATTCGCGTGTGGTAAAGTCTGCTTCCATCTTCTTATATTCATCTTCAGAAGTGCTTTTAAATACAGCTTGCATCTCATCCATCTCCTTCATAAGCCGCACTTTAAGTTCATTGAAAGAATTCTGTTGCTCAACGTCTAACTTCGTTTTCAGATTTTGAATGGCTTCATTGTGGACTTGATTGAGCTCGTTTTTCTCATTTTCCAGTTGCTTTTTCAGCTCAAGTGTTTCTTGAGCATGTACCCGCAGAAGTTCCTTTAACGATTCGTTCTCTTTTTCTATTGACTCTATTTTAGCACCATGAGCAACAATTTCTTTTTTATGTTCATCATGTAGTTCCTTGACTTTTTTGGCCAGTTCGCAATCTGACTCCATTTTAACAAGTTCCACTTCACGAGCGGCATCGAGGGCGAGATCTGCGCGAACTTGGCACACCTCTTCTAATAAATTATCAAAGTTCCTTTGTTTCAACTCCTTTATATCTTTCTGGTGATCGCTTTTCAAGTTCTCTATCTCCAGTTCTTTTTCCTGTATGAGATCTTTGTAAATTCTCACTTCTTTCTTCAAAGGTTCTATTTCTTGCGCGAGCACCTTGATTTTTTCTTGTACATCGTTCAGTGCTCCGTCGTGTTGCTGCTTTACCATTTGGTTTTCAGTAGACAGCCTGGCTATTTCGTTGTCATGGTAGCTTTGATATTCAATCTTGATTTTATCCACCTCTTCCTCGTACTCTGTAGCAAGTTGCTCGCTGAGTTCTTCCAATTCTTTCGTATTCTTCACAGACAGAGCATTGCTGACTTTGGTTACTTCGTCCAATCTTTCCTCCTCTAAATGTTTTCGTATCCTCTCAAGTTCTCTTTGATGTTCATTTCTCAGCTCTCTCGTTTCCTTCTCATGTTTCTCCATGACGCTTATCTTCCATTTCTCAAACTCATCACGTTCGTTATTTATTTGGTTCGACTCTGCTTCTGATATTAAACTATGGATTTGCTTCTGATGCTGCAGCTTCAACTCTCGAACAATGGCGTCCAAGTCTTTCTGATATTTCTCAGAAAGCTGCTGTCGACTCTCATCCACTTCACGGAACCTTGCTTCTTCGCCATCTTCTCTTAGTTGTATGAGTTTTTGTTGCAACTGATTTATTTCAGTCACATGTTGTTCTTCTTTTTCCGAAATCCTATCAAAATCAACGTTCAATCAATCAATCAATTAATTAGATACTAAATTAGAGAATTGTCCTGATTTCATAAACTTTCCTTTCGATTTTCAAAGCTATAAATAGTTTATAGCGCGAAGATTTTTGACACACCAAAGCAATAAGATATGTAAATTTGATAAGAAGCATGTATAAATAAATTTGCATCCGATCTTTATCTGATATGCAACGCGGCTTTCAGCTCTGTTTCGTATAACAGATAAATATCGGTTGCTCATGTCACATTTATCACTTTAAAAAGAAACTTTAATGCTATATATTTCTGATATCACGCCTGGCATTTAACCCGCTCGCATCAGCTCTAGCATGAAGTAATAAGCGACTCGCATGCACTCGATGTATGTCCCAGCACTCGCCCTATATCTGTTTCAGATTGTAAACAATGCACTATATAATTTTTTTGCGGATACAACCATGTAAGGTTTTCTCCTATATGCTCAAGACATCATCAGAATTTGCAAACAAAAGCAAAAGCCTATACTTCATGCAAAGCAGTTGCAAAACTACTAATGCACTAAGATTTTATCATTATACTCTTTGCAAATGATGGTCGATCTGGAAAACCGAACTTCAAAATTTCGCCTTTCAAGAAAGAAAATCGTTAAAAAAAATTTCCACTGTTTAGAAAACGTTTCCTCCGATGCCGATGGACAAAATGTGTAAATTGCATAGTAGTTTTGTGCTTCCATCGAACTTTAGTAGTAACTTACTAGTATTCTATTGCAAATGCTGCAATCGGATTGGATACTCTACTCGATATCTATTCGTCGATAGATAGCGAGTAAGAAGTTGAGTACCAGGACTCACGCCATCAAGCAGTAAAACCACATGGAAGCTCGGAGGAATGGACGATTTGCGTTATCTCTCTCGGTTTTCACGCAGAAACAATGGTTATGTTTCGTTTTTGTGTTTTTAAATAATCCGGAAAACTAAGGTACACAAACAATTGAATTATTCGCTCTCAATTTGCTGAAATAGTTGGTCCCCTGTGATTAGGTCAAGTCGTTATAAATTCAAAATGGCGGGAAATACGTTAGTCCAATAACATCTCGAAAGTAAGTAAGAAACAGTAAAACACTACTAAAATGATCATGAAATGAAAGAGAAGTTCGAGACAAACAAAAACTACAGTAAAATAACGGCAAACCCTGATGTTGTGGTTAGATCGACAGTACCAAAACATTCAATCAATCGTATTCAAGTTTAAATATAAGAAGCTGTTTGATTATTTAAGAATTTCAAAAAAGAATTCCATTTCAAGCAAAAAAGATAACAAAGAAAATATTCTGCTTTAATCATATGTCAGCCGTACGGCGAAAAAAGAAAAACGTTGGAGTTTAAAAAATATTTTTCATTTTTTGTATTTGTTTACGCCTAAAGCATCTCTTACTTCATCAATTAGTGTTTATTTAACTGCATAAGTTAAATTATCACATTTCCTTTGTTCACTTATGAGAGGTTATTGGACCAATTTGATCTATTTTAAAAAATGACATCCAAACTACCCGCCATTTTCCCGCCATTGTGATTTCAAAATTAACGCATGCGCAAACATTTTTCCGTGGTATTGTTTAAATATATTATAAATTAATCACCTTTTGTCGATTGTCATAGACATCTCGCGCAGTTCACTTAAGTGTTTCAACTCCATCGCTATTTTCTCCTTTTCAAAGTCTTCTCGAATGTTTTGTGATTCTTTATTTAATGTTTCATCTCTTTCTTTTAATTGTTTTTCCATTTCTTTCTGTATGTCAACTATCTTATCCTGGTGTTCCTGTTCAAGAAAAGTAATTCTTCCCTCCATCGTATTTTTTAACGTATTAATCCGTTCACTCTCTACATCTCTAGACTCGTCATCCATTCTTTCTAGACGAGACTCCATTTCTTTCACTTTCTCTTTTCCTTGTTCCAGTTTTTCTTCAAGATCCTGAATGTCCTCCTTGTAACTAGCTTCCATTTTCTCGCGAACTGTATTCATTTGCTCATACACATGTTCGTGTTCTGACTTTAACATATCCATTTCAGAAAAGTGCTTTTGTTGTAATTCTTCAACGGCAGAGGCCGTAATTTCACGGGATCGTTTTTCAAGTTCTTCCCTCAATTCTCTTAAACTTGTCTCATATTTCCCTTCTAATTCATCTTGTAGCGTTTCCATTTGATCCTCATACTCCATTTCGATCTCTTCTCTCATTTGCTCGAGATTTTCTTTGTGATCTTGGTTCAATTTCTTTCTCAGTTCATCAAGTTTTGACGTTGAGCTTTTCTCGTATTTTTCTGCCAGTTCTTCAGAAAGATCAACGTTACGTTTTTCGAGTTGTTCAGTCTTTTCTAACCGCCCTTGGGACTTCGCCTCCCATTCTTTAGTTTCTTCTTCATGAATCGTTTTTAAATTGTCAATTTCAAGTTTCGCTTTTTTACGCAATTCATCAAACTTTGAATCATATTCTCTTTCCACTTCTAGCCGAGCTACCTCCACTTTTAACACAGTATCAGTAATAGCACTCGCCAGACAATTCTCCATCTCTTGTTGGTGTGACTGCTTTAACCGTTCCACTATGGCACTCACGATATCCTGATGACGGAGATTCAACTCTGATGACAAAAAGAATACAAAATTACGAGGATGACACCATGACGGTGACAATAATAACGATTAACAACAACATGCATCAACAACAACAACAACAACAACAACAACAACAGCAGCAACAACAACAACAACAACAACAACAACAACAACAACAACAACAACAACAACAACAACAACAACAACAACAACAGCGACGACGGCGACGGTAAAACGACAACAACGGCGGTGAAGACGATAGCAACAGCAGCAACAACAACACCAATAGTAACATGATTACTGTCACAACCTTACCATGACAATGACCAGCACCAGAGCAACCGTTACAATCCCCGTCACATGCACCACCACACCACCACCATCGCCGCAACAAACACCAACAGCAAACCAGCAACCACCACCCGCCGTCACCATCACCATCACCAAACAAGAGCAAACTGGGCAGTTGTATCAATTGCATGTAATGAAAAGATGAGACAGAACAAACGATAATAGAATATACACTGATATAACCAGCAATCCGCATTAACAACAAATATGGCGACACAACAAAGGAAGACAGTTTGACTAAATAACTTAATATTTCTGTAATGGAAAATAATTTGCCTTTTCTAAGTTCTTCCATGTCGTTATCGTGATTATCCATAAGATGCTCGACTTCTTTCTCTCGATCTCTCTCTAAAACATTCTTCATGGTAGAAACTTGCTTCCGTCGTTGCTCCTCTAACATTCCTTTCAAATTCTGTATTTTTTCTTCATACTCGGCCTTTATCCCAGAAACCTAAATTTTCACAAAATTAAAAAGAAATAATAAGAGATGATTAACCGAGAACGAGGTTTGTACGGGAAAATCAGACGAAGGTCTTGACAGTACGGACCGAGCTGCAGGTGAGGTGTGTACAAAAAAGACCCAGGTCTGATATTTTCCCGAGGTTAATAAACCGTTTATTATATGACTATTCAAGTTTTTCGATATTTATTGTATAAAAATTAGTGTGAAAAGATTAGAAATTCACGCCAGCAAAATCGACATCCGAGACAGTGGTTCGGATACAGAAAAAGACGGACCGTGGTCCAGATACCCATTTTTACGGACCGTGCGTTGACCAATCAGAACTCAGGATATTACAAAGCCATATATAATAAACCATTTTATTTCATTTATCAATTTGTGATATAGAGTTTCCAGCCACTGAGAAAAATCTAAACACATGAAAATTATACAGCATGCCTATTTATCTTCTTCGATGCAAGAAAACAACTATATTTACATGCATGGACGCTTGGAAATAAGAAATTTAACTTTCAATTCGGTGTGCGACTCTGTGGCCATGCCACCAAAAATTCCATAACCCATATACCTTTTAGAGACCGTGTAATATTCTCTATGTATTCTTACTTGTACAGATAGCTGGAATTTTTCGCTATTTCTTTACATCCGGAAGCTTGCGTGATTGCTCATATAGTAGTTTACACAGCTCGTGTAGATAAGGATTTTATGTTCTCGTGGCAAGACAGTAAAATCCACCTCTTCCCCAGATCGTGCGTTTTGAATGCTTTTTGTTGTGAGATTGCCATGCCCCGCAATACAAAATGGTGACTGCATTCCCGCACAAGAAAGTGCAACCAAGCTTCATTCTATAAATAGCAAGCTCGTATTTCGCTGATTCCCATGCAGTCTTGCACACAAGTGCTCTATATTAGAGTGTATTAGGCGTAACGGATACTTGAGCTTACTAAACTTGTCAAAGACATCTCAAGTCTTATTATTGCGGTTCGAACCGTCAGCACAGTACAACACTTATAGGGTCTGTTACACGGTGCAATTTTTCATGCATGGAACTTGTTTCGCAACGCCCATACAGCGTGGATGGAATTGTCGTGAGACAAGTTATACAAACCATTGCTGTGTGTAACATGTTGTGAAATGGCCAACATGCGACACAAGCTGCTGCAATAGCTGCCATACACAGAGTAGAACTTGATTCTATATTTGTGCAACGATTGCCGCAACTTGTTTCACGCGATTCTGATCATTGCACAGCGTGTTACACACTGCACTGGTTCATCCAACATGTCTCGGTAACGGTACGTCAATGCCATTGGGAGTCACCGAAGTAGCGTGTAAAATTACACTCTCGTTATAACACTGCCTATACATAGCACTCTATATGCTATACTACTTCTCAAAAACAGGTGTAATACGATCGGATACGAGATACGGCTATCTAAAGAATAGTATAGATCAACCGATTAGTGCGGGTGCATGCATGTTTGATGGCCGAGAAGCCATGCATGGATGGCTAAACCCTAACTGTCTCTTAATTTTGTCGGATTTCTTGAGTTTATAAAAAAAAACGATATAAAGAAAATATTTAACTTCCACTTAGGTGTTCTACTTCTGTCAAAAAAAATGTTATTTTATCAACTTATTTGTCCAGGAAATTTGTGTTCCTGGCCATCCCTAAAACTTCGCAGCTACAGGACGCTCCTGCTAAAAATAATAGGACTATATTTTTCTGCACAAAAAATCACATGCAACTTAGTTATACACGGTTTTTCAACGGAAGCCATTCTTCAGTTATCAAAACAACAGCTTTTTTTATATATATTCACAAAAAATAGAAAGGTCGTTTTCAACATGCCACTAGTTATACTTAACTGACAAGTGCGCATCATTGAATTTTTCAATGTTTCTATAATATAAGGCCTGTTTACATGAAGCGGATTGAGTGTCCAAGTCAAATCTCGCATGTTGTTTCTCCTAGTAGTGAAAAGATTGAACGTTTTCGATCTGATCGAAAACGAATGGCTGAAGTCAATCCACGAAGTGCAGTGGGTTGACTTGAGATTCAAGCAAGGATCGGCTTGAATGTCTCCAATCTGGTTCAATCTAATTCACGTTTCTCTGACGAAGGACCTTCGCCCGAAACGTTAGACTCATACGTTCTCTGTTTCGGCAGTATATCCAACCTTACTATATTTCGATTGTTGATTCATGTAAAAATGACTTGATACGCATGAATGAAGTTGGTGCGTGTCGTGCTAAATCGCAGACATTGAGGGAAGCACAGAAAATAGTGTTCCAAACCGCCGAAAACAATGTTCCGAACAGATTCTCCATGGAAACATGTGCCTGGTTGACGTTTTTCGATCCGATTGGACTGTCAATCCGATGATGTACACAGAGCCTAACTCGTATTTAATAAACTCCTGGCATATATAATATATATTCAATGCATGCCCATGGTAATGACTGCATGTGGACATTGTCATTACGACATCAGCCGCGATATTTCAGTTCTTCAGGTAACCGAGCTTTGAGGTCGATGCAGTTCTATAAGAAGTTATATCACTTATGAAAGCAAAAAAAATCGTTCGTGGAGCCACGGCTTTAGAAAGAGAGCTTTGTAACATGGCATGCCTAACAACATATGCATGCATGGTCTTCAAATCAAGTATTCCTCTCCTGCACATCTTACAGCTTCCTGAATTTATTGTAATCATGCAAAGCCATTAAGCACACTGTTACTAGCGCCTAAATTCAAATAGCTATAGTCTACCAAACAAATATAAATACTTGCTATAGCAAATGTGAAACGGTGGACGATTGAGACAGTTTACAATTACAGAAGTTACATTCACATCTATTATATAGTACTACAAAACCGAAGAAAATAAACAGAGACTATACGTCCACTAAGCGAAAGCCAAAATTAATTATCTCAGCATGTTGATCAAGTCAACTGAATCCGTCTTCAATTCGTGCATGCTAATCACAAATTTACCCAAGAAAGATCACCCTTTTATATTATATAATAGTAACACAAGCAACATTGCTACATATAGATACAAATATTTGCAAATAATTGGACGAAATTTTAGTGTATTGTTAACATGTTACGAAATGACAGGAATCATTTTGTCCTGTTTTTCGCGTTGTACTCGTATATATTATATTTAAGTTTATGTAAAAATGGCGAGGAACGGCATGTCACTATGAAGAAGCCGTCAACTACAACGTATAGACCAAATTTTGCTGCTATTTTGCTGGACTGTTCTTTCAAGATATATATGTCTTAACAACAAAAATGCATGATTTAGTAGAATTCACGACTTGATTCTCGTGCTTCGCAATACAGATATTTCGTTATGCAAATACACAAACATTAAGACCCCGTTTACACTTGTGTAAACGGGGGAGTTCAATTCGATTCCCAATCTCTCATATATACGTTTTAAGTGTTTAAAATCTACGAATACTACCACACTAGACGTGACACACACACACTCAAATCCCTGCATTTGGTAGATGGTATCTAACGCTTTTATAAACTCTCTTGTATTCCGCCAGACGTGTATCGAAACTAATAAATAAAACTCACAAGCCAGTCGACGACAAGCGTCGCACATGAATATATAAGATACATTAATTTAACAACTTTACACTGAATAGGTCTCAAAGCAAATACTACACATAACGGAGCACATACTTAGTGTAAGAGAAACGATCGATCTCCGTGACCATCTAAATACTTCATATGGAAAGTCTGTGGTTTAATCCTTCCTTGGTCCTTGTATAAGCACAAGCTTCGTTTATAATTTAAAACTGTTTTGGTAATTAATATGCATGATGTCGCTCAAATATACGCGTGCAGTGTTGAATAATTTAAAAGGAAGTGGGGAAAATTTAGTCCCAAACTCAAAAAGAATTTGGGAATTGTAAGGTAAGGAATGTCAAAAACGCTAAGTTGAGAATATTAAAACTGATTAAAGCAAGTCTATATAAATTTTAAGGAGATTTAAGTTTAAAATTATTTATGAACTTATTGTAATCACACGTGTGTATCATATATATGAGCCTCTAATATTATAATTTCGATCAAGATACATTGTTATGTATAATGAACATGCAACATTATCTAACCAATTAAATCGCGCATTGTAAAAATTATGCTCAGTCGTTAAAAGATCTATCTGACTCGAGGTGACAAAAAAAAGCATGGGAATATCAAGGACCAGTACACGATAATCATAACATTTGGATATTTCAGCCTGTCTGATTTTAACAAG
The DNA here is from genome assembly GCA_964035015.1 of Corallium rubrum. Taxonomy (NCBI): domain Eukaryota; kingdom Metazoa; phylum Cnidaria; class Anthozoa; order Scleralcyonacea; family Coralliidae; genus Corallium; species Corallium rubrum. Next base: position 43,579,425 of record OZ035998.1, on the reverse strand, counting down.
ACACAATTTACTCCTGACGTATACATGTAAAAAGAAAACGTGGGGCCACGTCCGAGGGCCTGAAAATTAGTCGATAGTCTAAAACTTATTACGCATGCGTAAACGTTGCACATACATGCACACTATGATTTTACCCGCGGAAACCACTTTCTCGTGTGCCAGAGCCTTCGGCCAGCGCAAAAAAACCATCGGCTCCGGGCATGACAAACTTAATTCAGTCAGAAAAATATTGAACTTCCAAATAAATGCACATAAATGTTAATACATGTTTACTGCCAATCTCGTCCCCACAGCTTTCACTCCCTATGGGAATGGTTTGCCAAAAAACCTGGCTTGAACAAAACTCCATGCTTTTCTGAATCGGCAAGTTCGTGGTACGGCCAGAGCCCATGATTCCTTGGCGCAGGCTAAAAGAATCAAACCGCAAAACGAGTAAAATGGCGTCAAATGTTTGAAATAGAAATCTAATTCATGTATAGAGGCATTTTTTTTATTAGGGATAGTTTATTCCGACTTAAACTCCGAACTGACTTATTCTGTCATGCGTGAGAAACTTGGTGAAACTTCACTATATCTCTAGAATTGCATCATCGCTAGTTACTGGGCCGATATATAATCGAGATATATAAGTAATGTTGACAGTACGTTATTTTTAGAAATAAATTTATAGTATGATACTTGGTAAATCTGTGTCGCATATTACTGAGAAGTTAGAGTTGTTTTACAGGAAAACAGTATAGAAATATGCAGAATTATTGTTGGTATTAAAATACTTAAGTGTATAAAAGAATATACCGCTGACCTTAAAGCATTCACGTTCAGTCACGGATTGTAGAAGCCACATAGCCAACTCGTACCACATACCAATCTAAGTCATAGATAAAACCGATTAAACAAGAGAAACAGAGAGAAACAGAGAGAAACAGAGAGAGAAAGAGAGAGAGAGAGAGAGAGAGAGAGAGAGAGAGAGAGAGAGAGAGAGAGAGAGAGAGAGAGAGAGAGAGAGAGAGAGAGAGAGAGAGAAAAGGAGCCCTAGTAACCGAGAGTTAACCCTAATTATACCGTATTTAGAAAGCGTTTCAAAGGAAAATAAAGACCAAACTTCTGACAACGGAATATAAAGATATCGGTTCCAAGCTGGAATTCTGGTTAATTAGTCTGACCCAAGTCTCAAATCAAACTTTCATCCTCTCCAGTACGGAAAATTAGCCCGGACACTGAACTTAAAGGTGATTGCATCGAAAATCAAAGTAAGTTCAAAACAGTTAATGTTTAATCAGTTTTTACAATTACTTGGGCTACCTATGGTAGGCCGAGTCTAGGTTTCGGCTCGGGTTTTTCCCCCCTCGCGATTTTGCATTTTTGCACAAGTCTTGTTTAAATTTATTTATTTATTTTACGTCTCTTTTCAGCTTACTTTTTACTCGTTAAAAAGAAAACCCGCGAACAGGGAAAAACGAAAAAACAACAAAAATCACATCTTCAGCGGCTGTTTATAAGAGCGAAGATAGCCCATAAACTTGAAACCTAGGTATACCATTTCACAAAAGTGTTTTCTCAAACTATATTTTTAAGAAAAGATTTTGCAACGAGTCAGGTCTACACATATTAACATCCTCTTACTTAAAAATACTAGTCATAAAATATGCATACCTGTTATTGCGTGTATTTGCTTTCTGAATAAAAGTAGGAACATAAGGTGGTCCTCGCGCTGAACAGTGTTAAGAAAGCCAAAACACATCGAACATGTATGAGAATTACGTATAAACTCCAACCGAGGGCATTTCGGTGTACTCGCAATACCAATCTCATTTTATACCAGTTACGAAGTCAAATTCCTATTTTTTATTAATGATTTGTACCAAGCTGGCCAAAAATGCAGCAAAACGAATTAAAACCTCAACCAAGTAGGCACAGTCTGAGTGTACGAGAAAGTTAGAAATGTTAGTATAGAAGGAAAAAATAAATTCACACACAAAATTATCAAAATACGCATTTATTGACAAGAACTTAGTATAGTACAATGTAAAATGCCCGGGTAAATAAGAAAAGCTATTAACAAGTCATACTTGAAGATAAAGCTGTAACTAAATCATGTACGAACAAAAGATTGTTATAGCTTTATTTCCCGCCTAATGGCTAATGTGGCAAAAAGGGGTTGAAAAACAAAACTATAAACCTAACCCTCATAAAAATCGCACCCTTATTCTGAAAACGAGTTTACCGCCTAGCTTGGGCGCCTCTTCGACACACTATATAGTAAATTTACCAGGCTAGAAAACAGTGAAAAAGAGGCAAAGAGTCCTTCTTGTATGTATTTGTTTGTGCGAGACACGGGTGGGTGCTGCGAGCGGCGTCGGAAACGGGGGGGGCCTTAGGCCCCCACTTTCTTTGGGGGGGGGGGCAGAATATGTTTGCCCCCCCCCGTTTTTAACAAGGCCAGTAATAAAATTACTAACCCTAGCTAACCCACGACTTTGAATGAAGATATAATAAAGAAATTTGAATACAGATATTCAATGTCCGGAAAAGTGTTGTCTTTTGAGTATTTTATGACGTTTTTGGACCTTTAGGAAATAGCATTTCAGAGACTCTAGATTTCAAACTTTCCCGGGGGAGCATGCCCCCGAACCCCCCTAAACATTTTGCCCCCCCCCCCCCCCAATTTTAGTGTCGCTCCGATAGTCTCTCCTGTGCCTCGTTTGTTGTTTTTTACTCAGGGTTCTCCAGTTTCCCTACTTAGTAGAACCAACGTTATACAGTGTCCCCAATTAGGTCTGTGAGCTAAACACATTTGACACAGTTTACATACCATACATACATTCACACCCGTCAATCAAACAACTCGAGGAGGCCATCTTGAACGAAGCCTGGTAAACTTGCTAGTGGGTTAGGTTGACGTATAAACTAGACGATAAACTCGGTAAACATTTATAGCCTTCTTCTCATCCTCTTAAAAAATCTTTTTTAACAATGTTCACGGCGTAGTAGTTTTTGTACCAATAACCACATATTTCTAAAGATGAATTGTACACTACTAAGAAGTAAATTAGTTCAAACTGCGTACTAAATGAACCAGAAGTCATATTATACCAACAAAAAGCTAAACAAAACCACGTGATTAGTAAAATAGTTATGTTAGTGAGTATATTAGTAAATAAGAGACTTTGTTAATGCCTTTCTCATTCACCCAGACTGACTACCAGGTTGACCTTTACAGCTTTAAGGTGATGTAATACGGACATTTTTCTTCAACTCGCAACGCAACAAACAAGCGTTGTTGCACCGTTGCACGTATTACCACCCACCTTAAACATTGTCATGCACGCAACAATGATTTTGTTGCAAGTTGAAATTTGTTGACTTCAGTTCTACTTGCTGCAACATGCTGATTCAACAACAAAATCATTGTTGCGTGACAATGTTTATAAGGTGGGTGGTGGTAATACGTGCAACAACGCTATTCAACTTGCAACGCAACAATGTTGCAGCAATATGTTGCTCGTATTACTTCACCTTTAGCAATACGTGCTGTATTTTAAAATAAACACGGTTATAACGTCATGTTACATTTCTTAGCACTACCTTACACAAGTAAAAACATATACGATTTATATTAGTCTGATGCAAACACTTCAAGAACTCTCTAAGGTCCTGTTCACATGAGTTATCTCGAGTTATCCCTAACCCCCGATCTAACTCGGTGTTAGTTTATTTCCATGTTAAAAAAGTAAACCGTTCACATGAGACCGAGATAGCTCGGGGGATAAGGATAACTCAGTCTGAGCGATAGGGTAACCATACGGCCAGAGTTAAGCCTACCTCTATATGAACGCTTTCACCCGAGTTATCTCGGGTTAGGGTCAACTTTTGTATAATTACGCATGTGTGATTATGCTGTTGCCCGGGATAACTTGGGGTGAAGCGTTCACATGAAGCTACCCTCACAAGTGATCACATGTGATTTTGGAACATGTTCATGCGGAATTTTTGTAAGGGGTAGGGTTAACTCGGGGGCCAGGATAGCCAGTCATGCAGCCACCAAGCCCCCACCCCCAAGACAGTCTGTTTACAGGCCAGGGACAACTCGGTGGTTGCGTTTTATCATGTGAAACAGGGTCAACTCTGACCCTAGCCCCCGAGTTATCCCGCCCTAAGATAAACATCTTTTCTGAATCCGCTTGAAATAAGCTTAAAATCCCCCATTAACTCTAACGGTTTTACATCAGGCTACGTATACGTGCAGGCGGCCGTTTTCTATTTCTTAAATGCATTTTATTTCAGCAAGAAATATCTCACAAAATCTAAAGAAAATCCGAATGCTTAAATTTCAAATTAAATGTGCAAGAAATATATAATATACTATGACTCTAGATTATATCGTAATTTAATAATTTGCTATTTAATACGTTTAAATAAAGTTATTTATGAGAGTTGCGTAACTGCAACGAACTAAAACGTTCTTAACGAAATTTGCTATAGAAGACATTGTACGTGCCACACCAAACTACCTCTGCATCAGCACTATACTCATGCAGTACTAATGTTCAAGAATACCTATATGCCACTTATTTGTATTTGGAAAAAGCAGGACAACTTAATGCGTAGTCAGTCGGTCATATAGATATAAATAGCATCATGCAGTAATCTATTCCGTTTTCAACAGCACATCAAAATACAGATGTAAAGAACTGCATTCGTAACTATAAAGCCTGTTTTCGTTTCTCAGTCTAGCAGAACACACGCCGAATGTAAGAGTAATATAAACCGGCAGAATATATAAAAACAATACTACTAACTCCAATACAAACAACAGTACTAACCAATAACATACCATGCAGCAACATTATATATACTAATACCATATACCAATACCATGCATATACCATTCATGCATATACCAATATACTGTACCACAACCAATACGAATACCAATAGCAACGCCAATTAGCCAATATACCAATCCGAAGCAATAGTATATTAATAATTCTAACTTGAGCAAAGCGCCTAACAAAAATAAATCTACCAGAATTTCACACATGATCTTCGCCTAGCGATACTATAATTGGAAATAAATTTAAAACAACACCTGTTGTTCGTGCTGCCCGCCTAGATTGGCCATTTCTTCTTCGTGCTGTGACTGGAAATCGTCTTGCACTTCAAACAAACGCTGTCTGTAACCAACCTCAAGTTCGGTCCTCAAGTGCTGCAGACTTTGTTGGTAGGTATCCTCTAGTTCAGTTCGAGTTGATAGGAGTGTATTCGTGTACGTCTTCTCGAGACGTTCTCGCTCTTGAATTAATTGTTCCTCTTTAGTTGTAAATTGTCCTTGCCAAGAATGTAATTCGAGGTCTTTTTCGAGCAGTTCTGCTTGAAGAGTTTCTGTCTCTCTTTGTAGCAATTGTTCCTTTTCAAGAAGACTATTTTCAATTGTGCTCAGTTCAAGCTATCAAAAGAAAATTATACAGATAGTTTACTACAATGAAGAAGAAACATGCCAGTGATGGATTCATAGGGGGGTGCAGGTGGTGCGCCCCCCCCCCCTGACCTTGGCCAAGGGGGGTGCAGGGGGTGCCAATTGCCTTGTCAAATGCAAGTACAATAAAGGACGCATTCATTCAATGTCCGTGTAAACTTCATAGGACCCAGGTATTAGGTATCATAGCTATCTGCTATCATATTCAATAGGTATAAAAAAAATTTCTGGTGGGCTTCGCCCCCCCTACCCCCCAGCCCCACCACCAGCTCGGCCCCTTGGACCTGACGTAAAGCAACATTAGACTACATCGTGGACTCGAATGATATACAAGAATGTCGATTGTTTACGAATTGCACGATCTATTTTACTCATAAAAGGTCGAAACATTGTTTTAAAAAATTAAAGTGTCACTGTGATGAAAAATCGTCAGCCTTTTTTTTATCTTGTCATAAAGTACATTTAAAATGAGGATGAACGGCGTTGGTGGTTTGTAAATATCTCATCTCGTTCAAGAGATATTCACGTTTTGGAAATATGCAAATTATATGGTTGATGATGTCATTTTCTCCAAACGAGAGAAATGAAAATCGTAAAATTAGGAATATCTCTAGAAATAAACAATAGAAAGTGCTAAAATTTTGCATGCTTATCGTATTAAATAAAATACGTTTTACTGTGGAACTTTAGTTGTTTTCGTGGAAACTGCTGGTTCCTGGCCCCTTCCAATGATAAAATTAAATTTGCTTATTTATCAGCAATCAAGTAGCGTTTACTCCAGCGAATAGAAGTGAAGATTAGGGCTTATGTAGGCATTGTAATTCAAACGTTTAAATCTTTCTATTTTTAAACAATGAGGCAAAAATGATAATTCCTTTTTTAAGGTTTAGAGTAACCTGTGAGCATGCGCTTAACATGGCAATCACAAAACTTCCACAGAGAAGTGTATTTTATTGGTATTGTTTATTTCCAGAGATATTCCTTATGTTACAATTTTCATTTCGCTCGTTTGGAGAAAATGACGTCATCAGCTATAAATTTGCATATTTTCAAAACGTGAATATCTCTTGAACGAGATGAGATATTGACAAACCACAAACGCTGTTCAATCTCATTTTAAATGTACTATATGAGAAGATCAAAAAAAAGACTGACGATTTTTTCATCGTAGTGACACTTTAACGAGTTAGTAGCATCACTTTTAGTGACGACCATATTTATCACGACAGGTAATGTATGTATGTATATGTATGTATATGTATATATATATATATATATATATATATATATATATATATACATATATATATCGCCATTTGACGTTATTGGAGGGTTAGTGCCAAGTCACAGGGGGATGTCACCCCTGATCAGAGGTAACCATGGCAATCCCGCCACAGCCCACCTCCAGGCACCAGTCACACAGTTAAAGCAGTGTAAATATATACGTGGGTCAACACAGCGTAAAAGCGAGAAATCCCAAAGTATCTACATGTACTAAATAGATACGGTGACAATACTCTGATGAGCGCTGAGATATCCCCACATATTACGAGTGACCGCTGACTAGCATTGACTCCTTTTTTACCTTGCCTAAATTACATTTAGCCTCATTATATACATACACCGTAACATGACAATACGACAGTTAACCTTAGGAATCTCAGTATTCTTTTTAATTTTCTTACCTGCAACCTGTTCTTTTGTTCAGTTAGTTCTTCTTCTAGAACGTCTTTCTCTCTAATAATCTCATTTAGTCGAGCCTGGCGAATCAGCTGCTCCTGCAATGCTGCCCGTTCGTGTTCTAATTGCGTTTCTAATAGTTCTTTTTGTCTTAGTTTTTCAGCAAGTTGTTCTTTCTCAGATCTTAGGTTCTCTTCCAACGCGTGTTTTTCCTCCAAAATGTCCACAAACGAGCTCCGGTCTTTTTTCTGTTCTTCTAGTTGTCCCAACAAAGAGTCTCTCTGTTCCTGAAGAACCAAAAGTTGACGACCAAACACTTGCTGGAGGTCTGACGATACCAGTTCAGACGTCGAGAGTTGATCCTGTAAATCCTACAAAATAACAAAAATAAAACCACAAAACATTAAATGTCTAGGTCATGGCAGATAATTACGGTAAATAATACCATGATCGCCTCGGATTCTTTTGTTCTCCAAGGGAATGTAAACCTCGTATTTCCCTCATCGCTCATGCAAGAGGGAAATTTATCCTTTGCCTTCTAATTTTCCCGCGTGCATGTTGATGAGGGAAAATTAGAAGACAAAGAAATCCTTCTAATTTTTCCGTGCGTGTTGATGAGGGAAAATTTGAAGACAAAGAAATCCTGTCTTCTTCTAAATTTCACGCTTACATATATTTTCCCTCATCAACATGCACGGGAAAATTAGATGCAACTTCTCTGATCAACCGTGTAAATTTCCTGTCGGTAAGATTCTCAAAGTTTTCCTGGGCGATCATAATATTACAAACTAATAACATGACTTTTCGGGAAATTAGTGATTAATCATAAATTTCCCCTTTGCCTCGGGAACATTCTCACAAATCTTCCCTCGGCGGCGGGGAAATTTAATCGCTAATTTCCCTCAAGTCATGTTATTACTTATAATTACAGTAAATATTTTGTTACGTAGGAAAAAAAGAAAAATATAATATGTTCATAACGACTTAATAGTATTATAGTTAGATTTGGATGAAGTCTGTCTCTGCACAGACACAGTACACGCGTTATATAGTTTATACCAGTTTAAGCTAACAAGGGAAGTCATGAGATGAGACGGACTGGTATACTGCAGCATTTCAAATCCAATTAGCACTTACAGTAGAACCCCATCATACGACCACCCCGTTAATACGACCACCTCGTTATTACGACTACTTTTTTCTGGCCTGAATACATTCTAAGTAGTGTAATGCCACCCCGTTATTACGACTACATTTTTTGGCCCAACGGTGCCTAGGAAACAAACTACACTTATTTACTTTCGTCAAAGCACTTATGTTGTTTGCCAGATCTACATTTTGCACATACGCTAATATATTGCACGGTATCTTCACCTTAATAGTTTGATCTTGATCAATCATCTTTTCCTTCAAAGAATCTCTTTCACTTGCCAACGATTCATTATATTCTTTAACTATTTTCAAAAGTTTGTTTTTCTCCTCGATAAGTTCCAGCTCACTTTTCTCTTTTTCTGCTAGTTTTTCTTGCAGGAAAGTGATTTGTTGTAGTGAATCCAGATCATTACCAGAACTTAGTGGGGAAATGTTCTTTTTCTTGGAAACGTCACTAACTCGTTGTTGTTCTTCAGGTTGTCCCCAACTAGTTTGCTCAACGGTAAAAAGAGATGGGCCATCTGTAAAAAAATAGAGTAAAGTAGAGTAGAGTGGAGTGGAGTAAGTGAAGTGAAGTGAAGTGAAGTGAAGTGAAGTGAAGTGAAGTGAAGTGAAGTGAAGTGAAGTGAAGTGGAGTGAAGTGAAGTGAAGTGAAGTGAAGTGAAGTGAAGGGAAGTGAAGTGAAGTGAAGTGAAGTGAAGTGAAGTGAAGTGAAGTGAAGTGAAGTGAAGTGAAGTGAAGTGAAGTGAAGTGAAGTGAAATGAAGTAAAGTGAAGTGAAGTGAGGTGAAGCGAAAGGAGGTGAACATGTTCGACATGGGTGCCTGGCTGAAAGGATGGGGCAACGAGATATATACACCATGAGCACACTTACATAGTGGTCTATTACAAATCCGGCTTTCTGGTTGGCTAAGCTACTAGAGGTCTATTGGTGATAGACCATAGTAACGTTATCCAATGATAAACCTTCTTATACCTGGAATACTCCTATTCTGACCAATCAGAAGCCACGGCATATTCACGCTGCGAGCAAAACCTGGAAACTAGGCCAAACATGGCATCCGCTAAAATTTATATACGAGTGATGAAATCGTGAAAACATTGGCCCAAAAGTAATGGAAAATTGCTCAGTTTGACATTTTCGAATAAGAAAATGAATTCGGTTATGTCTATGGAGTATATCAACACCAAATTTAAAGCAAATTAATTACAATCTCGTTTTTTGTGAGCGATTGCTTATCATGTGCCATCGAACTACTCTACATTTTGAATGGGGAGACTACTGCAAACAAAAAGGTAAAACTACCTGAAAATTTGGAACAATGCTTGATAAGACATTACTAAAACAATTAGACAACTTGCCCTCGTTTTCTACGAGCAGAGAGTCAACTCAGCTTCGCCTCGTTGACTATCAGCTCATAGAAAACTCGGTCTCGTTGTCTAATTGTTAATTATACTATAGATCAATAAAAAGAACTAATGGTAGATTTAGATGTATACCTCCAATGGTTTGGCTTTCCATCCAATTTTCAGATGCAACAATATTTTCTTCAACGAATGGTTGTTCAAAGCTGTTTGAAGTCCAGTCAAAATCTTCAAGATCATCTTCTTCCATCGCTTGTTCTTTCTCTTCATCAAACTGTTTCGGTTGTTCCTTCGTGTTAACACGACGAGATTTCTCGTTTTCAAGTTCCGTTCTAAGCTCCTCGTATTTTTTCTCCATGTTTGCTACTAACTCGCTATGTTTATCTTCTTTCAATTGCAACTTCTTTTGCAAGTCTTCTGTTGCGAGACCAAGAGACTCTTGTAAGTTTGCTACTTTGTTTTCATTATCCCTTCTAATTCTTTCTATCATTTGGCGTGTTTGTTCTAGCTGATCATCCATCTGTCTGATCTCTTGGTCGTGTTGATTTTGTTTTTCTTGTAGTCTTTCCTCACTTTTCTGGAGTAATTTCACTAGCTGTTCTTTCTCATTGACAAACACTTCCTTGCTTTCTTGTAATTCACGCAATCTGTCCCGCAGCAGATTAACATCACTCTCTTGTTCTTCTTCCTTTTCACGTAGTTTCTCCTCACTTTTCTGGAGTAATTCCACTAGCTCTTCTTTCTCTTTAACAAACTCAATTTGGCTTTCTTGTAACTCACGCAGTGTATCCTGAAGCTGTTTAACTTCACTCCCGTGTACCTCGTCTTGACGTTGTAACTTTCCACTCAACGAAAGCACTTCTTGTTTATTTGCGTCATCTGAGTTTTGAAGTAGTTCTCCGTATTCCTTCTTCTCCTTTAACAACTGTTCTTCCTTTGTTTGTGATTCACGCAATTCGTTTTCTAACGCCTTAATATTTTCGTTTAACAGCTTCATCTCGTTGTCACGTTCGATTTTGTTTGACAAATGGGATTCAAGTTCACTTTCCACCTCTGTATTTCTTGCTACCAGTTCATTTTTCTCTTGTGCCAGTGCCTCGATGACTTTGATTACTTTTTCGTTCTCTTCTTTTTGATGCTCCAGCTGTTCTTTTAAGTTAAGAATGTTTTCTTCATTTTCTGCGGTATCATTCAATAATTGTTGTTCAGCTTCGTGTAGTTTGTTTTCCAGTTCTTCATTTACAACATGGTATGACTCTACTTCTTTCTCGTGTTGTTCTCTTACTTTTAAAATTTCTTCTTCTAAACGACTTTCAGCTTGGGAACTACAATTCAACTCTTTATATTTCTCATCCAGCTCTTTTCTAAGCCTTGATATTTCCTCAGCGTGTTTGGCTTTTAGAGAAGCAATCTCATTCTGATGCTGGGACTGAGCCTGACTAAGATCCGCCACAAGACTGTTCTCAACATTCTTGACAAGTTCTTGTTGTTGTCCCACAGTTGCTTTAATGTTTATAACTGTTTCCTCGTGCTCTTGTCTAGTGTTATCCAATTCCTCTTGTAAAGCTTCAAGCTGTTGTAACTTTTCACTGACTTCAAGTTCAAGACTAATAATCTTCTGATCTCGCTCTTGAACTTCTTTACTTAATTCTTCAACAAAACTTTCTTTTTCTAGAACGTCCACCTGAAGTTGTTTTACCTCTTCTTGATATTTCTCAGAAATCTCGACATCTGGAGACGCTTCTTCTTGTATTTTCTCCAATTCCAGTTTTAAACTTTCAATCTCTTCATTCTGTTGTTGTTTTGTATGATTAAAAACTCGTTCCAGGTCGTTAAATGCTTGTTCTTTAGCGCCTAAGTCATTTCTGTGACCCACTGCTTCGTTTCTGTGAGTTTCTACTTCAGCATTTAAGTTCTCAATCGTCGTTCTAAGATCAACAGTTACAGACTTTTCGTAGTTTAGTTGCTGTTCTATCTCGTTCACTATTTTCCCTTTTTCTTCCAATTCCCTTTGCCATTTTTCTTTTTCTTCCAAGGTTTTCTTCTGTAAACCCTCCAACACTTCTTTATGATTAGTTTCAGAGTTTCGAAGTTTTTGGCTCAGGTTGTCAAGAGATAAGTCTTTCTCAAGCATTTCTTTCTGCAGATCTTTCATCATATCTTGTGTAAATTGCAGTTCTGAAAACGAGTTGTCCATCTCTTCACTTTGCTCTTTTACTTTAGTGTTTCTCTAAAATGTAAAGAAATTAATGTTTAACATTTCATCCAACACAAGAAAATATTCAGTAAACTAGAAGTTTTTATCAAAAGTGAAGTGCTGCGAGTTGCTACCATTTACTATTTAGTAGTAAAATACTTGTTATCGTCCGAAGCATTTTCAATTAAAGAGCTTACAAAAGCATGCGACGTTTTATGGAATTATGAAATAACCAAGGTTAAAACAAAGGAGAGCGTGGCGGTTCGGGTAGACTGTCAACTGGCGAGGAAGAAAGCGAATCATGTTGCGGGCGGTGTGAATCTGGTCTCTAGCAATGTATGACGTGTTAAGCGCAGCGGAGTCTGTAGCCCCACGAGGCATCATGACAATGTGTTGACAGCAAACGGAATGATCGGAGTTCGCATTTCGATAATCCTTTATTACTCAGTCGCTCATCGCATGGACGTCACGCGTAAAAAATCGAGCCATTAAAGAGTGATGGCGTCAGCACTCTTGCTTGAAGTGAAGAACGGCAATCTATGCGGTTTTAGGTTGCTGATTTGCAGCAATAACGGCCGTTGCCATCTTTAATGGCTTCAATTTTGTACGCGTGCCGTGAGTGTTGACAATAACGTTGCATGCTTAAAATGTTAAGTGGAATCATCTGGCACAATGGTGTGGAATGTCATATAAAAATTAATGAACAAAGACTCGTATAAATACACTGTCTGCCCCTCGAAATGTCGCTAAGCCTTTTGTGGCCTTGATATATACTTCCAGCAACAAATAGAGTTGTATTTGATATAATAGTATAGTAGAAAAATACACTTCTCTTTAATAAATCAATATATTCCAGCGCCAAACAATGCCAACTTGCCAAGAAAAGTCCTAGACAACGTGGTGTAGCGTAGTGCTGACTCGTCCCCAGTCGTCTATTTTATTTAAAAAGTCTATATTAAAGCCAATAAAATTATAACTATAGAAGATAATAAAAACATAGAATAATTGTGAGATCAGTCTAAAAACATAGAATAATTGTGTAAAATTATAACTATAGAAGATAATAAAAACATAGCATAATTGTGAGATCAGTATAAAAACATAAAATAATCGTGTAAAATTATAACTATAGAAGATAATAAAAACAGAATTGTGAATAATTGTGAGACCAGTTGTCGCGTGGAACACGCATATGATAAATCACGCGACAACTGATCTCACAATTATTCACAATTATTCTATGTTTTATTTATCATATGCGTGTTCCACGCGACAACTGACCTCACAATTATTCACAATTATTCTATGTTTTTATTATCTTCTATAGTTATAATTTTACACAATTATTCTATGTTTTTATACTGATCTCACAATCATTCACAATTATTCTGTTTTTATTATCTTCTATAGTTATAATTTTATTGGCTTTAATATAGACTTTTTAAATAAAATAGACGACTGGGGACGAGTCACAGCGTAGTGCACAATTTAATAATGCCTGCCGCTGATCGGTAGACATTGCGTATACCGAAGATCATCGCCCACGAAATCCTAAATCGAGTTTGTGAACGCATATAAACTCGACCCAGACCTCGTCAAGATTAGTGAGCTGCTCGCCTTACGGCTCGCAGCAACTAAGAGACTTTTAAAGCAATGTTCCCCTCAATATTGTGACAAGACCAAGTGTTTTTAAAGTGGTTCTCTGATGAAAATATTGTTGGTAATGTTTCTGCGTAGTCCTAAAGATATTATGGTTCTTAGTAATTGTGCAGAGTTTCATTTGTGTTTTACATGCAATGTTTGTAACTTGGAGTGCCGCCATTATTTTGGCCGTTTTCGTTGCTGTCAACAAAAGGGTCATTATTCTTGACTAGGGGTGCACCGGAACCAATATTTTAAGATCCGGCCGGAACCGGATCTGACCGGAACTGAAAAAGAAATCCGGCCGGAAGTTCCGGCCGGAACCGGGTTTGTTAAGCCATATATCGTTATATGCTATTTTATCAAGAGCCGGGGGGGGGCAAAAGTTGGAATAAAAATATTGAATAATGTTAACGTAATTGTGTAAAACGTCTTCATGAAATGCTCATGTAGTGGTATTAATGATTTAATGGTATACAAATATATCCTTGTATAGTGTATTATCTACACGGGAGCAAAGAGCCTGGGAACGAGGTTGTAACTAGAGTATATCAGCATATATAAAATCACTTGTTTTCATTTTATTTTGTATGTTTCACACCAATTTTCAACCTTTCATTTGCATGACTAGTATGAAATGATTAAATTATCAGTATGTGCTTGTTATATGAAGTACATTCCCTAACCCACCATTCCGAACCGCTGACCGTCTTTTGATGTGTGATAAAATATATTATTGAATAAAATCTGTGAAATAAAAACGCTGTGTTATAAAAAAGACAAGAGTATTATTTTCTTTTCAATGATTGCATGTTGTTTCTTGCTATTTATGTAAATTATACTTCACAGTTGTTGAAATGTGATCTGTTCAGTCTGTTTGATCGATGTTATTTAATAAATAAACTTGATATTCAATCTCTCTGAAAACGACAGAGTTCCGGTTCCGGCCATGCTTTTTTAATCAGTTCCGGCCGGAACCGGATCTCCGAAAAATCAGAGTTCCGGCCGGAACTACCCGGCCGGAACCGAGTTCCGGTGCACCCCTATTCTTGACTCATTCTTCTCAATCTTGGCCACGTTAATGGCGGGGCTTCAAAATAAAAACTTCATACGTAAAGTTTATATACCCTTTTCTTCAATGAATTTTGAAATTAAATTTCGCACTATTACTAACTACCATTATATATAGTAACACCTTTAGAATTATGCAAAAGCATTGCCAACAATATTTTCATCAGAGAACCTAGGTAGCTTATCTACCTAGAAAAAGCTACTAAGAACAAGGTTTATAACACAAGGTGATATTTACCACTATGTATATGTTATTCTTATTAGTTGTAGTTGTTATTATTGCTGTTGTTGCTGCTGCTGCTGCGGTTGTTGTTGTTGTTGTTGTCGTCGTCACTATATTTGTTCATAGTTTTCTATTAACTATGATTTGTTGTTTTCTAATAGTCCCTTCCTTGCACATACCTCAGAAAGTTGAGCATGTAAATCTTTAATTTGTTCCAAAAGCTCCTGCGATTGTTTTGCCATTTCATTCTTCATCAGTTCTCTTTCTTCGGATATTTCACTAACAGAAATTTCCAAGTGGGAGACCTTCTGATTTCGATCATGCAGTAAATTTTGCAGATCCAACATTTGTTGACTAACTTTTTCAGAGTTTCGTGACATTTCCTCATTGACTTGCGAAAGACTACCCAACTGTTGTTGTAAGATAGAGATCTTGTTTTCTTTTTCTTTAGACGCCAAACTAAAACTATGAAGTTCTTCTTGTGAAGATAGCAACTTTTCAGTTTGCTCTTGAACATACGACTTTAACAAAAGAAGCTTTAATATAGAAAAAAACCCAACATAATTTTAAGAAGTGGAACAAACTTCTCGCGGTAACAAAAATAATTGCTGAGTGTATAAAATAAGTTGCCTTATACGCACGCTTATTAGACAGTTACCGTGTCTAAATAAAGTTATGCAAACACGGATATAACCATACGGCACATTTATTAGCCTTACTCTTAGAAAATAAATAAAACATGCACAACTTGTGTTTATATCAGATTTGATATACTAGACTGAGTAAGTCTGAGTGGCAATCAATTATTAGTGATTAGGTACTATATCGTAATGATGGCATCTATACCCGAACCACCTGACTAAAAAAAATTTCTCTTAATAATAAACCTATAATCCTGAACAAAACACTAACCCTAACCCTAATCCCAACCCAAACTCGAACCTTAAAATTATCAAGGTTTGGTGACCCAAAAAAGTTGGCTAACGTGATTTAAGTCGATGTATTAAGTACTTTCGCAAAAAGTAAAGCCAAAAAAGGCGAAGATGAGGGCCTTTTTGGACGTCCGTTTCGGGTTTCCATATACGCGGTCATGTTAAACGTCAGTTTCTTCGCGGTCATATAACAGAGAACTTTGTTTTGTACTGTTGCCAAAGCCTTAAACAGCCAAAAATTTAGAATCTATTTCTCACTATCATCAGACAACCTTATTCAAGAGGGCTAGTTTAAGCAGTTTAGGAGAAAATGGCTTAGAGTAATATGTAGTACATGCACTTCTACCGCAAATTGTGAGATTACTGAGTAACTACGATTGAAGGATTGTATGTCACTGTACCTCTTCTTCTCCGCGTTTCTGTTGACTTATTAGTTGGGCAAGCTGATTTTCCGTATTTTCCAAAGCACTATTCTTCTCAGCAAGCTGTCTCATAATTCCTGATATTTTACTTTCATACCCTTCTGTTGTCTGTGTGTTGTTGGCATTATTTTGACTTTCGTTTTCCTTGCTAATAATCTCTTGCTGTAATCTTGTAATTTCTTGAGATGCTTGCCAAAGCTTTTGATCCCGTTCATAGCAAATCTGTTGTATCTCCTGATTTTTCTGGTTCAGCTGTTGATTGGATTTAGCCATGTTCTGTTGAAGGGCTTCAGCATATTCTTTCACATTAACCAACTGATTAAGTTCCTGATCTTTTATTTGCAAAACTTTATGATATTCATAGAGTTGTGCCTTGCTCTGATTTAGACCATCTTCTAAGGATTTTATCAAAACTCTTTGGTTCTCGTTTTCCACACTCAGTTGTTGTACAGCATTTTCTTTCACTTTCAAGTTTTCCATCAACATAGCCGAGTCACTCTCTTGAGAAGTACTTAGTTTCACTTTAAGATTATAAACTTCTTTCGAAAGATCTTCATTCTGCTTGTTTAACTCAGCTAACGTAACTTGTTGTGTCTTTAACTTTCCTTTAAGTTCTTCAACTTGAGAAGATTCAGACCTGTCTAACTCTTGATATTCTTCTATTCTCTTTCTTAAATACCCATTTTCATTTTGTAACTCGTGCACTGCTGACTGCTTTTCATTAACAACTTTCTCAAGGTTATCAATTTTACCATTTAATTCAAGCACTACAGTGGCATATCCTTCTTGAGAACTTGCTCGTTCAATATCGTCTAGTTTGGATTTTAATTCAGCATTCTCTTTACTGATATCTTTCAAGGCAGTTTTCTTAGCAACCAATTGTTCTTCTAACTCAAACGTTCGATGTTTTAGCTCATTCCTTTCAAGGTTTGCAATTACTAGATCATCCACACCACCATCCTAAAACGATAAATTTCATTTAAAGTGCCTAGGATGCAAAAATTACACGTAATGGTTTGTCTTATTTGAAAGAACTAAATGTATATGACATTGTAATAAAGATTATTAAAATCTACAGCCCTTCCAAATCTACAAGACCGTTCATTAATCATTATTAAAGAACAAAATCAGAAATTAGGCAAGTCATGCTAAAAACTGAATTCCGACATCGTAAAAATTAATTTACCGCAACAAAAATTTTAATATACAACAGTGCATACAGTACATGTAGTTATGGTGACTACATAAGAGTATTTTTGTTCCATTATCATTTTTTTTTATTCGCTGAAAGTGAAGCATTTTATGATATATATATATATATATCACTTCAGATTATGGAAAGGAAATCATGTTTTTTTATTTCTAAACAAGGAAAAAGCGCATTATTTACTTTGTGTGAAGAAGCTGAATAAAAGTGACAAGAGGTTTCTTTCACACAGCTTTTTCTCAAAGAAACGTTGTAAGCTAAAGTAAGAACTTTAATTAAAAACTTAAAAGTGAACACGAATTTATTAGAATCATTTAAAAATTGATATTTGAGTAAATTAATATTCTGGTGACAAGAGTATGTCTGAGAATTGTAAAAGTTTCAATATTTACCGTTTTACGACCTTTTATGCAAGCCTGTTCAACCTCCTGTGAGATTGTGTTTTAGCTGTAATAGTAAAAATTCGATAACTCAAAAAGTATTTGGGATTTCAACAAACCCCCATGCACACTTTTTTTGCTGTGATGTTTATTCTACCAAACTGCCAATTTCCAGAGCATTATAGTAAATAGTTGTTCACTTACAGCTTTTCAAATTGGAATGAAAACTTGAATAAAGAGAAGCGTTATTTTTTGTTTGCGCTCATAAAATGACCAAATGTTTTGCTGCAGTCTTGTAGCCAGTTATATCCTGCAGCTTTCGAATGTGTAGGTTTTGGTATATGCAATAAACGGACGGAGCGCTTTCCCTAAAACGTAACCCGAAGGTCTACAGTAATCTTAACGGTACCTCAGAAGTATAGGATTCTTCACCACTAGTATAGCTGCCACTAGCATAACTCCCTGCATTGCTTTCTTCTCCACTCTGGATATTTAACTGTGGTTCCTATTTAAAAACAGTTATTCAAGTTATTAACACATTTATTGACTCAAGATCTGCTAATGATATTAGGTGCTACTTCAAGTGACGAACCAGTAATAGTGAAAAACCTTACTCAACTGCAGTTGGGATTCTCTACTCACCAGGTATGGTTTGTCACTCAATGAAGCTGACCTATACATTAAATAATTCTCTACCTGAGTTCATTGTCCTACAATAATTATTCCATCCTATTTTATTGTACTAACTTGAACCCACAACTTTCTAATCGCAGGTGAGATACTCTAACCATTAAGCTACTGAGACTCAGATACAGTATGTAGCTATTGATATAAATATCTCAAACTCATTAATAATTCATGAGGAAAACACAAAGAAAATCAGTACCGTGTCGGTGGTTTGGATATCGGAGGAAGAAATTACATAAATTAAGCAAACTTTTACCCCGATTTTCTCTTAAAATACTGATTTATTTGAGATGCTATGTCGTACACTCGGAGAAGTGTTTCATCAGGATATCCAAACACTTTGAAGTTTGTTCAAAAACCTCAGCTTCACCTCGGTTTTCAACAAACGTCTCAGTGTTTGGATATCTTGATGAAACACTCCTCCTCGTTTATGATATATTACATAACAGACAGAAAGCATACTTTTCAGTTTTGTTAAAAAGATAATTGCCCAGCAAATAATTTTCAAAAAAGCCATAGTAATAAAGTTTTGCAAAAACATAATTTAATTTACTAACGTTTCTTAGTTCACGATCACCTCAGTCTTCTTTGATGTACTGCGGTTGTTGATTTGTAATAGTTACTCCCAACCACGCATAAATCAACTTAATGCCCCCAGGCTAATATATATTAGCCTAGGGGCATTAACTTGATTTATTAACTTGATTTAACATCATGACCGAAGTGTTTTTAGACAACCTCTGTGATAACGAACTCAGTATCTCAGTTTTCTTAGGCAACCTCGGTGATCTTGAACTAAGGGCCTGTTCATATAAAAAATTTTCTTTTAATATTTTTGCATGTTTGATGACTGCTTCAAAAACAGCATGCTATGTGGAGTCTAAAACCAAAAAGAAAATTGAAATATGTTCATTCAATAAAATGTTATAACGTTTTGAAATTTTAATTTTCGCCATTTTGTTTCTAAAAATAGCTCAAAATGGCTGAAAATTCAAAATAATTCAATTTTTAACGTTATAACTTTTGATTGAATAACGATATTTCAATTTTTTCTTCGGTTTGAGAGTTTACACAACATGCTGTTTTTGAAGCAGTCATAAAACATGCCAAAATATTAAAACAAAATTTTTGTGCCAAACATGTATGATGTCATTTTCCCGTAAAAAATACAAAAAATCAAAAAACAAAAACATAGGATATGTAGGATTATTATACAACTGCATTAAAAACTGTCCAAATAACGCTAAACATGAGTACAAATATACAGCGATATTTGGATAGTTAGTTATTTGGATAGTAGAAAACCGGTTTGACAGATTTTGTTAACCAATCAAATTTATCACTCTGGAACCACCTCATGTATGCTTATTATGTTGTCCTGGTTTTGTCCTGGTGCAAGTCACGCTACTTCTCCGGCCTTTTTAGAGTTTCCTTTTTCCATAAAAGTTTGTTGATCAGAGCAGTTGTATAATAAATATCTTATAAGATGTTTTGGTGTGTAGTATTTTTTTGCGGTCCGGTATCCATCTGATTCGCGCGCTCTGATTGGCTTAGCGAGCGGTCCGTATCACACGATACGGACCCCGATACGGACCGCTGCGGATTTCAAAACAAAAACAAAAAAGTTTTTTAATATTTCGTATACTCGACGCTTTTCACTACTTTAGACTACAATAGAATGCCAGTAAAAACAAAGTAAGATGGTTTATCCAAATGGTTTTGACAACTTCATGTGAAAACAGCGAATTTTAAAAGAAATGCTGGAAAAACTGTGACAAAAAAAAATTTACGAGCGACATCTATAAAGTTTTCAAGTATTATTGCTCAACGACGTATGAAAACTGTTCAAAACGGTAGGCAAAACATATACATGAACTTGTGAACATAGTATTTTGAATCACTAAATGAAACTATATAGACTATATATAAAAAAAAAATACAACGAGAAGACAGAAAAGCTGAAACCTTTTGACACTAAACTGTCTTTTTTCTGTTGTTCAACTATACTTAACAAAACCGCTACAAGTCTTTACCTTTCAGTCAAATATTTTCCACATGCCAACCTCATCGTGCCATATGTCTTTGAAAAAAAGTTACAAATGACTTAGAACAAGCATTTTCGTCTTCAAACTCGAACAACACACTTTCAATTTCCATGGAGTCAGTCGAGTATTCAAAGCGACTTTCCAAGCGAACAGCCAAAAACAAGCAAGCGACGAAGAAGAACGACGAAGAATCTTTATCAACTAAACTTTAAAAACACTTGGACTGCATTCTAAATTCCCTTCGTAACTGCATCTTCACGTTTTGACTGTTTTTCACCACAATAAAAAGGTTCCAAGCTTCCCTGTCAGACTGCATGGCGGCAGTTGTTTACTGATAAACTTTGGGCTTTTTAATATCACGTGAACGTCATCTCGATTATGCAACTTTATTCAATTATGTTAATTTACTAATTATGTAAATTATAAATTTTACGATTAGCAAAAAAACAAATACATTATTTACCGTTTTGGTCGGTCCGTATAGAAAAATATTTGCCCTCGGTCTCAAAAATGTCCCTCGGCCTGCGGCCTCGGGCCTTTTTTAAGACCTCGGGCAAATATTTTTCTATACGGACCTCCCAGTCGGTAAATAACATATATATATTTTTACACGTTGTTTGTATTTTGACTTGCCCTGCAGGCTCGTCAAAATACGGCACAACTCGTAAAAATATACAGCGATACTACGCACCAAAACATCTAATAAGATATAATTATGGGTGTCTGTTACGGTGAAAGAGTTGAGAATGACTGAAATAAAATCTGAGAAGTTGAATGAACCTGAGTATCTTTTATATAAGTTATGCCTGGTGTGTAGGAGGGACGAGTTTTTATTGCAATTACATAAGCAATTTCAACTTGGGCTGAAACCAAAATTTTAATCAATAACTCATAGGAATTCAAAGAATCTTTGTTTTGCAGCTGTGTAATTAGTGATCAACAGCGTTCATATGCTTAGTTCAACCCGAGCTGAAAATTTGGAGCTGTACATGGGTAATTTCAGCCCAGTTGACCAGTCTGAAAATTCCATCCCAGGTAATGCGAACCAGGCTGAACTTTCCACCCAATTCGCACACTTGTCCACGGCTACCAGCCGTCAAAAATGTCACCGATTGCTTGGCTACCAGCCGGGTTGTACGGTAGTATACGGTAATCTCAAAATTATCCCTATGGGTCCCCCAAGTTGTGCCCAGGCTTCAACGCAAACCTACAAAATGCGCAATATATATTTTAGTGCAGAGGAGCGGCAGTTTTACGCAGCAGAAAAGCCTAGAAATGGCAAGAATTACACGAAAACATTGTCTTGATAAACTCAGGACCTTACAAAGTTACTAAATAACAAGAAAAAAGCTGAAAGAAAACCAAAACGGACTAAATAAAAACACATGAACAAGCGCAGCACAAAATGAAACTAGATCCCAAGGATAGTGCAAAGTTTCTAGTAATAACAATTTTGCCAGCCCCGCAACCTGCCAGCCCATTTTCTTGAGCAAAGCCCAAGTTAATTTAATACAAGTGAAAACTCAGACAAACAACCCAAAATAGAATCTCGAGGGATTCTTAAAGAGTCATTTTCTCTTCAAGAACGAAAAAAAAATTATAAACTCCGACAAACATGAATACTGACGTCTTTTGTGCCCTTCACTATTGTTTTCCAATCTGTTTAATAACATCAAGATATTTTTAAACTCCTCGAAATTTTTGCATAAAAAGCTTGGCGCATCACAAGAATTCCGATACTAATACGTATCGTGTGACGTCCGGTCAATCCAGATCAAAATTGACCAAAATTTGTCAAGTGGATGTCAAGATAAGTAAGTTTTTGTTGCCTTCACAAATTATTACGCCTGATGATTATGTTGCTAGCTTCATAGCCTTGCGAATCGTCTGCCGAATCACGCGCTAAGTTCACGCAGGTACAGATACATGCAGAACTAAACATTCATGTTTACTATATGGCCAGGGTTCTTCGTACAGTTGCTTATTGAACGCCAAATCAAAATGCGAAGACAGTCTACGACCTCCAGTATAGAGAATTTGTTACTGAGCTGAAAATATAACAGACACGAACCAACAACACTCTACAAACCGACTTCACAATATCGTCAACATGCCACACCATATTAAAGTTAAATATAAAGCTTTTAATATTTATTCGCACCTTTGACCTTCCGCTCGGCAGACAGTAAATCCTTTCGCCCAGACCATATTTAATTAGCCATGCACTAAAGCCTAGAAATTCGTTGTTTCGAGAAGAAAAATCGATCACTCCTTTGCGTTTCTCCGTCATTGTTGTATTCGCCAGTCGCAAACAAAACCACGCGTGCGCAGTGGTATTCTAATAGATTCCGGGGGGAAACTTCTTTCATTCTTGGTATATTAAGATAAACACGTCTTTCAAGAAATATCCATAGATAAGGTACAAACCTGTCTATTATCGCTGTTTATAGGGCTTACGAGCTTTAAGCGACATAAGTATTTGTCGTCTATGAAAGACTGATACCAGTGTTTCACATTTTCACTGGTTTTAGCCTTTCAGCTACGACAGTATGTATGTCGTTAAACCTGGTAAGTTTACCCCCCGGAAAGTTTACACTATGTATGTATGTATATGTATGTATCGTGTGAATTTTGCCACTCATCACAATACTGCAAAGTTTCTGTGAAACTTTGCACTAAAAAGCACCACGTAAGCCGCGATATCGAACTCAGGCACTTCAACTCTTCACGGACTGCGCTACCACTAGGCTCTCCATCACACCCTTCACAACATAATATGCCAAGCTGGACATTTTATAGCGGCAGATTAGCTAAACGAGACGACGTAATTTTCATTTCAATATCGATATGTCTTTCCTTCCACTTTTCCCTTGTCCTTCTAGCATTAAGCAGTATTTCAAGTACATACTGTATTATTTAATACTACAGTACATTTACGGCTACCAGCCGATCATACTGTAGTATACTGCAGTATACTGCAGTATATGATCGGCTGGTAGCCGTAAATGTACTGTAGTATAATACAGTATGTACGTATGTATTTTAATTGTTTATTTTATTTTATTTTATTTAATTTTATTTTATGTTATCAACTTATTCACTCTTAGTATACTGCTTAATGCTAGAGGGACAAGGGAAAAGTGGAAGGAAAGACATATCGATATTAAAATGAAAATTACATTGTCTCGTTTAGCTAATCTGCCGCTATAAAATGTCCAGTTTGGCGTGTTATGTTGTGAAGGGCGTGATGGAGAGCCTAGTGGTAGCGCAGTTCGTGAAGAGTGCCTGAGTTCGATATCACGGCTTACGTTGTGCTTTTTTCATTTTGTGCTGTGCTCGTTCATGTGTTTTTATTTAGTCTGTTTTGGTTTTCTTTCGGCTTTTTTCTTGTTATTTAGTAACTTTGTAAGGTCCTGAGTTTATCAAGACAATGCTTTCATGTAATTCTTGCCATTTCTAGGCTTTTCTGCTGCGTAAAACTGCCGCTCCTCTGCGCTAAAATATATATTGTGCATTTTGTAGGTTTGCGTTGAAGCCTGGGTGCAACTTGAGGGACCCATAGGGATAATTTTGAGATTACTGTATACTACCGTACAACCCAGCTGGTAGCCGAGCAAACGGCGACATTTTTTATGGCTGGTAGCCATGGACAAGTGTGCGAAGCGGGTGAACTTCCAACCCAGGCTAAACTTTCAGCCCAGGTTGAAATTTTTCCATGTAAGCCAGGGTTCGAAATAACATTCAGAAAATATGCCTAATTTTGTAGGCTGTTTTTTGTAGGTCAAAATTTTTGCTGGCTGTTTCTCAAGCAGCAAAGTTACATTCTGGACATAATAATCACTGGGAAAAGTCCTAAACCTACCGGCCGGCTGCTATTTTGAACCCTGTAAGCACTACACTTGTGTTACAAAGATTTAATAAGAAGATTGAGTTGAAATTTCAGCCTGGTTAACCGGGCTAAAATTTCAACCCAGGCTGAAAATCTCCATGTAATTAGCCCTTAGTTTCTATAGATACTTCCCAAATTTGCTTCAGCTAACTAGTAAGCACGAACAAGGGCTTGAAATCAAGGCTGGGTATGAAAGATAACAATAAATTACAATCTCATTGCCAACCTTGACTTGGAGCCATTGTTTCATGGGTATTGAAGCAAATTCAGGACCAAGTGACAAAATATTCAGTTGCTGAAGTGAAGAAGAAAACAGTTTATTAATTTATATTATACTAAAATACTGTATATTCCATCAAATCTTACTTGTTCTGAGACAGTTACTTGACATTCCGCTTCTGAAGCAATGGATGAAATATCTTTGTCAGTATCAGCAGAAGCAATGCTGACATCTTGCTCACTGCCAGTAGGTGAACTGGCGCCATGCACGTTCTGCATTATCCTGTTTCTTCCCCTCTTCTACAGGCTCACTTTTAACTGACTTGCTTGACGCTTTTTTCTTCTTCTTTCCACCACGTTTCTTTTGCTGAAACTGTAAGAGCTAGTAAGATAAAAAAGGAGGGAAATAGATTAATAACGAGACCTTTCACTGCAAAGTAAAAAAGAACATACATCCTGCTGCAGCATACACACTACACAGACTAACACAGTGTATTTGTATATCATGATTTATAAAAGATCAGCAAACTTCAGTATCAAGCAACTACATTCTTCTCAGAATCTCACCTTCTCGCGTCCTGCTTTTAATTTCCTTTGTCTCTCAGACTCATCCTCGTCCATTTCTAACCATCAAACGGTTTAGAAAAGATATCAAATACAGTTCACAAACGTTGAGTCAACTGATCACGTGATATTTAGTCTGGCCCCACAAGTTGGTAAGGAACTTGCAACAAATCACTGAATGTTGCAAGTTGCATAAAAACTGTACCGTAGCAACTTGCAATTTTGTTATTCTTGCCGTGTTGCAAGTTGCAAGAAAAGTTGGATGGGTTCTACTTTTTGCTGCAACGTGCAACAAAAATGAGTCAAAAATCGCAAGTTGCTGAACGTGTAATAAAGGTGCTGTTACACGATGCGATTTTTCTTGCAACTTGCAACAAATTTACCCGTGAAAAAAAATCGCAAGTTGCAGGAAGGGTGTTACACGTTCAGCAACTTGCAATTTTTGTTATAAGTTGCAGCAAAAAATAGAACCCATCCAACTTTTCTTGCAACTTGCAACACGGCAAAAATAACAAAATCGCAAGTTGCTACGGGTGTTACACGGTGCGCTTTTTATGCAACTTGCAACATTCAGTGATTTGTTGCAAGTTGCAAAAAAAATCACATCTGCAACAGCACCTTAACCCTATATCTAAATCACCTTTATCTTATTAATTCAATATATCTTGCAACATTAGTCGTTAGCAGTCGTTGCTAGCTGACAGGAGTTTGCCTCAGTGGTTTGCCGCCGCGCGCCGCCTCACCCAGATGTCGAGCTGCACCAATAATTGTGTAAACAAATAATATATTTTTAGTTACGCAGTTTCTTTTTACAAACGAAAGCTGTTTTACATTTGAAAATAACTGTTCAAATGTTTGGCTGCTATCAAGTTATACACTAATTGCTGCCGAGCGTAGCGAGGCAGTACACTAATCTTGGCTTGGGTACTTGGGTGGCCTGTTACTCGTGCCAAGACCTTTTGCCGACGTATATATAGTCGACACAGAAACTCGATCAGATCGAATTCAAGGCAGGTCGACCTCACATCGAAAATTAAGGATTATCCTTAATTGTCAACTCGCCAAGAATTAAGGCTAATCCTTAATTTTAAATGAAAACTCTCCCCCATACGCCCAACCCCTAACCACAACCCCCCGGAAACCCTAACCCTAACCACAACCCCCCGGAAACCCTAACCCTAACTACAACCCCCCGGTATCCCTAAGCCTAACCACAACCCCCCGGAAACCCTAACCCTAACCACAACCCCCCGGAAACCCTAAACCTAACTACAACCCCCGGTATCCCTAAGCCTAACCACAACCCCCGGAAACCCTAACCCTAACCACAACCCCCGGTATCCCTAAACCTAACCACAACCCCCGGAAACCCTAACCCTAACCACAACCCCCGGAAACCCTAACCCTAACCACAACCCCCCGGAAACCCTAACCCTAACTACAACCCCCCGGTATCCCTAAGCCTAACCACAACCCCCCGGAAACCCTAAACCTAACCACAACCCCCGGAAACCCTAACCCTAACCACAACCCCCCGGAAACCCTAACCCTAACCACAACCCCCGGAAACCCTAAACCTAACTACAACCCCCCGGTATCCCTAAGCCTAACCACAACCCCCGGAAACCCTAACCCTAACCACAACCCCCCGGTATCCCTAAACCTAACCACAACCCCCCGGAAACCCTAACCCTAACCACAACCCCCCGGAAACCCTAAACCTAACTACAACCCCCCGGTATCCCTAAGCCTAACCACAACCCCCCGGAAACCCTAACCCTAACCACAACCCCCGGAAACCCTAAACCTAACTACAACCCCCCGGTATCCCTAAGCCTAACCACAACCCCCGGAAACCCTAACCCTAACCACAACCCCCGGTATCCCTAAACCTAACCACAACCCCCCGGAAACCCTAACCCTAACCACAACCCCCCGGAAACCCTAAACCTAACTACAACCCCCCGGTATCCCTAAGCCTAACCACAACCCCCCGGAAACCCTAACCCTAACCACAACCCCCCGGAAACCCTAAACCTAACTACAACCCCCCGGTATCCCTAAGCCTAACCACAACCCCCCGGAAACCCTAACCCTAACCACAACCCCCCGGTATCCCTAAGCCTAACCACAACCCCCGGAAACCCTAACCCTAACCACAACCCCCCGGAAACCCTAAACCTAACTACAACCCCCCGGTATCCCTAAGCCTAACCACAACCCCCCGGAAACCCTAACCCTAACCACAACCCCCCGGTATCCCTAAACCTAACCACAACCCCCCGGAAACCCTAACCCTAACCACAACCCCCCGGAAACCCTAAACCTAACTACAACCCCCCGGTATCCCTAAGCCTAACCACAACCCCCCGGAAACCCTAACCCTAACCACAACCCCCCGGAAACCCTAAACCTAACTACAACCCCCCGGTATCCCTAAGCCTAACCACAACCCCCCGGAAACCCTAACCCTAACCACAACCCCCCGGTATCCCTAAACCTAACCACAACCCCCCGGAAACCCTAACCCTAACCACAACCCCCGGAAACCCTAAACCTAACTACAACCCCCCGGTATCCCTAAGCCTAATCACAACCCCCCGGAAACCCTAACCCTAACCACAACCCCCGGTATCCCTAAACCTAACCACAACCCCCGGAAACCCTAACCCTAACCACAACCCCCCGGAAACCCTAAACCTAACTACAACCCCCCGGTATCCCTAAGCCTAACCACAACCCCCCGGAAACCCTAACCCTAACCACAACCCCCGGAAACCCTAAACCTAACTACAACCCCCCGGTATCCCTAAGCCTAACCACAACCCCCGGAAACCCTAACCCTAACCACAACCCCCGGTATCCCTAAACCTAACCACAACCCCCCGGAAACCCTAACCCTAACCACAACCCCCCGGAAACCCTAAACCTAACTACAACCCCCCGGTATCCCTAAGCCTAACCACAACCCCCCGGAAACCCTAACCCTAACCACAACCCCCCGGAAACCCTAAACCTAACTACAACCCCCCGGTATCCCTAAGCCTAACCACAACCCCCCGGAAACCCTAACCCTAACCACAACCCCCCGGTATCCCTAAGCCTAACCACAACCCCCCGGAAACCCTAACCCTAACCACAACCCCCGGAAACCCTAAACCTAACTACAACCCCCCGGTATCCCTAAGCCTAACCACAACCCCCGGAAACCCTAACCCTAACCACAACCCCCCGGTATCCCTAAACCTAACCACAACCCCCGGAAACCCTAACCCTAACCACAACCCCCCGGAAACCCTAAACCTAACTACAACCCCCGGTATCCCTAAGCCTAACCACAACCCCCGGAAACCCTAACCCTAACCACAACCCCCCGGAAACCCTAAACCTAACTACAACCCCCGGTATCCCTAAGCCTAACCACAACCCCCCGGAAACCCTAACCCTAACCACAACCCCCGGTATCCCTAAACCTAACCACAACCCCCGGAAACCCTAACCCTAACCACAACCCCCGGAAACCCTAAACCTAACTACAACCCCCCGGTATCCCTAAGCCTAATCACAACCCTCCGGAAACCCTAAACCTAACTACAACCCCCCGGTATCCCTAAGCCTAACCACAACCCCCCGGAAACCCTAACCCTAACCACAACCCCCCGGTATCCCTAAACCTAACCACAACCCCCCGGTATCCCTAAACCTAACCACAACCCCCGGAAACCCTAACCCTAACCACAACCCCCCGGAAACCCTAAACCTAACTACAACCCCCGGTATCCCTAAGCCTAACCACAACCCCCGGAAACCCTAACCCTAACCACAACCCCCCGGTATCCCTAAACCTAACCACAACCCCCCGGTATCCCTAAACCTAACCACAACCCCCGGAAACCCTAACCCTAACCACAACCCCCGGAAACCCTAAACCTAACTACAACCCCCCGGTATCCCTAAGCCTAACCACAACCCCCGGAAACCCTAACCCTAACCACAACCCCCCGGTATCCCTAAACCTAACCACAACCCCCGGAAACCCTAACCCTAACCACAACCCCCCGGAAACCCTAAACCTAACTACAACCCCCCGGTATCCCTAAGCCTAATCACAACCCTCCGGAAAAAAGGCCCCCCTCTCAGACCCCGACCACAACGCCCCTCTAGGATTCTTAGCTTTATGTGTTCAAGTTTAACATCCCGCTTGTGGGACAGATAAATTAAGGCCATGTCTTAATTTGAGCCCTATTTTAAAATTAAGGCCATGTCTTAATTCGAGCCCTATTTTACAATTAAGATATACGCTTAATTTTGGTAAGAGATCGTGTTGTTCAAGGATATCTGTCGGATGACGTAGACATTTTTATGACGATCAGTGGGACAAACGAGATCGAAGTTTTTTAGCACGGAGTTTAGACGGTGAGTATTACAAATTCTTACAAATAGACAGTGGCATGGGGGCATGCGATTTTTGTAAATGCTTTCAAAGCCTGAAACCTTCGCTCTGTTTAACCATCTCTTCGTGCATATTCCATACTGATACAGCCACATCTGATTTCAGAATATAACATTTGCTTTCAATGATGAGTTTCCGCACCAAAACTTAGCAGTATCTGGAAGTAAACTACATGTGATGCAGTGACTGTACATTGAAGTACTGAGAAGAAATGGATTGTCATTTCACTCAAAAAAAGAAAAGTATGGTTCACTTACAACAGAAGTATTAGTCAGTCATACTCCTGGATACTCGTGTTTTCTGTAAAGTAAATACAATATAATTTACATGTTCCCTTAGAAAATAAACTATGTTTCAATGATGGATTGCAACACAATAATTATGCAGAGTGAGACATCTTGAAAGTAATGGATTATCATCAATGAGCAGGCCTGCACTGCAGAGACTAAAGTGGGCCCGGGGCAAAATAAAGAATTGGGGCCCCCCTTGCAAAAATTTTGCATGCCATATTACAGATAAATCTCTCCATATAATATATAATATAATTAGGGGGCCCCTCTCGAGCTGGGGGCCTGGGGCAAATTGCCCCAGTTGACCCCCCCCCCCTCTGGGTGGGCCTGTCAACGAGACAATGACTATAATAGTAAATTGCCTTGAAAGTGGTGTATTTGTATCAAGAACTTATAAGAATCAGAGATTATAAACAATGCGCAACTCTAAAATGCTAGCATGCACAGCCTGGAATATAATTATTTTAGTTACACAAATTCTCCAAAATAATCTGAAGTTGGTATATTGCTGTATAATTTTTCAGCTATACATTTGTCATAACATGAAACACTTGGAATTTCGTTGACTGTTTTGCCACAGCAAGAGTGCAAGACGCATAGTGATCTATTATTTGTATACCATGTAATACATGTAGTGTTTATCCTGTCAAAACCCTTGCCAATTATGATATAAAGAGATAGGTTTTATAGTAATGTATGATTTTAAATCTTATAATTAAAAATAAACGTGTATTAGATATTCTGTCTGTAATTAAAGGGCTTATTTTAGGAATTTTGTAAAACATCAGGAAACTAATCAGGCTTTTTGTTGCATTCGAGGCAGCATTTCACTTGCGGTAGTAATTTCTAGTTATATACACTAATTCTTGTACGTAATCTACTTCTGACAAAGGGACTAGGTCGGTTAGCGTATAAGCTAAGCGGTAAATACGGTTCTATACGTCATCAGTCTACGTCACTACGGAGTACCATGAGAAGCACGCGCGCTTGCTTATTGTGCTTGCGCCCTGGCTTGCGCATTGCACACATCGCTTCTTTAGCCAAACTATCAAGAAACAGCTCTACGGAACTAGTCCTTTTTAGTGATTATTCACATATACGGATATATATCAAGTGGACGCTGATTGTTAAAGGTTAACTCAAGTTTACAACCTTAGCTCTTGGTTACGTGAGTACCGTAGAGTAGTTTTTCATAGGCTATTTTCTATAGCATTGTTTTCTTTCCTTACTCTAGTTATACTAGTTGATATCGATTTAAAATGGATTCAACCGAAACTAACCAACTCCTTGGGCGACCATTGAGTTCACGTCAACATGACGCTCCCGATAGTCAACCTGACGTTCATGATAGTCAATCTGACGCTGAATTACACCAACCTGGTTCAACTGACGGTCGACCCGACCAACATGAGTCTACTAGTACCCCTCCAAACCAACCCGATTATGATTTGGGTAGAACTCTGATCGATATAAATAGTAGCATAAACGGCATGGCTACGATCCTAACTAGCCTCGTTGAAGGCGATACCTCGCGCCGAAGTAGAAAAGACAAGCGCAAACACTGGTCGGATTCTGGTCACTCGGAGGCTGAAAGTGAGAATTCTGATCACCGATCAAAACGCACTCGCTCTGACGACACACTAAGCGTAGGTGCCTCAGATCATGATATTCGAGAACTTCCCGACGGCGGCAATAATGCCGAAAATAATACAGACAATACAGCCCAGGATAACACAGAATTAGACTTCTTAACCGCTATCAATAATTCCCTCAACGAGGAAGAAAAAACAGGTCCCACAATAGTCCAAAAGCTTGCGGATATCGCACTGAAACGATGGGGCACAAGTCTCACGACTGATAAATTGAAGACTATATTAGCGAAACACGAAACCCCTGAAAACTGTGGGGAACTATCCGTGCCGAAGGTGAACCCAGAAATTTGGAGCTCGCTATCTAATTTTAAGAAAAGCGCGGATCTTCGTTTGGGTAATATCCAACAGGCAGTCCAAAAAGCTACCATTGGCATGCTAAAAGCGTGCGATAGTTTACTGACAACGACCACAGGAACGGATAATAACACTGCAATCGCGCACAGCATTGATGCCATAGCCCTAATGGGACACGCAGTTGGAGCACTCTCCCGAATACGACGGGAACAAATTAAACCGGCATTAAAACCTGCGTTTTACAGCCTTTGTAATAAAACAAATGAAGCGGCTGCTTCCACTACATGGCTTTTTGGCGACGATCTCGCAAAACAAGTCCGAGATGCTAAAGAGACCAATACAATCAGCCAGTCGCTCGGGGCAACTAGAAACAAGCGTTCTACATCTCAAAACTACCGTTCCTCATCTACTTATCGCCCAGACAATCGTCCTCACAATTCCCGACAATTTAGTCAAAGGGATGATCAAACCGCATACCAAACTAATAACATCAAACCCCATTTTTTGGGGAAGGGCCAGAAAAAGCCCAACTTCAAAAACAAAAACAGGAAATTTTAAGTACCTTGGATAAAATCAAATTATCGGTAAGTGAATTTCCTTCAGCTATTGGCATGTTGACAAACTATCTTAAAGTTAGATGCAATACATTTAAAGCTGGCAATGTTAGCACCGCTATTACAGCTTGGCAAAATATCACTTCTGATGCAGAAATTTTGCGAACTGTGAACGGGACTACAATTGAATTTGATACTCTGCCCATAAATATCCGGCAGCCACAAATCCCGTTCTCGTCAGACGAATCTAATGTTATAGATCAGGAAATAGCAAAACTGCTAGCCAAAGACATTATTGAGGTTACTAAGCACACTCCGGACGAAGTGGTGTCAAATATTTTCATCCGACCAAAAAAGGATGGCACTCATCGTTTGATTTTAAATTTACACTGTAAATTTTAAGGAGTAAAAATCACCCCGAATAGTAGGGGTAGTTTATTTTCCACAGAATGCCCCGTTTTTTCGGGGCAAAATTTAATAGAATAAAAGGAGGGTAAAAACTACCCGCGCTAACAGGGTAAAATATGAGGGTAATAGTTACCCCTAAGGGGAGAAATTCTAGGGGTAAAGTTACCCCAAATGTGGGGTAAATTCGATTTCCACAGAATGCCCCGTTTTTGGGGGGTAAAATAGGAAGAACTTCAACAGGGGGTAAAAATTACTCTGCTACCCAGGGTAAAATCCCCCACCCCACTGGGTATTCAAATGCTATATAGACTAATTGAAAGACAGTACTATTTCACATGCGTTCAACTTTTACTATAAATCAACGATCAAAGAATATGCATGATATTGTGCATCAGGGTTTACAGAAGCTTGCGATCAAGATCTTTGACAAATTTTTAGACAGCAATTTTGTTTGATGCAATGTGCTGTAATCCAAGAAGCACATGAGAATCCATGAACAAGAACATATCTTGGAACTCTGGTGGATACTGGATTGAGAATACGTTAGTCATCGCGTGTAGAGACAACAACACAGTTTTGATTGGGATGTCCGTGACATCCACCAATCCGTTTTCCCCTGCACAGACCACCAGTCGATCCAAGCAGAAGATGTCACCTCCAACTCCAATTACTTTTGGAAAGTTGCTTTGCGTACAGCGTCGTTAAAATCATCGTCTTCCTATTAAAATATAAAGTGTTGCAAACGCCATTGATATGGATATAAGGAAATGGGCAATGCGTGGAAAATAAGGGTAATTTCATACTGTTCCAAATTACTTATTGAGATGTTTCTCCTACACCGATGTCAATCGTATTAAAGCTAGGAATTCCTATCATACAGATTGGATTCTGATTTGAATGTCACTTATTATTCCGAATCTTAACTTGGAATCTTAACTTTAAGCTTCATGAATGATGTTCCAATCCTTTAATAACATGCTCGAGTGACCATTAATGGTAAACCATCTAATCTCGTACTCACTAACAAATTAAATTGTGTATTTTATCAAATTTACTGAGGGAAAACACTTTAATTTAAGCCACATGCATCTGTTATAACGAATGATGTAACGTTACCGCAAAGACTGTAAAAGTCGAGCTTTGTTCAACTTTTACTGGTCATTACAGTACTGGCAGCATTCATTCTGGCTTTTCTGTATTATGTAAACTAGCCTCTAGTGTGCTATACTGTACAGTACGTAGTAGGATAAGTTGTTATCTGGACATATTTTTGAATAGTTATATTATGTAGGCTATGTATCACATGCATGCACTATATGCATGCATACAATCAGATGAATAAGGGATTTAATGGTTCTACAAACAAAATAGATTGTGGGTGTTAATCAGTTAGCCTTTCTCATGCCATGACAAGACGCAAGACAAGTCACAGGACAAGACGGAAGACAAGACGGAAGACAAGACGTAAGACAAGACGCAAGACGTAAGACGTAAGACAAGACGCAAGACGTAAGACAAGACGCAAGACGTAAGACAAGACGCAAGACGTAAGACAAGACGCAAGACGTAAGACAAGACGCAAGACGTAAGACAAGACGCAAGACAAGACAAGACAAGACGCAAGACAAGACAAGACAAGACAAGACAAGACAAGACAAGACAAGACAAGACAAGACAAGACAAGACAAGACAAGACAAGACAAGACAAGACAAGACAAGACAAGACAAGACAAGACACGACACGACACGACACGACACGACACGACACGACACGACGGGAAGGGACGGGACGGGACGGGACGGGACGGGACGGGACGGGACGGGACGAGACGAGACGAGACGAGACAAGATGCAAGACAAGACAATATATAGATATCATCTATTTATAAATAGGTATAGGATATAACAGTGCATAATATAGATATAATTGTTGTTTTCTACTTACTTGTCCATACTTGTAAATATCTTTCTGTCTCTATGTTTGGTCGTCTATATATAGTTAAACTCTGGCCTAGAAATAACACATGAAAATTGATGATAAAAAATAAATATACTTGCAAATTTACAATGCAGTAATTCGAATAAATCCAAATTACAATGCAAATGCACAAAGTGAGGCAACCTGCAAGGTAAGTGCCAAGGCAAAGTGAGGTAAGACAAAACAATTAAGGCAAGAGAAGGGAAGGCAGTCCTTTAAAACTGTAAAATGTTTTACCAAATACCAGACACTGCCAGATAGCAAAATTTTAGTGGATACTGCCCACAGGGCACCAATACCCAGATCTGGCACATCTCTAAAAACTTTACAATACTTATACAGAACAACATTATATAAATATCATCTTTAATAATTTATAAATAAGCCACATCAAAAATAAACATATTTTTCTACTTACTTATTAAATAGTTAGTAGAATAAAATTATAATTTTGTTTGGTTTTCTAGATTATACTCGAGCCTAAAAAATACATGAAAATTTAAGATATTGAAATAGATAGACTTGCAAAGCTACAGTAATATTTTCAAAATATTGTATTTCAATGCAATGGACTCCAATACAATTAATGCATGTAATACAATGCAATGTAATGCAAAACAATGCAA
Source organism: Corallium rubrum (assembly GCA_964035015.1). Taxonomy (NCBI): domain Eukaryota; kingdom Metazoa; phylum Cnidaria; class Anthozoa; order Scleralcyonacea; family Coralliidae; genus Corallium; species Corallium rubrum. The sequence goes on along the minus strand of OZ035998.1, from coordinate 43,544,021 downwards.
CGCAATACAATGCAATGTGACACAGTACTCATTACAATGCAATAAATGTTAATAAACTGCAAAACTATACAATACAAGACTTTACAACACTCCAATACAATACAATATGCAATAACAATACAAAAACAGTACAATACAGTGCAGTACATTACAGTGCAGTGCAATACAGTACATATATCTTATTAGATGTTTTGGTGTGTAGTATTGCTGTATATTTTTACTCGTTGTTTGTATTTTGACGAGCCTGCGTATCGCTGTATATTTTTTCTCGTTGTTTATATTTTGACGAGCCCACAGGCTCATCAAAATACAAACAATGAGTAAAAATATACAGCGATACTACACACCAAAACAGGGCGAGTCAAAATACAAACAACGAGTAAAAATATACAGCAATACTACACACCAAAACATCTAATATTTACTATACAACTGCTCTGATTAACAAATTTTTATGGAAAAAGAAAACTCTAAAAAGGCCAGAGAAGTGGCATGACTTGCACCAGGACAAAATAATAAGCATACATGAAGTAGTCTCCCGTGTGATAACTTTCATTTGCTTATAAACAATCCAAATAACCAGTGCAAATACCTAACTATGCAAATATCACTGTATATTTGCACTAATTTTTAGCGTTATTTGGACAGTTTTTAATGCAGTTGTATAATAAAGTACAGTACAGTATACAGTACAGTATACAGTACAGTATACAGTACAGTACAGTACAGTACAGTACAGTACAGTACAGTACAGTACAGTAAAGTACAGTACAGTACAGTACAGTAAAGTACAGTACAGTAAAGTACAGTACAGTAAAGTACAGTACAGTACAGTACACTACAGTACAGTACAGTACAGTACAGTACAGTACAGTACAAATACAGTGCAGTGCAGTACTAGTAAAGTATTAATTAGTACAATATTATAAAAAATATTTATTCAATTATAAATAGGTATTAAATAGGTATGACACAAACAACACTTAAAAGATAAATGTTTGAAAAGTTACAATATAATACAATACTACAATGCAACGCATTGCACTGCATTAAGCAATGCAATAAGCAATACAATACTATAAAATACCATGCCATGCCATACCATACCATACCATACCATATACCATACCATACCATACCACACCACACCACACACCACACCATACCATACCATACAATACAATACATTAATGTACAATACAATATACAATACAGCACTCTGCAATACAAATGCAAAGAGAATGTTTATACCTTTTAAGACACTGTAAAACTATACAACATAATAAAAGAAATATTTACAATACTGCAACACATTCAAGCAAAACATTTGAATACAATGCAATACAGTACAATATTATAAATATCATCTTAAATAATGCATCACCTATAAAAATTATTATTACTTATATAGGTATGGGATTAGCTACACTTAAAAATAAACAAATTGTTTCTTTCTACTTACTTGTCTTGTTTAGTTGGTAGAATATCTTTCTGTCTTTATGTTTGGTGTTCTATCGTTAAGCTCTGGCCCAAAGAAAGAATTGAAAAAAGCCTTTGATATATAAACTTTTATTTATAAAACAAAGAATTGCAAAGAGTAACCACAAAATGTTTTAACTTACAAAATACATTTATAAAATAACAAAAACTAGTGACGATTTAACTTGTTTTTACATGCCAAACTTAGATATTTTATGTATGGTCAAACACTGTCAAAATTTATATTTTTCGAAGATACAAACGCTATTTATCCCGCTGTGGAACACTGCAATTTAATCCAAGATACAGAATACTATTACTAATAGTTCACACTCCTTCAGTTTACTAACCTCTTTTTATCAAAGTAACACGATTTCTTCAACTTTTTGGCGTCGTTTGTCGTGATCAATCGTTTCCAATTTTTGTTTGTACAGTGCCGTCACTGCAGTGTTTAACAAGCTTTTTTGACGTCAAAAATCCACATATTTAGACAGATAGCACTGGATAAACAAGAGGTTTCCTAAGGCACCACTTTGAAGACAAATTATGACGTTTTTTGTAGATGTTCACTGTAAAAAGATGGATTTTTTCCTTGTGTCCATTCAGACTAAACCAACCCGCCATCTTCTTGCTTGAATTAGTGTGTTTTAGCGGGAAATTTCTTGAGATATGATTGGCTAATAAAACTATGAACAAAGCCTCCGACTTTAATCCGACGACTTCCGATGACGCATATCGATCGCAAAAAGTATTATTTTATGTTTTTTTGAGCATACTTTTTCATATTTAGGCAAATGCCTTTCTGTAGAAGCTTGTTGTGTATAAGCATATTATTTTAAGCATTCATGTTGTTTCTTGTTGACTGCGGGTGCTCTAGGATACAGACTATATAGGATATCCTGTTGGAAGGATATGGTACAATTTTTGTCACTCTAAGTCTCAAACATAGGGTTATATTTTTTTTTGTGGAACAAAAAGCATGTTTTGAATAAACAAGGGACCATTGTTTAATTGTTATTGATTAATTAATTAATTAATTAATTAATTTGATTGATTGATGATTGATTGGTCGACTGATTGATTGACTAATTATTTATTAATTGATTGATTGTTTGTTTGAATGAATGATTGATTGATTGATTGGGTTTTACTCAATTTTATTCAGTTTTACGCTATATATTTGCAACGGTTGGAAAGTTGTGCAAATTTAACCACAAATTTGCTTTTTAAATTGACATGAGCAAATTCATTAGTAAAATTTTGCAAAGTTACAAAACCGCAAAATGTAATTAGCACTTATAATGGCCAATAAAAATTGGCCGTGCATATATTTTAAAACTACCAGATCTATTTATAGGTTCTTAATTTTTTTCAAGAGTACCAAGTATACTCAGCCTAATCAGATTCTGATAATTTACTAAGTTTGCCAAGCTTTGATCAAAACATCAAAAAAATTGTATTTTTATAGAAGGCACTTGCAACGTTCAGTTTTACAATAAATTTGCAATAGCGTCAAAGTTGGGAAATTTAATGACGAATTTGCATTAAAAATTGACTTGAGCAAAGCCATTAGCAAAATTTTGCAAAGTTAAAAACAGCAAAGTTGAATAAACTATTGGGCAAAGTCATGCAAATTTCTTTTCAAATTTGCTATGGCAAATTCATATGCAAAATTGTTGCAGACGTATTTGACTGAGTGCAAATTTATAACACACCATTAACAAATTACATGCAAATTTAGTTTAACAAATTTGCAATTAAGTTATTTGCAAATGTGCAAATTTAGTGCAATTTCATTTTTTTGTCCCGTGGTAGTTGTGAATTATCTTGTGATTTATCTCATGGTCACCCTGCTTTTACCAGGGAGCATGGAATTGATGTGCGGGTCTTGGGGACCGGTCATTATTTGTTCAACATTTTTTATGACCCACTCTATCAGGCAGGAAAATTTTTGAAGCCTGTCCAAACAAGTGTAAAATTTTTCATGGCTGGTCCTTTAAACAATGTGAATTTTTTTTCGATCGGTGATGTATACAAAAATTAATATTCAATTCACTGAGGTGGACAATATATAGCCTCATGGCCTGAAATAGGTAGGAAAAAGTTGCAACCAAACTAAGACCTATGCTCATAATCCAAGGGCAATCACAAAGAACACTCTTTAATAATACATGTATATATATATATATATATATATATATAATTAATCAATGGTGCAGTCATCATTTGTTTTGAAGATTCTACATATAGTGTTGTGCAGCATAGGGCCATAGGCAGTATATAAATACGAATACAATACTATAAAAGGTTTATGTCATGTTATTTTTAGCCAAAACTGTCTTTATATATTCAAATTCTTTTGTTGAAAACTTCAGAATTAAAATTGTACATTGATTCAGGAGAATGTCTGGACATCAAGACCAATTTCACACAAATTGATCGTAACTAGTCTTCATCAGTACTTCTGCGCAGTTTTCTAGTATCTCTTTTGTGTTTTTAGATAATTTAAAACCGTAATTGTGGCGTTTCATGCAATTTTAGGGCAATTTTGTTTGTGTCAGAATAGTGAGATGAAGCGTGAGCTTATACGGTCTTCAGAACAGGATCTCAGGTGCTTGCAACGTATGTAGAGTGTTACACTTAATAAATTGCTGAAATCGACAACTATCTTGATGGTTAAGACTTAAGAGCAAACAAAGCGAATAGATGATGAATAGTTTAATACCGATACATGTATAAATTATTCGTGCGCGCGACTGAACGGCGAATAAATTTCTCAAATAACACTGAAATGTAATTTAATGTACTAACCGTAGAAAATTCAAACACTTCCTCCCGGCGACTTTCCCAATGAGATTGAAAAACACGTACATTTGTAAATGAAACTACCAACTTCACTCCTCTTTCAAAGAATCCGCCATTTTGAAAATATTTTGGCACCGTCCCACTTACCCCAAACGTATGGAGTAAATTTCACCCCCCGTAAATCCCAATAAAAATTCACCCCAGTTGAAGGGGTAAATACCGCTAGGTCCGCCATTACTCTCGACAGAGGGGTAAACATTTGGCCACATTGCCCCAAATCCAGGAGTAGTTTTTACCCTTTGAAAAGTCACCCCATCCACTTTGGAAATTTTACACCTAAAATGGGGTAATTTTTACTCCCTGAAATTTACAGTGTAAATTTAAAAGGTCTCAATCAGTTTGTGACTTACCATCATTTTAAAATGGATACACTGCATTCTATACTCAAATTAGTAGAAAGAAATTGTTTCACGGCATCACTTGACCTTAAAGATGCATACTATTCAGTGGCGGTAAACCGCTCGGACCGTAAATATCTTCGGTTTATTTGGCAAGGAATTTTGTATCAATTTACATGCCTGCCAAATGGCCTCTCCAGCTGCCCTAGAACATTTACAAAACTGTTAAAACCACCGCTCACTGTACTTCACAAACTTGGTCATATTACCGCCAGTTACATCGACGATCTTTTCCTACAGGGGAAAACATATGAACAATGTGTATCTAACGTTCTCGATACTTTTTTACAATTCGAGGAGCTGGGTTTTATAATACACCCAGACAAATCTGCATTTATACCCTCTCAAGAACTAGTTTTACTAGGTTTTATCATCAACTCCATTGATATGACCATCATTCTCACACCTGAGAAAAAACTCGCGATCAAACAGCTATGCCTGTCCCTCATTTCTAAACATATGCCTACAATAAGGGAGGTTGCACAGGTTATTGGTAAGATTATATCTTCATTCCCAGGTGTGACTCATGGTCCATTATATTACAGAGCAATCGAGCGCAACAAAACTGAAGCTCTTAAAATCCGTAAAGGTAATTTTGATAAACGAATGACTTTATCTGAAGACTCGAAAATCGAACTTCAGTGGTGGGCTCAGAATGTCATTGAGTCTAAAAACGTCATTTCTCACGGCCACCCATCTTGCACCCTTACAACGGATGCCTCCCTAACAGGTTGGGGTGCTGTGTACAAAGGAAGTAGCACGGGGGGTTTCTGGTCAGATGAGGAAACGTCGCACCATATAAACTATCTTGAGCTACTGGCCTTGCACCTAGGACTTCGTTCCTACTAGAGATGAGCCGATTAATCGGAAACTAATCGGCAAAGCCGATTAATCGGCCAATTTAAAATAATCGGTAATCGGCCGATTATTTTGAATAATCGGCAAAATAATCGGTGCATGTCTCAAATAAAGCTTTTCATGAACGACGCAAACACACACACCATAAGTCTGTAACTGCATAAGCCCAAACACAATAGTCCTTATTTCACAATGATTACAGAGCATTTCACACAACTCTTGATGGAAGAGTTACACAGTCAGATGTTTATTGCCACAAAGTTTACGAACTCTGCAAATTCGTTACGTATAGCAGCCGATCAAATAGCGAGCATCAAAACAAAGTTGCAATGTTTGTCGCTAACTTCGGAAGCAATGAACCGGAACGCCGGAACTCTAGTCTGTCAAAAGATTTGTGAAACGCTTTTAAAAGTTTAAATTTTAAAAACAACACGAGAAAATGGCAAAGGATCTTCACCGGTTGAGGTAGTCACGAGCGAGAAAATCTCAACCCAGGAAAAGAGCTGCAGCACTAAACTTCATCAAGACGTATGGTCTTGCTTCGACGAGATTTTTGGATCAAGCAACAGCACTTCCAACGGCAGCCACAACGTTGAAGAAGAGATCGACGCCTTTCTCACCCTTCCGCTACAGCCATTGCAAGCATGCCCTCATGTTTGGTGGCAAGCAAAGAAACTTGTTTATCCCAACTTGTTTAAAGTTGTGCTGAAGTATGAGCCTCCCAATTCAAGTGTTTATTCAGAGCGTATGTTTATCGAGGCAGGGAACATTTCCACGGACAAACGAAACAGGCTAGCACCACATAAAGCAGATAATATTTTGTTTTTACATCACAATTTGCCAAATACTAATAGTGTAGTGCATACCAACTTATAGAACTGAAAGTCGGACAAACAAAACGAAATTGACTCTCAAAACACGCAAAACTAATCATCAAGAAACATTTCTGTTATATTTCACAAATCTTGTTGCAATTTAGCAATCCCTACAACATTGCAAAACTGCGCAGGGACTGGTAACCAACAATGTAGCACTAATCGGCATATGCCGATTAATCGGCCGATTACTTGTATTAATCGGCCACCAACTAATCAGCTTCAGTAATCGGCAATTTTCGTAATCGGCTCATCTCTAGTTCCTACTGTAAAGGTTTACATGATACACATATTCGGGCATATCTTGACAACACTACAGCAATTGCCGTTATTAACCACATGGGCACCAGTCACTCCCCACAAAGTAATACACTTGGTAAAACTATCTGGGAGTGGTGTATCGCCAGAAACATTTGGCTTAGTGCTGCCCATATCCCAGGGGTTGATAATACGATAGCAGATTCTGAATCACGTAGTACCAATATCCACACGGAATGGATGATCGGCAGATCAATCCTTAAGAGTACCCTGACACAATTTGGGTTCCAACCAAATATCGACATTTTTGCGACACGACTCAATGCGCAATTTCCTACCTATGTGTCTTACCGACCAGACCCTGATGCATTCGCTATCGATGCTCTGTCATTAAACTTGTCTAATTTACAGTTTTATGCTTTCCCCCCATTTAGTGTAATAGCTACACTGTTACAAAAAATTCAGGAGGACAAAGCGACAGGTATTGTAGTAATACCAGATTGGCCAACGCAATCCTGGTACGCCAAAGCTATTCACATGTGCTTACAACCCCCGATACGCCTAAATCCGGGGAAACGGCTACTGCAATTGCCAACCACAGGGTGCTCATCCCCTACACAAAACCCTAGCACTCCTAGTTTGTCTATTATCCGGCAACAGTTGAAAGAGAAGGGATTATCAACAGATACTATAAATATTATAATGGCATCGTGGCGACAGAACACAGGAAAACAATACAATTGCTACCTCTTGAAATGGATATGTTTCTGCCAAGAAAATGACATTAAGATCGAACAGGCGGATGTTAACGACGGATTAAAATTCCTAACATATTTGTACAAACAAGGCGTAGGGTACAGTACCATTAACACAGCACGGTCAGCGTTATCTGCAGTAATAAATTTGGGTAACCCTCGAACATTCGGAGAACATCCTTTAGTCACCCGTTTTCTCAAAGGAGTTTTTGAACTTAAACCATCGTTACCTCGGTATACCGTAGTTTGGGACGTGGGTGTAGTTCTTAAATATATGCAGTCGATGCCTACTATGCAGGATATGACACTGGCCATGCTTACAAAGAAACTAACGACACTCCTTGCACTCTTGACAGCGCAGAGATGCCAAACATTAAAAAATTTAGATCTAGCTTATATGCAGGAAACTGATAATCAGTTCATATTCACCATAAGAGAAAAACTCAAAACAACACGAGCGGGTAAACACCTTGATCCAATTGAAATCACAAGCTATCCTGAAGATATTCGACTCTGTCCTGTAGCTCACCTCCGATTTTACATCACCAAAACCTCATCAACACGTGAACATACCAAACTACTGCTTAGTTATGTCAAGCCGTACAAACCGGTCACAAACTCCACGATTGGTCGCTGGGTGAAAAGTCTTATAAAAGACTCCGGAATCGACACAAAGGCATTTTCGGCGCATAGTAGTCGAACAGCAGCATCTTCTTATAGTTTTTTATCGGGTTTACCATTGCAAGACATCCTTAAAGCTGGAGGTTGGTCGACAACTGGGACATTTGCCAAGCACTACAATAAACCTATTGACTCAAACTTTGGGAGCAGTATACTTAACCATTTTAGTCATGCAAACACTCAATGACTCATCGTCAATTACACTATATATTCAATATTGAATTAGAGTTTAAATTTATACAACTTTGTTGATAAATATGTGATAATACTGAATCGAGCAGTTTGATTCATGCAACAACACTTCAACTTACTGGCACTCACAGCTTTAAAGTCTCATGGTACTCCGTAGTGACGTAGACTGATGACGTATAGAATTTAAAAATTAAACAAGACTTACCTGTAAGTTGATGTTTGATTTTGATTCTATACGTCATCAGTCAGGAACGGAGGAGTAACATGCCCTCCCAGCGATGGGCTGTTTACCCTCCCTGTTCTCCTCCGTTCCTGTGTGAGTGTCAGTCAGTTCTTTACTTTAAATAATGGCTAGATAAGCAAGCGCGCGTGCTTCTCATGTTACTCCTCCGTTCCTGACTGATGACGTATAGAATCAAAATCAAACATCAACTTACAGGTAAGTCTTGTTTAATTTTTAAATTACTGATTAGGGGAGCAGGGCAGTCCAGAAATAGGCTTTTCCGTGCGCAAACCGCTGGAAGCCGCTGTGGGCGCTGGCCGCCAAATTAAATTCGCTTCGTGACGTCACGGAAGCATTTTTCGTCCCGCCCCCTTTTTAGTCCCCAGGCTCCCGTAGTATAAATAAGCTCCGAATTCTCCGGAAAGTCCGAAAATAAAAATAGAGGCGCACTGAGGTTAAAGTCGTCAAAATAATCTTGCTTGTATGGTGTTATACGAAATGCTAAAAATAATTGTCATAATGAAGTTATTGACTGTTTATGTTGTATTTTTACGAGTTTCCCCCAATGACCAATGTCCCCCTCAATGGCAGTGCTCTTCCACTTTGAAAAACTGAAATTTCCTTTTTTTTTGTCCTGATTTTGACCAAAATTTCCTTCAAAAATTTAAGTCAAACGAAGCACAGTTTTGTAACATTTGTTCTTGAAATCAGCGAAGACACGAACAAGCCTGCGAGCTCGCAGGCTAGCGAAGAAAGTTGCGTCATGTTATATTTACAGGTTATAAAGTCATGTGATATCCTTGTCGGTTCTGTTTGTTGCAAGTCCTTCCAACTATCTTAGACGAAGCCTCTATTCTCAGTTCTCACAGTAATCTAACAGGTCCTAATGCAGTATAGAGTCTTTAGAATTGTAAAATATAAGGTAAGAAGGTTTAATTTTTACTTGTCCATGTACTCCTCTAACACTGAATAGTTTGGTACGTAGCTTTATTATGAAATTATCAATATGCATAACTTTCGAGAAATACCCTATAAATTCTAATAATTTTGACAATATTGTAGTAATGCTAAACACATCAGTTTTATACTACACTTGCACAGTGTCCATAGTGTGCATCTGGCAACCGAATATAGGCCAATATAATTTTATCGTCTTTTATGTACATGTATATAATATTTATATTATCATACACGAGAAGCCGTTTTAATATTATCTGATTCGAAAACACTTGCTGAGTGTGTTGAAAAACGAGGCGATAGGCGAGATTTTTAACTCACTTCGAGGTGTTTTTAAATCAGATAATAAAACGACTTTCGAGTGTATGGTATAGCTTCTCAAACAAATCAGTATTTAAAGAGAAATTTGATTAATTTATGGGCGTTCATTACCACATTTCACAACAACGTCTTGGTAAGTGGTAACTGATTGCCATTATGTTTTCCTCATGAATTTATATTAATGAGTTTGAGAAAGATAGAAAATAGTACCTTAAGACCCCGTTTGCACTAGAGCAAAAGTTCCGGATTCGTAAATGTTTCCGGATTCACTTCGTACCGCGTTTATTAACAGTATTCGCAGATTTGGCCCTTTACAATAAACTCGGGTTCACACTACGTATTTTCTCGGATTCAAAAGTATTCGGATACGAAGTTTCTACATTTTTTTCCGGATTCGAAGACCCCGTTTACACTAGAGCAAAAGGTTTTAGTACCGGATTCGTTTTGCCGTTTACACACAAAAGAATGAATCCGGAATAAAAACTTTCCGGTTCGATCTCGTCTGGAGATTTCGAATCCGGAAAAAAAGCTCGTGTGAGGTTGCGGTGGAACCAACATGGTCAACATAGTAACTGAATGTAAAGAAATTCCGAGTTTAGTGTAAACAGTGGCGTAGCCAGTGTCTTGAGTTAGTAATCCAAAAGCCATAAATTACATAATTTTGTTGAAATCAAACCAGAACGTAGAATCGACGTCTACAATATTTAGATTTATTTATAAACAAGTCGAGTACAGGGGTCCTACTAAACACCGTCCGGGACCGTCCGGGACCATCCGGGACCGTCCGTGAACCGTCCGGGACTGGTCCGTGCCATTAATTTAATCCTCTATGATCAAGAGAATCTTTAATGTACTTATAACTTACCTTGATTACATTCGTCAATTGGTTTTTCAATTAAAAAAAACCTCGAGAAATGAAATGTTAAAAAAATATACAACTCCTGTTTCTTTAAGTCTTTAAGTCTACTACCGCTTTTTAGAAGAAGATTGAGTTTATCATGTTTCTATAAAGTGTAAATACCGCACGGGGTCTGGGGCTATGCTCCTTCAGAAAATTTAAAGAACGGTTATATGATTTTTGATTTATACGGAAGATGATTTGAGTTTCAAAACTCAATTGAAGATTGAGTATTTTACCCCTATATACCGGTTGTAGAAAAGTGCTTGAAAATATTCCTGTATACAGAACCGTTTTTGCCCAATGGCAACGTTGCCGGGTATTCTTCTGAAAGACATTTTGGCGAACGGCCATTTTGCCGAATGGACAACTTTTTGCCGAAAAGTACATTTTGCCAAAGGGACAATTTGCCGAAAGACATTTTGCCGAATGTTATCTCGCCAAAATAAACTCATCCAAATTTTTAAATTTTCTTTGAGACGACGACTCATTTGTCAGGTCTGAAAAGAAATCCACTCTTTCGGCAGCATTGCGGCATCGCGCATTAATTGTGAATCGGAGAATAGTGAATAGATCGTGCATTGAGAATAGTGAATAGAACATTTAATATTGTTGAAGAGTATTTAAAAAGCTGATTTAACATCGCTTAATACATAAAACTAACTAATATTTATCACGGACGGTCATAATGACATCCCGGACGGTCACGGGCGGTCCCGGACGGTCACGGGTGGTCCCGGACGGTCACGGACGGTGTTTAGTAGGACCGTCACTTTCTTTTGAATTGTGGGTTGTCAAGCGGAACGCATTTCATTAGCTTTGGTTGAATACACACATTTCAAAAGAAAGCGATCGAGAAAAGTCGATCGCGCGACAAAATGCACTGAATGGAAATCCAGCTTAAGTGGCTCAGCACACTGTACTACGTGCTTGACGACAGTGAACCCGTCTTACAGGTATGTCCGTCTTTTATGCATAGTCATTGGATAAGAATGCAAAATATTAGTTAAACTGAAAAACTTTGAATCGGGTTTTCGGTTTTCCACCGTGAAAGAAACTGGAAAACCGATCTCAAAACAAAACCGATCTTTCCCGGTTAACCGCCTCAGCCTAATTGTGTCAAATATTGATCCAGTATGTGGAGGGTGGAGGTGCAGGAATCAATGTGGGTTCATGATAGCTGGAATCAAGCTTAGGCTAAAGATGTCAAGCCAAGGCTAAAGACAGGGCCGTAGGAAGATGTTTCAGGTTATGGGGGCTTGTCGAGCACCCAAGGTGTGAGAACCCTCTAGGGTGGTCTTCATTTTCTAAAAAGTGATTTCCTGCATTTAGAGGTCAGTTTTACAACAAAATAATGAAAATATTATGCATGATCATAAACAACAAGCCGCTAACTGGCAGCAGAAAACTTGTGCTTTGACATTGAATTTTTAGGGGGGCTCAGTCCCCTCCTTCCAGTGAATAGGGGGGTGCCAGCCCCCTGTGCCCCCCTGCTTCCTATATACAGCCATGGCTAAAGATGTCTTGTTTGAGGTGGGCTAAATAATATACCAGAGTACTTGCATTTGGCCCTCTCCTTGAAACCCAATTTACTTTCAAATTCTATAATTTGAAACTCATAATCCACATAAATGTTCTAATCAATTCAAGATGCATGATCCAACAGGAAATTCTACACTAATTTGTGGCTAGTTAATATTTGTACAAATGACAAGACTAAATGTTAGATTACCATGTACAGTTCTAACATGTAGACATTACTAATGTTGTTAGGGGTGGTAGTGGTGGTGGTAGCTCTTATCTACTTTTGGCCCCTCCCAAATGAGTGACTATATAACCAGAATAATTACATGTAATAGAAGCCTCTGCAGAGGAGAGACTTGCATCACAAAGTTCAATATGCCCATTGTCCACCATAACAAGTATAAATTACTAGGTAACTTATTGTTAGTGGTAATTGTGGAATTAGAGGTATAAAGCTTCAGCCAAACTATTCAATTATGTCATTATTATAGTTATTATATGTAAGATGAAAGTTTCTGACATCAGCAATTATCCAATGATTGCATGCATTGGGCTATTTTTTCCCCTTCTGCATTGCCTGTGTGGGGGTATAGTGGTCAAAGATAAAGGTGAATTGACTACAGTACTAAAATAAGGGGGTGTTTATATGGAGGCGAGCCAGCTGGGTATCCGGGCTAGCCCACTTTGCCAAGATCGTGCTTATGCTAACTGATAAATTATGCAATGGCTCACCTCGCCCTTACGAAAAAATCCTAATAGGAGTTCCTATTACATTTTGGCCCAATTTCCTATAGGAATTCCTATAGGATTTTTTTGTAATTAGGGTCCATATGAACACCCCCTATTTAGACCCCATTTACACTAGAGCAAACGTTTTTGGATTTGTAACGAATCCGGAACGTTTTAGTACCGGTACATTTCCTAGGAAATATGTCCACCCCCCTTCAGAAATTTGGCGCCCCCTCAGAATGATTCCTTACGGGATAATTCATATAGTATGTGTAATGTGGACAAAACTTTTTAAAAGTAAAAAATAAATATTTCTGAATGATAAATTAATTAACTGACATACAGCTAAATATATATTTACAAGTACTACAATATTAACTAACTTATTGACCGAGTGTGAGGTCTGTACTTGTGAAATATCGGACTGATGTTTTTTAAACTTTTGCAAACTAAACAAAAATGGCAGATATTTTCCCATTTTTAATTAAAGTACTTTCCATTGAGCTAGAATCCTGAACTTTCTACCCCAAAGAGTATTTTTCAATTGCTTTTGTTTGACATATTGCTCAAGATTGTACGTTAAGTAGTTAAATAAAATATCATCTGAAATTCTAATACTTGTGAGAAGTAAATTTTACATTATTACAAACAATGTTACGAACGTTTTGGACATTTTAAAAACTATCACAAAATGTGGAAATTCAAACTATACATCAAATAAAAGCTTAAAAAAATTTCTAACAACATACAGTACCTGCACGATATATTTCAACAATGAGTAGTTCTGAAATTATAATCCCATCTTGTTGCATATGCTGACATGACTGCCATTTTGTTTAAAATATAAAACTTACGGTCCTGAATGGCAGATTCCCCTCTGAGCAGGTGGATACAGGAAATATCCGACTGCTTATGAGCCAATAAAATTACAGGATTTCCATATTGGACCTCTCAGCACTAAACAAACTTATTTTATTTAATAAAAACTTTGGCTTAATTGGACTGTCACTAAAACTAATCATTTTTACAAGTTTTGATGGTGGAACACATGAATGGCAAAGCCATTCCTGATGATTCTCAGGAAAAGAACTTAAATTAAGACAAGGGAGATGGTACCAGTTGTCACAAAGATCACACCGAACCATATCACCATATTCTGGCAAAAAAACACATTGTACAAAATGTCTGTTGACTAATTCATGCACTTCCTTAGCATTTAACAGTCTGCTGTTTCATGAGCACGAGGGAATGAGGAGATTTCTCCTCTTTCCAAACAGCTAAATAAGTGGTTTCTCATTTTTGACTGATCGAACGACCCTTCAGTCAAATATTAAGTGTTCCCACTTGCTAGCTCGTATGCATAAGCAATGGCAAATAACCCACTGTTGGGTCAACTTTGATTGAGTATGTTCCTGGCATTGGGGACATCTTCACGTGAAGCTGGCCTGATCGAATAATATATATTTAGCCCAATTAGCTGTTATAATTTATCATTCAGAAATATACATTAATTTTTTACTTTTAAAAAGTTTTGTCCACATTACACTTATATAAATTAGGGTCCTACTAATTACTGCCCGGGACTGCCCAAGATTGCCCAGAAGTAAAAAAATGACTGCCTGAGATGGTATATTACTGCCAAAGACGGTATAGATCTATATTAGTAGAGGCATTTACGGCACACCGCAAACTGCAGTTCGAAATCAGCAGTTAGCCGTTAGAAGTTAGGACAATTTGTATGTTAAGACTGAAAGCTTCTGTTTGCGATTTGCTGTATATATGAAAATAAGTGGCAATCAGTTAACTAAACATACTCTACTACATGCAATGTATATGTATTTTTATATATGGTGAATAAATACGAGTTGCCGGTTTTCCTTTGATTTATAGCCCATGCACTCAATAAGAGAAAATATCAGATGTCTGTGAAATTGGACTTCGCAAAAAATGGAGGCGTATGAAAAGGAAGAGGCAAACCAATACACTGTACACATACTCTGTTGACAGCCTGCCATTTTGTTTCCCTTTATAAACATATGGTTAACAACATTATTTATAAAAAAATAAATTAATTACTGGAAAAAGGAACAAGTTATAGGTCTCGGGCAGTCCCAGTAAGGAATCAATATCATTCTGAAGGGGGGGTGTGCAAATTTCCAAAGAGGGGGACATATTTCCTAGGAAATGTGTCCCTGGGGGACACCGGATTCGTTTTGCAGTTTACACACAAAAGAATGAATCCAGAATAAAAACTTTCATTTACACTAGAGCAAAAGTTTCTGGATTCGTAAATGTTTCCAGATTCACTCCAATCGTACCGAGTATTTGGATACATTAGGCATTTACACTACAACAGTATTCGCAGATTCAGCCCTTTACACTCAGTGGACCCACCCAATGGTCTCCAAGACTGTTCATGTGAAAAGTTTAAATCCATTGAGAAACTTGTAGGGGAGGGGGGGGGGGGGAGGTTACCTTGTTTTAAGGCCAAGTGAGTAGACAAGTAATGTGTTATATATATTATATATATTGCAGGCATGCATATGCTATACTGTACTCGGGTCCTACTAAACACCGTCCGGGACCGTCCGTGAACCGTCCGGGACTGGTCCGTGCCATTAATTTAATCCACTATGATCAAGAGAATCTTTAATGTACTTATAACTTACCTTGATTACATTCGTCAATTGGTTTTTCAATTAAAAAAAAACTCGAGAAATGAAATGTTAAAAAAATATACAACTCCCGTTTCTTTTGTAACATATTTATTGTCCTTAATTGATTAGACTGATTAATGCCCTGACGTTTTTGAGTTCTAGCACATTTCACTCTCTTTCGCTGACCAGGTTTTCTTGCTGTTTTTTGAGTTTTTGGTATGGTTAGCCTTCCATCTGCTGACTTGACAAAAGAGATTTTGGCGAACGGCCATTTTGCCGAAAGACATTTCACCGAACGGCCATTTTGCCGAATGGACAACTTTTTGCCGAAAAGTACATTTTGCCGAAGGGACAATTTGCCGAAAGACATTTTGCCGAATGTTATCTCGCCAAAATAAACTCATCCAAATTTTTAAATTTTCTTTGAGACGACGACTCATTTGTCAGGTCTGAAAAGAAATCCACTCTTTCGGCAGCATTGCGGCATCGCGCATTAATTGTGAATCGGAGAATAGTGAATAGATCGTGCATTGAGAATAGTGAATAGAACATTTACTATTGTTGAAGAGTATTTAAAAAGCTGATTTAACGTCGCTTAATACATAAAACTAACTAATATTTATCACGGACGGTCATAATGACATCCCGGACGGTCACGGGCGGTGTTTAGTAGGACCGCCTGAAAAGGTTGACATGCTCGTTTTTTTGGCTGAGAATTTGTAAACAAAAAGGCACTTGTATTAAGCCGCTTTTAAGCGTCTAGAATTTTACATTTTGATGTATAAAACTTTAACTCCGGCATTGTAAATAATCAATGTTGGTTGCTACAATATATTTATTTATTGCTTCAAAAACTCATTCATGAGGAAAACACAAAGCAAATCAGTACCATGTCCGTGGTTTTATATCTGATAAAACTTCTTGACGTCAGAAAGAATACTAATGAACATACAATTTTATATAAAGAATACTAATGAACATAACATCTAATAACGAATCGTTTTTGAAGCCATTCAAAACACTCGCATCACGTGTTTTATCAGACCTAAAACCACAGAATAAAGACTACACAGAAGGGCCCCTTAGCGGTACAACGTGTCCTCGTATTTTTATGCAAAAAATATGCAGTTTACTGGCTAGGACAGCCAGTTCAGCGTGCTTATTGGCCAGAACATGCAGTTTACTGGCTGAGCAACATGCGTAATGAGACATGCGCGGAGACAAAAACTTCAAAGGTTCCGACCCGAGTGGCCCTTTTGTATAGTCTTTATTCTGTGTCTAAAACACTCGTGTTTTAAATATTACTTCATAAAGTAAACACACATGTTGGTTTGATTTGGGGGTTTTTATTTCACAATAATTTAATTAATGCAGAAGATCGGTTATGTCGGTTTTACCGGTTTTTTCGTGACGGGTTTCGGGTTTTTTCCAAAACCACCTCAGCCTAGACACAATTGTTTATAGTTTTGGCCTTGATCATATAATTTAACAATTTTGTTGCAGGGAATGCTTTCTTCCTGAGGTAGCCCCGATCCTGGTCTCGCACATAATCTTAAATCCTAGACCCACCACTGATTGATTGATTGTACAGTAGACAATATGTACTTAGAAACGTGTTATATATTGGATCCCATACAGGTGTCGAAACAACAACGAGTCTTGACATGATAAGTTGTACATAATATACATGTAGTGCATGTGGTACGTTTGAGTCTTCAGCTGAGCGAAGTCTTCAATAATTGCTCTAGTTGTATGTTTAAAAACATCCCTCAACTTTTTGGGCATGTTATGCTTAAAAATGAGAAGAACTCCTCTGTACACACTTACCAGTACACTTGTCAGACCTTAAAGTAATAATTATATCAATTACACAAGAAGACGTGTTTCATCATATACAAACATTGAGAATTGGGGTTGAAAACTAATGAGGTTATAAAATATTACCAGGGTTAAGTCACGTTGGCCTGAAAAACAGAGAAAAATCTTCTCGACGTTTCGAGCGAAGGCCCTTCGTCAGGAGAAATTAGTAAACAACTCACATGTGGTCACGCGTATTTATAGCAGAGCTACAATGGGAATCACGCGAACACATGTAAGCCAATAAAAACAAAGTTGTAGTTAACTTCGTACTTTACATCAAGAAAACAACACACACATTTATTCACACATTCACCAAAAATACATAACAGAACACAATAATAAAACAACCGGAAAATGTGCTCTCGAGGAGCTTATCACGTGCCTAATTGGCCAATCAAAATACATGTAAACAGGTAGCCCGAGAAGCTACAAAAAACTCAACGTTCCTACACTCCCCACGTTGACACCAATGATGGTGATCAACTAAAGTGTATTGCATGCATGTGTTCAGTTTCCTTTTCTTGAGGTCACTTCTGTGGGGATCAATAGTTGAATGGGTCTTCGTAACATTGTAGGTTTCTTTGTCTCCTTGGTTACAACTCTAATCTTTGCTGATCTGACTTTGCTGTCCCTGCCAGGCAGTAACTCTTCTATTCTCGCCATTCTCCAAAGACATCTTGCAGTCCCTTGTTCCTTCATGAACACAATGTCTCCCACGGCTAGCGTCTCTTCTTTGGTTCTGTCCTTGATGGCTTTGGCTTTCTCTAAAAGGCTGGTGAGGTACTCTTGCGACCAACGGGTGGTGAACTGAGTTAATAATCTTCGGTGGTGCCGCATTCGCCTCGTAAGACTATCATTGGTGCTTTTGATGTCACTGTACTCTTCATTTGGCGTGGAAGCAATTCTCCTTCCGTAAATAAGATGTGATGGAGACAAGGGATAGGAAATCCCTTCTACATCGTCATATATGTATGTCAATGGACGAGCGTTCAACACTCCTTCAATCTCGACCAGCAACGTATGCATCTCATCGAAGGTCAGCAGGGCTTTTCCAATTGATCTTTTGAGACAATCTTTGGTAAGACGAATAATTCTCTCCCAGAACCCTCCCCACCAGGGAGCCTTCTCGACAATGAAATTCCAGCTCACTCCACGGTTGGCCAGATGAGCTTTTACTTGGGGCGAACGACGAATGTTCTCAATTTCCTTGCGACACGATTTGAAGTTCTTTGCGTTGTCGGACATCAGTACTCTGGGGAGTCCCCTTCTGCTCGTAAAGCGGCGAAACGCTCTTAGGAACTGTTCTGCAGTACATCCGCCAACCAATTCCAAATGAACCGCCCTTGTTGCTGCACATGTCAAAGGCAAACATATACCTTTTCAGTCGCATTGACGTTGGACGGATCCTTCTTTCGCACGTACAAAGGCCCTGCGTAGTCCACACCTGTGTTACTCCATGGAGGTCCTTCATCTACTCTCTCCCGTGGCAATTGAGGAGGCGGCATAACAGCAAATGGTTTTCCTGAATGTCTTGCGCATACGACACATTGTTTGATGAAACGTTTCACAGACTCTCTTCCTTTGGGTATCCAGTAATTCTCTCGCAAGCAAGTAAGGGTGCTCTGAACGCCGCTGTGCATCGTCCTGTGATGTGCATCTTTGATCATCAGTGACGAAAGGTGATGCTTGGCAGGCAAAAGCACGGGATTCTTCGCTGCATAAGCCAGAGAGGAATTTTCTAGTCTTCCCTTGCAACGTAAAACTCGGTTATCATCCAAAAAGAGCCCAAACTGTTTAACATAAGCAGGAGGGTTTGAATCGTTGTGAATAACAGCGTTGAGTTCTTTGTCGTAGAACTCTTCTTGAACTGACAAAATCCATTGTATTCTTGCATAGTTTATCTCACCAGCGGTTAACTGCTCATCCACAGCGGTTTCACGTGGATTTCGTTCTGTGCTTTCCAGGTGGAGCTTCAGCTTGTTCACAAATCTAATCACTGTGGCGGTTACGCGGAGTAGCTTTGTTAAACTGCTGAATGTGTCGACCTTGATTACTCGGCTTACACGTAGTCTTGGGCTGGTGTCTTGCGTGGCGGCGAAGACATGGGTTACGATAGGCGGTTGCTTGACAACTTCACTTAAAGCAGACTGTTCGGATTCCTTTTCACTGATCATAGGAGGCCATTGGGACTCGTCGTGCTTGAGAAACTCGGGACCACTCCACCATAATTCACTTTCAATGAGTTGTTGGACAGTTGTTCCTCTGGAGGGCAGATCTGCAGGATTTTGACTACCTGGGCAATGTCTCCAAACCTTGGTTGGTGTTAGCTTGCGGATTTCATCGACTCTGTGTGCAACATACTGCTTCCAGCTCTTCTCGTTTCGGATCCAATACAGGGTTGCGGTTGAATCGGTCCAACAATAAATGACATCGGTTGTCGTGACCTTGGTTAGGGCATTCAGCACCGTGTTCATCAAACGAGCTAGAATAAGAGCACCTAAGAGTTCCAAACGGGGTATTGTTTGAAGCTTTAACGGGGCCACTCTGGACTTGCTGCACATCAACGTAGTTTCAACATGATCGTTGACGACCCTTCTGATGTAGACGGCTGCTGCGTAAGCTTTCTTGCTGGCGTCGCTGAACCCCTGTAGCTCTATCCTTCTCTTCACTGATGGGAACGAAAAGTAACATCTTGGAATACGAACGTTTTGAAGAACAAGCAACTCGTTGGTAAGAGCACTCCACCTCTGTTTCATTTCGCAAGGTAGTTCATCATCCCAATTTGATTTTTCAGCGCATAATTCTTGGAAGAGGACCTTCACTTTGACGATGAATGGCGACACAAATCCTAACGGATCAAAGACTCTGGCAGAAAGCTTCAAGATTGAACGCTTCGTTTCAGGTAATGTAGAAACATATTTCTTTAGTTCCTCGAAGTCGTATAGCAACATGTCCGATTGAGTATCCCAACTCACACCCAGTATCTTAGCCAGATCTTCTGTGTTGGTTGCAAATGAGCCCACGGAACTCTTTGTATAGGACTGGTCATCTTCGGTTATACCTTGGCTCGCATCTCGGTCCACAGCAGTTGCTGTTATCTGTGTTCCAAGCTCACTTACCTCAATTAGCTTGCACAGTTCAGCTGAGTTTGAGGTCCACTTGCGAAGGTTGAATCCTCCACTGGCCATGATGGACTTGCTTGACTGGTACAACTCAAAGGCCTCTGTGACCGTGTCCCCGCCTGTTGTCAAATCGTCGACATACAAACTGTCCTTCAGGGTGTTGACAGCGTCTTGTTGCTCTTGTTGCGAAAGATGATGGAGAATGGTTGCTCCAAGAATTGCTGGGCTTGGTTTTAAACCGAAAACGAGTCGGCAGAATCGGTACTCGATAAGCTTTGGGTTTTCTTCTGTCATAACATCTTGGAACCACAGGAACCTCAGACAGTCCCTATCGATAGGACTAATTCCGATCATGAGGAATGCTTTCTCAATATCAGCAACTAATCCCACTTGATGAATTCTGAATCGCAGAAGGATATCGAAGAGGGATGGTATCAGGTTTGGCCCCTGCCTTAGACAGCTGTTGATCGAGGTGTGGTCATCCTTTTCATGTGCAGAACCATCGTACACAATCCGAAGCTTGGTTGTAGACTTGTTCTCTCTTATGACACCATGATGAGGCATGTAATGGGTCTTTCCACCACTGATTTGTTTAGGGTCAACAATTTCAATCACACCAGCTTCCAACTGCTCCTGGATTATACAATCATATTTTACCAGTAATTCCTTGTTTTTCTTCAGGTGTCGTAGCAAGTAATTTGCTCGGTTTACACTGAGTTGATAGTGGTCTGGTAAATTGTCCGCTTTGGGCTTCCAAGGTAACTTCACGTTGTACCGTTCACCGTCATAATGCACATCATCCAAAACACTTTCATACTCGGGTTTTGTTTCTTCATCCCTGTCACGGATACCAATGGATTCTGTCTGCCAGAATTTCTCTAACATGCACACCAGGTCGTCGTTGCTGGGTTCTGGTAGTCCGATGTCTGCCTTGTGCAGAATGAGGTGTGTTGAGGAGCTCTCTCTGCTGCGACTCGATTCACCTGTGTCAATGACACCCGACAATATCCATCCGAGCTTGCTTTCCACTGCCACAGGACCAGAGATTCCCTTGACCACATTGCCAGTAATGAATTCCCAATAATAATCTGATCCTACCAATAGATCAATGTTGCTGTTAGTTGGGTCATCAAAGTCATCAGCAAGTTCCAGTCCCTGTAGATGAGGATAACTCCTGACTTCGGTTGTCGATAAAAGGTTGGAACAAATAGTAGGAAACGTCAAGGCCTTGATCATGGTTTCGTCACCATTCTTGCTGACACAGAGTTCCACTATGTCACACTTTTGCTTTGAATAATTCTTGCCACCAAAGGTATTTACATGTAATGTTTCAGTTCCATTTCGCTTAACACCTAGTTTCGCTTGTAATTCCTGTGTGACATACGAGCGCTGACTTCCCCCATCAAACAGAATTCTTGCTTCTACGACCTTCGATTCATTTCTTCCACGCACAAGTGCTCTTGCAGTCTGTAGTACAACATTTGTTTTTGTGCGGGCAACGTTAGTTGTAGTTGGCGAAACATCTTGTTTAGGCTCAGTTTCCTGGCTGGTCTTGTTGGTAGGTGTTGTTTCCTGGCCTTTGTTCTTTTGATCCACTCCACATATCGCTTGATGATGCCTTTTCCCACAGTTCCTGCAGCTTCGGGTTTTTGGGCAGTTGTTGGCACGGTGTCCCTTTTTTAGACACACAAAGCAGCGACCTTCTTCTTTCAATATTTTCATCCGTGATGCAACATCCTTGACCTTCTTGCATTCTGCGGAATAATGCTTGGACTGACAAAATATACAGCACAACCAGGCAGGTTGTTCAACTTGGCTTGTGAGAGCTGCAGCAGAAGATGGACCTCGTTTCGAGCTATAGTTCTTATGTTCATCATGGTCTTCTGGTGATTTTGTTTCCTTAATTCTAGCATTTTTACTCAACTCGCGTGCTTCTATTTCTTGTCGAATTACCTTCAGTACATCGTCTATTGCCCAAATGTCTTGGGATGTAAGCCTTGCGATCTGTAAGGAGATTTCTCGAGGAAGTCTAGCCATAATAATAGGAATAAACAAACTGCCATATTTCTCTGAGTCAACTCCTAATGCTTCTAATCCGCGGACATGGACGTTGATTTTGTCGTAAACATACTTCAGTTGACGTAATTTATCTGGACTGGAAGGAATTTTCAACAGTTCATCCATGTGAGCACTGATGATTTGTTGTTTGTTCCCAAACCTTCGTTTCAAAATATCAAGAGCCGCTTGATAATTCGCTTCAGATAATGGTAGTCCTTCGATTGACCTTAAAGCTTCGCCTTCCAAATATGACTTCAAATAATTGAATTTATCCACGGACGAAAGATACGAATTCGAATGTATCGCGCTCTGGAAACTGTCCCAAAACGAAGTGAAATTGGTGACATTTCCTCTAAACTTTGGCAGGTTGAGCTTCGGTAATTTAGCTTTAAAATACGGACTTACCCCAACAGCTCCAGGCGTTTCTGCTTGTCCTTGACTTCCCAGAGAAGCCACGTTCGTTGGCACGGCTTGTGGATTATTTTCGACTATGTCCTGGGCAGCATCCCCAGTGTTTACTTCGAGATTTGTCTTCGTTGTTGTTTGTGTATCGCCACTCGTCTTCGTTTCCGCGTTATTTATGAATTCGTGTATGGCATCGAGTGTATCCTTCAAACGTAATTCCACTTCACTGGCATCAACCACCTCTTGTTCGAGATCGGCTGTCTCTGTAAGCTCGATTATCTGCTCATCTAACTTCGTTATGATTTCAATTCTTTTCACTATTAAAGAATCCAATGACTTGATACGTAATACTCTCGTGTAGTCGTCGTTTGTAATGATATCCGATACTTCTCTCGTAAATTTCGTCGCTATTCCTCTGTGCGCGGCTCTGTGAGCCTTTAAACGTTCGAGATTATCCACGGGCATTCTTGTCTTAGTAAGTATGCCCCACGTTGGGCGCCATGTAGTTAACTTCGTACTTTACATCAAGAAAACAACACACACATTTATTCACACATTCACCAAAAATACATAACAGAACACAATAATAAAACAACCGGAAAATGTGCTCTCGAGGAGCTTGTCACGTGCCTAATTGGCCAATCAAAATACATGTAAACAGGTAGCCCGAGAAGCTACAAAAAACTCAACGTTCCTACAAAAGTAAACAAATAAATTAATATGTAATTTTAGCCTGTGTGCAGGTGCTGACCCAATTTGTGGGTCAGCTACCTGCAAATGGGCAAAGAAACAGGTTATAAATTACTATTTAAATCATCAGAAAAAGGTTAAGGAAAAGGTGTGGAATATGGTGGTGGAGTGAGCTAAATGAAAGAGAATCGCTCACTGAGGCCGTGAGGGTGAATGGTACCAAGTTTGTAAATGAGACGCATTTCCTGTTTACGACGAGTATCGTTACAACCTGTAATGGGCTGAATGGCGCAGATTTTCATGTTGGAAAAGGAGTGGTTGGCACTGTTGAAGTGCCTGGCAACAGGTTTGTTTTGCACATTGTTTTTGACATCACGAAGGTGTTCAACAAACCTGTCACCTAAACGTCTTCCAGTTTCTCCGATGTGAAGCATGGGACATTTACTGCAAGAGATACAGTAAATGAGGTTGGAGGAAGTGCAAGTGAAACTATGGGTTATGTTGAACCTACATTTTGGAGCCGAAATTGAAATTGAGGAGTCTAAATATTTACAGGTGTTGCACCTACCACGACAGCAAGAGCTGGTGCCAACATGTGATACCAAGGCTTGCTGCAAACAAGCCTTGGTAACTGCTCGTCGTAAACAAGAAATGCGTCTCATTTACAAACTTGGTACCATTCACCCTCACGGCCTCAATGAGCGATTCTCTTTCATTTAGCTCACTCCACCACCATATTCCACACCTTTTCCTTAACCTTTTTCTGATGATTTAAATAGTAATTTATAACCTGTTTCTTTGCCCATTCGCAGGTAGCTGACCCACAAATTGGGTCAGCACCTGCACACAGGCTAAAATTACATATTAATTTATTTGTTTACTTTGTTTTTATTGGCTTACATGTGTTCACGTGATTCCCATTGTAGCTCTGCTATAAATACGCGTGACCACATGTGAGTTGTTTACTAATTTCTCCTGACGAAGGGCCTTCGCTCGAAACGTCGAGAAGATTTTTCTCTGTTTTTCAGGCCAACGTGACTTAACCCTGGTAATATTTGGATTTCAACCGTGGCCGACGCTGTCCTAGAAGCTTTTAATGAGGTTATAGCCGAGTTTCTAAATCAAGGCTAAAAAACAAAAAACAACAACCTGGGTTTCTTTTTGCAAACACTTTGGCAGGATAGTTCGCGTTTCTTTTCTTTTTACCTTTTTTCCATTTTAGTGCCCTGAGGCAATATCAATATTATTCGATCTTTCCAAAACTAAATGTCGATTACGGTCGTACAGATATTACAACAAACAAACGAGATAGAGGATATTACACGGTGGTGCGAAGATATGGATTTTATCTTCGAGTGGTGAAAACAATATTTTACGAATGAGCGTAGCGAATGTGTAAAATATCGTTTTTACCACGAGAAGATAAAATTCATATCTTCAAGCCAGCGTGTAATTTTCTTTTTATTATATAGATTCAATGCAAAAAGAGGTAAAGTTCTTAATGACGTCATCGATATATTCACTAGTGAGGATATGGAAAATACGACACTGCATATTCTCTAGTAAAATACTCGCATCTATTTAATAAAGGCTATTAAGCCAAAGACTAAAGTTGATTTAAAGCAAATTTTGCGCACGTTGCCAGAATGGCCACCATCCTTGCTATCCCAGACTCCTCAAAATATCAATAAAAAGATTTAAGTGTCAGCATTTTGGAAACCCAGGAATTTTTTTTTATTTAACCAACCTTGAGGTGTTTGCATGCCTGTATATCTGAGATGATTGCCAGTAATTACACTCTTTTCAGGTAGCGTTTGGTAAATAGAGGTGAAATATCCAAAGTAAAACCACTATTTTGGTACTGATTTCCCGTTTGTTTTGAGTTTATGAATAATTTATAAGTTGGCAAGATGTATGAGGAATAGCAATCACATTGACTTTTTCTTCCCATTTAGCCTCCAAATGAGTTCTCATGAAGATTTGATGTTATATTATAAACAGCGAAACAATCCTGACTACCACAACTGGCTTGCAGTTGGTGATGCCCTGAGAATTTTATGTGGTAGTTTACGACACTATGCTGAAGCCAAAATGAAAGATTTACAGGCTTCAATAACAAACAAACTTGGTACAACGAAGTGTACATGTTTCGTTACTCCAGGAAAAAAGCCAAACCCACACAAGAACACAAAGACCAGGTGTGTATGGGCCCAAGAGTTGTCGAAACATCACTGTATTAGAAAAATAAGCCGTATCCCATGGCATCAAAGCAACAGTTCCAAGTGGGACGACCCTACAGATGGCTACTGGGAAATTGCAAAGATATTTATGTCCGAACTTGGTAGCAACAGCACCAATGTTAAAGATCCAAGCTCAACTGATCCTACTGGTCTTTTAAACTTGCTATATTTTTGCACTTATTTTAATATTCAACAGTCGTTGGTGAAATCCGTACGAGATTGGAGAAACAAATTGGCGCATTCCCCTGATCAGTTGTTACAAGACTCAGATAAGCAGTCCGCTTTCAATGATATATCCCATTTATTGGATGATCCAGAATTAATGGCTAGCAAAGAAGTACAAGATTGTCGTAAACAAATTGAAGAAGTTCGTGGTTCAGACATTTCGATTTTGCAGAAGAATGAGTTGCTTATAATGAAAGAGTTTAAAGAACTTAAATCTAATCGTCAGGAAAGAAATATGGGGAAAGTTATGAAAAAGCTGAACAAAATTACTGTGGCACTTGAGAAAGATTTGCGAAATTCACCGAACGAAGATGACACACAAACTGGAATTCGAGCTGGAATTAAGGGAACTGATCTTGTCAATTTTTTTATTAGTTTTATTCTTGGGAATATCTTTGGACTTTTCCAGAATGGTGCGAAAGGATTGCGATGGTTTTTGCTGATGTTAATCTTTCTTCAAGTGGGAGATAAATCAATGCTGTCCTCTAATACTGGTATATGATATATTTTTTATTTTGTAAATTGGCGATAATTGGACTGTGTATGGATGGTTCTTTCATGAAATTTTTCGCACGGGTCAAGATTTAAATTAAAAAAGTTACATAAATTGCATGTGAAAATTTATGTTACACACCCGCAGATAGTTTCATTTACATGCAAAGATTTTGCAAGTGAAATAGCACTATAGTTTCAGAACATCTCACTTCTACTGTGTCAAATTCAATTCAATTGGATACCACTGAAATGTTACTGCAGTTTTAAACGTCGAATGTAATCAGTCACGCCCAACGAAATGTGTAAGAGATAAGGACCAGGGATTGTATAGGGAATTGAACAGGGGTGTAAATATAGGGGGGATGGGGTGTATATACATTATACACCCCCCAAATTTTGGAAAACAATGTTATATACCCCCCAGATTTTGGAAAACAATGTTATCATTCCCCCATACATGAGTTGTGGAAGAAGAAAAGTTATAATAAAAAAACTCAATTCATAAGAAAATGTACATCTTAATTTGGGCTAGTCTGTCAAAAAAACTCTTTACAATCTTCTTCTCTTAAAAAACTCTTTACAGTATTCCCCCAAAATGCTGTACGTCATGTTGTCAACATAAAAAACCCAGTCCAAAACAGTCCAAAATATGAAATTTTATAAACTTCTGAACTGACTGAAAATCACCGCTCAGAATGCAGGAAATGCCATTTGCGGGATTCTATATTTCAAAATTTTCCAGGGGGCATTCCCCGGGACCACCCTAGAAAGCCTCGCGATCATCCCCCACCTCTCACAACAAATTTACGCCCCTGGAATTGAAAGATATTTTCTTAACGTTATCATAATTTTTTAATTGAATTTGACAATGCACAAATTTGACGTTTGAAACTTAGTGGAACGTTTGTTGCACCTGCCGCATTTAGTTCGCCATACGGTGCCGAATTTAATGGTTTCAAACCTAACGTGCACTTTAAGTTCTAAGTACCTCGCACTGAATCGCTGAATTGAATTTGACACGGCTTGACACAGGCCTAACTGACTAAATAACTGATTGGTTCATTTGTTTGAAATATTAACATGTCTTTGATGATAGACTGTTGTATAAAAATTTTCTTTTTTTGCTAACTTCAGGTGCATGTAAATAAATTCCTCTACATAAGGAATACGACGAGGTCGTCAAGAATGACGTGTTTTTATACAATATAATTCTTTACCCAAAAACAAAGAGAATGAATAAGTTTAATTTACACCTTGGTTACACCACTCACCATTGTATTATATTTGTTCTTATTACTAGATCTTTGTTATTTGATTTATTTCTTAATCTTATGTTTTTATTTTAATTATTTTTTAGGTTGTTTCCGTGCTACTGTGAAATCACCAATAAGTAGTTTGCAATTTCAAGAGTTTAATTTTTCGTCTTACTTAAACTATAAGAGAGAGAATTTTTTTGGAAGAAAGTGGTTTTTTCGAGAACTAGAGAATGTTTTTGAGAATATCAGTTGTCCACTGCATGGTGTGCTGATCCTTGGTGAACCAGGTTTTGGAAAATCAGCAATAATGTCGGAATTAATTTGCTCTCCGTTTTCCAGTTGGTTCATTCACGATAATATTATTGGGTATCATTTATGTGATTATTCTGAAAAAGGTAAGCGTGATGGAGCAAGGTTTGTGCGCAACTTAGTCGACCAAATAGCTGGAAGTATCCCCGAGTATTCTCGTCACGTGACTAACAACGAGCAAATACGCAGAGAACTAAACAAACGCTGTGAGAGTGATCCTATTGGCTGTTTTCATAGCGCTATTGTTGGGCCTTTGCGAGAACTGAAGAATCAACCAGATAGCTTGCGTTATATCCTTATTGATGCTTTAGATGAATGTATTGAAAATGACGTGACAACCTCTACAATACTCGACATACTGGGACACAAGATATCGGTTTTTCCAACCTGGTTAAAAATTATTCTTACTTCTCGCAATTGGACTACTGTTAATAATAAGATACCTCGAACAGTTAAAAGGATGACATTTAACCATTCAGATGAACAGAATTTAGAGGATATTCGCTCGTATATTAGGCATTTTTGGTTTAAAAATTCGTTTTTTGTGGATAGGCTTTTGGAAGCGATGGGTTTAAGTTCCACAGCAGAAGGAAGAAACTCTTTAGTTAACGAACTGTCGAATATTGGCGAAGGAAATTTCTTGTATATTAAGACAACCTTACAGTATTTAAATGAATCTGAAGGTAGAATCAACTGGAAATCCTTTCCAACAAGTCTGTACGATGCCTATCATATTTATTTCGAGCGTCAGTTTAACGAGGAAAGTTTTCGTCGATTTCAAGCTCTGTTTGAAGTTCTGATTGCGGCAACTTCTCCACTTCGTCTAAGTGAAATCGATTCGATTTTAAAGCTTCAAAACGAGAGCTATCAAGCTTATGATCTCGTTAAACAAGTATCTGGCCTTTTGCACTTTGGTCCTAATGAAACGGTGCAGATCTATCATCAATCGTTTGCTGAGTGGTTAGAAGGCAAACCAGTTGATGTTGGTAAACTTACTGTTTCTAAAGCGAAAGGACATGAATACATTGGTGATCGTTTTCTTCACAATCTAAGAATAAGAAGTATTTCCCCCAGTTTTAAAGAACTGTCTGCACTCGCTCTCCACTTGGTGCAAAGTGGAGTAGCCGAAAAATATGCAAAAATGCTGGAGCTGATGAATGTTACCGAAATCCGAGATCCACACAGTAACAGTTGTATTTTACACGAGCTTGCATTAAAAGATGAAAACGCGCCTATACTGGGTATTTTTGTAAGATTTTTTACATCTGCTGACATTGTGAACATATACAAAATGACACCAGCGCTTCATGCAACATTAAAAGGAAATGTCGAGAACTTGAAGGTATTGATCAGAAACGGAATAGACATAAATTATATCATAGATTTGCCCGAGTTCATAGATGGCAGCCCATTAACACTGAATGTACGAAAGTTTAGAAAATGCAGTTTTATACACATCGCGTCCTACGAGGGCCATACAAAAATTGTTGAACTACTGTTAAAATCAAACGCTTCCTTTGATAAACCTAGCGAGACTGGACTAACACCATTACACTTAGCTTCCGAACAAGGACACATCGATATCGTGAAGCTCTTGCACAGCGCTGGATCCACTACTGATGCCATTGCGCTTCACCACGCTGCTGCAAACAATCATTCGATAGTTGTGGAATTTTTGCTAAATGTTATGAAAATACCCGATGAATGTTTACCATGTAAGGCATGTGGCGTACCTGATTTTACACAATGTACTAATGTTCAAAAAATACATATAATTTACCATGAAACAGCTTTGTATGCTGCAGTATCTAGAAACCATAAAGAAATCGTAAAACTACTTTTATCGTTTGGAAATACCGCCTTGGAATGTAGACATTTGTCTGGAAAGACTGTGCTAATGAATGCTGTAGAGAAAAATGATACTGAAATGGTAGAATTACTTTTACACGCAGGAGCAAATGCTGAGACAGTATGTGGACACGTACCAGAACAACAGTTGAAAGAAATTCAAGGGACTCTCATATCTTCGTTCCAGAGTGATCTGTATGCATTTGACTACAAAAATACTTGTTCGTGTGGCGACAAAGCAATCCATCACTGTGCGAAATATGGTTTATGGCAAATAGCCGAACTAATTCTTGAAAAAGATAAGAATATAATAGCATATAACTGCAAGAACTTTCATCCACTCCATGTGGCAGTGTTGTATGACCATGTTGATTTTATTCGAAATTTTAATCGTACCCTGCTGGAAACTCAAGATCGTTATATGATTAATAAAGCATTTGCTCGCCATGCTTCTTGGTGTGGCTCGTGTAGAACTTTAGAGTTGCTCTCTGATAATATGTCTTACGATGACTTTTTAATGGTCGATGAAAATGAAATGACATTTCTTCATTACGCTGTTGGATGGTCGCCTTATCAAAATACTGGTATTCCGGAGTTAAAAATTTGTTCGCTGGTACTGGACGGTGATTATTGTACACAAAGATATGGAACTGAAGTTAAAAAAGAATTTAGTAAACGTCTTGCCACAGTGAAAATTTTGGTCGAATCACAAGTAGATCAATCTTCGTTTGTTAATAAAAAGAACAAGAACGGAAAAACTGCTCTTCATTATGCTGCAATGACCGGTTTTGTGGATGCATTAAAATATTTAGTAAAACATGGTGGCGACTGGAAAATGAAAGATCGAGATGGAAATACCCCTTTGACACTAGCACTGGCAGCATCACCATCACGTCCATATTGCTTTATTCGTTGCTATCGGACATATGATAAATTACAGTTCCGAATATGCAATACAACAATGTACGATGCAACTGTTGGATACTTGGTATGGTTGCAAAGATCAACTATTAGAGGATGTGACTTGGAAAGCGCAAACGTATCTGCTACGGCTGTGAGAAAACAAATGCCTTTAGCTTTGTATACATTGTTAAACGCCGGACTTGATCTAAATTGTGAAATAAGCGAATTTCAACGACTATTTTTAACACAACTAAATATAGGCGGGCAGCAAGTCAGCGAAGTGTTCAAAATGTTTGAAATTAATATAACGGTAGAGTGTGATGTTCCCTTCCGTGAGTCAGAATTACATCTTATCTCTCATTTGGTAATACATGATGACCTTGGTAATTTTTTTAGACCATCTGTGAACAGCCGATCTTTTCCTTTTCAAAGACTCGCTGTAAATCACCCTAAAGGTTTCCGAATTTTTGACGAATGTCGTGACCGCGAGGGTCATTTAGCAATTCACAGAGCAGCAGAAGCAGGTAACATTGATGCTATTCAATGGTTGCTCAGTGTAGGAGTGAACACCTCATTAAAAACAAGGTCTGGTTTGACAGCTCTTGATCTCTCAATTCTTCACGTGGAAAACGAAAGAAGTATATGGCCCTTTTTTGATATTAAAGAGAAATTACTTACTAGTATAGTTCCACATCGCTTGTTTGCTTTCGAAAAACTTCTTGAGGAATCACTGAAAGCAATCGAGTACGATTGGTACGTTTCGTGGTGTAATCCAAAACGAGACACTCTCTCACCACTGCACCTTGCAGCTACAATGGGAATAGGAATCCTCAATTTCGTGTACACAAAAGCGCGAACAATTGTTCCAGACTTGTCTCTTAAATGTACCAACAAACATGGAGTAGGACCTCTCTACTTGGCGTATATGTACGAAATGGTAAATTATGATCCAATACTGCACCGTGAACTTGTGGATCGTGAAATTGATATAGCGTCTCTACAATATCCCGAACGCGAGGCCGAATATCATATAATCTTCAATCGTTTTTATAAATCATCTAAGCAAAACATACATCTTATCAATTTTCTGGATCCAGTGGAGCTCAGATATTACGCTGATGAAATAACAAACTGTCCAAATTTTTATGACCTCCTTCCTAATCGAGAAATGTTAAGAGATAGAAATGAACATTGCTTTGACTTTTTTTTTTCATGGGAACTTGATATTGATATTTTAAAAAACATCCCCATTTTTCTTCAATTGGATTTGGTAAAATATTATAGGAATTTCACAGTCACAAACTTTGGCTCTCTGCAGTCGTTCAGGTTTTCACGCCTTATGGTATATTCTTGGTTGAAATATTATTTTGGAAAAAAGGGTCCTTTTACGCTTTGGTCACATACGACGCAAGCATTGAAACACCATCACGATTGTATGTGCATCGGGATAATGAATAAACTGACGTTGCCACTTAACTTTTTACGATTAAATATTGTGACGCCAGTCAACGAATTTACCCAGAAAAGAATGGGTTGGGAACTTAACTCACAATTTGATGACGTCAGAGACCGCTGGCCTTTTTATTTTCTTTTTAAAAAAGCAATTGGAGAATACAAATCTTATGAATACCTCCAAATCTTAAACCAAAGACAACTACATATATTATCCGTCACGGATTGACAATTTAAGGTTAATTATTTAATTTTTATTTCTAATAAAACGTTTTGCTGTAAATGTAATAGTCTGAACTCAAGAGCTATACATTGCCCGAAAAAATGTTGCCATTTCATGAGATATCAGCGATTTTGTTCCCACACCCATACTAGCTATTATTGGCATTGAGAATATATTTAAACCTCGAAGAACACCACTGCTAAACGTTTTGCCGCTGAGCTCGGACCTGGGAAAAAAGAGCGGGAAAGTTAAGGTAGGTAATTTGTGCATGGCTTCTTTGTCAATATTGTAACATATTCTGAAATGACCCTTCGTAATTTCCATGTCCCTTTTTTTAAAACACAAATGAATAGTCGAGTCTTACTTAGTCTTTACTGTCTGGTTGTTGTTGCCACGGCTAGTTCCCACTTCTCTTGCAATGTTTACTCTAGCAAATTCACGCATGCGCAAACTTTTGGCAGCAGTGTTACCCCTGAGTGGGCCTTCTGCTTAGTATTTACTCTGTGATACAAACTCTCACGTAAAATACAACTTTGTTTTTGGGAATTTCGAAATGAAACTTTGGACAATTACCAAGTACCATATCTTTAGGATTATGCATAAACATTACCCACAATATTTTCATCAGAGAACCACTTTAAGTAATTTTGTTCAATAATTTTAAAGATATACGTGATTTTCCAATTACAATGATCTGCGCATAACTTTACGTCTTGGTTTATCTCACTTACGTATCAAACAAATCTAAAAACTCGAAAACGAAATGAGATACAGAAAAACTGTAAAAGCAATTCTTTATCACATTCAGGAGATCTTGAAGATGAAACAAACTTAATTTTCATTTCATTTCCTCTTTAAGAAAAGAAAGACGGTGTACTGACTCATTGTGTTTTTAGCGATCCTGTGAAATATCCGTAAAGGAAATCTAAATATGTAGCAAAATAGAAATTAAAACGCTACTTATAGTGGAATAATCATGTGACAAAAATACGCCAATCAGGTGCAACTAAAAAATGACATGCAATGATATGATATGATATGAAAAGTCACTTCCTATATTTAACGTCGATCAGCAAACGATGAATATGTAATTGTAGGAGGTGAAATAACCCTTGGGCTGGGAAATAATATACGAGAAGCATTAACTAAAAACAACATAACTTCTAATTTCTCCATTTTAATTACACGTTTTATCATTGTCATTGAAAACAAACTGTACATGGTGATTACTGATTTTTTTTTCAAGGAATGTAATCTTAGAGAAGTTACTATAAGCCAGGTTTCCATACAATCGCCCAATCGTAAATCGAAAAAATCGGGGGGGGGGGGGGTCGCGAACATCTTTCGTTTCCATTAAAAAAAACCATCCGTTGAGTCGCCCAGCGCTGGAATAAAGCACAACTTTGCCTTTGGCGTAAAAAGTTAAAATAGGTCCTCTCGAGGAGAGGTTAAACCATGTTGCTGCCTACTTGCTTGTAACCGCAGCCGATACGACCACACTCCTCACCTCCCCCCCCAAAAAAAAATTCTGGCAAGAATCAAGAATGGTTGCCTCAATCACCTAACTCTATATAAAGATATATATGATGCTATCAACGATCCGATATATATCGCTCAGATTGTTTGTGATGTTCCCATATAATCGCTTGAGCACAGTTTGCAAGTAATCGGGACGATTGTATACGAAAATAGGCATTAGTTTAAAACGCATCGTAATTCTTCGTAGGTATTTCGATGTGATATGCTCGGTATTACTATTAGTTTAACGGTTCGACAGACTTCTGGGTATAAACTGTGAAGCGTAATTTCTTTACAGTTGACCTAAAACAGAATACAAATACTAAAAAAATTATACAAACAAATGTCAAAAATATAGCACCTAGAAAATGCGTGTTATGATTCTAAGTTGTTTTAACTGCAATTTTTGTTCCTGCCTTATTCGATGAAATTTAACACGAAACCGTGGTGTCACAACCTCGGACGTCAGTCTTGAGTCGATACAGTCTTAAGCAATGCTTACTTGTGCTGCTTCGAAATTTTAATTCAGATATAAAAATAGCTCATTTCTATTTCCACACAGGATATACATAAATAATATATACAATCTATATTTTGCTCTTGAATTTTTTAAAGTACATATAAGAAGACGCAATCGCCCCACACGAACTCATACTGTCGAAAATACATTAAAATGTTGTTTTATTAACGATTTTACTCTGTCTAACAATATAGACGATTTTACTCTGTCTACACCCCAGACTATTTTAGTCGTCAGATCAGTGCATGAAGGAGACCTCTCAGCAAGGTGGGAGTGACAGGGTTAGCCGAGGTTTTCAATAAATCTTTTTGCTATTTTACTGGTATACGTAACCTGCCTTGTACTTTCCTTTCAGTACAAGTTTCTTTATCTTCGTGTTTAATGTTCAATATATAATGTTAAATTCTGTGTGTGGAACTACCCAAAAAGTCAACCTATCGTCCAAAAAAGCTCGGTCGAGGTTAAAACATTTGTTTTTCCAATTTGTCGTCAAGCTTCACTGAGTCTTATACTTAAAATAAAATCTTATAAGATTTTAGCATTTCAGAAATCTGGTTTATCGCCTATAGCTTTTTGGAATCATCCCTTTTATAAGGTTGCTCTCCTGGCTCCACGCGTAACAGAGAGAAACTCTCTGAGATAAGAGTAAAATTATATATAATCCATTCAAATTGCAGTTTAGATTTCCATGAAAACATTTAATGTTTCACTTACTTTGAATTAGTGTTATCAAAAACAAACATAACAATTCCAGAACACGTGATCTTCAGTTGCTTTATGACACATTGCTCATGAGAATTTATCTCACACAGTGGTATTAAAGTCTAAAAAGTTTAAAAAATCTATGATAAACCTGGATTTTCTTGTTGAACATAAATGTAAGGTCAGAGCAATGACCACGAAAAAAAAATTAATTATTTTAAAATCAATAGTATAGGTAGGCCCTCCATGTTTATATGAGCCCGACTACTGGCCCAGTTGAACGGGCTAGATCATGCATGGAACATCGATGCAATCGTTAACGACTGTTATAGTGGTGGTAGTGACTGACGTTTCGACGCCCTCAGCGGGGGTGGTTCGCCTATATTTATGTGTCTGGTTCATTATGTCACGATTGCAGTATGAAAAAAAACAAATTTGTCTACTGCTTATTTGTTTGTAACGCGTTAAGGATACGTCTTCTGTAAGGTGCTGGTAATGGTTGTGATCGGTTTAATGGTTGTTCTAAATTTGTGTACCAACTTTCCAGTGTAAATTGTTGCCTATAGTTAGTGCAATAAGTAACGCACTCTGTCGAGTCCATGCAGTCAATATTGTGTTCGACAATGTGGTTAGTCCCGTCTCCGTTTTTTGTTGCCCGTTTGTGTTCAACTAGTCTCGTTTTTAGGTTTCTGGCAGTTG
This sequence comes from Corallium rubrum, assembly GCA_964035015.1. NCBI lineage: Eukaryota > Metazoa > Cnidaria > Anthozoa > Scleralcyonacea > Coralliidae > Corallium > Corallium rubrum. The sequence continues at coordinate 43,507,826 of OZ035998.1, read as the reverse complement.
CACCGATATACGTGGCCTGGCAGTCGGCGCATTTAACCTTGTAAACTGCACCCTCTCTGTCGTAAGACTGTTCTTAACGTCGAAAGATATGCGAGATAATCTCGGACATACCTTTGATGTAAGGTATATCGTTGCTGTAACAGTTCTATCGTCAACTAAGTTAGGTTGGTTGTTTTTGAAAACGTTGCGTTTGATGAAGTCTGGGCTGTAGTTGTTTTTGTAAAACACACGTAGGTATTCATTTTCGTTATGTAAGGCGTTAGGTGTGTCGCAAATAAGTTATGCTCGTCTCGTCAGTGTTTTGATGGTAGTTGCTTTGTGTGAAGTAGGATTGTAAGATGATTGGTCTAGTAGTCCGTCAGTATGTGTTGGTTTTCTGTAAAAACAGCCGTTTGTAGTCTGTTATATTGTTACGAGTTACCAAACAATCTAGAAAAGGAAGTGCTCCGGAAAAAGAAAACTCAAGCCGAATGGAAAACAAGAGGTGTGTTGCTCATTATAAATGCAGAGGTATATCTGTATACACTATATCCATACAAACCAGAGATGTATACAGGGCCTCGAAATATAAATAATACCTCCGTTCTCGAAATTTAACTCTTATTGGATCTTATTGAGACACGAGCATCAGACATGAACAAAGAGCACCATAAAGAAATAAAATTTCGGTGGTAGATAAGCTACGGGATTAAGGATTGACGACACATGGGGATGAGATCAAATAAGAGTTAAATTTCGAGAACGGAGGTATTATTTATATTTCGAGGCCCTGTATACATCTCTGGTTTGTACGGATGTATAGTGTATACAGATATACCTCTGCATTTATAATGAGCAATACACCTCTTGTTTTTCATACATTGAGAGATGTATGGGAGATGCATCCCTATAAAGAACAAAGAAAACCGGCTCAACAGTAAATAAGATGTTTTAGGAATTATTTGGTGAAAGGAAATTTCGTGTGCAGACATATATACATCTTAGGACTAAACCGTGTCGTGACTAACACGCTGCCAAACGTTTGCGCATGCGTGAATTTGCTAGAAAAATTGGAACTAGCCGTGGCAACAACAACCAGAGAGACAGTGAAGACAGACTCGACTATTCATTTGTGTTTTAAAAAAAGGGTCATGAAAATTACGAAGGGGTCATTTCAGAATATGTTGCAATATTGACAGAAGCCATGCACAAATTACCTACCTTATCCTTTTGGTAGTATGCTTATAATTTTAACTTTTGTGTCAGACTCTCGGACCAGTCCAAATATTTCAGTGTTTTCCCGCTCTTTTTTTGAGGACGCGCTCGGACGTTCCGCATGCGCAAAACGTTTGGCAGCGGTGTTGTCGTGACTATAGTTGTGAAAATGCAACAAGACCTTCCGGCGAAAAATTGCGGTGCGCTGAAGTATTAATTAGGTGTGGGAAGCTAGACTTCAGCTAGCATCAACAGGCACGGCACCGCACTTTATATAAGACATTTCAATCGGAAATGGTATACTATCTCACCTTTAGTTTATCTGTGTTTTCATCCTCTTTCATAGCGGCACCAAAAAATACACCCTAAAAACGATTATCATACTTGTTTAAAATGTACCGAATACTGACTGCAGCCTTCAGCTCCATAAAACTCACTATTTTCCTTTGCGCCAGTCAATAAGTCAAAATATTGCTAAGCCTACGAGAGCTGTCCACCTACGAGAGCTGTCCACCTATGACAGGTCCACCTACGAGAGGGTCCACCTACGAGACGTGTCCACTTACGAGAGGCGTCCGACTACGAGAGGGGTCCACCTACGAGAGGTTGACCTACGAGAGAGGTTGACCTACGAGAGGGGTTCACCTACGAGAGGTTGACCTACGAGAGAGGTCCACATACGAGGTGTCCACCTACGAGAAGTGTCTACCTACTAAAAGAACTCTCCATCTACGAGAGGGGTCCACCTGAACTGCCGATATTTTTAGTAACAAAAAGGGTACACCTCTTCTAATTTCTTAATCAACGTTCAGTAAATCATATCCTATCATTTGTACCTGAGGAGAAGTAGTGAACTCGATAACCACTTGAGATCCAGCAACAACTATTACATTTATTAAATATCGCTTTCCAGCTGGTATTGTAGCGTCCCTCCACAATCCAGTATCCCTGTCGTCGTTTGGTGTAAAAACGTCAGATTGAACGTTCAAATTATCGTTGGTCATCAAAGAATTTAAAGAACCTCCAGAACTTTCAATTATTTCATAGTTTTCATCAGAATCAACACTGTTATCAGATTGCGTTTGGTTTGATCCTAAACTTGATCGTACTTCAGGGTGTCGTGTTTCATCTTTATTTCTTTCACTGGTTGGCGATATTGGTTTTCTCAATGGGGTGGATGTCTGCCCCAAACTCGAGTCCCCTTCGCTGTCACTACCATAGGAACTAAAGCTTAAATTGCTGTCAGTTTGATCCAGTTGACTGGTACTGTTGATCAAAGACGTATCGCTTTTCAGTTCTTTTTCTTTCTCATAACAAGCATTGCAAGAACGATAAGGTTTTCTAAATGTTAACACAAATCAGTTAGATTTATGATAGTTATACTTATGATAGTTTACATGTACTATAGTGTAAATTTAAACTAGGGGACAGAGAAAGTTGATTATATAATGAAATACATTAAAAAAGCTATTTCAACTTTCAAATCGCAATGGGGTTGCATATTATATATATATATATTATATATATATATATATATATATATATATATATATATATATATATATATATATATATATATTATATATATATATATATATATATATATATATATATATATATATATATATATAATATATATATATATATATATATATATATATATATATATATATATATATATATATATATATATATATATATATATATATATATATATATATACTATCAAATAAACTTTTTAATAAAGCAGAATAGCTTACGAAATTATAGAAAAGCCCATTTTTGAAGTAAGCAAAGGACTGATCCCAAAGGTTTTTTTGTAAAAATTGTCCAGTTTACAAAACGATGAAAGTCAGCAACACATGGTGAGCAAATACGAATTAAAAATTACGTTATCAACTGGACAGTTAGTAGTTGTTACCTGCTATGAATAGTTTTCACAAAATTATCAGAACATGCATGACAGAAAACATTCCCACAAAATCTACAGTGATGCTACAAAAATAACAAAGATAATATATAATTTTCAAAGACTGGTAGTATTAATCATTTCTATAAAATAGGGTGCTCTCCACGCACGCTCTGATTGGCTGGGCTCCGTGCATTTATAAGAGAACAGAGATCATGAATGGCGTCAGCTGGCTGGAAAAGCCCGCCAAGTTCCAAAACTACCTCACTTTTAGCTTGATTTTTATTATTATTATTATATAAAACAAATAAAACATACCGCTCCTGTGCATATGTACTCTTATAAAGGTACGTTTGACGTCATTTGAACACGAAAGAAGTGTAAAGACACTCGGCTATCGTCTCGTGCCTCTACTCAACTTCTTTCGTGTTCAAATGACGTCAAACGGATCTTTATAAGAGTACATATGCACAGGAGCCTTATGTTTTATTTGTTAAGGGGAAAAAATATTGACCGTGGTAATTGGCAATATACACTTGAGGTTAAAGTCCCGCCATGCAACATGCACGACCATTTTATACGTTTTATTTGTTCGTGTGTTTAACACAAATTCACAAGTTTTTCCTTGACAAGAAGCCGTGTTCAAAACTGGTCATGTCAGGTTTTGGAGAAGAATATGTATACTCGTGTAAACTCGTGAAGAATTACCCACTATAAGGCGATATTTTCTGCGATTTTCCTCCTTCTGACACATGCAATAGAACGGATTGAATGTATTGAAGAATTGTTGCCAAACTATATGGTTCGATACTTTCGTGAGTCATCCATACAATCCCATGCGTCAGGATGAGAGAAATCGCAGCAATCTGTGTAAAGGGGTCTCAAGTATTACCATTATTTGCAGGTGGAGTGTATGGTGTTCTGAATATATTCAAGACCTTTTGAGTTTTTCTTTTATGACGTTCTCTAACATATTGCATTGTGTAAAATTTTCCCCAAAGTGCAAGAAATAGCAATTCAAAGACGTTCAATTTCAAACTTTCCCAGGTACGTGTGTTCCCGAACGCCCCTAAAGGTTTTTTCACGCCTATAGCACTCGTATTGTCCACCCCAGTTTTCGGATCCCAGCGCCGCCATCATCTGTTACTCTACCTCTTTCAAATCAAAGAGAGCGTATACTGGAAAGCAAAAAATAGTTAAACATGAATCTATAATAAGTAAATAAACATAACGTCTTATCTATAATTCTTACCTTTCGTACAAATAAAGAAAATTCGATGTTGCAGTGAGGACAATGTGTGACATCTTTATCTTCAACCCAGGTTTCGGATAATCTAGTTTTCATATCAAATTCTAGTTGGTTAGATCGCTTCCACAGTTCTGACTTGTCACTAGTTTCAAAACAAATAAAATATATTTTACACTTCAAGAAATATAACTCCAAGACAACCTTGCGAGCAGTGTTTTTTGCTTTGTTTCCTGCCTAAGTGAGAGGGAAGAAAAGAAGAATATCTACCGTATTCGGGTTTCCCTCAGAAGTGTACTTAAATAAAAGAAAAACGTTCGTTGAGTCTGTGAGAGTGAATGGTTCTAAGAAAATTGGACAGGTCCCTTTTAGTCATCCCTTTTAACCTCGACCGATATACTATAACATACATGTTTGCAAACAATTGTAGGAAGAGTGAACAATCTTGCTCAAACTCAATAAACATGCTCTCTGAACCCGGCTTACCTTAAAAGTGAAACTAGTTTCGCTTTCAACTGTCCAATATCTTCTTCCAACTCCATCTTTTCATGTTCAAGAAGATTTTCCTTTTGGCTTTTTTGTTCTTTAATTTCCTTGATAGTTTTTCTATATTCTTTGTCTCTTTCTTTTGCTTTCTCGTATTGTTTCTTTGACATCATCAATGTACTTTCCATAGATTGAATTTCTTGTTTGTCAGCCTCTATGTTATCGTTTAATACCTTAACCTAAAATAAACAATTTTATCCATTGTTAATCTCCCAGCATACACAAATGCTGTCCTGAATAAAGTATTTTTCAGATCCAGGGCCACCGAAAGAAATTTTGGGCCCCTGGCCAAAAAAATATTTGTGGGCCCCTAGCCTCCTTCATGTTTGTCTTATTCAATCAAACTGTAAATGGGACCCATGGTAGTAAATTGAAAAGGCTATAGAGGCCCACCATGACGGTAATACCAAAGTGACAAAAGCTCCAATAACACTAATAAAGTCGTACAATTAGAGCCACTATGAGTGACAAATCCATTAGGAACCCAATGTAATGATCAACTAAAACTTCAGTTGTTGATCGTTATAGAACTGAATTTATCGTTCAACATTTAAGATAAAAAATGGGCCTCTTTCGACCGTGGGCCACTGGCAAGATCCCAACTTTCTGGAAAACTAAATTTAGAATTTCCTGAATGACAAAAAAATTGGTATCTTTTTCATCATTTGCCATACATCCAATAGTTTGGGAAATATTGACTGTACTGTAGGCACTCTTGGATTAAGCAAGTTTTTGAACTACAGTAGGTCAGGAAGTCCATAGAATGAGTCATGAATGCTAAAGGCATTTTCTTTCTAATTCGTATTTCTATTAAATTGACTTGACGTGAAAATAAAATAAATTAAATAACAAAACGTTCCCACGAAATGCATACCATGGTTTCATTGGTGTTAATAATTATATTGTCTGCGTACATGGTGCGCTTGCTCATACTTCAATAACTGGGTTCTCACAATTATTATCAACATTACATGTGAACAGTTTCTTAAACTGTAGAATTCTAAGAAATAATCTAAAATTTCCAAGGTTTAAGCAATCTTATTGGCTCGCCATTGTAAATGCCCATAACGATCGGCTGCTCATATTTCAACTACTGCTTAAATTTAATTAATTATGGATTTTTTTTCATCCATAGGAGATTGGGCCGTGGAAAGCAGGGAGAGAGGCGTGTATATTCGAAAAATGCTTACTTCATGTTTAAGAAGTTTGATTTCGTTTGTTAGTTTCTTTTTCTCAGTTTGCCAAGTTTCGTTTCTTTCCTTCAACTTGTTCTCTAGTCCAGTAATGACCTCCTCGCTTTCTTGAATCTTATCTTTCAATACAATTGCTTCTTGCTTTTCTTTAGACAGATCCTAAATGGAAAATATATAACCAAAAAATACTACTTTAAAATACAAAACCCAGTATATTTCAGTATTTTGTGACTTATGCTGACATTTTTTTGGCTTACTCCAAGTCCGCCTCTTACTAGCGCTAGTTTTTGCGGGCGAGCGGAAAAGCGGGAGAGCGGAAAAGCGGGAGGAAAGAGGCGGACTTGTTTCGCTTGCAGGTTTTTGAATCTAATTAAATATTTTGGGGGGAAATCGCTGAAATGTACATCGCCCTGTTTTGCCGTGTTTCTGGTTGTCGTACATGCAATGGAAAGTGGTTCTACCCCTACTAAAACGTTTTCAAGAGTGTTTAACTCCAACTTCCAAAGATAGCACTTGCATAGCAATTTAGCCTGAATATAATTACTTCCCGAATTACGTCACCGGTCGAAAATTCACCGGTGAATTTTGGCGCGCTGCGGGTGGGAAAAGTCCTTTTCAACGAGGAACCGAAAGGTCAATCTATCGTTTATCGTTTTAAATCTTCATCAATACCAATAATAAAATAAAATCTATAATGCCAAATAATGTTATCAAAGAAAACGTTATTTTTTGTTCTGAAAACATTGTTTTTCAGAATCTTTTTATTAAATGTTCATGCTTGAAGGAAAAGCATGCATGCAACGGAACGAAAATGGGGATTTTTTCATAATTTTTTTCCAAACACGCGAGGCAATAGACTTTTGAAGAAAATTTGTTACGTCTGTGTTGCCATATTTCTATGACTTGACTGATCAAAGTTACTAACATTAACGAAATCCAAAATGAGAAATATTAATTAATCTCTGTAGATCATTATCTGTCAAATGAAGCTTATATAAACATGGAAAATCTGAGTGTGTCATATTGTCGTATATCTAAATCATAAGAAAAAACCTGTATCGAGCCACCTTAATTAATTCACCAACTACAGCAGAGTAGAGTAGAGCAAAGCACAGCACACCACAGTGCAGTGCGGTGCGGTGCGGTGCAGTGCAGTGCAGTGCATAACTAACCCTTTCACTGTGTGAGGGTGACTCCTTTTAAAAGAAGCCAACCTTTGTGTTACCGAATTTAAATATCACGAAGAACCACGCGCATTTGTCGACAAATTTAAAACTTCCACACCCTCCTTCATACTCATTGTCATGTTTCTCGACAACCATGACCATAGATAGCCTCTTTATTATAATTACTGGTATATCAATGAAGGTCATGTTCATTTTTAGGAAGTCCTCTGAGCAATTAAAAATCATTTGAGTGTTGAGTTTTGGAAACTTTATATACTTCAGCACTACTTTATTTACACTGCTATATTTCTACCAATTCGAGTACAGTATTACTTATCAGCAATGTAAATTCGTTTTACTAAAATATACATACCTTAATTTCTCCGTCATATTTGAGAGCTTGAGAACTCAGCTGGAATCTCAAAGATGAAACTTCTTGATCCATTGTGCACTGCAAACTAGTCAGTTGTTCCTGACACACAACCAACTTCTCCTCACACTCACTTTTTTCCTGAGCAAGCAACTTGACTTCCTCTTTCATTGTCTCAGATTCATTCGTAATTGCAACACAAGTCGTTTTCATCGTTGACAATTCAGCTTGACATTTCTCAGAATAGATTTCCTTCTCATCTACCTCTTTTCTGTTCTTCGCTAACTCCCCTTGCAATTTTTCCAGTTCTTCTAAAACAACCATTTTTTCATCTTTCACTGTATTCAACTGTTCAGCAATTTCGGAAACTTCGTTTTCATTAATTAATCGCAAATAACTTTCCTCTTGTAATTTATCGTCGACTGCTTGTAGCTTTGATTCAAGACTTGATTTTTCTTTAAGCGTACAAGATATTTCCTCCTCAAGTCTACTTTTGTCTTCTTCTAACAAACGGACACGATCGTCCAACTCAGTTCTAAATCTCTAAGCAAAGACGACAATGAAACATAAATTGAGACCTATGAACTGAGAAATATATAGAGACAATACTTAATATTTTGGAATATATAAACCGGCTTCAGTGTAAAAATATTCATTCATTATATGATGAGGTTATATATACGGTTTTCAACAGTGAACATCTACTCTTTTCTCAAATGTTCTCTTTAAATCCTGATTCGTTTGAGACTACACCACACACTGGAAAAGTGTTTAATATCTACAATACAAAACAGCTATCACATCGTTCTTCAACACACGTCTCGGTGTTTTCAAATCAGATAGTATAAACGGTCTCTCGTGTATGATAAGTATTGCATCAAACATATATATGTAGAATACAAGTTCAAGATTTTAAAAGGTGATTGATTTTTGCAGTAACAACAAATATCTATAAGCTGGGTGAACATTTTTTGGACATATTTTCTGAGAAAACCGCGCGTGTTCCATTGGCGGGTTTTATACCGAGTGAAATATAATGCTTAAGGTGGCTCCACACAGTTTTTTGAAAAATGGAAAATACAAGTTTGAGAGTCCAAAACACGTGCATAAACAATTCGGAAAAAGAATGAAACTAAATGTTATGCATAGTTAAACAGTCTGACAATCAAAAACTGTTACCAAATAAATAGCAACAGTTGCTGCTATGGCAACAATGACGTTTCAAAATGGCTGCTAATTACCCTTCAAACTAATTTAATTCGAAAAAAACTTTGGTGACCCCAATTTTTTTTTTCGTTAACACTTTTCTTGAAGTATGAGTAATCAATTGGTCGATTTTAAAAGAATCCTGTAGAACGAATAATTTTTATTCCGGATAAATCATGTTTGTTAATTCTTAAAAAATTTCGTTCAACAGAATTTTTTTTAAATCGGCCTATTGATTACTCATATTGCAAGAAAAGTTTTAATGAAAAAAAAAATGGGGGTCGCCAAAGTTTTTTTCGAATTAAACTAGTTTGAAGGGTACACACGTAAAAATCTCACAGGCTATAACAGGGTTGTTGGCCCAACAACCCATGAACAGCACTGTTAACAGGCTAGAACATGATTGGTGAAATAACAGCATTGTTCATGCATGTTTCAACATGTTGTTACAGCTTGGAGAATCGACAAGGCTTGTTCATGCATGTCGCAACAAGCAAAACCTAGCTTGATAAAACAACCAAGTTCATGGTTGTTGTATCATGACTGTTCAATCCTGTTCATTCAACATGCCCGAACAACATGTTGTATCATGCATGAACAACACTGTTGATTCATCATGATAGTTTTATGTTGTTCAAACAGGCATGAACAGCGTTGTTCGTTCGACAACATTGTTCATGCCTGTTACAAGTGTTCGTGTTTTTAGCGAGGAACACGCGAGGGTTCTCGACACTTTCACGCAACGAACTTACAGTCCTGGCACCGGTGGGAAAACAAACAACATTTTATATTGCTGAATTATCGAAAACCCATGTCTTCTTAACATAAAAAACGTTGGATGTTTATTTCAAACTTTGACAGTTTTCTGCGAATGTTTTTGTGGCGGAAATTACGTGCAACAAGTGTGTGAGTTTTGTACAGCATGCCCAGAGACTCACTGCAGTGTCTTGATGAAATGGAAACGAAAAAATCATCACTCACTAACTTATATATCCTCGTTGGGCCAGGACTTTGGAGATATAACAGAAAGTTTGTTCCAGCAGTATGTACGGTACAAGTTTGAAAGCTTGTGAAGCTCGTTTCTTTTCCAAAATGCGACAAAACACTGGTGTTGAAACAAGGCAAAATTGGACAATTGTACAAAAGCTATGGCGTCAGCAGCAACAAAGTATTTTCCCTTTTCCCTAAGGTAAGTTTTAAAATCTAGCAAACTAGTCAAATGAATGATAGTACAATAAGATTAAGTTAGAAATTAAATATCTGGACGTAAATAATTCTGTTGTTTTCTAATATTGTCGGATTTGTCGGACATATAGTAATAGTATTGCACAAAACTATTTATAATCGAGACAGAGATTCCAGGCAGAAAACGTAATTTAGTTAGAAATATCAAAGCGCAGACAATTACTTTGAAAAAGCCCATAACATTGAAGAAAACCTTATGTACATAAAGTCTTTGTAATTGTAATAATTTAATCACTCTGCGAAGATGTTGCAGTTCAATAAATATTTTCATTTTTACCATTTTTCTAATTGTCTGGACTTTGATATTTGTTACACTTGAGGGGTGCATGAGATGGGGGAGGGGGTAGTATTAAATGTCAAAGAAACATTTGCCGATATTTTATTATACATGTATTTTTTATTTTTAAATGCATATTAAGCCACAATCCAGAAAATGTAATGCACCTATCAATGTTAGTCCCAAGGGGGGGGGGGGGGGGGGGTTAGGCCAGGGGTAGGGAATTGATCAATATGTCCATCCCCAGAGTCCAGACTGACAGTGAATGTCTCTTCAGAGGTGGGGATTTTTGGTTGTAGCAGAGGAGAAACATGAGGGATAGGGAGTGGAATACGACAATTTTTAATGATAAATTGTCAAATCCCCACCCTTTGCCCAACCCCCATCCCTCGGGGCTAACATTGACAGGTGCATAATAACACTATAAAAATATTTATTGGGTCATTCCAGAAAAGATCCATACCTCCCCCACAGAGGAAATTTGTACCATCCGGGGAGGGAGGGGGTAAATCTACTTCTGATAATAGTAAAATGTACTAGGATGTCCGAAGGGGAGGGGGTCAACTTCACATTGCCTCCGTGGGGGAGGTGTGGATGTTTTCTGGAATGACCCATTCTGCAAGTATCAAGACTAACATTTCATTATATTTTTACAATTATGGTACTAAACAATATTCGTAAAACTCTAATATTAAAATAATTTATTTTAAGTTGTTTTTCTTACATTGTATATGATTATTTATATTATTATTTGTCTAACTGTATACTAGCCATAACTACATGCAATACCTAGCCAGAACATTGCACACTCGACAGGTCTAACTTTTCCATACCAATAAACTACCATAATTTTATATATACAAAAACTGGTATAGAGGTGAGCCAAATTTAAAATATATTTAAAATAGTATGAAATATTCTACTTCACATTTCTTGTTATTTTATATCATTTAATAACAGGACAATGTATGCCACATGCATCCATGTTTAAAATGACTGTGTCTTCTAAATTTTTTGTAAATATATTCAAGATCAAACTTTAGTACAGTGGTTTTATTAGAGGAAACTGAAGGTAAACTTTCAGTTAATCAGAGGAGGAAAAGTTTACAAAATGTTTTACCTGTTTTTTGGGGTTTTTTCATAGTATACAAATGCAGTGGTGATATGGCAACATGAACAATAAAGAAGAGTAAAGATCTACTATGTGAATTGTGGGCAAGAAACCAGGGCCTGGATTGAATAAATAAGACAGCTGAAAAGTTATTTTTATTATATTGTTTTATTTTTATTATATTGTTTTTTTTTCATTATGTAGCATCACTGCATCAGGCCTGGCAATGGGAAATAATTATGATTTTATGATGACATCTAACAGGTGTGTATTTATTGCTCAGCATTTTTAAGGTTTAGAAATTAAGGTCCTTCTTTTCTTCTCTGTGTAGCTTGGCCTGGTACTGTAAGGAGAGATAAAACCTAACAGGTGTGTATTAGGTTAGCATTTTTAAGATTTAGAAATTCATGTATTTTTTATTTCTCTTTCTCCAGGCAAGGAGAAAATACAGGTGTACATTTGCTAGCATTTTTGAGATTTAGAAACTAATAGTAATATGCCTTTCTTTCTTTTTTTCTTTATTTTATGGTGTATCCAGCTAGACAAAGGGTACTTATACTGTGTTGATAGGTTGTATTGTATCTAGTTTAATTCTCAAAATACATATTTGTCTTCTCTAATTTATATAGTGTGGCCATGCAGAAGGAATTTAAGAAATATGGGCTGCCAAATGTGAATTGCAAGATTAACTCAGCAATGTTGTATTTAATATTTATACATTATATAGTGTGGTAAATATTGACAAAAAGTATTCGAAAACTAATAAGATATTTTTCTTCTTTCCTAGTTTTGGCTACATAATTTATACTTTGCATCTTCGCAAGCCTGGATTTGTAAGTAAAGATTATATGCATGACCATTTTTCTTTTCTTTTTGCAGTATTATATGTGGCTAAATTAGAAAAACGAAGTGTACAAACATTGTAGGATTGTACGCTGTACGCATTCGTCGAAAAATAAGAAGACTTATAGTAGTGAAATGCTCTTTATTTTTGTAAATCTTAGTTGATAGGTGTGAAAAATAATAAAAACAGTTACCTGATGTTTCTGTCGCGTAGTTTTTTTAGTCGTAGTTACTTCTGTGCAAGTTTTTTCTCAGTTTTTTCGGCAGCAAAGTGAGCAAACGGGGTACACCCGGGGAATTTTTGTACCGGCATTTTGTTTATCCACGCGTGGAATACACGGGAAAAACGCGTAAAAACGCGAAAATTTCTCGATTTAAACAGACAAAAACAGCATTGATATCATGCCCGAACAACCATGTCAGAACAACCATGTTCTAGCGTGTTACTTCATCACGCTAAAACAACGCTGTTATCATGCATGAAACTTGCTGTTTCAACAACCTTGTTCAGGTCTGTTCCTTTGACAAGCCATGAACAGATTGTTCCAACATGCATGAACAAGCCTGTCAACAACTATGTTCAAGCTGGCCAGCTCAACCATGTTCAAGCCTGTCGACATCAATCATGTTCAAGCCTGTCAACAGGCAAAAACAAGCTGTGCGTTTTTACGCGTGTAACTGGCAGCCATTTTGAAACGTCATTGTTGCCATAGCAACAACTGTTGCTATTTATTTGGTAACAGTTTTTGATTGTTAGACTGTTTAACTATGCATAACATTTAATTTTATTATTTTTCCGAATTGTTTAATCACGTGTTTTGGACACTCAAACTATTTTCCATTTTTCAAGAAACTGTATGGAGCCACCTTAAAATAAAACTTTGCATATTTTTATTTACACAATACCGCCGGGTTCGACAAATAAAACCCATTGTCAACACAATAATCAAAAATCACTGTTGAAGATATTCTTACGGTTCATTGTTGGCTTTCGCCCCGAGTCCTTCCACGATATGACACCCGACAATGTTAGTATTTTGGACCATCATGACGTCACCAACATCCTCGTTATAAGTCAACGACTTACTTAGATTTTCGAGTCATCTTTGCGGCGCGGTGTAACATTTTTAGGCCAAAAACGTCATTCTCTAGGCAATGCGTGATACTACAAAAAATTTGCTACAGCCACACGATGCTTCGCAAAGCCTCGCCGTTTTTCTTGTTGTGAAATATTAAACATAATTATATAATGAAAATAAAAATTAAATCGCAGCACAAGCAACAACACAAAGAGCAGAAATGCCATACCTCCGCTTCTTGTCTATCAAGACATAACTGAGTATTTTCATTCTTCAGATCTTCAGCTTGTCTGAGTAACCTACACGAAAAGTGCAGATATTAAACACGCTTTTTAGTTTTGTTAAAATGTTTTAACTCCTTCCTGACTGAACCAGTCTTCTGGGACTGATTCAGACTTCAGTATTTTACTCTGGCAAACGTCAGGCGATTTAACTTGTCAAGGGAGAGCTCCCAGTCACCAAGGGGTTAAAAAAAGAAATCGTTTTTCCCGTTTTTCCATGCATTGAGTTATAAGAAACGCGAGAGAAAATTTGGGAGAACAAGAAATGGCGATAAAAACATAAGTCCGACAGATATTTCGAGCTCTCGAAAACTTTTACAAGTGCTCCTATATACACGCGTAAAAACGCACAACTTGTTCACTGTTGTTGACAGACGTGAACAAGTTGTTCTCGACAGCCGTGAACAATGTTGTGCTGCTCGCCGTGAACATGTTGTCAACAAGTTGTTCACCATATGTTCCAACATGCTTGTTCACGCCTGATGAACCAACAGACGTGAACAAGTTGTTCCAACATGATGTTACATGCATGATACAACAGCATTGTTCCAGCATGATAAATTAACATTTGTGAACAAGTTGTTAAAACAACATGTTACAATATGATATCTATCCGTTGAATTCTCGTTTTTTTGTGCACCCCCCGGTTGTCTCGCTTATTAATTTTCTTATAAAATCACAAAAAATATTAATATCACTATTATTGAAGGCGAAGATATCACGCAAACACATCCATGAATTTTTAAAAACGTTTATTGAAGTAATAATCTGAATACAAAGTCTCACGTATCCTCCAGTTTTCCCCGGTTCTCTGGTGGCGCTTTCAGTTCTTCTCCATTTCCATTTTCATTGATATTATTTAACTCCCGCAACTATAGTTTTTACATAAAAAATTTAAGAAGAAAAACAAAGGTTTAGGTTAATAACTTTCTGCTTTGAAATAGTGTAAACAAAAATTCTTTCACCTTTGCCTCAACAAAGCCAAGAGATCAGCATTCCGACTAATTTCGCGGATGGAAGAAAACAAAACGTAAACATATTTTTAGTAAACATTTTTGAGGCTTTTTAACATATCTTACCTTTTTGTAAATAAGCTAATATACTCCAGTTCACATGTACTTTCTAAAAAAAAAAACGAGGAACGATAAACTATACTTGACAGAAGAACAATATTCCAAAGTATAAAGTGTCTTTTCTCGTTTTGACAGTTAAATTTGCAGTTGTGTATCGTATAAAAATTTACTGTTTCTACTGACAGTATTGAACAGTGCGAACAAATAAACTTACCTAAAATTCTTTGCTTTCTCTTGGGTTTTAAGCTGGAAACAAAATGAGAGAAGGGACATGTATTAATTAATGATAGCATTTATAGCAATGCCAACGAGCTAAAATAACATTGAAGTTATTTAATAATGTATTTATATTCTTACCTCTTTGAGATGGATAAACTTAGTGTATGCCAGTCTAATCTTGACAAAGTTTTACCAAGTGATTTGTTCATACAGAAGACAATTCCTCAGTCCATTGGCAGTGCAGCAAAGGGAAAATAAAACGAGGGGAAAACCAGTGGGAAAACCCGTTTGAACACATGAAAACATCGTTTCAACGATGCCCGCTGTTGTTGAGTTGTTCCGTCAAGGAACAAAGTTCAAATGAACTATGCTCACGTGACATTACGCGTGATCTTCACGTGACCGTGGTCCATAGTCTCCTCGCGTGTTTGTTCACGAACAGTGACAATGCTGTAACAAGTTGTTGAAGGAACAACTTGTTCACGCCTGTTGGAACGACGAAAAAACAACTTGTTGATTCAACAACGTTGTTCATGCATGATGGAACATGTTGTTATGGCATGATGAAATAACAACGATGAACAACAATGTTACAACAATGGTGAACATGGTTGATGTATCAACACGTTCTTCGGTTGTTGCAACATGCGTGAACAACGGTTGTTGTTTCATCAAGCTGTAACAACTTGTTGAAACAATGATGAACAATGTTGTTCATTTATCATTGTTGTTCACATATGATAACAAGTTGTTACAGCATTGTTCAGGCAACAATGCTGTAACAACTTGTGAGATTTTTACGCGTGTACCTGAATGAAAACTGAGAAAAAATTTTCTAAATGGTTAATATCATGACCAGCGCAAAGTAGACAAAACCAACAACTTACTATTCCTATCAGAATATCAATTCTCCTAACGATCCAGCCAGCCAGTCAGCCAGTCAGCCAGTCAGCCAGTCAGCCAGTCAGCCAGTCAGCCAGTCAGCCAGTCAGCCAGTCAGCCAGTCAGCCAGTCAGCCAGTCAGCCAGTCAGCCAGTCAGCCAGTCAGCCAGCCAGCCAGCCAGCCAGCCAGCCAGCCAGCCAGCCAGCCAGCCAGCCAGCCAGCCAGCCAGCCAGCCAGCCAGCCAGCCAGCCAGCCAGCCAGCCAGCCAGCCAGCCAGCCAGCCAGCCAGCCAGCCAGCCAGCCAGCCAGCCAGCAAGCCAGCAAGCCAGCAAGCCAGCAAGCAAGCAAGCAAGCAAGCAAGCAAGCAAGCAAGCAAGCAAGCAAGCAAGCAGGCAGGCAGGCAAGCAAGCAAGCAAGCAAGCAAGCAGGCAGGCAGGCAGGGAAGGCAGGCAGGCAGGCAGGCAGGCAGGCAGGCAGGCAGGCAGACAGACAGACAGACAGACAGACAGACAGACAGACAGACAGACAGACAGACAGACAGACAGACAGACAGACAGACAGACAGACAGACAGACTTGTAAGCCTTCCGTATACATGCAGTCATGACGACAGCCTATGTTTAGTACATAACCTCTCTTTTTCCAAAAAAAAAGTTTTATTATTTTATTATTTCAAAATGTGTTATTTAATTGTTAGCACAACAGTCGTAACCCGATGTACTTTTGCTTAAACGAAACAAATAAGATCCTAAAAACACTTACCTCTCAACTTCTAACGAAAGAGTTTCAGAACCAGTTTTAATTAAGTTTTTCTCGTGGGCAGTTTTTTCCAAAGCTTCCTCGTACACCTTCAACTGTTCTTCAGCTTCGTTTAAATCGTTGACAAGCATCTGACATTGTTCTTCAATAAAACTTTCATTAGATGGCGATGCAACAACCTCCTTCGTTGTTCTGTCTATGCCACGTAACTTGTAAGAACGATGCTTTGACAAAACCTTGTCCGTTCTTTCAAACGTATCCTCCAGCTTTTGAACTTTCAATTTTACTGCATTGCACTCTTCATCTTGCCCGCGATACTTCTCAGCATATCCTTCAAGTTCATTTTGCTTTGATGTCAATTTTGTTAGCAATACTTCCAGCTCGTTTTTCAACTGGCTATTTTCATCTGTTAACAAATTCAAACGTCGTTCGAGTGTTTTA
Source organism: Corallium rubrum (assembly GCA_964035015.1). Classification (NCBI taxonomy): domain Eukaryota; kingdom Metazoa; phylum Cnidaria; class Anthozoa; order Scleralcyonacea; family Coralliidae; genus Corallium; species Corallium rubrum. Next base: position 43,490,786 of record OZ035998.1, on the reverse strand, counting down.
TTTTCTGAATCTTTAACTTCTAAACCTTTTTCCTTATCGAGCAATTGTGTTTTATAGTACGACTCAAAATCATCAAAAGATGAAAAAACTAAGCCATTTACGTTCTCAAATGCTTCTTGCAACTTTTCTTGTTCTAAGGTTTTTATTCTCAACTTTGCTTCACTTTCTTCAAGTTTATTTCTTAAACATAATTCACATGTTTGTGATTCCTTCAATTTGGACTTTAAGTCATTATTTTCTTCCAAGGTTATTCTTTTATCACTCCCTTGCGTTTCTAGTTTTTCTTTTAAACAACATATTTCCTTTTCAAAATGCTCCTGGTTCGTTTTTGCAAGCGTCAGTTGTTGCTCTATGTCAGTTAGATTCTTTCGACAATCTTCGTAATTCAACGAAACCTCTTGAAGTTTACAATTTAAAGAATCTATTTCATCTTTGTGTTGGCTCGCAGCATTATCTGCGTTTTTCAACTTATTCTGTAGCTCAGTGACTTGTAGCGCAGACTCTTTCGAAGCTAGATTTGACAAGTTACCATAATTCTCAGTAAGTTGAGCAAGTTGTACGCTAAAATCTTGCGATAAACGATCCTTCTCCTCGGAAAGTCTCTGGATTTCATTTTCAGCCTTGTATATTTTAGAATCTATTGTCGCCTTCCATTTCAGAATATACTGATGAAGACGTGATACTTCTAGAGTCACATCAACAACATTAAGTTGTACTTCATCGTTTGAGGAATTGCTGCTCACTCCAAGTCCATCGTCAGTTAGTTTTTCATTTTCAAACTCTCTCGTAATCAGCTGCTTCAAAGCAGATAGTTCGGCATTGAGGGCGACCAGTGGATCAACTCTTTCGTTCTTAGAAAGAAAAGACAAGAATACAATGTAACTACTGTACATTTTAGTAAAGTAACACTACAATGTTACTGGTGTTGGAGATCGTCTACTGTAGATTAAATATTGTAATCACAGGCATAATTAATTAAATTTCATGATTCATCATCATTATCATCATCATCATCATCATCATCATCATCATCATCATCATCATCATCATCAAGCTACATATCTTGAGTGAAAAACACTGCTTAACAACCCCAACCTTTCTCTAACGTTACAATCCAGCAAATCTGATCTACGAAGCAGGAGAAGACACATATGGAGGAGTTAATTCATTTACTGTACTTACAACAAAATCTGTTGTACTTGCAATACTTCCTCCACTGTTCCTTCTCGTTCTTCTTTCAAATCCATCTGTAAACGTCCTGTATTAATAAAACAAATACATTTTATTTGATTAGAAAGAAAGGAAACAGATACATACATACATACATACATACAAGGAAGGAAGGAAGGAAGGAAGGAAGGAAGGAAGGAAGGAAGGAAGGAAGGAAGGAAGGAAGGAAGGAAGGAAGGAAGGGGAAGGAAGGAAGGAAGGAAGGAAGGAAGGAAGGAAGGAAGGAAGGAAGGAAGGAAGGAAGGAAGGAAGGAAGGAAGGAAGGAAGGAAGGAAGGAAGGAAGGAAGGAAGGAAGGAAGGAAGGAAGGAAGGAAGGAAGGAAGGAAGGAAGGAAGGAAGGAAGGAAGGAAGGAAGGAAGGAAGGAAGGAAGGAAGGAAGGAAGGAAGGAAGGAAGGAAGGAAGGAAGGAAGGAAGAAAGGAAGGCTTGGAAGGAAGGAAGGAAGGAAGGAAGGAAGGAAGGAAGGAAGGAAGGAAGGAAGGAAGGAAGGAAGGAAGGAAGGAAGGAAGGAAGGAAGGAAGGAAGGAAGGAAGGAAGGAAGGAAGGAAGGAAGGAAGGAAGGAAGGAAGGAAGGAAGGAAGGAAGGAAGGAAGGAAGGAAGGAAGGATGGCTTGGAAGGAAGGAAGGCTTGGAAGGAAGGCTTGGAAGGAAGGAAGGAAGGAAGGAAGGAAGGAAGGAAGGAAGGAAGGAAGGAAGGAAGGAAGGAAGGAAGGAAGGAAGGAAGGAAGGAAGGAAGGAAGGAAGGAAGGAATTAGAAGGAAGAGTAGAAGACTTGAAAAACCCTCTTTTTTTCCTTCCTTGGCTTCTTTCTTTAACTTTTCGCTAAATTTCTTTCAGTCATTACAATCACTAGCAGTTACACTTCTTGGAGAATATCATTCAGTAAATTATTTTACCCGTGCAACATTACAGTAGTCGTGGTATCAGAATTGATGACATTACGATTACCTGCAGTCTAAAATCCAAATCTTGGACAAAGCAAAACATGAATACAGCAGAGTTTTCTTTTCTTCCTTCTCGCAGCAAAGCAACAAAGGTAAAGAAGACTCTGCTTGCAGGGTGTACATGTAACTAAATATTCGGACAGTTATAACATACCTTCCAAAGGCAGGCCATGACATGTCCAAGTCACAGCCAGTGCAAGACAAATGAAACTCCAGTTCATTCAAATCGTACAATTTGCTGATCAATGCGTCACTGAGTGGTTTGGTGAGTAGCAATGCTTCTGAGGAAAACCATTCCCTAATTAATTCATTAACAAAGAAAAATAAAAAATTGCATTGCGTTGCAAGTTGAAGAAAAATGTTGCTTGTATTACCTCACCTTAAAAGTCCCTATTAATGCCATTCGACTGGGCTTAAAGTGCCTATGAAACGAAAATTAAGTTTGTCTTATTTGAAATAATATGTAAAATGATAGAGTAACATCTTTTGCAGTTTTTCGTTTCCTTGCTTTGTTCTTGAGATATTTCAGTTTGTTTCATATGCAAATTAAACATTTTGACGTCACATGCATAATGAGTTATCAGAGAAGGTTAGGATATCTTTGCTATTATCAAAACAAATTAGTTTGAACGAAGCATGTGCATGTGTTTCGCCCACAACACTAAACATGTTGATAGATTTTCAAGTGATTATATTAGATAATAACAAAGATATATAATGTTTTTCGATAACTCATTATGCATGTGTTACATCAAAATGTTTAATTTGCATATCAAACAAACTGAAATATCTCAAGAATGAAGCAAGGAAACGAAAAACTACAAAAGATGTTACTCTATCATTTTAAGTGTTCTTTCAAATAAGACAAACTTAATTTTTGCTTCATAGACACTTTAAGTTTCAGTGGTGATGTCTTGTAATTGACATAAAATGATAATATGCACACTGACTTACATTTTCCTCTTGTGCATAAGTGTTCTTTGAATTGTGTCAGCTAGAGTCTTTTGCACCAAACAGTAACGAATGAGTGCTCGTCCTTTACCTTGTGCTGTATGTAACTACAGCAAGACAAAACAAAAAACACAATCCTCTTTAATTGGTCTAGGACAAAGGCTGTTTTCCACTAAGCGATATTTTTTTATCGAAACAACTTTTTGCTTTTGTCTTCAGTTGGCTAATTAGTTCCACCTGAGTGCTTATACAAAACAAAAGAAAATGTTGCTTCGCACGACATTTTTTGCCAGTTGAAATCCAGCCTTAAGGTGAAGTAATACGAGCAACAAATTGCTGCAACATTAATTGTTGCGTTGCAAGTTGAATAGCGTTGTTGCATGTATTACCACCCATCTTAAACACTGTCACACAACAATGATTTTGTTGCAAGTAGAACTGGAGTCTACTTTTTTCAACAAATTTTTTCAACTTGCAACAAAATCATTGTTAAGTGACAATGTTTAAGGTGGGTGGTGTAATACGTGCAACAACGCTTTTCAACTTCAGCATTGCAAGTTGAAGAAAAATGTTGCCCATATAAGCCTGGTTCAAACATCGAACTTCTCATGAGCCAAACCTAATTCATATTTAGGTCGATCTAAATAAAAAATATCCTGGCTGTTGATTCGGACACTCAACAATTAATTTCGCCAAACTTAACTGATCAAGCAAATAATATTATACTGCATGCAAAATAGTCTAGTTTTTGACCTGAACAGTTAAGCTCCAAATTCGTCTGGTACATACTGTGTAAACACTTCAAAAACAGGAGCAAATAGTGTACAGTACTGTGTAAACAGGCGCAAATGCATGCAAATTCAAGAACGGTTCTGAATTGTCCAGTATCCTGAAAACATAGCTGAAATTAACGTCACCAGCTCCAAATCCAAGCTATTAGTTGAAATTCCCAACTGCTTGGGTCAAAATTAATGTGTGCTTTTCTTAAATAAACTTGTCGAACTTCAGATGTCGAACTTATCATAAAGTAACTTAATTGGTTGAATCACCGGTATAGGTTTGGCTGAACCGCCTCATGGGAAGTTCAATGATTGAACCTGGCCTGCCCACTGTCTTATACATATATACATAGCAATGAAGGAGTGGGATTTGTGCAAAAGGACCAAGGGCAGGATAATTTAGCTGTAAAGACTGACCAAGCAAGGTTATATATTAAACTAAAGATCTTTATTATATGGCCCAAGTTTTTTAGTTTCATTTCAGCAAAGACTGGAGTAACCGACTTTCAACAAAAACTGTAAACAACAAAAAACACTTTCACTTTCACTTTCACTTTCACTTTCACTTTCACTTTCACTTTCAGTCACTGCATGTAAACACTGTAAGTTGTATTTAATTTTGTTAGTGGTAAATTTATTTTCACGATATTTGAACACTATAATTTTAGTTTGACATGTTTAATTTTCTGATTTTGTTTTTCAATTTTTGTAATGACTGGTTTTTACCAGTTTGTAAATACAAGCTTGGACTACTCAGGATCGAACCATGCAATCAAATTGCAAGAAAGTCGCATCAAGTTAGACTGCTTACGTGACAGAGCCATATTATAAATAATCTTATTATTTCAATTGTTAATTTCTGAAACTCTGAAAGGGTGCAGAAACATTCACGAAACAAGTAAAATGCCTGGTCTTATTACAAGCAAACTACTCAATGCGTGAATATTTATTATATGACTTGATATTTTCATTTTTGGTAGTCATTTTCAACTACCGGTGTTAACTGTAAGAAAGAGTAGAAAGAAACAGCCCCTTACCATTAATATGCAAACTCTGCAAATAAATATTTATACCTGTGATAATGAATTAACATAACGAACACCTTCATCTTTAGAAAGACATTCAGAAAAAAAATTCCAATAATCTTTTCTCAGACCCAAAAAAGAATATTTATCTAGAATTCAATAAAATAGTCCCAGTTCAGCTAATATTAACTTAACCAGAAGTGCTTTGTAAAGCATACATTATATACCCATACCATGTGTGCCAAAAAGAACTAACAAGCTAGTTAGAGCAATTACATGGAAGCTAACAAACCAGTTACTAGATAGCATTGTACTTTGGTGGCCCGACCTGTTTCAGGCCCAGGGATAGATATACAGACAAGTTACATGGCCAACCCCATACTCCATTAAATTTGATTTAGTGTTGTATTCTTTAATTTCTTGAACAATTAATAAATACATGCACTTTATACTTTAAATGTTAGATGTCTTTCCATCACCATTTAAAATTATGCTATATGTCTACTTTATTAATTATTGGACGTCTATTTCACTCATATATCGTACATATTATTTGATGTTGTATTTTAGTTAGACTCAGTCAGTAGTTAGAACCACTGATAACATGAGAGACACAGGCATGCATTGAGCAAATATAGTTCTTTATTCCTGTAATAAAAATCTAAATTCAATATACATGTAGTATATAGAGTACTTTTAAACCAACCAGACCCCTTAATTTCTTCAAGGCCCCTAATTTCTTTGATGCCCATGCAGGGTCAACTCCACTACCTCAACAGTAGTGCTCAACCCTGCAGTCATTGTTGTCATATATCATATCATATATGTTATATTATATATTGGTATAAATTTAAGGAATCTAAAAAATGTGTAAATAAGGGAAGCATGGGGTCGACATTTTTTCCATATTTTATTTTATTCCCACCTTTCATTCCATGCCTAAGAGCAGTTTCAAGCTTCACGCATAGCTTTTGTAAAATAATCTCATTATCATCAATAGGATCCTTGTTTTCAAAATAGATTGTTTTTAATTGAGCAACAAAACCTAAAAAAAACCTTTCATTAATCAGTATAATTAATGCTAACAAAACACGTACAGTACCTGTGTACTACTGTTGCTGCATGTACATGTGCATGTCACCTATAATTGTAACATTTTAGATTCAAATACATGATTATGGGTAATTATAATAATGGCAGATAATTTTCTACAGTTTCTCAGGCACAGACAATTTTAAAATGATCAATATTGGGCTCTTGTAGGTGATGTCAAAGTTGCCATGTTGGGTGGCAACTTCAAAGTACCGACGTTTAGTGGACCAAATAAAAATAGGTAACCTTTCGTTAATATGGATTATTTGCCACCTAGATTTGCATGAGCTCAATATAAGGGCCTGTTTATATGGAACTGTGTTACCTGGTCAGCTGAGACCCAGTTTGCCTGAGTTACCTGGCAAATTGTAATATTTGAGATGATTAGCATCAACAAAAATGACATAAACAACAAATATAGAAAATTCATCCCAGTATAACAGAACCAGATGCCCCCCTTCAGAATGCCCCTGGGCGGGGGCATCTAGTACTAGGACCAGAAGCCCCCCCTTAGGACCAGATGCCCCCCTTGCAAAATCCTTTAACATACTTCTTAAACCAAGTTCAAAATGTATTGAAACTTGTTTTGAAACTTAAACAATAAAACTCTACAGTAGATGGTTAAATGAGTTTGCAAGCATTTGATAGACATTGAAATGTCTCCTAAAGTGACAATGAAATGTTAATTGTGGTTGGCAATGACTATTAATATTTGGGGGTTTTTCTATTTTTGAAACAGTGCTTCAGAGAAGAACTCGTGCTGAAGTAGTACCTAAAAAAGGGGGGGCATCTGGTCCTGTTATACTGATATGCTGGGTTACCCAGGGAGAGGGGCGTAGCCAGGATTTTGAAATGGGGCCAGCCAAAATCCGAATAAATTTTTAGGGGGGTCCGGGGGCATGCTTCCCTGGGAAATTTTGAAATTGAGAGTCACTGAAATGCCATTTCCTGGCTTTTGGAGGAAGATTTTACAGACCCTAAAGGTTAAAAAACATCATATAAAATACTCAAAACATGCAAAAGTCACATCCACAGCTCCCCCCTGGCTATGCCACCAGTCTGCAATATAACAGTTGGTCATCGGCCATTTTCCAAGCAAAACACTGATATGGCCGTCTACTGATTGCTCTGCACGGACATTATGACCGACCATTTTGCCGCATTAATTTGAATAATTTCTCCCTCATTCTCACAAAACCAAAACGCAATCTCTTACTAATCTGTTACACATGCAAAGAAAGATGTTTTTCGCAAATCAATATGTAGCGAATGCCCGATTTAATGCGCTGTTTTCACGACAACGCAGAGTTTTTAATTTTATTTAGTATGTTTTGATGTTTACAACAATTAGGTCTTAGACTTCATCTCGATCCAGACATGAATAATAATATATCAAGTTACACACTTATTATTAATTTATTAATGGGTTTAAAGTATCATGTATCTTGTTATGTACGTGTGACCGGTGGCGTTTAGCCATGGCCACGTCCAGTCGAAAAAGAACAACGGATAGCACTCTCTACTAGCTCCAAGAAGAAGAATATTTTTTTGTCATGTATTAGTATAAGTATTTTACATTACACTGTGACTGAGTTGTTATTCTGTTGATATTGTGTTGACCATTATGCATAGGGTTGTGGTTGTTAAAATACAATGTACTGTACAACTTTTCTCTTTTGAGTTCTAGAAATAATTAGTGTCCGATCATGTCCGACCAAAACGTGGGTTGGTCTGACATAATGTCAGACCAAGTTTTCAGGATTATATTGATCTCTGTATGCCACTGCCCAGGGAAAAGTGTTTATATGGAGAATTATATTTATCCCGCTTTCCCGAGATCCTGGCTGCCAGTGCTGAGTTCTTGCCAGGGTGAGTTACCTACCTGTCTCATATAAACATTGCAGTGAGAAAAACAGTGTTTGCTCTACTGACTGGGAACTCGACATGTGCCGAGTAACTCGGCTGGCTGGATAACTCAGGTTCATATAAACAGGCACTAATTTTGTGAAAAAGTAAACTTGCATGTACATAATTTATACAATAATACAATACTAACACAAAGATACATGCATATACCCTATTAAAAGGCCTGATATATATCTAATCCAAAAACTTTGCTTTCAAAACAAATAACAGGATATTTGTTCTAATTAATATTTCAACCATTTTCGTGTCGCGGTACTGGTTCAGGCATGCATGTTTTTAAAATGGAATATTTTCAAATTTCGATAGCTACTGTATGACTTAATACTGTACAGTCTGTACGTCGCATACTTTTTAATTTGTGATACATACAACAGAATTGTGAGAAATACAGAAATGCTGTGAGTCACTTCCATGACTCGTGAGTCATATGAAACTACACATATAAGTTATATATAAGCTTAAATATTTGAGCAGTTGAGCAACAAACTATAATAGGTAAATCGCGTGATAAAATTAAGGTCAATTACCTTTACCAACAGATAAAACCGAGCAGATTATATCATAAAACGTTAGTATTTATTGTACATATCAGTAGTGTACAATGTAGTGTAATGGTGGTGCGTGTGGTGTGTTATATTATTAAATAAAAATGTTACCTTTGATATCATTGACCAGTCGGTTAACATCGATAGCATAAGGCTCCATAATATACAAGCTAAGTAGAAGTTTAGTAAGTAATCAAAAGCCGAACACTGAAGCAAAGTTAAAACATCCAAGCAAACCTGTTGAATACATATTATTGTACATATTGATTATAATCTAAACCATATATACGACTGAGTACTGTATATACGACATAAATATTTTCCGAAGTTCATAACAATGGTTTATGAGGGAAGCATGTACCAACAGGGGCATTATAGGGATAGCAAGAACTATTACTAGTCTTAACCTATGCCTACCCTAATCCTCCCAGTCAAACCCCAATGAATAAATAAATAAATAAATAAATAAATAAATAAATAAATAAATAAATAAATAAATAAATAAATAAATAAATAAATAAATAAATAAATAAATAAATAAATAAATAAATAAATAAATATCGTTCATAATGATTTTGAAGAGTTATTCTCCGTGGTACAGTAGTACAGTAGTGCAATAGTGCAGTAGTGCAGTAGTGGAGTAGTAGAGTAGTGCAGTAGTGCAGTAGTACAGTAGTGCAGTAGTACAGTAGTACAGTTGTACAGTAGTGCAGTAGTGCAGTAGTGCAGTAGTACAGTAGTGCAGTAGTACAGTAGTACAGTAGTACAGTAGTACAGTAGTGCAGTAGTGCAGTAGTACAGTCGTGCAGTAGTGCAGTAGTGGAGTAGTGCAGTAGTGCAGTAGTAGAGTAGAGTAGTGCAGTAGTAGAGTAGTGCAGTAGTAGAGTAGTGCAATAGTACAGTAATGCAGTAGTGGAGTAGTGCAGTAGTGCAGTAGTACAGTAGTGCAGTAGTGCAGTAGTGGAGTAGTGCAGTAGTGGAGTAGTACAGTAGTGGAGTAGTACAGTAGTACAGTAGTGGAGTAGTACAGTAGTGGAGTAGTGCAGTAGTACAGTAGTGCAGTAGTGGAGTAGTGGAGTAGTGCAGTAGTACAGTAGTACAGTAGTGGAGTAGTACAGTAGTACAGTAGTTCAGTAGTACAGTAGTGGAGTAGTGCAGTAGTACAGTAGTGCAGTAGTGGAGTAGTACAGTAGTACAGTAGTGCACTAGTGGAGTAGTGGAGTAGTACAGTAGTGGAGTAGTGCAGTAGTACAGCAGTACAGTAGTTCAGTAGTACAGTAGTACAGTAGTGCAGTAGTTCAGTAGTACAGTAGTATAGTAGTACAGTAGTACAGTAGTACAGTAGTGGAGTAGTGCAGTAGTTCAGTAATACAGTAGTGGAGTAGTGCAGTAGTACAGTAGTGCAGTAGTGCAGTAGTGCAGTAGTGCAGTAGTGCAGTAGTGCAGTAGTGGAGTAATGCAGTAGTACAGTAGTACAGTAGTGCAGTAGTACAGTAGTACAGTAGTACAGTAGTACAGTAGTGCAGTAGTGCAGTAGTACAGTAGTACAGTAGTACAGTAGTGCAGTAGTGCAGTAATACAGTAGTACAGTAGTACAGTAGTGCAGTAGTGGAGTAGTACGGCGGCACAGTAGTACAGTAGTACACTGGTACAGTAGTACAGTATAAAAGTTTTTTGTACTGAATACTTAGGGTTGTTCTGTAGTAATATTAAGTTTGTTTATTTGTGGTGAATTTTCAAATGTATTTTTATTTTCATTTTCATCGTTACCTCGCTAATATTACTCCTAGCAAGGAAAGAAAGACTTTCATAAAAATATAGCGTAATTTTATAACCCCCTGCTGAATTTCAATCTATCTTTCAGAGCTACATATTTCAGACCTACTTTAATAGCAATGCACGGCATTTTACTGAATCGGGCATTCATAAGTGAGAGGGGATAGAGTTAAATAATTTTATTATACTTGTGCTTGTATATTGTTACCAACAGAAAATTGCTCATGTCTCTGAGGATGATTCTGTAATAGTTAGCAACATTGATCGAATATGAAGGTTATTTCAGACAATATATTATTTTTTTATTATTTTCTGTTAAAACGTTACAGAAGTATATACCTTGCACATTTTGCATTTATAATGTGTTGGTTTGACTAAATTAATATACATGGCTTTCATTAAACATGTATTGAATTTTTCAAAAACAGCGGTTTGGAGTACAGATAAATGAGTTATTGTCGTTGACATCATTGCTATGAATAGGACTAAAAGATGGGTTCTACACTATGCCTGGGTGACGTCAGTTCGAATTAAAAAATTAGAATCACTAGGCTCAAAATCACTGACAATATTTTACTTAAAATGGACCCCAAGTCATGAACGGGTTTCGTACTGAAATTTCGACCCCGCCTTCATATAACAAACCCTAAATTACATGGAAGGAAGTGTGTGCGATTGTGTATGTGATAAAAGATGGATTTCCCGCACTAAAAATCATAGCTGCATGTATGCATGCTGGGGTATAAAGTAATAAAGTAGTTTTAATTAGTGCTAAAAACTATTTTTAAATAGTACTAAAACTAATTTTTCTCTCTGTGAGTGTAGTACAAACTTTTCTCTGCTATACCCCTGCTGATACCATGTGGTAGAGAGATTATCTATAATATGTGGTTCAATGTTATAGAAAACAGTACGTGTAGGATCATATTAAATGTCCGAAACTGGTTGCGCGGCACATGTACATCTGTTGATTATTCATGATAATCTCCGTGATGTATTCATACTGAAACTTAATCTGTCATAACGCCAACTTGCTTGGGGGCGTATAATTACTGAGTATATCGGACATCTGTCATACACGCCACAAAAAATCAATTTAAAATTTAAGCAAACATATTCTGGAATCGTGAGGATATAAGATATAAGTAAATCTCTGAATCTTGCGCGTGCATGAAATTTTTCATTACTCTTGTGACTTTATTTTTTCATGTAGTTGGAATGCCTTAAATTTCCAATAAGTCTCTGCAAAATGAAAATAAGCTCTCAAAATTATAAGTTACTCCTTATGTTAAACAAAAGTAATTCTTTCAATTATAACCCACTTCAAAAATACACCCATGAGATAATCAATAATATTGCATGCCATATACATAAATGATCTATGTTGAAACGCAAGATATCTCACCAAGAAAAAAACACGCATTCTCAAAAATAAACCCTTTAATATAAGACGCGAAAATAAATCTTGGGAAAATTTAGGCACGATTCGCCCGAACCAAGGTTTATAATATACACTTGTTGACTGGCGCCGAGGGAAACATCGAGTTTTGTGGACCCGAAGGCTTCAATGCCACCCAAGGGCTTTAGCCCGAGGGTGACATTGAAGTCTGAGGGACCGTAAAACTCGATGTTTCTCGAGGCAAAAGTCAACAAGCGTTTTGTTATATACCAAAGACTTTTAAAATACAAAATACAAAACTTCCTTGAAACTTGCAAACGGCGAAAAGACTTACCAAAACACTTTGACTTTGTCTTCGTAATTTCAATTCAAGTCATTCAACTAAACAAATACACCAGACTCAACACTAAGGACAGCTTTAAATTTCTCAAAGTGTTTTTCAGACCTTCTTGAAGACATGTATAGAAATTATTTCTTTCGGAATATGGACTATTTCGTACCAAACAAGCTCGAAACAAGCTCTTGTTTTCAAAATGCCCGAAGAGTCCAAAGTTCTTGATCTGATGCAATAATCGTGTATTCACGTGAACAACGCATGATTAAAGCGACGTCAGAGGGAAACATTGCACTATTACTGTTCTAGTTACATCAGTTCTAGTTATATCACTGTTCTAGTTACATCAGCATCAGCCAATACGTGTTATTCGAAAACCATGCATATTGTGACGTCACTTGGCTCTTACTTTATAAAAGAAATTGAAAGACACCTCGTTCATGTGTTAATCTAATTACTTATGTGGTGCGAACACTGACTGGAGTTTCAGAAACTAATTTAAGTTTTTTTATTTTTATCGCACTTTGTCATAGACCACTTTCATTTCCGCTATAAATATTCTTTTATGTGGATCTAAATGAGCGTTTCTAGCCTCATAATGAATGCAATGATTCTTTTGTATTAATTGCAGACACACAAACGAGGCGAGAAAAGCTTATTAATAATGCACATAAAAGAATATCCAAATTAATCGCTATTATGAAAGTGGTCTACACTTTCGCTTTAACTTGTATAGTAGAAAGCAAACCCACATCAAACAGTCATGTTTGAATCATAGTTCCGATTTAGAATCGTACACACAATCCTAATTTAATATATTGTATATAAAAAGAATAACTACACTCTAAAAAATATTTGGTGAAATTTCACCAGAAACTGGTGAAAATTTCACCAGGCTCCATGTGCCCACTGCACCTACATTATGCTGGTTATTTTCACCAGGAATTCCTGGTGAATTTATTCCAACCACAATCCTGGTGAAGATTACCAGGAAACATTGGTGAATATTCCTGGTTATTTTTAACCAATTCCTGGTTAAACTCACCAATCTGTCCTGGTTAATTTGTTGTCGTTATCTCGTTATTACTTCACCATGTTCCTGGTTAATTTGACCACTATTGTGGTAACGACCACAGCGTATGTAACCATATTCCTGGTTAATTTCACGACTATTTTGGTAACAATCACCAGGTATGTCACCATATTCCTGGTTAATTTGACAACTATTATGTTAAAGATCATGGGATATGTCACCATATTCTGGTTAATTTGATAACTATTATGCTAAACCTCATTCTTGGTTATAGAATCGAGTAGCTTCTATGTCTGATTTGACCATCATCATTCTCACACCTTTTACTAGTCAAGATTTGACCTTCATTCACAGTTGTAGTGTATATACATATACTAATTCATATCTACAATCTAATATATACAAGCTTACTCGACAGATAAACAAAGCAAATGTTTAGCAATGCCCAACGAACATTTATTAATTGCGAGTTACACGTAGTAATTTCTACATATATTGAGATATTTATCAAAGACTTTCACTCCATGGCATATGATTAATGATTATGATTATAATGACATATTACATAATAATGATTAACATGCAGCTTTGATCATCTCCTTAATTGTCTCGTCGTCCAGTAGTAGAAATTCTTCCTCATCAATACGATTCTCTATAAAACCAAAAAAGAAATAGGTTAAAATTTATATAATTATAGCATGCAGTCCCACAAGTAATGATTTCCTGAGGAATTAATGCATCATGAGCACTTAAAGAACAAAGGCACTAGCTTTGGTAATTGTGTTAGTTGTATTTTTATGTTTCAACTTCACAAGAAAAAACAGCAAGATTAAACATTAAAAAATCCCAGAGTTGTCAACATCAGTCAATTCCAGTGATGCCCATCCCTTCCCCCTCCCCCCCTTGGCCAACCCTCAGGCATTTGTAATTTTTTCATATTTTAATGTAAATTCCTTGGGGTTGGGAACCATCAAAGCTAAAAATCCCCCACCATGGGAGCAAAGGTGCATGACAAATGCCCCACCCTGGGGGTAGATTAAAATATACTCCCCAAGTAAAGTTACTGGTAGGTGCATGTTGAATGTATTTTGTAACGATTTTGTAAAAGGCCCATCTACACACGTAAAAATCTCACAGGCTATAACAGGGTTGTTGGCTCAACAACCCATGAACAGCACTGTTAACAGGCTAGAACATGATTGGTGAAATAACAGCATTGTTCATGCATGTTTCAACATGTTGTTACAGCTTGGAGAATCGACAAGGCTTGTTCATGCATGTCACAACAAGCAAAACCTAGCTTGATAAAACAACCAAGTTCATGGTTGTTGTATCATGACTGTTCAATCCTGTTGATTCATCATGCCCGAACAACATGTTGTATCATGCATGAACAACACTGTTGACTCATCATGATAGTTTTATGTTGTTCAAACAGGCATGAACAACGTTGTTCGTTCGACAACATTGTTCATGCCTGTTGTTTACGAGTGTTCGTGTTTTTAGCGAGGAACACGCGAGGATTCTCGACACTTTCACGCAACGAACTTACAGTCCTTGGCACGCTGAATTATCGAAAAAGTCATGTCTTCTTAACATAAAAAACGTTGGATGTTTATTTCAAACTTTGACAGTTTTCTGTGTATGTTTTTGTGGCGGAAATTACGTGCAACAAGTGTGTGAGTTTTGTACAGCATGCCCAGAGACTCACTGCAGAGTGTCTTGAAGAAAATGGAAACGAAAAAATCATCACTCACTAACTTATATATCCTCGTTGGGCCAGGACTTTGGAGATATAACAGAAAGTTTGTTCCAGCAGTATGTACGGTACTAGTTTGAAAGCTTGTGAAGCTCGTTTCTTTTCCAAAATGCGACAAAACACTGGTGTTGAAACAAGGCAAAATTGGACAATTGTACAAAAGCTATGGCGTCAGCAGCAACAAAGTATTTTCCTTTTCCCTAAGGTAAGTTTTAAAATCTAGTAAACCAGTCAAATGAATGATAGTACAATAAGATTAAGTTAGAAATGAAACTTCTGGACGTAAATAATTCTGTTGTTTTCTAATATTGTCGGATTTGTCGGACATATAGTAATAGCATTGCACAAAACTATTTATAATCGAGACAGAGATTCCAGGCGGAAAACGTAATTTAGTTAAAAATATCAAAGCGCAGACAATTACTTTGAAAAAGCCCATAACATTGAAGAAAACCTTATGTACATAAAGTCTTTGTAATTGTAATAATTTAATCACTCTGCGAAGATGTTGCAGTTCAATAAATATTTTCATTTTTACCATTTCTTCAATGTTATCATTGTTATGGGCTTTTTCAAAGTAATTGTCTGGGCTTTGATATTTGTAACTAAAACTATTTATAATTATATAACCACAAATTGATACATACACTCGAGGGGTGCATGAGATGGGGTGGGGGGGGGGGGGGGTAGTATTAAATGTCAAAGAAACATTTGCTGATATTTTATTATGCATGAATTTTCTTATTTTTAAATGCATATGAAGCCCCAATCCAGAAAATGTAATGCACCTATCAATGTTAGTCCCAAAGGGGGGGGGGGGGGGTGTGTCAGGCAAGGGGTAGGGAATTGATCAATATGTCCATCCCCAGAGTTGAAACTGACAGTGAATGTCTCTTCAGACGTGGGGATTTTTGGTTGTAGCAGAGGAGAAACATGAGGGATAGGGAGTGGAATACGGCAATTTTTAATGATAAATTGTCAAATCCCCACCCCCAACCCCCATCCCACGGGGCTAACATTGACAGGTGCATAATAACACTATAAAAATATTTATTCAGGTATCAAGACTAACATTTCATTATATGTTTACAATTATGGTAGTAAACAATATTCGTAAAACTCTAATAATAATTTATTTTAAGTTGTTTTTCTTACATTATATATGATTATTTATATTATTATTTATCTGACTGTATACTAGCCATAACTACATGCAATACCTTAAGCCAGAACATTGCACAGGTATAACTGCTTTCCATACCAATAAACTACCATTATACAAAAACTGGTATAGAGGTGAGCCAAATTTAAAATATATTTAAAATGGTATGAAATATTCTACTTCACATTTCTTGTTATTTTATATCATTTAATAACAGGACAATGTATGCCACATGCATGTTTAAAATGACTGTCTTCTAAATTTTTTGTAAATATATTCAAGATCAAACTCTAGTACAGTGGTTTTATTAGAGGAAACTGAAGGTAAACTTTCAGTTAATCAGAAGAGGAAAAGTTTACAAAATGTTTTACCTGTTTTTTTCATTTTTTTTCATAGTATACAAATGCAGTGGTGATATGGTTAGATGAACAATAAAGAAGAGTAAAGATCTACTATGTGAGTTGTGGGCAAGAAACCAGGGCCTGGATTGAATAAATAAGACAGCTGAAAAGTCATTTTTATTATATTGTTTTATTTTTATTATATTGTTTGTTGGTTTTTTTTTTCATTATGTAGCATCACTGCATCAGGCCTGACAATGGAAAATAATTATGAATTTATGATGACATCTAACAGGTGTGTATTTATAGCTCAGCATTTTTAAGGTTTAGAAATGAAGGTCCTTCTTTTCCTCTGTGTAGCTTGGCCTGGTAAGCAGAGATTATAACCACAATAAAACCTAACAGGTGTGTATTAGGTTAGCATTTTTAAGATTTAGAAATTCATGTATTTTTTTCTCTTCTCTTTCTCCAGGCAAGGAGAAAATACAGGTGTACATTTGCTAGCATTTTTGAGATTTAGAAACTAATAGTAATATGCCTTTCTTTCTTTTTTTCTTTATTTTATGGTGTATCCAGCTAGACAAAAAATTATACATTATTATAAATGTCAAATGGCTTAAAGGTACATGTTGATAGGTTGCATTGTATCTAGTTTAATTCTCAAAATATATTTTTGTCTTCTCTAATTTATATAGTGTGGCCATGCAGAAGGAATTTAAGAAATATGGGCTACCAAATGTAGATTGCAGGATTAACTCAGCAATGTTGTATTTAATATTTATGCATTATATAGTGTGGTAAATATTGACAAAAAGTATTCGAAAACTAATAAGATGTTTTTCTTCTTTCCTAGTTTTGGCTACATAATTTATACTTTGAATCTTCTCAAGCCTGGATTTGTAAGTAAAGATTATATGCATGACCATTTTTCTTTTCTTTTTGCAGTATTATATGTGGCTAAATTAGAAAAACGAAGTGTACAAAAATTGTTGGATTGTACGCTGTACATTCGTCGAAAAATAAGAAGACTTATAGTAGTGAAATGCTCTTTATTTTTGTAAATCTTAGTTGATAGGTGTGAAAAATAATAAAAACAGTTACCTGATGTTTCTGTCGCGTAGTTTTTTTAGTCGTAGTTACTTCTGTGCAAGTTTTTTCTCAGTTTTTTCGGCAGCAAACGGGGTACACCTGGGGAATTTTTGTACCGGCATTTTGTTTATCCACGCGTGGAATACACGGGAAAAATGCGGAAAAACGCGAAAAATTCTCGATTTAAACAGACAAAAACAGCATTGATATCATGTCGGAACAACCATGTCAGAACAACCATGTTCTAGCGTGTTACTTCATCACGCTAAAACAACGCTGTTATCATGCATGAAACTTGCTGTTTCAACAACCTTGTTCAGGTCTGTTCCTTTGACAAGCCATGAACAGATTGTTCCAACATGCATGAACAAGCCTGTCAACAACCATGTTCAAGCTGGCCAGCTCAACCATGTTCAAGCCTGTCGACATCAATCATGTTCAAGGCTGTTAACAAGCAAAAACAAGCTGTGCGTTTTTACGCGTGTACACGCAATGATTTTTCTTCATGACTGTCATATCCTAACAAATCTCTGGATTTGACTGATGCATAAAACATCAAACATGCAGGAGTAAAGCATTAAAACACCAGAGTTAAACTTTAAAACACAAAATACCAGCGTTAAACATCAAAACACAAGAGTAAAATATTAAAACACAACAATAAAACATTAAAATACAAGACTTAAACATTAAAACATTAGAGTTAAACATTAAAACATTAGAGTTAAACATTAAAACACCAGAGTTAAACATTAAAAAACAAGAGTAAAACATCAAAACACAAGAGTAAAACATTGAAACACAACAATAAAACATTAAAATACAAGACTTGAACATTAAAACACCAGAGTTAAACATTAAAACACCAGAGTTAAACATTAAAACAAAAGAGTAAAAAATTGAAACACAAGAGTAAAACATTGAAACACAAGAATAAAACATTAAAACACTAGAGTTATACATTAAAACACTAGAGTTATACATTAATACACTAGAGTTGAACGTTAAAATACCAGAGTTAAACATTAAAACACCAGAGTTAAACATGAAATACCAGATCGAGTTGAACATTAAAACACCAGAGTTGGACATTAAACAGAAGGTTGAACATTAAAACACCAGAGGTGAACATTAAAACAGAAGAGTAAACTTTTTAAACACAGTTTAAAACGTTAAAACATCAAAATAAAAAGTCAACACATCAACTAAAGGTGTAAAACATTAAAATAAAAAGTTAAAAAGTGCTTTGTCGTCGTCTCCCGCCCAAACATAAAATCACGTTTTTGTAAAATTTACCTTCAAATACGTCTTTTAGAGTGGCCAACTTCCATTCCTCCAGTTTTTCGGCAACAAAACTATCCATCATATTACCGTGTCATTTTGTTTACGTGAATTAAAGCATGAAATACCTTCGAAAAATAGCTTCTAAAGCAGACTTTCTTTACAATGGCGGCGAGAAAGTGAGCTGTGAGTAGATCGGATCAGCTGATCGGGTGACAACCAATCACAGGCAAGATGATATTTTTTCACCAGATTTGTGTTGTAGCGATTTCGTAGCGATTATGCAATGAAGATTTGTTAAGATATTAACCAGGATGTTTGTTACAAACAACCAGGATAGGGTTAAAAAATATTCACCAGGATATTTTCACCAGATATTTTTTGGAGTGTAGGCAATTTGCAAGTTTCTCTGAAATATCTGTGGAAACAAATTGGCTGAAGAGACTCAAAAAGCACTTTTCATATATTCTACAAGCTCTATACTTTTTGGGCACTTTTCAATTGAAGCACGAAAAACTCATTCTGGTGTGTATATATATGAGTGTGTATATTAATTGTCCTCTCCCAAGGCAGCAGTGCTTCCGCTTCAAAGGAAACCTTTTTTTCTAAAAGGAAATTTTGCACCTGGGAAGGAAATTTGAAAGGAAGCTTGGGAGGAAATTGAGAGGAAATTTGATCGCAAAGAAGGAAATTAGAAGAGGGAAATTGGCGATTTATTAATATTAGTGATAAATACACACGCTTTCTCTACACTATATGCAGTTTATAGTGATTATATACATGCAGTGGTTTAGTAAATTATAACGTCACAGCCTGTGTGAAATTAAAAAAAAAGCACAGCTACTTAGCGCCACATTGCCCACGAGCGTGCGTCTGTTGCATGACGCAGGCTAAGTAAATTAAAACAAGGGCGTAATGTGTGCATATACGTACGTGTACCTGTTCCGTCCCTATAGAGCCAGTATATATAGTGTTACTACAGAATTACTATATAGGATTGCTATTGATGTGTTTTTACATGCGTCTAAACTCATCCCCAGCTGTTTGCTTCTCACAATTTGTCATGCAGAAAATACGTATTGCTCCTAAAATTGTCCCAGTCCAACATGTATTTCCCTTTTTCTCAGTCTCCCCTTGACAAGTAAAATTGCCTGACGTTAGAGTAAAAGATAAAGGTTGTTCCACAACAAACAATGCGAATGAAAGAGATATAATGGACAGAAAGAGGAATTGGGGCTGCAGATAGTTATCTTGTAGATATTAGCCTACCAGGGTTAAGTATCTTGTATCTTGTAGATACTTATCTCCAGAATGCTATTGATGATTACAAAGATGATGTAGATTTTTATGATTATGATAATTACTGTCAGGATAGTCCAGAATTTTGGGATTACTGGAATGATTAAAGTACTGGTAAATTTTTTGTTTTTGAAAATTGAATTTTGACCGGTTTTGTTTGCCAAATACTCGTGCAAACACAAAGTACGAATTTAAATATGTCGTGTTTAACGTGTGCATGAGCTAATATAAAGACCTTTCATAATGTTCTCTATAATAAGGCTACGTTTACACGGTACTGGACGAAGTCGAGACGGGTCTCGAATTTGTCCTATTTCCCCGTGTAAACAAGCGAACCGTACTAATTCGAGACCGGTTCCGAATTTGTCATCCGTCAGTGTAAACAGGCGGAACCGTACTAATTCGAGACCGGTTACGAATTCGTCCGCTACCGTGTAAATGGGGTCTAAAATTCTCTAAAATCCAAATTTTTGCATTCTGTGACGTCAGCAACACAAATTTTGAGATAGAAGCCTCTCTGTTTCCGGACGATCTGATCGAGCGCCAGTCAGGTTGTGTTTTAGTTTATGTTCTTATCACGAGAACAAAGAAATTCTATACTAATTTTAATAAAAGTCTGGAAGAAAAAATAGAAGGAAATTTGGTAATCTCGGAAAGGAAATTTAGTTTAAAAAACACAATTATGTGGGACCAGATAAAGAAATGTTATTTTGAGTTAATTTTTTGAAAGTTTTCATGGCGATAATGTAATATTAATAAGTTTTGTGGAAACATCACGTAAAATATGTCTTTGCTAAGCTTTCGGTCTGTTGATTTTTCTTTTATATTATTTTGAGTATAGAAGCACTGCTCCCAATACATGACCCAATAATATATCCAGAATCGGTCATGATGCAGGAACGTGTCTTTAATTTCCCGATCATCCAGGAGTGTCAGAAGCAGAAACAAAATAGTCAGCATAACTAAATGTACGATAATTAAAAAGGTATAATAATACATGAGATTGTAAAAAAGTAGGGCAAAATGATACGCTGGTAAACAGCCAAAAATTTTAGCAACAAAATATTGGCGTTTTGAGCGGAAGCCTTTAGTATTTCGTTGGCCGCACCAAAAATCTCAGCACGTTTAGCACCTTGTCACTTTCGGCTATATACGAGCCAAGATGGACCGGTTAACCGGGCTGGTTTGTTTGATTATAGAATTGCAACCAAAGCCAGGGAAAATTGATTGAGTTTCAACACCTTGTTGATGTTGTGACTCTGGTCTCTGTATAAATATCAATAAATTAAATCAAATCAAAGAAGTCATAACGTTGATTCAAAGCTTTCTTGCCGGTCCGAGAAAAGAATTTCGCGACACTAGTTAGCCCACTCAGTTAGTTGAACAAGCCCACTCAGTTTGGCCAGTTCATTTAGAGTATATATATAGCCTTTATATTTTAATCGAGTTAGAACATATTTATGAAAAGACAAGCGGGATTTTAGACAAATAATAAATGGCAAAGCAAGCTTTATAAATGAAATTTATAGAATAAGCCTTATGGAATCAAACGTACAAAGAGTGGGATTATTTCTCAACACGCTATCACCCCGCACGTCTCTGAAACGTTATTTTAAAACTTATCACAACTACTTCAAAAAGCAAACAATTATATAGCACTAATTTGAAAAAAACGGATGACACATGGAATTTGAATGTGATAATAAAACACATTTCGTAAGCGCATACGGCGTCTAATACATAGCGGTATACGGTGAGAAAAGTTATTTATATATATATATATATATATATGATGAATGGTGGAAGTTGTCACTCAGGCGGAG
Organism: Corallium rubrum; assembly: GCA_964035015.1. NCBI lineage: Eukaryota > Metazoa > Cnidaria > Anthozoa > Scleralcyonacea > Coralliidae > Corallium > Corallium rubrum. Next base: position 43,468,998 of record OZ035998.1, on the reverse strand, counting down.
AACAACCTTATTACAACCTTGGGCATTTCACTCGATTACATAGCATGTTCTAAGGATTTTGGGTAAAGGAAAATTCGAGTGTAGAATATATACATTTTAAGACCAAAGGAAGGCCTGTGTAGTTGCATTTTTCGCAACTGGCCCCGGTTTGGTCTTAAAATGTATATATTCTACACTCGAATTTTCCTTCACCCAAAATCCTTAGAACATGCTATGTAATCGACTAAATCGAGTGAAATGCCCAATATTACTTATAATATACCCAATTCTGTCCTGGCATTACCACCTTATTATTATATACAGAACTCGCGATCAAGCTCTGGGCAACGCCCTCCGTGGCTCAGTGGTCAGAGCATTGCACTAGAATCGCAAGGTCGTGGGTTCAATTCCTGCCGGAAGGCCTGTGTAGTTGTATTTTTCGCAACTGGTCCCGGTTTGGTCTTAAAATGTATATATTCTACACTCGAATTTTCCTTCACCCAAAATCCTTAGAACATGCTATATATATATATAAGTAATTGTCGTTTTGGCGGCATATAGAACAATGTCGATATCCCGCAAAGTAGATTTAAAGAGTTTAGAATTGGGTGTGTTAATAATTAAGTTCCATCTGTCAACTAACCAAAGATCTCATCAGTTAAAACACATTGAAGTCTTCTAGTATACACTTTTTGTTTAAGACAATCATATATCGATAATACAAGTATAGAAATACATTTAGTAAACCTGGAGGGAAATGGTATTTACAATGTCAATGGTTTAAATCCATAAAGGTCGCCCTTTCAAGGTAGACAAGAGATGGAAAAACGTGTTGAATTTAATATTTATCAACATATATTTATTTTTTGTCTCTTAGTTCCATTTCCTGCGACGCAAACAAGATATATCACTTTATCACGTTGTCCAGGGAAGATTTTAAATAAAAACTCTAAAACGGTTTCGCATGCATATAGTTTGAACCAATAAGATTTTACTTCCTGAATATTTTAAATACCTGATAAAACATACGTCGCTCTATTTAATTTACGTCGCATATATTTGATAAGTTGTCGCAGCGGTACCTTATTCTTAATCCAATATTCAAGTAGAAAACGGAAATTTTTTTCCGTTGTTATGCAAAGAAGAAGGAAAGCACTATATCAATCAAAGCGCCTGTCTATCGGACTATGCTTATATGCACGCTCATATTAATACTCAATTAATATATCTCGAGGCTATATATATTTAAGAGACTGCATGGGCAACCCAGATCATTGTGTATAGCTAGACCAAACAACACGGCTGGCCTAGCGGAGAACGGATTACCATTGCTGTGTTAGCCTATCCCAAGTTCCAATTTTTACAGACCATTATTGACTCATATTAAACTAACATTCAAGGTATGGACTGGTAATAATTCTGTTTCATTTCATTGTTAGTGAATTATCATTTCTTTCTTCATATTGTTAATGAGCCCATTTTAATAGGGCTCTTAAACTCCACTTAAACGAAGGATTTAAAGTGAAACAGCAGAGCTGGCCGATGTCAAGTAGAAGTGATCACGCGCGGTAATGGTAGTATAGCATTACTGACGAACTATCATTATCAAATATCTTTTTGTTGTGATCTATATTAAATGAAGTATCTTAAACCATTCTTGAGATAATGAGGAAACTGAATAGCTATATATTTATAATAATGCATGAATTCTGAAGAGACTTGTGATGGATGCAAGCGTTTGTTGTTGCTTTTGTTCCTTTTGTTTGTGTGTTTTTGTTTAAAAAGAACGAATAGAGAAAAATGAAATTAAAAAGTTTCATCTTAAAACTTGATATTCAATTTAAAACAGATTTTTCCGTCCCTCTTCTTGTAAATGCACTCAGTTTATTAACTTAAGTATCATGATGATTTTTTTCGGTTTATGCAAGTGCATGTGTAGCATTTTCAAGTATTTATAGGTTGTCATCTTCGGGAACGTAACATAATTAACACAGCATGTATATAATAATATATAACTTTTATTTAAAATTGAAGTTGGTGTGCTGCCAAAACACTAACGAAGTCTATAACGTTTCAATCGAAGAAGACTCTGGCCTTCGTGTATCTATAATATAATATAATCGTCTGCACGTTTTTCTCTGGGCGAATTCATAGGCTTCTTAAATCTATAGCCTACACCCTTCCCGTATCCAACAATTAGTTTGTTTAGCTCATCCAATTCCAATCGAAGTTTTCGTTATTTAGAAATCCCGAATTGCATTGTTTAATCTCATTGTTTCCCAAATCACAACAGCAGAAATTTCTATATTTCTCGTTTTAATTCTGTCATTTTTTGAATCGCGAATCTCGTCTATTTCTCTTGTATCCTGTTTCACAACGTTATCAAAATATTTGTTATCCGGCGTCCCGAATGATAAATTTATTGTGGAATTTTCTCTGACGAAGAGCCTTCGCTCAAAACATTAGACCTCCTTTATGAGTACTACATGCACCGACCTATCAAATTAACATTTTCGATTTAAATTTCTCAGTACACACCACTGTGAAACGTTTACGCATGCGTGAGTTTGCCAGAGTAAACATTGCAAAAAATGTGGAAAATAGCCGTAGGAACAACATGCAACCAGACAGTGAAGAGTGAAGACTAAGTATGTATAGGACTTAACTATTTATTCGTGTTTTAAGAAAAAAACCCATGAAAATTACGAAGGGATCATCTCAGAATATTTAAAAATATTGATAATGCAGCTATACAACAAGTACGAACCTTAAAATTTCAGTACTTTTCTTAATAAGTTTTAGCAGATTTATATATAGGATAGGAATACCTAAACCCAAGTATTTACGAAAGTCTGTCTCCACCAAAAGCCCTAATCCCAATCGAAAACGAAATCTGATAGAAATACATGAAGTAGGACCTCTAGTTGAGAAATTACAATATAGTTTTGAGTTGTTTTTTTGGTTGGGAGCTTGCGCATGCGCAAAACGTTTTGCAGCGGTATTTTTCTACGCTGCCTACGCAACACACTTTATATAACTTTTAACACGAGACCTGCATGCAAGTTATTTCAAAGGTGGAGATTCATAATTACTCGAGAGACTAGGTTAAAGCATAGTTAATAGAAAATATACATGGTTTGGAAGCTCAACAAAAGTAATTGTTTTACGTTTTTGTTCAGCTCATGGAAATGTTTGCACTTTCACGGTTACTGAACATATTGTGTTTTCTGTATTTTGAAGCAATCATCCAATGGCAACGTTTGGGTTCAATCACTCAACCGTACTGTTTAAATATTAATAAACTATTAAATATTAATTTGGCACCTTCATGTACCTTTCAACATGAATCGTAGCTTGATCCTTAACCGCTTTGAAGTTTGCCGGGTTTCCAAACCATGTATATATTTTCTATTAACTATGGTTAAAGTTGGTCTAGCTGGTCTAATTTATTTCTGTTACCCCCAAGATAAACGTTATTTTATAAATTTAAAAATAAATGGTCGAGAAACTATGAAAACTGAGCAATTCACTATATTCTCCCGCACCCCCCTAAACATTTATTTTGATTTCGGCTCCCCCCCCTTTCCACCCATTTCAAAATCCTGGCTACGTGCCTGTATAGGAGTGAGGTCATATACTTCCTATATGTGGAAGGTGCATCTTGGAAGGTGCATCTTGTAGAAGAACTGAAGAATTGTATTACAAGGACGTGTCATTAAAGGTTTTACTCGAGAACTAAAGACAGTCAAGACTCCTCTTGAACAAAAACCAGTTTTATCTTTTCTAAAATGTTTGTTAGTATATATGATCTAATGATCTAAGGATCTAATGCCATTCTTGACTGCTGGACAAGTCGCGAGCTACGCGCGAGGATTATCTCGGATAGCTAGGATAGAACTAGGCCATTACTATATATCAAGAGAGCATAAAGGTATGAGAGGCAATGTACCACATAGCTACAAAAAGCTTATCTGCGTATATCAGGTGTTCTCAATTAATTTCTACGGGGGCCAAATTAAAAAACATTGGTTGGAGCAAAGGGCCAGAACGCAGAATTACTGCAAAATCTCACTAAACCTTTTTTCAGCAATGTGTAGACTGAGTAGGCCAGTAGGATGCTGAGATTGTAGGCTGGAGCTTTTAGCAACAACTTTATTTTATGTCAAACTACGAAGTTTCAATTAATTCTTTACTTTCACATGACGTCACTTCCGTCTTACGGTGGTCAGGAGCGAATGGCTAGGTCGATTATTACTTCAAAATATTTACATGCTATTAATACTCAAGAGTTGTTTACATTCGTGCTATAAAATCCCGTACCGCTTGCATTGTGCTAGGTTGTACAAATCGATCTAATTTTATTTTGCCTGACCACCATCTGGAAATCAAAAATAAAATCTCAAGCAAAAAGTCACGTGATTGAAACCTAAGAATAAGTACATTGGCTGTATTTTCAATACATAGATGTTATCTACAATCTACATAGTGCATGCATGCGCTATATATTAGGCCACTAGGCCAGGGTTAAAAGCACAACATTAAATTGTAGTTATGACACTGAAAAAATAAATGAATTGAGTAAATTTAATTGGATTTTTTAGCAGAACCATGAAGACTATGTTTTTAATCACGTTAGCCATTGTGTGTTTTTCATTGACAATGGAAGGCGCGGCATACTCCTGGAACGACTGGGGTAAAGGGAAGGACTGGGGAAGAACACTCAACGAACCCGTTAATCAAAATGCACAGCATTCGTCTGTTATACAACGAACCAATAATAAATGGAAAATTGCCAGAGGTGAGGCACGACTAATATTGTTAATATTTGATGAATAAAACTTCGATAACAAATTGATAAATCAAGATAAAATCAAATCTAATAGACTACTTTCATAGTGATCACCGCTTTAAATATTCTTGTGTGTGCATCTAAATGAGCCTTCCTAGCCTCGTTATGAAGCAAAGATTCTTTTGAATCACAGACACACAAACGAGGCTAGAAAGGCTAATAAAGATGTACATAAAAGAATATTCAAACAAATCGCTCATTATGAAAGTGGTTATTTTACTCGTGTCATGTCATGTGCGATTAACGCTTTTACGGGCGAATTAGGGGAGGCTGAATCTGAGATAAATTTGCGATTTGTCTGCTCGTCTGTTCGTTCGTTCGTTCGTTCGTTCGTTCGTTCGTTCGTTCGTTCGTTCGTTCGTTCGTTCGTTCGTTCGTTCGTTCGTTCGTTCGTTCGTTCGTTCGTCCGTTTGTTTGTTTGTTTGTTTGTTTGTTTGTTTGTTTGTTTGTTTGTTTGTTTGTTTGTTTTATTTGTTTGTTTGTTTGTAGTACAATTATGTTGTAATAATAATAAATTTTCTTTTTAGCTCGTATTGTCAAGACGCAATTACAACCAAAAAGTACCTAAACAAATATATAACAAAGAAAAAGTTCTAGGATTATACTTAAAAACTTTAGCAATGATTAATTTATTTTCCTTATTTAAAATTATTTGAAATCAGTCGTAATAATAAATAATAATAATGGATTTATTAACGCATTCAAAAGCAATATTCTAAATTACAATGTGGTTACATCTGTTCTACGTACAAGTATTAATGTTTGATAATTTACAATACATATCCTAAAACTTAATTAGTATCTGTTATCTACTCAATAAATTACTAAAAAAGATATTAAGTTAACTAAACTCATAAAATCTTAGTTAGCTAATTTAAGATTATACTATTACTAATGTACTATTACTAGGCTACTATGGTTTAAACGTTTAGTTTTGCAAAAGAAGTGATACTATTGTTTCACTAGCTATTTGCTCTGGCTTCTTGTTTTCCTGGCTTTTTATTATCTTCCAGTTTCTTTGGCAGTAAGCCCAGTGGCGTAGCCAAGGGCGGGCCAGGCCAGGCTATAAGCCCGGCCAATCCGCCTCCATGACGTCATTCATTATTCTACTAATCTCCAACGCTAGTCCGTGACCTGGCCACGTGTTTTTCCATGCGTGATTTGTGTACTTGTGACTAAAGAATCTCATACCGCACACTATTTTCACTAACATACTTGTATGCACAATAAATACATAATCAAACTGACTAAAAAGTTTGCTGCAATCCTCCAAAAAAAATAATGTAAATATTTAATTTTCGTATTTTATAATCTTCAGAATTCTACAAATTCTTTCCCTAAAAGAAGGAAATGGCATTTCAAAACCCCTAAATTTCATAAATTTCCCGGGGCATGCTACTCCCTTCTTTAGAAATGTCACTTCGTGCCCGCCCAATTGGTCAACCCTGGCTACGCTACCGAGTAAGCCATGCACTGTTTAAAATAGATACAAGGCATTCTAATCTTTCTTAAGGAATAAATGTATAGCCGCATAAATTTTTTCTACAGTTTGCCAAGGATTAAAGTTTCAGCCAATAGTTGGCTATATATAGCTGGCTGTTGTGTCGTGAATAGATCATCATTTCTTACGGTAATTGACCAATGACAGCGTGCATAACGGACGCAACTTATTTTATAACAAAGTGAAACTATGTAACAGACGTTCGAAATAGAAAATGCACCACATATGTTGTCCAAGTTTGTTTGTCCGAAAACTTTACACAGACACTGATGAGATGGGGCTATAAAAATGGTTGAAAGATGCGCTTGGTTAGTTGTAAAAGCAATTCTTGATACCCAGAACGATGAAAGATGTTAGACGAGACTGTTAGAAGTTTTTGCGATTTTTCAACAGCAAAAGGATAAAAAAAAACCATAGAGAACTGTCCTTGGATTATAACGCGCAGTCGCGGCGAAAAGCTTGCTTTTTACGAAGGATATATATATATATATATATATATATATATATATATATATATATATATATATATATATATACTACCTTTGTTTTATCCGTCGACGTAGTCTAAAAGTATAAGTAATATCCTCAGTTACAGCTGTAGTAAAAGCTCCTCTCTTATTGCTTTACACATGTTTGATATAGTTTCACTTTGACATGATAATGGTTGTACGTGCATGTAGTGTGCGTTGAGAACACGTGGGACCCCCGTAGAAGTAGCGCCGAAAAGGTGGATTGCGCTTAATTACACAACAATGGTAGATATGATCAGACTGTCGCGACATTTTGATATACTGATAATGCTACAGGAAGGCTAATTGGTATATTACGAGTGTTATTACTTTTACCCAGTTTTTATTATTTTGAGCTATGTGTTTACATTGCGGCATCATGTTATGTTGCATAACCAGTGGTGTAGCGTGACCATTTTGAGCGGCGGGGGGTGGGGTGGGTGGTGCGGGGGTGGTGCGGGGGGTGGGTGGTGTACCTCTATTGCGCTTCCTCAATTGCCGACCAACTCATTTTTATGACCTATTTACCGACCAATTTCCTATCAATTTACCGACAAATCACGTTTTTCACTGCAAAATCTCTGTTTTACCGACAAGTTTCCCTACACCCCCGCACGCTCCGCTCCTGTGCATAACACATGTTTTCTGATTTTTTTCTGATCATTGTTAACCTTTAAAAGGCATTGGCAATATAAATTAATTTATCTAATTTGAAAAAACTTGTAAAATCGTAAAGAAAAACCTTTTACAACTTTTTCATATTTTTATCTGATTCATTAATTATGTATCATGAGATAGGAATTTTAACACAATTAGAATTTTAGAAAAAGTTATAAAATTGAAGGTTTTAGATTTTAATTCAAAAACTCATAACAAATTCATGAAAAAAATTCCAAAAGATATCTCATGACCGCGGTTAGACGCTATGAGTAATTATTATTATTAGAGAGTTTAAGCTTCACGTTCGTACGCCGAACGACAAACGGCAAGCGAAGGTAAAGTTCTTATTTAAAAAAATCATTCACAGAAAAAGACTCCTCGCGTTAAGCTATAACGTAAAATCACCACCATAACGAAAAAATCCAAAACGTAAAGTGGCGAGGGCCAGTAGAAACTATACTAATAAAGTCAATTCCGCGCAGTTTGCCGGAGCTCTCAAACGTGAAGTAGTTTCTATAGTTTCTCGAAATGTTAGAAACTATGTTCAATATTTTCGGCAGTACTCAAACCTTACTATATTTCGATTTGTTACTGGTATATTTTCTGGTTATGATCTTAAAGATCAGATTACAAGGTATACGAATCGGACAGTGGGCTCTCGTTTTATCACGGTAAAAATTACTTTGGCTCCGCTCTCGTTAGGCCAATTAAAAAAATATTTCTGTTTTTCATCGCCGCCCGCCCCCAAAATTCGTCCGCTCCGATTTTTTTTTTGATCGTCAGTTATCTGTGTGAAACCAAAAATTTGGTGCCGTAATGCGCTATTGTTGTTAGAAAAGAGCGGTAAATCATGGTTTTGCTTTTGCATGTTTGTACCGTCGCGCGTGCATGAGCAAAGTACAGTAGCCTTCCGAAGAAACTGGACAAGCAGGTAAATCATGCAAAGCTTTGAAAGTTAAAATTAGCTTTAGACGTGCAATAGCTTTGGACAGTAATCGTTAGCTATGCAGGCAAAGCGTATACGAAATAGAAAACATCTTCAACTTTTAAGAAAATACGCTACTAATAAAAATAAAAAATAAAAAAAAATTTCCCGCCGCCCCAGTTTTTTCAAAAAACGTGATGAAAAACAGAAATTTTTTTTAATTGGCCTTAAACGTAGTCCTGTTCTAGTCGTAGAACAGTGCTGCTCGTTTATTAAACAGTAGTTTAAAATGGTTCCTCTCCCAACGGTTTGGAGAAACAAGTGGATCCAAGTCGGTTGCTAGTCTAATTAAATTTCCCACAACGTTTCTATAAACTTTGTTTTGGCTGACTATTATGTCATGTTGCATTTTTTTACCTACTTTAATAAGGAAATTAATCCTTGTCTATATACATTACTGCTAAATCCTCAATAAGCCGCACAAACACAATTAAGGCATTAAGACACTTCAATATAGCACAAAAAATAATTAACTCAGTCCAGTTCTGGGTATTAATAAACAAAGTTTATAGAAATAGAAAACTAATCGATATTTAAGTCAGTATATATTTGGTCAGACAAAGTGTCGTAATTCGTTATTCTGACTTGGTGTGGTATTGGAGCAATATATCATTATAGAAGATAACCAAGATTAACAGCAATGGTATGTTAATAACAAACAATACATTTTAAAAGAACAAGTAAGACATGTCCATGCTTGACGCACGGTTTCAGGCTTTATAGCAAACGTATATAAGAAAAGAATATTTCTCGCTGCTTTGTGAAAGCACCTTTTGCTTGATTTTAGTACTCGGTTTCTAGGGGCTATATCTTTCTTGTAAACAAACCAAACATCGCCGATAATTCATGCGTTAGAAAATTACTCGGACATTCCATACTTTTTGTTAGGGCCCTGCATGTCTGTTTACACGAAGCGGATTGAGCCTGTTCAACTAGTCAAATTCTCCTTGTTGTATTTACATGAAGAAGATTGAAAGTTTTCGATCTGATCGAAACGAATGGCTGAAGTCAATCCACGCAGTGGAGTGGATTGACTTGAGATTCAAGCAAGGATAGACTTGAATTTCTCCAATCTGATTCATCTAAACAAGGTTTGACTTGAAAATGACTTGATAGTGTGTGTCGTATACTGAATGGCAGACACTGAGGAAAGCACAGAAAATAGTGTTCCGAAAACAATGTTCCAAGCAGCTCGGAGCATATCACTCGAGTTTTTCGATCCGATTAGACGCCAACCGCTTCATGTAAACCGAACGAGCCTAATTAGTCTACGTTGTTAGTCCCCCTGTAGTCCTCCTGTACATGTGGACCTTCTTTTTAATTTAGCTATAATATTAATGCGATACATGCTGACACAAATTCCCAGAAGTGCGTGAACTGAATTCGGCACTTTAAGAAAAGAGACTTTTATATGATGTGGTTGTTACAGGTTGTATTGTAATATATGTGGCTATAATTAGGTGAATCAAAAATGTTAATCGAATATGATGTGTTTTTTCTCCTATTAAGGAAATTATATTATTCAGACTAATAGTTTCCTATCGCAAGTCAAGACAACACTGACAACGTTATAAAGTCTTATTATGACTTTATATTATTGTCATAAAATTAGTTTAGGCAATTTTATTTTTTAATTTGGACATGCATACTATTGTTAGTGTCGTATGACGTGTGGGGTGTCTGGCTAAGATATACTTACTGTAATTAATCAAGACTGAAAGCAATTTACATGCTGGATCTTTGCTTTGGTATGCAATATTCAGTTAGCACACGTTTTAGTTTAAGTTTAATTATTCATAATTTTGTATAAATCAAAAATACTGTTAAACGACCATCTTACAGTGAGAAAGTGATTGTTTCTGGTCGCTTTTAAGTGAGCTTAATTAAATACAAAGAAAAATTCGTTTATAACTTCGAAGATGCTTTCTGCAGACTTGGTTGCCTGTGGGCGTGATTGTAAAAGATCTTCAATTGTATAGTACATATCTTTTTAGAATTGCCGTCCAATTGCACCAGAAGGCGCTAGCTAGAGAACTCACGAACTAGTATTGTCAAATTAAGTAGACTTGTGACTAAATTTAGAAAACTGGGGGTTGGGGGAGGAGGTGGAGTTACGTTTAGGGTTATTAAAGAGCAGGTTTAGTAATAATGAAACATTTAAACATAACATTTTCTGTATTAACTGTCCGTCATCGACTGAATAGACCGCAATGCATTGCGGATTAACGGACGACGTCACCTGTGACGTCACCAAATGAAACAAGTTACAAATTTTTCAAGCAGACGTTTGCCGTCTACTCTAGATTACATCCTAAGTAACCTCATCCAGATCCACTAGCAAGCACCAGATTTAAAAAGAGCTATTGCGGTGCCCTTACTGTTTGTTCGTTTGTTAGCGAGCGACGTTTCATGGTTTCAGAAACCACTCATATTTATGGGACGTTTAGGGACAGTTAGGGACCTTCGATGGTCAAAACTTTGTGTCACCACGGATCCATCATGGTATCCATCAACCCTTCAAGATGGCGAACAGAAGAATGAAAATAGTATTTGGACTTTTTGGAATCAAACCGTTTTTTTCAGTTCTAAAAATGGCAGATAAGCGCTTTATAGTTGGGAAAATGTACTTTTACAATTCTAAAGTGAGGTAAGTTAAAGGAATTTGTTTTCGAATTGCACGATGTATTTTTATAAATTAATATCTGAGTGAAATATTTCGATCACGACCGCTCGCCGATATTTGATTGTCAATTTGGATATTTGTCATATATTTCGCTAAAGAGGTATTTGGTGTATTTTTGTGGTTTCTATTTTTTGCATACCAAGACTAAACAACATAAAATCAGAATAACAATCGAAATATGGTATAGTAGGTTAATACTTCCGAAACAGAGAACGTAAGTGGTCTAACGTTTCGAGCGAAGGCCCTTCGTCAGAGAGAAACGTAAAGAGTAAAACAAACAACGAGCTTATATACGCGAGATAATCACGTGATAAAAATTAGCCAATCAGATAAAGGTAACCAAAACAAACTAATAATGAGATTCAAAAGAATAAGCCAATCAGAGCAAAGTAACAATAACAAATAAATAATGAGATGCGAAAGCCATTTGCTATTCTCACCATCGATAAGTAAAAAAAGGTGAGAATAGCAAATGGCTTTCACATCTCATTATTTATTTGTTATTGTTACTTTGCTCTGATTGGCTTATTCTTTTGAATCTCATCATTAGTTTGTCTTGGTTACCTTTATCTGATTGGCTAATTTTTATCATGTGATTATCTCACGTATAAGCTCGTTGTTTGTTTTACTCTTTACGTTTCTCTCTGACGAAGGGCCTTCACTCGAAACGTTAGACCACTTACGTTCTCTGTTTCGGAAGTATTAACCTACTATACCATATTTCGATTGTTGTTTCTACACTGCCTACGCAGCACACTACTTTTATTAAAATCTGAATAGCTGATTTATTGTAGACTGAAAGCCAGCCGCCGATCTCATTTCAAGCCTTCCCCCCCCCCCCCCCCGTTTTCTCTGGAATATGAGGTTGTGTACATTACCAAAATGAAGTGGCTATAGCCTATAGGTCCGGTAAGCGGAAAAATGAATAGTGTTGTTGCACGTACAGTATTACCACCCACCTTAAACATTGTCACGCAACAATAATTTTGTTGCAAGTTGAATCAGCATGTTGCAGCAAGTAGAACTGGGGTCTACTTTTTTCAACAAATTTTTTCCAACTTGCAACAAAATCATTGTTGCGTGACAATGTTTAAAAGTGGTAATACATGCAACAACGCTTTTCAACTTGCAACGCAACTTTGTTGCATTGCAAGTAGCTGAAGAATAATGTTGCCTGTATTACCTCACCTTTAAGCCCTAATCAAATGTGAATGCAAGTTTTAGCTTGTGCTTGCTTGTGTCTCGTCATTCTCGTTCCCAGACCCCTACTTTTCTTTAGGGGGTCTGGGAACGAGAATGGTGTCTCGTTTGATCACCAGCTTGCAATGACTTGTGGTGACTTGCATTAGCTTGCGACTAATTTGATCTTAGTTAGTTTCAGAAATTGCAGCTTGATGTTAGTAATAATTGTTAGTTGTTTGCTGTACAAGCTGTGTTAGTTAGTAATACTCAGAAAAACTCTGAGCTCTTCTCTTCAGAAGGTTGTGGGTTCGATTCCTGCTCAGAGCTCAGAGTTTTTCTGAGTATTACTAACTAACACAGCTTGTACAGCAAACAACTAACAATTAATTTGATCTTGTTCAAATTTCATCGCAAGTTTTCTTCAACTTGTGAGGGCTTGCAAAACGTTTGAACAGAAAACACAAGTCGATGCAAGTCTTTCATGCTCCGTTGCCATAGAAACTACCATGAGAACTATAGCGAAAAGGCGTGGGAACTAGCGGAAGTGCAGAACTTGCGACGACTTGTGCCGTGCAAAAATATGACCCAACGTTAAGAAAGGTTTTTGCACAACAACCGTAAAACCCATCACTGAATTTTCATTCTCAGTGGTTCTGCGTGGTGGTATAAAGCCCTAATCAAACGAGAACGCAAGTCATCGCAAGTTAGCTTACGATGACTTGCGATGCCACCAGTCAAACGGCTATTTCAGTCCATTCTGTCATAGTCAATCGAGATATGGTCTGGAAACTCAGCTAAAGTCTTTGGTCTATCTTTTTGTTCGCCTTTCTGCATTTTTGTGCAGGGTGCACGGTCACTGAACACATTGTATTTTAGTATAATGAACGAATTGTCCAATAGCAACGTTTCAGTTCAATCACCCAACCATGCTATTTAAATATTAATGAATCTAAAACAAAAGATGTGCACGGTGTAAGGTACGGTTCAACATAAAATCACAGCTCATCAGTATAGGTGCTTTGAAGTTTGCGGAGTTTCCAGACCATATCTCGATTGACTATGATTCCATGCAATGACTGTAATCAGGATTAAATTGACCAGACTAAACATCAGTTTGGTATGCGGTGTTTTCATTTCAAAAAAAGAAAATTCTGCTTTGTCGGAGCAGGCGTGCTGAACTATAGCCATGTAAGCACTAGACTTGATTAGTGGACTGAATTTGAGAGTCACCTGACTCTAATGAAACCTTTAGTCTACTCCACAGGCAACTCTATGTAGTCTGTGGCCAAAGTGACACCCCCCTTGCCCACTCCACCTAAGACTGTCCACTCCACCCGAGATTGCCAGCCACTCCACCCGAGATTGCCGGCCACTCCACCCGAGATTGCCCACTCCACTCGAGATTGCCCACTCCAGCTGAGATTTGTAATCTTCAAGAATAGAAAAACGAATTTGACTAAGCAAAAATCTTATTTTAGACTACATTGAGTAGCGAGGTGCGCATTGTACTACTCGAACGCCACAAATTTTTTAACAGCGACGTGAACAGATGAACAAAGTTTAATCAAGAGACAAAGTCACGAGACAATTAAAACAGTGTTCCTTTAATACAAAGCTAAATACAGTTTATTCGAACTTGGTATAGTCGTATAGATACGATACTGAAGTTCACGTTGAGTTGATAATTTATGCAGATTGGTAGAAATTGACAAATTGTAGTTTTGTGGAATTGTAGAATCGTGGAATTATTGTAGGTTCGAACTAAAACAATGTGATATTCAAGAATAAACTAAGGGGACGATTACATGGACCGAGCTGGCCCAGTTACCGGGCCAGCCCGCTTTGTATATAAAACGCATGTTGTTTTAACATTTCGATTACATGGCAAGCGGGCTAGCCCGGTTTAAAGCCCGGGATGAAAATGTCCATGTAATCGTTTTCATCCTGGCAAACCGTTATTAACCGTTTCAATGCAAGCTTTGATTTACTGACATTCCTTCGCATTCGCAAGCAGTTCCGTGTCAGAGAAATATCGAATAGAATTAAACATGCGAATCATTTGGCTTTGACAGCATACAATTTTGTTTTAGCGAATGCGAGTATATGTATACAACATTGCAGATAAAACGTAAACATAAATTCACTGATAAAATCAACTTTCAACCTTTACCTTATCGTGCCCCTCAGAAGCGAATTTGTAGCCGTCGTACTAAAGACCTTTGTCAAGTCGCATTTGCTCAATTTCATCGGCAACCGACTCGTCTTCATACGGTTTGACAATGCATTCTGATGATTCAACGGCCTAGACAGTTTTACTTCGTCTTCGATCTCGATTATACGTATCCTGGAATAATGTTTACGTCCTAGTCTAGTCATTTTAGTTATCAGTGTTAGAACCAGAGGTAGACGACATTACCAAGTCAAGTATATTTCGATATATTCTTGATAGAAGATCGAACGTAAACAATGCTTCGATAAAAAGAAATATGAGACTGATGACATGCGAGAAGGTCTCCCTGCTTTACGTCACTTCCGGCGACTAGAACCCAGTAAAACATTTCACGGCCATTGTCAAAATCGCCAACTTTAAAGTGTCACTGAGACGAAATTTTTCTTCAAACTTTTTTTCTTCACGAGTTTAAAGTACCGGTATCGGAAACGTACCTGACGAAGTTTCATGTTCATAGTCAAAAAAATGAAGTTGTTATTTAAGAAAGAAATCTGACAATTCTCGGCAGCTGTCACAGTGATTTGGGTATCCCCGAGATTTAAGTACCCCCGTACTCAGATCCCTAGTGATATGGGTACCCCTTCGAAAATGGCCGCCGTGTTTTAGGTATCCCCCCCTCCTCTCCCCCCGTACACTAATCCCTAGTGATTTGGATATCCTTGCTCCCGCGATAAAATTCGCGCGGGAAATACAACATGGACGGCTAGATGGCTCCCATAAAATATGCAAATATCCTAAATTATGTAAGAAATCGGGCGTATCCTTCGTGGTTTTCGAAGCAAGACAAACTAGTTTTACGCACATTTTCAAAAAAATTTAATGAGTATGATGCAAAATCAAACTCCTTGTTTTACCTGGATAAAGACATATTTTAAAATTTAAAACACAAAATAGCGTCCTCGACCTTACATCTTTAAGATCTCTTTTGTATTCAATCCACAAATCCAGCTGCACGCGAGAGCAACTAGCTCTGCTGAGCTAAACAAACCGCTTCGCGAGGGCTGCGAGGCCATTTGCTCAGCAGGATTCTGTCGTGTGCGCATCGTTTTTCCTGAAAATTTGATCTCGCGAGACTGTAAGACAAATATCTATTGTGTTTGATATAAGATAATCTTGCTCAGCAAATGGCCTCGCAAGGCGGTTAGCTCAGCTAGTAGCTCTCGCGTGCGGCTGGCTGCAGTTTTAATACTCACCAAAGAAAACTATTCGAGAGCTCCATTAATAAACCATCACCTGGCTTCAATTATTTCGATAAAACCATGTCAGGATCCCCCCCACACAATCGCCAATACTTACTGGTATTTGATGCGCAACTGAAGCTGAATATTCCTTTGTACATTCGTCCAAAGTAACGTTAAAACGTCACCTTGAATTCTCGATGATTCTTTCTCGTGTTTTAGGTACCCCCACCGGGGGTACGCATATCACTAGGGATCTGGGTACGGGTGTACTCAAAACTCGGGGATACCCATATCACTGTGACACCGCCATTAAAAGCGACGAGTTCTTATACACCGGTCTGTGACGACATAGTCTTAACCCAACATGCCATCAACGCGCTGTGTTGTGCAGGATTGCAGCAATGAATCTGATCATCAGGCAGGAATATATCCTTGTATAAGAGTCCAACGGACAAATCTTTCAAAGGAATAATAAATTTGTTCGAAAAAAGCGTCGGTTTATGTTTGCTCCGATCACTTTTCCCCAGAGTGTTTTGAACGGTCGTTCCACGTGAAAGGGTCACCTCGTTGTTTAAAGCAGGGTGCTATACCTACCATATCGTGGAACTCAGCGGTATCGATCAAAACACCTTCAAGAAGTCGTCGTATGAAGGTAAGCATGTGCTTTCAACCCACGAGGATAATAATCTGACTGGAGACCAACATTATACTCATGGCGCATTTATGATTATTTATTCATAAGGTTCTGCAAGAAATGCAGCAACTAAACCCCACTATACTTGAAAGTGAGGAAATAGATTTAAAAAATAAGGTCACAGTCCGAAATATTGCAAATCAAGAATCATAAAATACTACCATTTCACATTTTACAGTAGCTTACAGTGCTGACTTTAAAACCAATCCAACACAATATGTTTTACTTTATTATTCGTTTAAAATTCCAACATTTATTAAAAAATCATGTTATTTCTAGCCAAGAGATTTTCATTTTATTAATTTCATTATAATAGGACTTACATAAATCGTATTTACTTTAGGAATTGCCAATACAGTGAACATTGAAAACCTGCAGCCGGATGATAATACAAATACTGAAACTGAGGTACAAAACATTTTGTGAATGTTTATACTGTCCTATATCCGATACCTTTGTTATTAAAACATTTTCTGATTATAAAAATTTACAAACATTTATTTATTTGTTTTACAGTATTCCGAGCAATCACAATGTACAGTCTTGCAAAGTAAATATATATATATATATTTAGTACGAACAAACGATGTAAATATTGAAATAAAAGTGCTGAGTACAAACGATGTAAATATTGAAATAAAAGTGCTGAGTACAAACGATGTAAATATTGAAATAAAAGTGGTGTGCGTAATTATTACTCTGATCTTGTCTTCTGACCCTCTCTGAAAACTGAAGCGCATTAAATTTCTACGGTTCTTTGTCTTCAACCCCAAAGAAGTGATATCAGGCACCGACTCATTCAGACAAACGTCGTGAAAGCCTGGATGACCCAAAACGCACTTTTTATTCTCTCCGTTCTCATACTCGAACATTTTGTTGGGACACTGTTGTATCTCCATGCAGCAACGACACTCTTCACTACATGCCTTCTTCGTACTCGACGATTTCTTCAGTCGAAGCTAATGGTTCAACGCATTTAATATTTATACGATGTTCGGCGTTATCCTCGTCAGAATTCGCTGTGAGATATACAGATGATCTCTCAGAAGATTCTGTATCAGACCAGGGAGCAGAAGAACTACTAGTTGTAGACTTAACTGACACAGTATACAATAGATGCACAGTCGTAACTTAACTGACACAGTATACAATAGATGCACAGTCGTAAACTCCTTGTTAGCTAAGACTATGACGTCACAACAGATCAAGGTCAAGATGTCAGAAATTAATGGTGGACGGCAATTTTGAAAAGTTTCAAAGCTTATAACGCTGCATCTATTTGACCAAACAATTAAAATTTTGTAAAAGTGCTAGTAATTTGCTACTTTACCCTATCGAAAAGGAATTTTGGCAAATTGATATGGTTGATTTTCGTCTCAGTGACACTTTAACAGAAAAGAAGATATATTACAGATCTTCTTAGAATGTTCCAAATATCCTAAATATGTAAAATGCCCAACCCTGAGATAGGCACTTTAATGTCTATCAAATCGTTTATGTTTTGCGTCGAATTGTATTTACATTATTTGTATCATTTGTATATTGTCGATGGATTCACGGGTTCATACTCGCTATATTTTTCCCAACATGTGTAAGTGTGTAAATTGCAGTACAAATAGGCTGATGCGATATTGAAAAAAATCGATATATCGATATCGAAAAAAAATAGCGATAATATCGACTATATCGAATTATGCAAATTAGAAAACGTAGTTTAGTCAACTTGCATGTATACCGCATCACAAACAGCAAAAAAACAAAGTTGCATGAAACTAGTCAAACATTAAAAGATTTATTTAGAACAGTTTATGAATGTTTAAAGATTTATTTACAAGCTTAATGGTTTCGCAGTTCGTACGATTGTTTATAAATTTTCTGCGAGAAACACTAACATGTTCGCCTTGTTTGGCTTAAGCTGTTCTCGCTTTGCCGTTACTATCTGTCCCGCTTTGCTAAAAAGTCTCTCAGTTGGAGCACTGCTTGCTGGAATCGCCAGATATCGTTGGACATACTGCGACAGGAGAGGAAAATCATTCTCATGGAATTTCCACCACTGGAGTGGGTCGTCATCTCCATCAATTGTCGGAAATTGCAAGTATCGGGCAATTTCGCTTGTCACGCGATCTCGTGGTGACTGGGCTGGCGACGGCGACTGTTTGATCTTCCTCATACTTCCAGGTGATCTGAAAACACGGAAAAGGACTGGGACTAGTTGTCAAATAGAAATCCATTTTTCGAATTAAACTATTTAATATCTCGTGAAATATACTTTATTTTGTTCCCAAATTTAGCATAGACTTATCATTTTCAACACTGAACATAAATACAAAGTTTCAACCAGTTTGATTAAGGAAAATGAAAGAAATAAGTTATTCAATACAGCAAAATGGATTTCTATTAGGTTGCTAGTTCCAGGCCTTTCCCTCACGGTCAGATCACCTGGTTGTGAGAGAGCCAAGGGTCTTCTTAGCTTTCTTAGTTGGCGGTGGCTGGCTACTTGGTTCATCCACAGTCTCTTCAGAACAGTGAGTTAGAATGAGCTGTGATATTTTGATACTTTGTTTTTAAACCTGCACCGACACGCGCCATTAAGATTATTATTCAAAGTAGTACAGATTCCATCTTTATGAGTCATCACACGTCATTTCAAGCACTCAACTGCCGCTTGTGTGGGGTGGTGATCTTCTGTGATCACACTTACTCTGTTTACACTTTTAAATTGCCATGCGCTTGCTACTTGAATTCGCAATTGCCGTCAATACCTGTTTTCTAAACTTTACCGGACAATAATTGCCGAAAAAAAGGAGATTAAGTTGTCTAGTTAAAACTTTCGATATTTTCGATATGCGAAAAATCGAATATCGAATATCGATATTTTTGAAATATCGATATTTATCGAAAATATCGATATATCGCATCAGCCTAAGTACAAAACTGCTTGTGAATTGGAAAGAATGTCAATGTTGCATTGGTTGCATGGAGATCGAAGCTTGCATTGAAGTACTACTATGCTTCGTCTGCCACTATGCTTATTAATATTACACAAGAGCCTCTGGCATCCAGGGTAGCGTTGAAACAACAGTCGAAATATAACGGAGAAACTTTCAGAGAGAAACCGCGTGACGAAGGCTCCTACGTTCTCTGTTTCGGCAGTATATTTAACCTTACTATATTTCGATTTGTTGTTTCAATACTGCCAACGCAGCACGCTACTCTTGTTCACTGTTAACCGCTTCAACGTAAGCTAACCAATGCAACATTGACATTCTTTCGCATTCACAAGCAGTTTTTGCACTGCAATTTCCACATTTACACATGTTGGGAAAAATATAGCGAGTATGAACCCGTGAATCCATCGACAATATACAAATGACACAAATAATGTAAATACAATTCGACGGAAAACATACACGATTTGATAGACATTAAAATACACTAATACACTTTATACCAACATCTGTCTACCTCAGCGCGTCTATCTAAGCGAGTTTGTAGCCTTTGTATTCTATCTCCTTCGAGTCTTCTTTGCTCATTATACCTCTCAATCTACTCTGCATCAGGAATTGGCTCGTCTTGATATACGGTTAAACAACCATTCATCCTCATTTGTGATCATGTCAGTGGTAGACATGTCTGCGTTGTCTTTGACCTCCAGGACGTATCCCGGAATAAAGTTTGTATGACTATCCGAGTCATTCTGGCTGTTATTTGGATCAGTAACGCTAGAGGACATTGTGAACTATATTTCGATGAACTTTCGAGCGAATCCAAACAGTAATCACGGCGGAAAAAAGCAGAGATTATTCAGCTTGCCCTGTTTCGGTCTGAACCCGCTTCCCCATTCTACGTCACTTCCGCTAACTAGACCCCAGTTTTTTTGTTCCCGCGGCTATCAAACGTCAAAATTGCCAACTTTAACAGTGAAAAACTCCATGAAGATGAAATTTTCGCCTGAGAAGATATATTACAAATCTTCTCAGAATGTTCCAATTAGTATAAATATGTAAAGTCCCTGAAATGCAATCATAAAAAACTGGGATGAAATTTCGCACTTAAACATAGGAGATTTGCTATATATCTCAACCTATCATATGCCAGAACACGCAACCCAAAGTTACTTCCTCATTTTCCTGATTAAGGCGTTAGTATTGTGACGAAATTCAGTAAACGTGGGTGTCAACTATTTCGTATAAAAACACTGGACCTACGAGGACTTTACTAAAGAAAGGGAACGAGACTATTTGGCGTATAATTCAAATATAATAATATTCAACTAGCGTTATAGAAGAACGTGGGTATAACTGCTTCACAGAATATAGTAGGTAAGCTTGTTTAAACATTTAAAGTATTTAACAAATGTAACGTCGAAACAGTCCCTGGAATTAAAGAAACGCGGCGTACTTCAAAGCGGACACTTTTTTCCCTCTCAATTCTGATCACGTGTGAAGAAGGGGCACGTTTCAGATGTTATCTTTTTGGCCACACTCAGCAAAAGTACTGCCGGGCGCAGATTGTTCAACATTTGGATGTAGAGTAATAATCCCGGAGAAAAAATACGAAAGGATAAGTCTATTAAGCATTCCATCTGCGTCAGATGTCATCGGACGCAGATGGAGTGCTTAATACAGACGGATGTTGCAAAGGCGTCTTGGCGAAGAGAAATGGTATTAGTATTAGCGTAGAGTAAATTAAATTAATAGGTATTACAAAGGAACATGACGACACGTCGTCGTTGATATAAAAGATATTCGCAGATAAATAGAAGGCAACGTGTCGTACACATTTGTAATAGACATTTCCAACCAAGTGACATTGAAGTTAGTATATAAGTATATACACGCTACATTATATAATTTGGTTATCTGAATTTGATGATTTCCAGAGAAAGTTATACTTTATCCGATGATAGAATGGACTTAACAGCTGGCCTGTATGGAATGTCCATCTTTTGTGCACCGGACATCAGCTTATCCTGTATATTTGACATTATTTGTGCACCAATGCTAGGATATAGATTTGTTCATGTGCAACGAACAGACATTTGACTGTTAGTGGCGGCACCAGCATGGAAAGGGTGGCGCTGCCAATTTTAGCGGGCATGCTACCCCGAAGCATTTTGAAATTTAGACCCTCAGAAATGCCATTTCCTGCATTCTTGGGGAAGAATTTACAGAATTCTGAAGGTCAGTCTGGTCTACTAATTCCCATGTTTGTTTGGTCTTTATTTCTTTGTTTAAGTTGGTTATGTCAAAATAACTAAATTAAAATTAACAAGTCAGCTCAAAATAATGAAGTCCATTATTAGGAGCAGAAACAACACAGCTAGCTGTTTTAATACACTTTAGTATAAATACACAGGTGATTATAGAAAATCACGCGCGCTGATTGGTCGAGCTACTTCGGATTAATTCTCGATAATCACCTACAGCATTTATTCATAATGGCCACCAGACAAAGTTGTCAATGCGACCGACAAGGAAATTAACAATTTTAAAGAAAATGCTCTTCCTAAAAGTGCGAAAATGTGTATTTATACTAAAACAATTATTCACCTCAGGCTCAGTGAATATCTGTGAATAACAACTTCGACTTCGTCTCGGTTATTATACACCGATATTCACCTCGCCTTCGGTGAATAATTGTTAAATAAACCATAACCAGCCGACAATTTTAAAAAATAAAGAATAAAACATAATCCGAAAATCGTCATCTTGAGACTTGATATTCAAGTTAAAAACTAGTCTGGTTAAAAACAAGATATAAGACAAAATGTCTTATCTTAAAGTGTGCATTTTAGACGATGTATATTCTTCACGGCGATATCTGACAAGACTCGAACTGATCCATTATATACGGAATTTTGAACAAGCTATGACTTGTGTAAGCATACAAGTCTTTGTATCTTTTATATAATTGTTTCGCGTTTTATTTCCGGCATCATTTGACAAAACGTGTCCTATGTAAGACACGTCTTCTGGGCTCTCGTATATAGAACGACCCTATTCGACAATATAGACAAACGTTTTCCGTAGTGTTTGCGTGTACTTCTGTTACTTATAGAACAGTTTACTAGGTCATAATGAATACGAGTATTAGGGGGCGATTACATGGACCGGGCTGGCCCGGTTAACCGAGCTAGCCCGGTTAACCGGATGAGTTTACGAAACGATTACATGGAGCGGGCTAGCCTGGTAAGCCGGGATGATTTCAGGCCGAAATTCGCAATTATCAAGTAAATAAGGGCAAAGTTACGTTAGTTTTACTTCAGTTTTACATTAATTAGTCTATTATTTATTTTGTAAGCCCATCGTTAATAAAAAGATTGTTAAAGTCTTAGCTAACCCAAGGAAAGCGTCTTCACGAAGACTAATTAATTTATTAAATCTTCGCTTTGATCACGAAACACACAAACAACGTTGATGTTCTATTTCAGTTCCTTTCAGCACTATTTATTCACACAGACAAGCAAACGAACGAACGCGTATCGAAGCGAGTTGAACAGTTTTTCAGCCCGGTTTGCCGGGATGAAAACGATTACATGGACATTTTCATCCCGGTTAACCGCGCTAGCCCGCTTGCCATGTAATCGAAATGTTAAAACAACATGCGTTTTATATATAAAGCGGGCTAGCCCGGTTAACCGAGCTAGCCCGGTTATAACCGGGCCAGCCCGGTCCATGTAATCTCCCCCTTAGTATAGGTTATTTTGAGGCCACGAGGGGAGGTGAATAAACACATATCCCCGAGGGGCCTCAAAATAACGTACTTACGAGGTTGACTACGAGGCTGACAGGATTTCATAAGATAAGGAGTGGTGCGGAAAGATTAGAGGAGAATATTATAGCGAGGAATGCTAGAGGGGAATTTTAGAGCCTTAGAAGGGAATATTAGAGGGGAATATTAATCTATTGTTTTGCCAGGGGCAGGGGCTATCTCACGTTTCTCTCTGACGAAAGGCCTTCGCTCGAAACGTTAGACTCCTACGTTCTTTGTTTCGGCAGTATATCTAACCTTGCTATATTTTGGCTATTGAATATATTCCCCTAAAAGAACAAAGGAAACCGAGGCATGTGAAAAATTGTTGGAGATTATATAAGATTAATTTAGTTCTATGTTTAAACTGTTATTAGTGCATGCCCTAAGTGGATTTGGTAAGGGTGAGAGTGAAGCTGTCAGAGAGAAGGTAACAAGAAACGGCATGTTGTAAAATATGAGGGGTGATTTCCGCCAAAATTCAACTTTACAATTATGTAATTAACAGAGGCATTTTGTTAACCTGTTTGGTATTCTATTATGCTGTTTTGCATTCTATTATGCCGTTTCGTATTTCATTATGCTGTTTTGCATTCTATTATGCCGTTTCGTATTTCATTATGCTGTTTTGCATTCTATTATGCTGTTTCGTATTTCATTATGCTGTTTTGCCTTCTATTATGCCGTTTCGTATTTCATTATGCTGTTTTGCATTCTATTATGCTGTTTTGCATTCTATTATGCTTACGTCATGTTCTGCATGACTCTCAGTAACACTTTTTAGCACACACGGAAGCGCGGCAAAACTGGAACTAAGTTATATATATGTAAAAACATGGCCGAGGATTTGGAAGGACGGCAGTTTATAAGAAATCGCATTAGATGTTGTATTTTAAACATTTTGCATCAAGTCGAAGCTCGCGGTGGAGAAGTTGAATGTCGGGAAAATGCTCTCTTTAGACTAGAATGGCTATTTGGTGTCGTGACAAGGTACTATCAGTGTGGTTTTATTGATCGTCATGTTATCGATCTTCGTGCCGAAGCTTTGATTGATTTAACTTCAATATGCAGCTCAGAAGATATTAACGTTGAGCCCGAAATTATTTTCACAGGCAATCGAGGAAGATCAAGATTTAATATTCCTTACGATTACAGTTGAGCTTTCTTGTGGAGAGACTGTTTACCATTAAGCAAATCGCAGCCGCACTCGGTGTAAGTGAGCGTACAGTCGAGCGACGATTACAGCACTATACAAATCTAACTCTGGAAGAGCTGGACTCAACAGTTAGGGAAATATTAAGAACCCCTTATTGACATCCCAAAGTGCTGTAATCGTCGCTCGACTGTACGCTCACTTACACCGAGTGCGGCTGCGATTTGCTTAATGGTAAACAGTCTCTCCACAAGAAAGCTCAACTGTTCGTAAGGAATATTAAACCTTGGTCTTCCTCGATTGCCTGTGAAAATAACTTCGGGCTCTCAATCAAAGCTTCGGCAAGAAGATCGATAACATGACGATCAATAAAACCACACTGATAGTACCTTGTTAATTGTTACGACACCAAATAGCCATTCTAATCTAAAGAGAGCATTTTCCCGACATTCAGCTTCTCCACCGCGAGCTTCGACTTGATGCAAAATGTTTAAAATACAACATCCAATACGATTTCTTATAAACTGCCGTCTTTCCAAATCCTCGGCCATGTTTTTACATATATATAACTTAGTTCCAGTTTTGCGCGGCCGTGTGTACTAAAAAGTGTTACTGAGAGTCATGCAGAACATGACGTAAGCATAATGAAACATAATGAAAGCAAAATACGAAGTAGCGTAATGAAATACGAAACGGCATAATAGAATGCAAAACAGCATAATGAAATACGAAACGGCATAATAGAATGCAAAACAGCATAATGAAATACGAAACGGCACAACGAAATGCAAAACAGCACAATAGAATACCAAACAGGTTAACAAAATGCCTCTGTTAATTACATAATGTAAAGTTGAATTTTGGCGGAAATCACCCCTCATAGTAAAACGCGGACTGGACTGGACTGGACTGGACCGTGGACTGGACTGGACTGGACTGGACTGGACTTGTAAAACGCGGACTTGTAAAACGCGGACTTGTAAAACGCGGACTTGTAAAACGCGGACTTGTAAAACGCGGACTTGTAAAACGCGGACTTGTAAAACGCGGACTTGTAAAACGCGGACTTGTAAAACGCGGACTTGTAAAACGCGGACTTATAGATGATAGTGCATTAAATATTTACTGATAAACATTCTATTGAGCAATTTACTTATCTCTTTCAGAAAAATATACAAATATTAACCAATCACGTTTCACTTATTCTACTACTGATCATGAAATTAGATACTTCTTATGCATAAGCAAAAGAATACCAGAGTTAGAAAAACAATAGCTGAAAATAAGTTTCCGAATTCGCAATGATTCAGATAATGCAAAGTGAATTTGTTTACGATATGAGGTATAGTAAAAAATTATGAAGCATTGTCATTGAATATAACAAGTGAAGTATAATAGTAAATAGAAATATTATAGTATGTTAAGTCGACTTGCATCCGATTTAAAACAATATTTTCGAACATTTTATGCCGACTTTGGCATGACACGTACAAGATTATATTTTTCATAAGGTTAGTTTGGGATTTATAAGCAGCGGCGACTGTTGTCACTGATTAGATCAATCATCATACTTATAGAAAAATAGAAATAAAGTATATAAAAACAAAAATTTGACACTTTTCATTTAGTATTATAACCTTATAACCCTGATGGAATAGGCGATTTGTACTAAGGAATCACTTGATATCACGTGATATATACTTATAAATTATATTTAGATTTTAATTGATATTTATTTTTTACAAGTCCGCGTTTTACAAGTCCGCGTTTTACAAGTCCGCGTTTTACAAGTCCGCGTTTTACAAGTCCGCGTTTTACAAGTCCGCGTTTTACAAGTCCGCGTTTTACAAGTCCAGTCCAGTCCAGTCCAGTCCAGTCCACGGTCCAGTCCAGTCCAGTCCAGTCCGCGTTTTACAACATGCCACAAGAAACGTTAAATATTGGATTAATTAAGGATTGGAATGTGTGATAACGAAGTCAAGTTGACCAGACTGTGAGAGAAAAAGGTGTGTTTTTCTGTGTGAGCGAAACGAGTCTGATTGTGAAGTAAAACTATAAACAACCAAAAAACTGTGATTCGTCGTGGATACTTGGGGAGGCAAATTCACGACACGTGGCACCTCCGACGGGATCAGGTTATTTCTAAACTGTCCTGAATTAATACGAATCTGTGGCTTGAAAATGACGGAAGACAACGTGAAAGCAAACGCTGTTTTGGAGACGAAATTGAAACAGCTACTTATTACTTGTGGAAGAACCAACGCCGTGTTGGATTCAAACAAGGATATCGCCATACAACGGCAAATGGAAGCGCTGAAAGCATTATCAACAGAGGTGGAACATTCGCGAAGAGCTGTGGAAACGTTTAAGATTATAAACGACGAGGAAGAAGGTGAAATCGACAACTGGAACGCGCAGATAGAAAGTAAATTAAACAAGGCAGACGACGAAGTTAAACGCTTGGAGAGATGGCAGGACGACTGCAGACAAGAAAAGGAGAGATTTGGCCGTGAGCAACAGAGGAAATTTGAGCTTGAACTTCACGAGACGAAAATGAAACTCCAGACAGATTACGAAGCGAAAACCGCGAAACAGACGTCAGAATCGGGGAAGGAAGCTCGAGCTAAACTACCGAAGCTAACGATTTCGAAGTTTAATGGTTCTTACATGGACTGGACGCGGTTCTGGGGGCAATTCGAAGAGTCCGTGGAGAAATCAAGTTTAGCAAGTGTCGCGAAATTCTCCTATCTTAAAGAGCTCCTTGACAACAAAGTAAGACGAGAAGTTGAAGCACTTCCGTTTACGCCAGAAGGATATAACCGAGCGAAGGCTATATTAACTGAGAAATACGGAAAGGAATCGGAGATAGTGAAAGCGTATGGAAAGGAAATCCTTGACCTACCGCACATCTCATCAGCAAACCCAAAGAAGATAAGAGAGTTCAGCGAGAAACTGACTTATTGCGTTCAATCGCTTCAGACACTCAAGAAATTAGGCGAAGTGAAAGGTCTTACTGCGATGACTCTGGACAAGTTGCCAGCGATACGTGGTGATCTAGTGAGATCAGATAACGACTGGGAGAAATGGGATTTGTCGCAACTTGCAGAAGCACTACACCTTTGGATACGAAGAAATCCAGTTGAAGCATTTGGTCCGCGATCAGACCGTGAGAATGAACAACGCCGAGAACGCCAGTCGAAAGTGTACCACACTCGCCGGGGGGACACTCGCCGGGAGGATAAAAAACCCCGTGGTTGCGTTTACTGTACCAAAGTGACCGCTGTATCCGACCGCAGGGAAATCTTGTCGAAGAAGAGATTATGCTTTAATTGCGCTATTGGAAGTCACCGTGCAGCCCAGTGCCAAAGCAAAACCTCATGCCAGCTTTGTGAGAGAAGGCACCACACGTCGATATGCGACAAACCACCTGATGGACAAGATCGGACAGTGAAAATGACAAACTGTGGGGAAGGAGTTTTTCCTGTAGTACTGGTGAAAGTCGATGGTATAACCACACGAGCACTTATTGATACAGGTGCTGGCAGTTCATACGTCTCAGCAAAAGTTGCCGGTATGTTACACAAGAAACCATGCGAGGTCGCTACCAAGAGGGTGGAGATGCTGATGGGGTCCTATGTTACTAAGTCGGAGACCTATGACACCATGGTAGAATCGACTGATGGCACATTTCAGATGAACGTGAAATTAACCAAGGTGAATAAGAGCGAACTCCTGTCCATCGACAATCCTTGTTATGAAGAGATGAAAGCAAAATATCCTCATCTGGAACAAGTCAATGTGGCTGACAAGGACACAAAAACACAACTTCCAATTCATGTGATCCTCAGTGTGGGGGACTACACCAAGATCAAGACTGACAAGAAGCCATTAATCGGGAAAGTTGGTGAACCCATTGCTGAATATACAAGAATGGGATGGTTCATTATGTCGCCTGGCAAAGAGTTTGATAGGAACACTATGCTGTTGACTCAGACAACTCAAGCGAATTATGAGGAACTTTGTCGCCTTGATGTCCTTGGCCTCGAAGATTCATCCGAACACGATCAACAGGTAGTACATGGGGAATTCAAAGAGCAATTACAACGTTCGCAGGAAGGATGGTACGAGACAGGACTGCCCTGGCGAAGCAATCATCCACATCTTCCTTCAAATGAAACCGGAAGTTTGCGCCGCCTGAGTGGGTTAACGAGAAAACTACAGCGAGATGGGTACACAGAAGAGTATGACGCCGTGATCCGCAATCAAATCCGAGAGGGAATTGTAGAGAAAGCACCAGTAGTATCAACGGACAAAGAGTTCTACCTTCCGCATAAGGCTGTGATTAAAGAGTCGTCAGAGTCCACAAAGTTAAGAGTTGTTTACGATGCCTCAGCAAGGGCAAACCCTAATGCCCCGTCCTTGAACGAATGTCTCTACGCTGGGCCTGCATTGCAAAATAAACTTTGGGACGTGTTGATACAGCAGAGAGCTTATCCCGTGATGGTTTCAGGAGACATACGACAAGCATTTCTTCAAGTCCGCATACGAGAAAGTGAAAGAGATGCCTTACGGTTTCATTGGCGCAAGAGCGAACAATCACCTGTAGAAATTCTGCGTTTCACAAGAGCATTGTTCGGTCTGACTTCATCACCGTACCTCCTCCAAGGAGTCATCGAGAGCCATTTAGACACATGGTCAGGAAGGTGTCCCGAAGAAGTCGAGAAACTGCGTCGAAGTATGTATGTTGACGATTTACTTTCTGGTGGTTATACTGTGCAGCAGGGACAGATGTGCAAGGCAGCAGCTCAAGAGATATTGGGAGACGCAACATTTGAACTGCATAAGTGGAATTCGAACATTCCACAGTTGGAAGCTGAAGAATTACCTGAAGTTCAAGAGGACCAGTCCTATGCCAAGCAACAACTCATGGTAAAACCGAAAGAATCGAAGTTACTTGGTCTCAAGTGGAACAAACACAGAGATACATTGGCAGTGACTTTTCCCGTAGACAGCACACCAACGACAAAGCGCGGCATACTGAGTACACTGTCGAAAATCTACGATCCTCTTGGGTTAGTATCACCATTGGCCTTGGAAGGCAAGCTCATATTCCGAGACGTCTGTGATGCGAAGACGCCATGGGATGCCAACCTTGATGAGAAACACTTGCAACGGTGGGAAAAGTGGGAGCGTTCCTTGCCATCTGAAGAACAAGTACCAAGATCTATTGTTGCCTATCAAGAAGAAGTAGAAGTGATTGAACTGCATGCATTCGGGGACGCATCCACCCAGGGTGTCGGAGCAGCAGTCTACGCTGTCGTCAGGCAACCATCGGGGACATGCAACCCAGCAGCTGGTGGCAGCCAAGAGCCGATTGGCTAAGCAAAGTTTAACAGTTCCACGGTTAGAATTGGTTTCTGCCCACATGGCCACGATTCTCGTCGTGAACGTGAGTGGTGCTCTTCCGAAGATGCCTAAGCCATTTATTTACGCATGGTTAGACAGCACAGTGGCGCTGCACTGGATTTGTGGAAATGGTGTCTACAAACAATTTGTTGCAAATCGCGTAGCGAAGATAAAGGCACACCCAGAAATTCAGTGGCGGCATGTACCTACTAAAGACAACCCAGCCGACATCGCTAGCAGAGGTGGGTCTGTCACATCTTCAGCACTCTGGTGGTCAGGACCAGAATGGCTTCAGGATTCCTCCAAATGGCCAGATAATCCAGTGACACAGAAAACTCCTGCGACTGAAGCCGAAGCCAAGTTAATACGTGAAGTGATTTGCGTGGCGAAATCCGACCCAGTTTCAGAAAAATCTCAGAACGGAGAAAGTGGTAGAGATCCATTCGACGAACTTCTCGAGCGCAACGACCTTCGACGCACACTTCGAACATGTGCATGGATAAACCGGTTCATCTACAACAGCAGACGGGAAGAGAGGAAACATGGGCCCTTAGCCACTGAAGAAGTTGCAGCAGCGAGGGAATGGTGGATTAAACGTGTCCAACTTCGGGATAGCTCAGAACCCCACTATCGACAAACCAGCGCAAGTCTCGGTCTCCAACCAAACGAACGAGGAATAGCAGTATGCAGAGGGAGAATACAGGGGAGTTACCCTATCTACCTGCCAGACAAAGCTGAATTCACGAAGAAGCTAGTTCAACGCATGCACTGCGATACACTCCACGGGGGAGTTGGCCTCACCATGGCGGCAATACGAGAACGGTATTGGATTCCACGACTTCGAAGTCTGGCGAAGGCAATACGCAGCGAATGCAGAGGATGCAAAAGATTCATCACCAAAGCAGTGACACCACCAATTCCAGGATTTCTACCAGCAGACAGAACCAAACCAGGAACTGCCTTTGAACTGATTGGTATCGATTTCGCTGGACCGATCAGATATAAAAGGTCATCCAAAGCACAAGGTAAAGCTTACTTGGCGATTTTCGCTTGTAGTCTGTGCAGGGCTGTTCATCTAGAGTTATTGCGTAACCTCGAGACAACAACCTTCATCACGTGCCTGAAGAAATTCATCGCCCGTCGTGGTCGACCGCGAGTTATTTATTCCGACAATGGGGGGACCTTTGTCAAAGCAAGCAAGTGGTTAGAGAATCTGCGCAAAGACGAACGGCTCCGTGGTCTTGTGGAAAAACATGAAATAACGTGGAAATTCAATCTGAGCCGCGCTCCTTGGTGGGGCGGACAGTTTGAACGGTTGATAGCTGTGGTAAAGTCAGCAATGTTCAAGGTGATTGGGGGAGGATCTCTAACGTGGGACGAACTCAACGAAGTATTGCTTGACGTTGAAATTCAAATAAATCGTCGACCGTTGAGCTATTTAGAAAATGACGTGGAGCTGTCAACTCTCACCCCAGCGACGTTCCTGTATCAGCGATCAAACCACCTGCCAGAGAGTGAAGCTTGGAGAATTGAAGAAAGGGACCTACGTAAACGGGCCAAGTACCTAAAGGTGTGTAAGGACAGTCTCTGGCGTCGTTGGAAAAGAGAATATCTTGTTGCACTACGGGAACGACACAATTTGGTCCACAAAGAAAGCAAGTATAAGCCTAAGCAAGGGGATGTTGTGATCGTACAGTCCGATAACAAGAACCGGGGAAAATGGCCTTTAGCTATTGTCGAACAAACCTATCCTGGTAAAGATGGCATCATACGAGCAGTGCGTCTGAAGACTGCTAACGGAACGCTCGAAAGGCCAGTGCAGCACTTGTTTCCCATGGAGCTGAACTGCGATGCCATTTCCGAGGAAACACAGCAGCTGAACCCAGAAGCTCCAGTTTTTACGCCGCGACCAAAAAGAAATGCAGCGGCAGTGGCAAGATTGCGCATTCAAGATGAAGCTGAGAACAGCAGTGAACTGACATAAATGTCGAAGATAAGACAATTATCAACTTTTTAACATTTTGCATGCTTTAATTGTTCTAGTTTACAAATCTCCAAGGACTTAAACATTGCATATGACTCACTTGTGAGCAATATGGGGGGAGTGTGTTGGAGATTATATAAGATTAATTTAGTTCTATGTTTAAACTGTTATTAGTGCATGCCCTAAGTGGATTTGGTAAGGGTGAGAGTGAAGCTGTCAGAGAGAAGGTAACAAGAAACGTTAAATATTGGATTAATTAAGGATTGGAATGTGTGATAACGAAGTCAAGTTGACCAGACTGTGAGAGAAAAAGGTGTGTTTTTCTGTGTGAGCGAAACGAGTCTGATTGTGAAGTAAAACTATAAACAACCAAAAAACTGTGATTCGTCGTGGATACTTGGGGAGGCAAATTCACGACAAAATAAGGGTTTTTAAGCTTATATATTAGTATATATATTCTTTATATATAAGAACTCTATAGTCTCTACTAAGCCGGCCATTGCTAGCCTAATATTCCTTTATTAAGATAAAAATGCTACTAACCAGCAGTAATCAAGATTAGTGCGTTCGATATTCGGTCAGGGATGTCAACAAGGAATGGAAGACATATACTGATTAATTGGGAAAGCCGGAAAGAACCAGATAATTGTTGCATTGCAATCGTGCATGTGCTTGTTTTTCGAATATTTGAACGTGTTTATCTGAGCACAAATATGGTAATAGCTATATTCTGAGCTGTCTGCGGCGCAGGCTACACAATGGGTCAATGCAGTTATGAAACAATGTTAGCTGACCACAAATTGCATAACTATGAACAGTTATTGGTTATTATTATACATTGTTTTAAAATCCTTGATTATAATTGGTCAGAAAGTTGGTAAGAATTCTTGATATCTGCACTTTTAGTTGTATTTTCCGCTGTAATTGTTTGATTCTGAGCCCACAATGCTATTATCTGTAGTTTCTGGAGGTGTTATCTGTAGGAAAAAAGACTTATCATGCATGCATGTGCTGACGTGAAGCCACTGACGAGCTGACAAACCGAAGAAAACCGCGGGAAAAGAAGCAACAACTGTCTTTGAACTGCATTTTTTGGTTCTGAGGGAGTGATAACTGAAATGTATAATAAAACAATTATTGAATTCGACTTTCTTTTATATAAAAAATTATCAAGGTCTCAGACCGCATTATCAGCCTCAGGCAGACAACACAGACAGCGACCTTGATAATTCTTGATATCAAAAGTCTCATCCAATAATTGTTTAATATCTGACCACAAATTACAGCCATCTTCCCGAATATCTGGCTTTAACCGGCTGTTAAAGTTTGTAGTAGACTGAATTGAAGTAACGTTGCTTGAACCGGCTGAGATAGATACATGCACATGTACAGTTTTTGTAATTGTACTTCCTCTAAAAATCACGTTTGTTCGCCACTGCATGCAATACCTTTCACTGCATGTATATACGAGTGCCGCTTAATAGTTTTAATATTTTCCTTTAATGAACAAGCGGTCGAGATTAATAAGAGGTTTATTATATGACTTTTTTTAATAACGTACCTTACATGCGTATACAGTAAAGACCTACTTGATATGAACGAGTTTTCTGATTGGCTATAAGTAACCAATCACATTGTCGATTAATAATTCGTTTCCATGCTCCTTACTCATTAGGGTTACGGGAAGGTGTTGGGTTAGGTTATCCAACCAATCAGAAGCCTTCTTAGTATAGGTAGGTGATGACCTAGCCAGGTGGTAAAGATTTCTTCTTTCTTATTGGTCGAAACTTTGGCACATTGAAGGCATGCGCAGACGTACAAGTGGATTTAGCCCTGAATTACGCGAGAATGGGATTAGTGGTTACCAAATAAATATGGATTTATTTTGAAATTGGGTCAGGGGTACCAGGCTTGGTGATGACCCTGCGTACAGCGTGACATTTTCAATGTTGTTCTTTTTATTGCTTTTGGGATAGTAAAATTCTGACTTTCAGGTTGTCCCACTCATACTATACGATTAAAGGTTCTACTGAATTTGCGAACTTATGGGAATTTTCAGAGTTTTCTTTCATTGTTTTTTCTCTTTTTTTTGTAAACAAAACGACTGACGAAACTCGTAATTCAAAATCCACTGATTAAGCCGGTTGCTATATAAACAAAGCCCCTGACAATGGGTCAAATGGTCGTTTGTTGCTGTTTATATGACGTGAGCCAACACAATGTTGACATTTTGCTGTGATGAAGGCCTGAGTCAACAGGTCGAAAGCTCAGTAATCAAAATAATAAACGTGGTATTACCACAAATTCTCACTTGTATTAGATCTTTTTCAGGCTAAACAATTTCTAGCCAGCACCGCTGCCAAACGTTTGCGCATGCGTGAGTTTGTTAGAATTGTTTAGAAAGCCAAGCTATGTGTGAAAGAAATGTGGGAAACGAAAACGTAGCAACAACCAGACGACAGTAAAGACTAAGAAAACTCTACTGATCATTTGTGCCATTAATTACGAAGGAACCATTTCAGAATATTTAATGTATTAATAATGCAGCTATACAGTGAGTACGAACCGTAAAATTTCAATAATTACTCGGGTTACTTGTGGTAGCCGAGTCTAGGTTTCGGCTCCGTTTGTTTTTTGTTTTTTTTTTCGCCGCACAAAATTGCATTATTGCATCATCCTGTCAGGCCTTGCGAAACTGTTAAGGCATGCTGCGTGCTCGTTTTTTTCACATTTTTCCGAGTTCTTTTGCCTATAATCGATTTGGGTTGAGGTATTGGTGAATTTATGAGTAGTTGATCAGTAATGTTGCTGACAAGGTTTGTCCATGAAGACAGAATAGACGAATTCATTACAGACGCGAAAAAATGCCGTGTTGACATCAGTACCTAAGTACGTAAAAGATGACGAGCTATTTCAAAACAGTAATATTGGGCATTTCACTCGATTACATAGCATGTTCTAAGGATTTTTGGGTGAAGGAAAATTCGAGTGTAGAATATATACATTTTAAGACCAAACCGGGACCAGCTGCGAAAAATGCAACTGCACAGGCCTTCCGGCAGGAATTGAACCCACGACCTTGCGATTCTAGTGCAATGCTCTGACCATTGAGCCACGGAGGGCGTTGCCGAGAGCTCGATCGCGAGTTCTGTATATATAATAAGTTGATAATGCCAGCAGAGAATTGGGCAACGCCCTCTGTGGCTCAATGGTCAGAGCATTGCACTAGAATCGCAAGGTCGTGGGTTCAATTCCTGCCGGAAGGCCTGTGTAGTTGCATTTTTCGCAACTGGTCCCGGTTTGGTCTTAAAATGTATATATTCTACACTCGAATTTTCCTTCACCCAAAAATCCTTATTTCAAAACAGGTTGGCCCTGGTCTCTTCCTCAAATTGACTGTATATACTAATTGTAATCAAGCTCTCAAATTGAGTGTGGGAGTCAATTTCAACGTCAACTCTGTCCCACATACCGGATGTTAAACTAAAAAGCGTATAAGGAAAAAAAACAGTAGGGGTGTTGTTGGTCAGGCTCTGAGTAGCCTGCGTGCATGCAGACTCATATTACTTGTTGACGTCAACAAGTAATATGAGTCTGCATGCACGCAGGCTAGGTCTGAGAGGCGGGACTTTTTTCCGGAGGGTTGTGATTAGGGTTAGTGCTACCGGGGGCTTGTGGTTAGGTTTAGGGTTTCCGGGGATTGTGGCGTCAGGTCACGTCACGTCAGTATGGTGTGCTACTGGTACCATATGTAAGCCAGTACTACCTGTTCCATGGTCGGGCCATCGGCGACTAAACCGTTAACCCCACTCCAGGGTATTTCCCTAGGGTGTGGAGGGTTGATTGATACCCTGACAGGACAAAAACAATACCTGTCTGTAAGGGCGGATGAACCAACGGCCATGAGTCAACGGCCTATGAGTCAACGGCCATCCATGAACAACAACAAATGGAGCTGGGGCCCCATTAAGGCATATGAGCTCAGCACTGCTAACTCCTATGGCAGCCCCTGCACCTGGAATCTTCCTCAGATGTACTGGCTTTGCGTTTCCTCTGAGTCAGGGAGACCCAGAAGAGAGAAGCCCTTGATAAGTGTTAGGACCGCCCAAGGTAGCTTTAACACGTCCTGGCTGAGACAACCATCAATTCATCCTAACTGACGACCTCAGTAACCCGCAGCGGTAAACTGCGTCTACAGCCAAAACTGTAGGAAACAAACCCAGATTGTGCTAGTTACCAGTTATAAGCCAGTCCTATGGTGATAAAGGTCAGGCGCTAGGGACCTCAATCTGCAGTGGGAGAAGTTTTTTAACCTCATGGTAGCTACCGCCCGCTTGACCTTATTGGTCTGGGGTTGCCTGACTTGCTACCGTTCACCACTTCACCCCAGCTTGAGTGCGCTGGGAAGTGTTTAATTCTCACTCACAAATCTAAACTTCATATTTTCAACTTGGAACGTTCGGACTATGACCCCTGGAATGGATACGGACCAGGCTTGGATAATGAACATATGAATGCATGAAAGACTGCCATCATTGATACAGAGCTCATACAACGTAATGTACATATTGCCGCGCTCCAAGAGACGAGACTACCGGATGCAGGTTCCATCAAAGAGAAGAATTACACATTCTTCTGGTTTGGCAATCCAGATGGTGAACCTCGCATACATGGTACTGGTTTTGCTGTACGTAACAACTTTATCAGCAGCATACAGACTCCTATAGCAGTGAGTGTAAGGCTATCTTCTCTTAGACTTAACACCAAACAAGGGAGTATCTTAGTGATCTCTGCTTACGCACCAACACTGAAGTCGGATCCCGCTGATAAAGACATGTTCTATAATCAACTTGAGGATCTTCTTTAATCTTCCCATGAGAATGAACGCACAGTACTACTTGGTGACATGAATGCCAGAGTTGGTGATGATCATAATGCTTGGCCTGACTGCATTGGAAAATTTGAAGTGGGACGGATGGATGAAAATGGTCAACGCCTGCTTGAACTATGCTGCAGAAACAACCTCTGTATCACCAACACTATTTTTCCGGGGAAACCTCACAGAAAGAAAACCTGGTAAGATCCAAGACATGGCACCAGCTTGATTTTGTTATGGTCAAACAGAAACATTGTTTTGAAGTTAGGAATACTCGGACGTACCACAGTGCTGGCTGTGATACTGACCACAGCCTGGTACCTAAGCCATACCATCGACAAGAAAAACAATCCACCAAGATTGATATTCATAAAGCAGTCATCCCAGAACTTAAGGAAAACTATTGTAGAGCTTCAGAAAATGCCTACATCATCAGACCCAGACACATGTTGGGAAAATATGAGGACAGTCATACATGACACCGCCCTCCACACGTTTGGTAGGAGACAAAAACAAAACCCGGATTGGTACAACTCATCTCTTCCAATCATCCAACCTGTGCTGGAAAAGAAACGGCAAACACTTCTCCGGCTTAAATCAAGACCAACAAAGCAGGCGCTGGATGCACATCACCGAAGAGAACAATTCGACAATGTGTCCGAGAGTACTGGGATTTACTATGTACCCGAATTGAAACTGCAGGAGACGTGAAGGGAATGTATGAAGCCATCAAATCAGCTACTGACCCTTCGACCCAGACCTGTGGTGTTTTGAAAAGAAAGGACGACTCGGTAATTGTCGATAAATCAGAAAAACGTAATCGGTGGATTGAACATTACAGTGAACTATACACAAGAGATTTCCTGACAACCCGTCACTGGAACATCTAGACGCAGCACCCGAGCTAGAGGAGGTAATAATAACAGTTCTAGGACTGAGGAAAGGTAAAGCAGCTGGGGAAGATGCAATCCCTGGCGAGCTACTCCAGTGTGGTATAGAACCCCTAGCAAATCACTTACATCATCTGATCTCCCTATGCTGGACCTCCAAAAGTGTTCCTCATGATTTCAAGGATGCCAAGATTACCACCTTATACAAGCATAAAGGAGATCGTGGAGATTGTAACAATTTGCAAAACTTGTCTGAACAGGTATACCCAGAGTCACAGTGTGGGTTTCGATATGGCCGCTCTACCACTGACATGATCTTTGCTTTAAGACAACTGCAGGAGAAGTCAAGGGAGCAAGAACAACCTCTTGTCGATTTGACTAAAGCCTTTGACCTGATAGATAGATAATCATTGTTCCTTGTCCTACAAAAAGCCGGCTGTCCACCAACACTCTTAGCACTGATCAGATCCTTCCATGATGGAATGCAAGACCGAATACAGTATGATGGTGACACTTCTAACTCTTTTCCTATAGACAGAGGAGTGAAACAGGGATGTGTTCTAGCTCCCACACTTTTTGGTATCTATTTTTCATATGTGTTTGTCAGCTTATGAAAACCTCACTGACAACGTTGGAGTGTCCCTCCTAACTCGTGCTGATGGAAACTTCTTCAATCTGTCCCGGTTTAAGGCCAAAACCAAAACACAGGAAATCATTATCCGAGATATTTTATATGCAGATGATGCTGCACTTTGTGCATCATCAGTGGAACAACTACAATCACTGTTAGACTGCTTCTCTCACGCTTGTAAAGATTTTGGCCTCACCGTTAGTCTGAAAAAGACTGTCACTATGTCACTGGCTGCAAGCACACACCATTTTAAAATCCATGATACAACTGTAGAAAATGTCAGAAAGTTTACATATCTGGGATCTACTATGACCTGTAACAGCACTCTTGACGAAGAACTCTCAACGAGGCTAGGAAAGGCCGCATTCACTTTTGGTCGCCTGACGAAGCGAGTGTGGGAAAATAAACGCCTAACGACACACACCGAAGTTCGGGTATATGAGGCCTGCGTTCTGAGTGTTACCGACGACAAGAGAGTCGACTAAGTGCTTTTCACACTAGATGTTTAAGAGCAATACTTGGCGTAACGTGGAAAGATGAAATGACAAATGAGGATTTATTCAAAACAACTAAATCTGAGCCTCTCTCCTCTCGTCTGAAATTCATCCGCTTACGATGGGCAGGACATGTCACAAGAATGCCATCTACCGTATACCTCATTCCATATTACACGGTGTTCTCAAAGAAGGTACCCGCCCCATAGGGAGACCTAAGCTTAGATTTAAAGATGCACTGAAGAGAGATCTTACCGACTTTCGTATACCTATCGAAAGCACTCAACCGCACTGAATGGCGTTCTAGTCTTCATCAAGGAGGTCCCAGGACCATATCAACAATATACGGAAACTAAAGGAGCACCGTCTGAGGTCCTCCGCAAACAACTGATGAGGCTGTCTCAAAGTACACTGAGGTTTGGGGTTGGGTTGGGTTGGGGTGGGAGGTTAGGAATTAGTTTTTTAATTCGTTGAAATTGACTCCCACACTCAATTTCAGAGCTTGATCACAATTAGTATATACAATCAATTTGAGGAAGAGAATGGGCTGTGTCGAACTACAGAATAACAATTGTTTCCCACTTTTTGGTCGGAAGCTCCCGCGCAGGCGCAAAACGTTTAGCACCTGTGTTCCACTGATCTCAAATAATATACTCATTAGTATATTATTTGAGATCAGTGCTGTGTTCCTGCATCGTGTCAAAGCGTACGACAAAGGCCGTTGTGAAGGAAACGCCTTTCATATTGTTGTCGATGCCTGATGGGACTATGGCAGGTGTCCATTTCTGATAATTATTATATAATTTACGATAAAAAACTGAAGAGTTTTTTCAACAATGAAAGTAATTAAAAACATCACTTTTTGTAATTAAAAAAGCGGCCTATAACATAGTAAGATCAGCTTGAATATTTGTTTTTTTATAAAATAACACATATTCTAACATATATTAAACTTGTCAATGCCGGATTCTATAGATAAGTTTATATTGGGCGGAAGTCATATCTCGCTTTTTGGCGGGTGGTGAGTGAGTGAAACTCTAATACCATTCATATCTTTTGTTAACTGATGATAAACTTGATAAAATATCATCAAGAAAAGTCATTAGGTCAGACAACACGCGACGCTTTTGTCTTCGAGGTCTGAAATAATAAATCGAAAAAGTATGTTGTAATATTAATAGCGCGTCGAACACATGTACAGTTCACTTAATACCAATATCCGGAAGAAAGGTCTCGCTTGGTCCATATATTAAATACTGATATTAAACAAACAATCGAACTCTGGGAAAGATATAACAAATTAATAAGAGAAAGCGACATTTGAGCCCTGCACGATATGTGCACATAGCTTGCTGTTGTTACAACAAAAACGTTTTTCATTCACCAAGAAAAGAAGCTAGTCGTTAATTATTGTTAAAGACTAAGATGGAATAACATTCAAGATTTGACTTTTTAACATTCGATACACAAGCCGCTGTGCTCAACACAGAAAATGTCAGGTAATCGTAGATAGTACCCGATATTAACCTTATGAGTTGAAGTTTATCGCTACTCACTATTTCTAAATGACCATGTGTGCAGGCAATGCTTGTCGCCTGAAAAACGTACAGCGCGTAGCATTGTTGATAGTTTCATTGCCGTATCTGTTGAATAATAATATAGAGTAGAACACAATACCTGGATTATCTTGATTTAGCGAAACACGTTTTACTGTCCTACCGTAAGAATTTCTCGTTAAAGTTTAGCTAAACGAAATAATACGTCCTATATTATAAGAACGTTTTCAAGCGTAAGAACGTTAACATTGCGTATAAGAACGTTAACATTGCGTAAAGTAGGACATTAACCTTGCGTAATCGCATTTGCGGAACTCTCAGATCAACTGAATATGATATATATTTGGTCGTCTGATCAATTTGAGTCCAAGTGCCGTATAGAGAACGCAACTGAACAACACTTGTTTATTACACGCTTCGTGGTTACATGCTTTTTTCTTTTCTTAAAAAGGAAAATCCTTGACTCAAATATACCACAATGATACACATGTGAATTTGGTGTACTGTAGATCGACGCGGTGCGGTAGACATCTTGACCTTCATACATGCAGATTGCCACACCAGCTGCG
The DNA here is from genome assembly GCA_964035015.1 of Corallium rubrum. Taxonomy (NCBI): domain Eukaryota; kingdom Metazoa; phylum Cnidaria; class Anthozoa; order Scleralcyonacea; family Coralliidae; genus Corallium; species Corallium rubrum. The sequence goes on along the minus strand of OZ035998.1, from coordinate 43,428,233 downwards.
CGTGAACTTTTAATAATTTTTTATATTTCATTTTTCTCAATTTTACCGTTTTCTTTGTTCTCTTGTACTCGGATAAAAAAACTATCGAACCACTGTTTTCCGCAATAGCATTTTTGGCATTCGAAGCCGATAAGGCTTCGCATGATTTATCGGTAAAAAATTGGCCTCAATGTTTCGTATCGTTCGGACTTGAGATTAAAACTACTCTTCAACAGATCCCCGTAATGAACAACTTATTTTTAATAAAAAACAAATGTCTCAGAGAAAACAATATTAATGAGTTATATGTAAATTAATAGACCTAGATATTTTATTGTGATTTGCCATGACGCACTGAGAACTGAAACAGTGCAAACAATGCATCCTGATAATCATTAGGAAAAACACTTAGTCTTTAAAAAATGTTGACACCACAATCAACTACCAAGGAGTGTCGATCCAAACAACTTAAATGCATGTTTGTTCTTATATAGATCTACAAAATGTGACAAAAACGCTTTTCAGTCTAATTCTTAATAGTCTTCGTCATTAAGTAACGATAGAATGCAAAAAAATTACTTGATTTGAGGTGAATTAAGAATTCAAAATTAACTGTAAAGAGTTTAATCAACATATCAAAGAAATTTTCAACACTCTGCATCCTTGCTGAAAAAAATCTGATCATGTTGCTTTTACTACCCGAGGTGATGTTGACAGATAAATCAAGATTAGATTTGCCGTTAAATTAATCCTGGCGGTGTTGACGAGACGTCTTTGAGGTTTACTCCTAATTTTGAGAGAAAACATCGAGTCAATCATGTCGTGTTTATAATACGACAGAATTTGACTACAATTCTCTGACCGATCGAAAATTAAAATTTAACTGAAAACTTCATCTGTCAATTTTTCATAAAAAAAACAATAACTGTAAGAAATTCATTATTTTGTCAACGGGAGGTACATACAAGTTGATGTTCATTTAGATATTTGCAAGCAAAGATTTCGCATATTACTGACAAAAAATTGGTATCAACGCTGCCAAGGCCCTTGTAATTATTTCGGTCAGATTTTTTTTCGTTCTGTATAATTTACCTGTCTTTGTTTTGCAGTTTTAGATAGAATTGTATGTGAGAAATTAATTTTCTCCATTTGTCCAATCATCGATTGTTTTTGAATAAACTAAATTGTACACACTTATCAAACTAATAATGTAATACACGTTTTCTTCATTTTGGTAGGAAAAAATCGTTTTGGAGGAAGAAATCAAAGCGACGAAAAGTGCGTGTGCTGCAGCAACAGCTGAAACTAAGGGCGTTACCAACCCAGCCATGGATTATGAAGCAGCAATGACAAGTCCTACTGAGTTACTAGCTCCTGAGGTCTTCCCTGAAGATATTAGTGATTTAAATGGTAATGCCGTGCGTATTGGTGATCAGACTAAAGACAATGTTGACTTCCATCAACAAAGTTCCCGCCGTTTGAATGTTCGTTGTTTAGTTTTTGCTTTGGTTGTATTCATAATCGCAACGGCTGTAATGGCTGGTTTGTTTGCATGGCGTATGGTCGCCTTTAAGGAGAAAGAGACGACGAAAGCGAGCAAGGTGAGTGACTTATAAATGCATGAGAACATTAACACAATGATAATTATAAAGAGAAACCAATTCCTTCAGGAAAGCTGGACCCAAAAAATAGCCGGAGGAAAAGACTTCTGTCAATTAACAGCCCCTGATTTAGTCTGTCAATAAAGTCGAACCCCACCTATACGACCGCTCGGTTAACACGACCACCTAACTCACTATTACGATCACATTTTTTCTCCCTCAACTAAACGCTCACTACAGTCTTTTTCTTATCAAAAACCTCGTTAACCCCATTGGCGCCGGAGAACTGTCCCTTTGACAAGTAAAAAAAAAAACCCCATCAGAAATTAACTCCCGCGTAGTGAACGAATTCTATTTTATAATTCTATGATCAAACTATTAGCAGTAAAGGCAATCTCACCACGTTATTAAAGTTACAGAAGCGTGCAGCACGTGTGTAATCCTGGATGTTCACCCACGCCATCCTTCAGTGCCACTTTTCAACAAACTTGGATGGCTGCCATTTTACATTGAAACTGATATCAAGAGAAGTTGTTATGCATATATATGCGGACGTAGGGAAATACACCTTTATATTTATCTAAATTTCTTATTTTAAATAGCGAAGTACATCCTTCAACGTGACACGCGAAACTCTCACTATACTTTTGTACCTCCTAAATATATCCGCTCGATCGAAGGGGGTAGAACATTCACTGCAACGACTATTAAATATTGGAACAGTCTTTCAGTAGAAATAAGAACACTACGTAGTGTGATGTCTTTAAAATCTAGGCTTTTTAAAGACAATTTAGACATACAAAAGAACCTTACATCTTTTTAGAAGTGACTTTAGATACTAGTATTTTTAATATTTTTTATCTTTGTAAATTAGAATTTTAGATTTCGTATTTGAGGGCCACGGGTTTGTTAGTGCTATGCACTATTAAGTGTCACCCTCATTAAATAAAGTTTATTCATTCATTCATTCATTCATTCATTCATTCATTCATTCATTCATTCATTCATTCATTCATTCATTCATTCATTCACTCACAAGTCTCTTCCCCTTCGTAGCAAAACTTAGGGTGAGCGGCTGCATTATACTGTACTTTAATTAAACAAGTCTTTCATGTCACTCAAGAAAATATTAAGTAATAGATACGGCATGAGCAGCCGAGCTGTATCTGATTTACAAGGCGAGCTGCACGCGAGCCGTAGTAAATCGGATACAGCTCGGCTGCGAATGCTGTATCTTTCTTAAAATACAAATGCATCTAATTAAGTAATCAAGTTCACCAACTATTTTGGGGTTACGGTCTGTTTTAGCCGAGAAAATCGAAGCTAAAGTTTATGTAAATCAGGACGATGCTGTATCCGATTTACAACCACTGCTACGGTATTGATTTCTTTTGTGTTTTCGTCATGAATTATTGATGAGTATTTTAATATGTTGTAAACTGAGAAAACAATAAATACGCAAGCAGTGCAAACAAGTATATTTTCTTGGAATTGTAAGACAACAAGCAACAGTATAAATCACAATCGTATGGAACTGCCAAGAAATATTTATACAAACTGAAATCTTTTCTGGGAAACTACAACGCAATATTTGCAACTCCCACACATGACCACAACACCCAATCATAACTACAACTCTTACCGCACAATCATGACGTAATGAACAGGTTCAAATATATAGAAACCCCAAGGAAATAGTATAGTAAAAACTTAACAGATATTTTCAGTACAGACATAGTAGTACAAATTTATAGCAGATCAGTAGTACAAACTTGAATACTTGACCTGCAACTCGGCAAATCGTAATACAGAGAGGATATTACACGGTGGTGCGAAGCTTTGAATTTTATCTTCGAGTGGGGGAAAACAATATTTTACGAATGAACGTAGCGAATGAGTAAAATATTATTTGTTTTTGCCACGAGAAGATAAAATTCGTATCTTCAAGCCACCGTGTAATGTTCTTTTTGTTATATAGATTCAATGCAAAAAGCGGTAAAATTCTAAATGACGTCATCGATATCTTCACTGGCGAGGATATGGAAAATACGACACTGTATAAACACTCGCATCTATATAATACAAACCGCTATCGTTGCGTGCAATGAGGTGTGGAACAATAACAGCACGTGCACGCAAAGATTAGAAATAAAAACTGACCTCCGTTCAGACCTCCAGGTTCGGTGCTCCAGGTTCAAATTGAACCTGGAGCCAGATTCTATTTCGTTGTATCTGCCAAACGGATTGGTGTAGTCACATAATTGTTTCTAAGTAAGTATATACTGACTTTTTGGACAACTTTTACTTCAGTTCTGACAAGGTTCATTACTGTAAATTGGTACAAACCTATAGTAGTAAGGTACTCTCCTATAGGGAGTATATATAATATAATAGCCTATATTGCATAGCTATATGGGGACAGAGGGTGCTTGACATAGTATGGTTTTTGCCATTCTTAGTCTAAAACAGGGTAAGTAAATCGCTTTTTTAGTCTGGAACGGGGTCTATTTCATTGTTTGTTTGGTAACAGGCCTGGACTGCCGGCCCTTGTGTCATTTTGTCTTGGAACAAAAGGTATGAGCCATTGTTCTACAATACTTAACCATTGTTCTGTGGCAAAATAGCACAACGGTCCAAACCTGGCGTGCAAAAGTACTTTTTCGTATCTATTCTTTAATATTTAATTAATCAATATTTAATTAATATTTGAATTCTAGACAGATTGGCCTTGTTTTACCCGAGCAGTCCCAGAGCCATTCAACAAACTGCCAAAAGCCATTGAACAGTATTTGGAGAGTTTGAGGGATGGTATTAAACATACATTGAAGAAGGATAAAAAGGTAGATTTAATTTTTACACTATTGCACAATGCCGTGGTGCAGTTGGATATAGACCACTTTCATAATAGCGACTAATTTGAATATTCTTTTATGTGCATCTTAATAAGCCTTTCTGGCCTCGTTTGTGTGTTTGTAATTCAAAAGAATCTTTGCTTCGTAACGAGGCCAGAAAGGCTAATTTAGATGCACATAAAAGAATATTTAAAATGGTGGCCATTATGAAAGTGGTCTATATTCTTTTTCGAGTCAGGTTGGTTCTCATATGCCGGCGACTTCTATAGACAGAGAAAAAATTGTCAAGTAAAAAATGGCTTTAAGTGTTAAAAATGGTTGAGAACCCCTAAACTAGAATGAAGCTTAGACCTGCTTTATACGGCAGAGTCTTGTATATGGTAACATTGTTATTTTTTGACCATCATGAATTGAATGTTAAAGTAAGTTTGCCATTTGCGTTATTTTATTTTTTACTACAGAGTGTAGCGTTGGTGAACTTGGTCTATTATGATAAAGTAATCTGGGAGGCGAAGTACACTTTTAACATAACTGAAAATGAAATCAAAACTGATTCAAGAAATACTCATTTTCCTGTGGCTAGTGTAACAAAAGTGATCACGGTTAGTATTTACCAATTAAAACTACGTTTACACACTGCGATTAATCACCACCATATTTTTAGCAATTCTTACAAAAACATAATTGTCCTAAAATTGCCAAATTCTTATAATAACGGTTTTTTATTTTTTTGCGGTCCGGTATCCATCTGATTCGCGCGCTCTGATTGGCTTAGCGAGCGGTCCGTATCACACGATACGGACCCCGATACGGACCGCTGCGGATTTCAAAACAAAAACAAAAAAGTTTTCAGTAATATTTCGTATACTCGACGCTTTTCACTACTTTAGACTACAATAGAATGCCAGTAAAAACAAAGTAAGATGGTTTATCCAAATGGTTTTGACAACTTTATGTGAAAACAGCGAATTTTAAAAGAAATGATGGGAAAACTGTGACAAAAAAAAATTTGCGAGCGACATCTATAAAGTTTTCAAGTATTATTGCTCAACGACGTATGAAAACAGTTTAAAACGGTAGGCAAAACATATACATGAACTTGTGAACATAGTATTTTGAATCACTAAATGAAACTATATAGACTATATATATAAAAACATACCACAAGAAGACAGAAAAGCTGAAACCTTTTGACCCTAAACTGTCTTTCTTCTGTTGTTCAACTGTACTTAACAAAACCGCCACAAGTCTTTACCTTTTAGTCAAATATTTTCCACATGCCAACCTCATCATGCCATATGTTTTGAAAAAAAGTTACAAATGACTTTGAACAAGCATTTTCGTCTTCAAACTCGAACAACACACTTTCAATTTCCATGGAGTCAGTCGAGTATTCAAAGCGACTTCCCAAGCGAACAGCCAAAAACGAGCAAGCGACGAAGAAGAACGACGAAGGATTTTTATCAACTAAACTTTAAAAACACTTGGACTGCATTCTAAATTCCCTTCGTAACTGGATCTTCACGTTTTGACTGTTTTTCACCACAAAAAAAGGTTCCAAGCTTCCCTGTCAGACTGCATGTCGGCAGTTGTTTACTGTCGAACGATAAACTTTGGACTTTTTAATATCACGTGAACGTCATCTCGATTACGCAACTTTATTCAATTATGTTAATTATGTAAATTACAAATTGTACGATTAGCAAAAAAATAAATATGTTATTTACCGTTTTGGTCGGTCCGTATAGAAAAATATTTGCCCTCGGTCTCAAAAATGTCCCTCGGCCTGCGGCCTCGGGCCTTTTTTAAGACCTCGGGCAAATATTTTTCTATACGGACCTCCCAGCCGGTAAATAACATATATATATATATTATATAAAAACATAAAAGACATACCAGAAACCCTGCACAGAAGTACGGGTGTTTGTGTAAAAACTTGATCTCAAAGTTTCAGAAATGCTCCATAGTTGTTTAATAGGTGACTCGTATTTTACAATCGACTTAATCTACAACTTTACAGTTTAATTTTGAAGTTTGCAACTCTGAATTTCAAAATAATTGAGGCTAAGAGTAGCGTGACATAGCTTCTTTAATCAGGCGGATTTATGGTTTAGAGACATGTTGAAAAAGCAGTCATCGGAATCACGTGTATTTGGGCATTTTTCTTACCGCTCTTCACATAGTCAATTGAGATGTAATCACAGATGTAATATATCATACACGAGAAGCCGTTTATTATCTGATTTGAAAACACGGCGAAGAGTGTTTTTTGATGTAGCTTCTCAAACAAATCAGTATTTAAAGAGAAATTTAAGGTAAAACTTGTCGATCTTAATTTATGGGCGATTATTATCACATTTCACAACAACGTCTCGGTGATTTCATTATGTTTTCCTCGTGAATTATTAATGAGTTTGAGAAATATATATATGGTTTGGAAACTCAGTGCTTTATCTTTTTGTTCACGTTTCTGCAGACTTGTGCACGGTGAGCAATTGTATTTTTGGTATAATGAAGCAATCATCCAATAGCAGCGTTTGGGTTCAATCACTCAACCATGTTATTTAGATATTAATAAGAGAAAAACAAAAGGTTTGTGCACGATGAGGACGTACGTTTCAACATAAAATCACAGCTGATTATGGACGCTTCGGAAGTTTATCCAGTTTCCAAAGCATGTATATCTCCAGGACGCCGAGGTCCAATCTGAACTTTACGTCAAAGTTGACAAAGGAACAAGATGACCACGCATTCGGGTTTTGGATTGATAAAGTAAATATATATATAAACAAGAAATTTTTATAAGCTTCAGGTGGATTGCCTAGGAATGTTGAGCAAAAGCTTCAAACATTGTTAGTGACGTCACTACTCACCGTCCATTGCATGGTGAAAGACCATGCACTTAAGAGTCAACTTTACAAATGCGAAACAATGGAATAAAATTCACGTTTTGTCTAGGTTTCAGTCTGTTTCTTTAAAATAATATTTGTCGTAGACAGTGACTATCTGTCCATAGACAACTCAAGCTTGTTGCCTAATTCTTAATTATTGTTTTACGGTAACTGGAAATACTATAACAATTTCTATTTCAAAATTCTTTTAAACTTTGTATTTTCTGTTTTCTATTTTACAGTCACTGTTAGCTCTTAAGTTACACAACGATGGAAATATTAGTCTAGATGACTCAATCACAAAGTTTGAACCAACATTTAGTGTACAAGATCCATTTAATAATGACAAGGGAAAGCAAATCACAATTCGGTAAGTTACATACATATCTTATTACTTTTGACAACGGAAGCAAATCACTATTCGGTGGTTACAAACATATCTTAATTACTTCTTCCCACAAGGGTTTTTTTAAGAGCAATTTACATATATTGAAATTCAATATGGCCGAGTCAAAGGCATATCAAAGGCGCTTTGGCAGCCGCCGTACAAAGCGAAAAACCCTCGAAGCATAGGAGAGACCAGCTAAACTCTACTCACGTGAGTCCCAATCTCGAGAACGGGGTTTAATTCCCACACGATCACCCATCACGATCACCCATCACGATCACCCATCACGATCACCCATCACGATCACCCATCACGATCACCCATCACGATCACCCATCACGTCACGATCACCCATCACGATCACCCATCACGATCACCCATCACGATCACCCATCACGATCACCCATCACGATCACCCATCCGGGCTTAACCTTGAACTGAAGCAGTGAGGGGCAGCGTTCTAACAGCACACGCCACCCGCTGATGAAGTTGAATAAAATACTGAACTAGCTAGTTTTTATACTTTTGGTCAAGTTTCGAAAGTGAGTGGTTTTAATTGTAGGGTTTCCACAGTTCTTAAAAATTCTGAAAAGTTCTTGGATCAGTTAAAGTAAAAGGCCTGGAAAGGCTTTGAAGGTCAATAGAGGTTCTTGAAAGTTCTGGAATTCTTCTTCTGTTCATCTGCTGTGTTACTGATAAATTATTCATGCTAAAATAACTTATTTTATTATTTTATATAATAAACAGAACAGCACAGAAAAATATGGCTCTTGCAATGCATGTATTATATGGCTGTTGTATGATATGGCTCTTGTATGATGTTTGGAGTTGGTCTGCGCTAAATACTCAATGTAAAATTTGTTGTTGTTGTTTTTCTTTATTGTAGACACCTTATCTCGTATCTATCTGGACTTCCCCGTGAGGCACCTTGTTACCCTGACGACGACTATAGTTACTGTCCACACAATCAGTCATATGTCATGCAAAGAATTAGGAAAAGCAAGTTACTTTTTGCTCCAGGTTCAGATGTTTTATATGGGTAAAAACAGTACGTTGTTTTAAGTGATAGTGTACTATACTATCGGTGCCTAGGCTTAAAGAATTAAAGTAATAAAATTGATCTGAATGAATGTAGTGGTATGGGGATATGGTGCGGAAACTTTAACACGGTTGAGGCAATCTTTAACACTTTGAGACCTCGTAATGAATTTGCGAAGTTCGTCGCCAACTTCGGAAATAACGAACGAACTTCGGAACACAATCGGCAAAAGTTATGTGAAATCCCCTGTAAAGGACTAGTAATGAGCCAGCCTCATGCTCGTGCGTTGAGAAGAAACCGTGTCACGGACGCGCAATGGTGCTTGGGCATGCAGGATCTTATGTCGCCTGGGTCCGAGGCTAATTGTGAGCTGTTTCACACATAATTCGTCACACATGTTCTTTATATAAAAATTGTATGTTCAGTTTCTGACATCACTAAGTTTTATCAGGTATAAAACCACCGACATGGTACTGATTTCCTTTGTGTTTTCCTCATGAATTGTTAATGAGTTTTTGAAGTAGTAGTTAAAATATGAGATAAGATCATTTTAAGTCAGGAAAAGCTGAAGTTGAGCTACTATAGTGTCTTATAACTTTGATAAAACACTGATGTTTCATTAATCAATGTTTTAACAGTATATTTTACAAATATTGATTAAACATTCATTTCTTTTGAATTTTGCTTATGAATTATTAATGATTTGATAAGATGTTTTAAAATTTTCTTTTAATTATTGTTTCTTATAGAAACTTAGCATTTGCACTTGCCGGCCATGCTATAAGTAAGAATTACCGTGGTGGATACACACAGCTTGTCCGTGATAAAATTTTTGCGCCTTTTGGCATGCAGACATCTTCTTTTAGCATAACCGACACGTGAGTATAGAACACGTCGTTTTGACCGTAGATTACATGATTGGGAGATAACTAATATTATTATATATTCAAAATTTATTCTCGTTCGTGATTGGCCAAAACGCCCCCGCTAATTCTCCGTATCTGGAAGCTGATGTGATGTGATCAGCGTGCAATAATACCTTGTTTTGGATCGAACTTCGATCCAAAACAAGATATTATTGCACGCTGTCGAACCCAAGCCCCCAGCGCGGTCGGCAGCTTGCTAAAAATCCCGCCAAAACTAAATATTTTTGAAGAGTAAACAAAATGGCTTTTAACCGGTTTCCATCGTTAAACGAAGAAGAAATTTCGACGTTGCTCTCAGAGAAAGATAGTAAAAGCACGAAGAGTATAGTTTTTGAATATATAATAAAACAATTATTGGATTCGGTTTTCGCATGATATCGAGAATTATCAAGGGCGAGGTTTGTGTTATCACAACTCTCGATATCATGCTCAACCTCATTCAATATTGTTTAATATAAGGCCGTGAAAAAGATTTCCATTTTTGATCAGCGCGTTTGTCATCTTTTCCCTTGCGCGTCGATTCTCTTTTTTTTTATATTTTTATTAAAAACGCATAAATATAAGATATATCAAAACGTAAGTATTAAATGTAGGAACTAGAACAATTGCTCATAGACGTTTGGTCTAATACTCAGAAATTTTTCCGGAGCCCCATTTCTGTCAAATCAAGAGTATACTCATGAAAAACAAAGAAGGCCCCTCCCTTTAATCTTCGAGTACCAGGGGTTTCCCTATATTGACGAGTAAAATCATCTGAGTAAAATACTAGAAAAGGTGCTGGATAATCATCAAATTCGCCTCCACACTTTTTCTCATGGCATCTGAAGCAAACTTTTAAAAAATATCCAACGTATATAGGAAAGACTGCCTGAGGTGTCACGGCCCAAAAGTCCACGGACAGCAATCTTGCATGGGCAGCGGCCCACCAGTTTTATACCAATTTTATTCGACCCCAGAATTATAATTGTATTTTATCAAGTGAGTAAGCCTTTAAAGCATTTCAATATTCTTCTTTTAGCATTAAAAATGACATCTACGCTCCTCACGATCTTAACGGTTCACTGCCAAAGTTAAAAGAATGGGGTTGGTTGGACCCAGCTGGTGGCCTGCTGACGACTGTAGATGACCTAGCGCGGGTGAGTTTGTAATCTTAAAAAGTCAATATGGAAGCCAAAAGTATGAAAATATATAAAATTGTTGCTTAAAGTTTGTGGTTCCGACTCGGAGTTTAACGCTGGATACGATTTTCAGCAGCTGCAACTGGAATGCCGATTCAATGTCTTTTTGTGTGTCATCAACTTGACGTCACGCACTGCATTGACTGGATGCTTTCGAGTTAGGACTGCGACACAGGCCAGTTTATGAGCAGATAATCATTAGTTAACGAGGCGAATTGAGTATAAATTTACCAAAAAAAAGATTAATAAATTCTTAACTATATAATGTGTTCATGCTCGTTCAATACATTTTTTAACCGCAAACAACAAACGGTTTTGTACATTTAACTGAAACAAAGGTAAACCTTTCATGCAATAACAAAATTAAAAATATATATTTCCATTCATTTGATATATAAGGATGCAAATTGAAAGGAACATTAATTTTAGGCTACAGAAAGAAATTACTTTTGAAATCTTTTTTTATTGTTTTAAAAAATTAATCCTTTTTTTTAGTTAGAAATTGCGTTATTCAATAACAGTGCAACTAGATATCTTAAATCAGCAATTCTCGACGAGTTCTACTCTCCAGGTAATAATGAATGAAATCAGTTTTAGTTTTTACTTTAAAGTGCTTATGAAGCAAAATTAAGTTTGTCTTATTTGAAAGAACTGTACACTTAAAATAAATAACATCTTTTGCAATTTTTCGTTTCCTTTCTTCTTTGTTGAGATATTTCAGTTTGTTTAATATTCAAATTAAACATTCTGACGTCACCAACCTCGTTCCCAGGGCCTTTTTGAAATTGGTAGGGCGGAAAAAGGCCCTGGCATTGGCTGGTGAACTCTGCATTTTCATTGGTTGATTGCTTTTCTTAAACATACGTCGTGAAACATATTTATACATAGTTTTGTGCCAGTTATGATGAAATAGCTTCAACGCGGCCGCCATTACAATGAACTTCTCCCACGGGACTGCATTACTCAGAATAATTTTGCATACTAAACTAAATTACTAATTTATTACACCCAGTATTTCTGGGTGCTGTGACCAGCCGATGTTAGGGCCTTTTTCCGCTCTACCAATTTCAAAAAAGCCCTGGGAACGAGGTTGTGACGTCACATGTGCATAATGAGTTAACCGAGAAGGTTATATATATCGTTATTATCAAATATAATCACTTGAAAATGCTACGTGTTTGGTGTTGTGAGAAACACGCCCACATGATGCTTTCTTTGAATTAATTTGGTTTGACAATAGATACTTCGTTTTAATGCCCACGAGACAATGGCTCCAAGTCGAGGTTGGCAATGAGATTGTGATGTATTTACTGTTGTGTTTTATAACCAGCCACGATTTCAAGCCGTTCATCGTGCTTACGGAAGCAAATTCGGGAAGTATCGATAGCAACGTTCTGTAACATTCTCCGATAAGTCATTTTGCACATGTGACGTCAAGATACTTAATTTGCATATTAAACAAACTGAAATATCTTAACAACGAAGAAGGAAACAACAAACTGCATAGACCACTTTCATAATGACCACCACTTTAAATATTCTTTTATGTGCATCTAAATGAACCTTTCCAGGAAAGGAAAGATTCTTTTGAATTGCAGACACACAAACCAGACCAGAAAGGCGTATTAAGATGCACACAAAAGAATATTCAGATTATAGTCGCTATTATGAAAGTGGTCTATAAGATGTTACGTTGTCATTTTAACTTTTCTTTCACATAAGACAGTGTTGATTTTCGCTTCATAGGCACTTTAATCTTGCCCCTGGATATATAGAAAATAATACATGGATGCGCGGAAATATGAAATTTATTTCGAGTGTTGACGGAGTATCACACGAGTGAGCAAAGCGAACGAGTGAGATATCTTGGTCAACACGAGAAATAAATTTCATATTTCCAAGCATTCATGTATTGTTCTGTTTATTATATAAAAAATAGTCCTATTTCCCAACAAAAATAGAGCAGTAAACTCTAATACGTTTCACGATAATCGCCACATGTGAGATTATCATAAATAATCACACATGTGAGACTATCGTTTTTATTAGTGGCAGAAACATCAATAAAACACTCTATTTTATATGATAAAAATACTAAATAGTGTTGTATTTTTTAGTATACTTTTTCCCGGACGAAGAAAGAATGTTAGGAAGTCCATGGAATATAAGTTTTGAAAAAGGATACTTGCTCAACGTCAAGGATGGATATGTTTATGGTTATGGAAGTGGAATTTTTCTCAATCCACGCTTGCGCTTAGGTAAGATGAGATGAATCAAATACGCTTTTAAATAGGCGAATTTCAAGGTATTGCGCGCGCATCATTTTGCAAAGGAATTGGTGGGCTCTTGGCGGGCTCCCCACAAAGCTTGTGAGCCAACAACAGCAGAATAATAGTGTTAAACATCCAGAAACTGTATCTTTACTTTGTTGATTTTAAACAGCATGTTGGAGCTTGCCAGTCTTTTTGAGAAATGATGCGCGCACAACACCCTGAAACTCGCCTATTGTCAGATATATAACACAATGTTGTAGGAAAGATCGGTTTGTTAAATCTAGTTTTCCATAAAGCGACTTTTAAATAAAGAAAACATCGAGCAAGAATTTCTTCCGATTTTCCAATCCATATCTCGATATCCTGCGAGTAGAGCCTTCTTTTCCTTATTTCTTCACTGAGAGAGGGAAAGAAAGGAAGGCTGCTGTCTTCGTGACTGGTTTCCACATGCGCATGCGTGTCAGTTGCTTGGTTACAATCTCGAACCCAGTCCAAATCAGGGCAGAAAACAAAACAAGAACCGGTTAAACGGGTCTTGAACGGGTCTTAAACGGGTTACTCCGTCCTTAATCTTGG